>CM043001.1:12040767-13240767 GCA_023678885.1 Pogostemon cablin | reverse complement strand
AAGAGTTTCATGAGACCATCATATTTCTATGAATCTCTCATCTCTTCACCATAGATTTTAATAGGCATCATGAGACGTCCTTTGTGAGAATACACATGTATTTTTTTAAGCAGTAGAAATTTAAAATCAAGATCCTTTTCTAATCAACTTATTTGGACAAGTAAATATTATTTCTTTTAGTTAACAATTAGTGAAATAAAACCATTCGAAATTCAGAGAATCACAAATAAATATTCCGATCAAAACTTCAAATTTTATCCTTTTATATTGATTCCCTCAAAACAATATAAAATTAAAATTCACCGACATCTCAAGCACCGTGAGTCTGCAAGCCACGTTAGGGTGGACGTTTACAAACCCGAACATTTACAAGAGAAGGTTTTACCCATTAATTTCATTTGTCAACCTAACTTTATGACAAAATAATTAATAGTCGGTTCCTCTTTAGCCATGTAAATAATAGCAGTGACTCCGTTGGGGAGGATACTAATTATTCATATCTAAGTGTACACCATTATTTGATCCCAAGTCCGCTGCCCAAGCTTATATGCCTTACTGTTAGAGAAGTACACACGCGCTCAGATAACTTTCTACAACCATTAATTATATAAGTTTGTACTAGTGAACCGCATATAAGCTCATCCGTTAGGGAGGAAGGCACTATAGCCAACGCGCAAGCCCATATGCAACACATTACAAACAATAATTATTTAAAGAAGTTTGTACCAGTGATCCGTGAATAAACTCATCCGTTAGGGAGGAAGGTTCTATTGCCAACGCGCAAGTTTACTCACATCACTTACAAACTAATAATGGAGGCCACGAGAATTAATTACCAATCCCCTCTCCCACTTAGTTATTTAAACACCAAGGGTTTTTAACATGCATATAATATTCCAGGATAAAATATACAACTTAGACATGCTTCTATTAACAGCAATTTAAATAAATAAATTACATAGAACATGTCTTACACATATACAACAATAATTGACAATTAAATCAATTAATCAGTTATATAACATTAATTAATTGCATAAATAGTGGATTAATTAATTTGGGCCCTAGAGCAACAAAGAAGCACAAAATGAGCAGCAGATTAAATAATTAATCAAGCCCATTTTCCATGACCCGTATACTCAGCCCAAAATTAAATTAATTCCACCAAGCCCACTAGGACAAAATTAGTCCATTTATAAAATTAATTTATCATGCTTGACCCATTACTCACAATTAATTAAAACCAGCAATAAAATAATAGCCCAGCAGCCCATTTCCATTTAATTAAAATTTAGGCCCAAAAACCCAAAAACAAATTAAATAAATGAGCAGCCTTATATATATATTACTGAATTGGGCCATCAAGGCAACAAGCCCAATAAGGCAGCCTCTGTCCCATTTCCACACAAATAATAATCGGCCCAAAGGGGCAGCCCAAACCAATTAAAATCAAGGCCCAAATGGGCAGCCCATAAACAACTGCTGCCCTAACTCATCTCGCCAGCCGCAGCTTGCCACCGACCGCGAAAACGGCGCAACAAGGTGCTGCAGCAGCCTGTGGCCGCACCGATAGCCCGCCGAAGTCGCGCCGCCAGCCGTCCAGAATAAGCCGTCAGACCACCGAAGTCTCCCCCATCCGCCCAGCAGATTGTCAACATCCCCCGAGCCATCTCCGGCGCTACCAGGGGTCGCTGCTGCCGGCGTCCACGCCCAAAGCCGACCCCATCATGCCCGGAAGACTCCCGACGTCCCAACTGGATTTGCGCCGCCAGCCACGACGGTGCCCCAATCTTCCTCTCTGGGCGTCCGATGTGCGTCGCCGATCTGCTCCGATCTGATCGGGATCGGACTCCAGTCAGCAGTTTCTTCTATCGGGATACCCCGATTCACTTCGACAGCGCCGCCGCCTATCGATTTGGATCCCCTACGGATTGCACCGCCCAAGGTCGCCATCGCCCAGCACGACACCGATCGGGATTCGCCCGCATCAGCCGTGCACAGAACAGCCTGAAGCCTCGCTCGAGACCCGCCATGGACTTGCCGGAGATTGCATCAGATGCGCCTAGATCGTCCAGTCAACAATGTCCCCGGAGTACCCACCTGCCTGCACGTCATCCAGCCCGAGTCTCATCGCTGACATGCCCTGGCCTTCAAGGATCTCGCCGGAACTGACTGCTGATTCGACAGCCTCGCCGTCGTTTAGACTTTGTTTGTTCGATCAACAACAATAATACACAGCAGATAGGGATACAAGGACAAAAGGATACTAAACCCGTACTCTAGTCATATGATAATAACTAGATTAAACATGTAATCACTAAAGCCCTATCATACATGCTTCAATTCGATAATAATCACATGTAATGCTCAATCCCCACCTAACATCTCACATTTCACCACGAAACCAACGCTCTGATACCATTTGTTAGCAATTGGATCGTGTGGATCAACGTGATTCGTTAGTAAAACAGGCAAACAATAATCAGCGGAAGCGAAACAACAATTGTTTACCGTACTTCTGGGTTGATGTAGAGGATGAACAGCAGTGAACCACCTCTCAATCTTCTGCTGTATGTCTCAAGTCGAATCCTGCTGTTGTGTGGGCAACAATCCGCAGGATTCTCTCAATCTGCTCCTGTTCTTTTCTAACTGTCAAATGAGGCACTGACTTAGGGTTAACAGGAGCTGAGATGACTTATATAGTTGGGCTACAGCAGGGACCAGGAGGAGAAATTGGGCTGGGCCTCAATTGAATTTAATTAACCAAGCTTAGCCCAAAGCATTTAATTAAATCCAATAATAATAATATAGTCCACTAAAATATTATTACTGCACTACCCGTCCAATCCCAAAATTATGTTCTGGGCTCCTTCTTATTATAAGCCCGATAGTCTCCCCATGTTTAAGATATACAATGTCCATTAATTAATTAAGTTACTGACAACTCAAATTAATTAATATCTCATCCGAGAGTAGTACCACTCAACCTTATTATCATGCCGGAAATTAATCCACTTGCAAGATTTACATGATAAACCTTATGAGCTCCTCAAGGGGACATCATCAACCTATGTCGGACATGGATTCCTTCTACAATCAACAGCACACCATAGATACAACACTATTTCCTAACTCACCGAGTTTGTTGATTTAATACTTATAAATCTCACCCATTGATGAATCAAAGAAATACATACTGCCCTACGTGTCGAGGTTATTGTATAGGGATTAAGAGCACGAACTTCCATAATAACAGAGATCAAGTTCTACTATATAGTCAGTATAAGAAGAACGATCTCAGGCGGTCCTACTCAATACACATAAGTGCACTAATGTGATTCTATAGCCAAGACAAGCTAATACCAAACCACACTATAACCATACCGATAGAGAGTCCCCGTCTATCTCAGTTGTGAGCATCTGTTTATACTTTATAAGGAAATCGATAATATGATCTTCTGCGTGTTGTCGCACAACATATTATCTACAGTATAAAGTAAATGGACTATTGCATCATGCATATAAAATAAATTATAAGATGCAATCATTTGATCAATGATTCTCATTTCAAATATTGTTATGACATTGTTCATACTAAAGCTAGACTTTTAGTATACAATCCAACAAGTTTTTGTGAGCATTCTATTGATGTATGTAAATGAATGCTGAAGAAGCATAACAATTTTCAATCTTGCTCATCTGCTCCGTGAAATTTCATGTCGAAATAAACTGGAATTTGAGGAATCATTAGCCAATGATGCCATATGAGGGGTTGGTGGGGAATATTAGATAAATTTCTCAGCATGTGCTTAATGCTACTTTTCAGTGACTATTATAATCATTGTTAGTTATCAAATGATTGTTTGCCTTGTTGGTGATGATGCAGTGGCATTTGTAGTGGATATGAAAATGTCCATGAGTATTATGCAGGTCTTTTTTTTTTATTTCCAAACTGTCTGTCGATCATGTTTAGAAAGTAAAAGCTGTCGATTGAAAATGAGAAACCATAGCTGTAAAAGTCTGATGTTATAAGAAATCTTAAGTCATTATATTACTCTTGTAGTTTCATATAATGTGTGTATGTGATGTGAATTTGGATTCAGAAACAGAAGTTATTCCATGTTCATCATTTCAAGAATCTACATACCATCAACAATAAAAGGATCAATGATCCCGGTATCTCCAGCCATCCTGTAACCAAATCAAACAAAAAGAATTGAACGTCCACAACACATGATCTTGTACGCAGCGAGTGAATGCGTATAGTGGTTTATTATTTACTCATTAGGTTGCTACTTTTTGTTAATTAAGTTACTCTTTAAAATGAATTAAGTTATTATTATTAATTGGACTACTCTTTGACATTAACTAATTGTATGCAATTTATATGTTGTTAGATTACTCTATAAAAATAATTAGGTTACTCATTAAAATTAATTAGATTACTCTTTGAAATTATAACTAAATTTTTTATAGAAAATAAAATATTGTTATATTTGATTAACATCTTTTAGGTTACTATTTTTTATTAATTGGGTTACTCTTATTAATAATTTGGGTTACTCTTTAATTTTATATTTGGATTTGGATGAAGATGAAGATGAGAATTCGAATGTACGTAGATTCCTATAAAAAATGGTGCCACAGTCGCACTTGTACTCCCTAATCCCATAAGTTTTGGAGTGGGCCTTCCAGTTGGAATGAACAGCATAGCATTTGGAGCACTAATGACACTTCTACTTCTTGTGTGTTCTTAGATCACTCTATGAAAATAATTAGGTTACTTTTTGAAATTAATTAGTTCACTCTTTGAAATTAATTAGGTTACTCTTAAATTTATTGGACCACTATTTGATTTGAGACTCTTAATATACATATGTTATTATTTGAAATTAAATATGTTACTCTTTGGAATTAATTAGATTACTCTTTGAAATTAATTAGGCCACTCTTAAATTTATTTGACAACTATTTGATTTGAGACTCTTAATATACATAGGTTATATTTTAGAGTTAATTAGATTAGTCTTTGAAAAGTTTTTTTTTTCAAAATCTTTTAGGTTACTCTTTTTAATAAATTGGGTTACACTTTATAAAAAAATGAGTACTCATTGAAGTTTTTGAATAGCTTTTTTTTTCCAACATCTTTTAGGTTACTTATTTTTAATAAATTGAGTTACTTTTTGTAAGGTTACTCTTTCATATTAATTGGATTACTCTTTATTATTAATTGGGTTACTCTTTATAATTAATTAGATTACGCTTATATTTGAGACAATATCTTCTAGGTTACTCTTTCACATTAATTGAATTATTCTTTATAATTAATTAGGTTACTCTTAAATTTAAGACTTTATTTTTTTTTAAATCATGTATCGTAAATTATTAAAACTGTATGCAATTTATAAGTTAATAAATTATTCTGTAAAATTAATTAGATTACTCTTTGAAATTTATAGGATCACTATTTGAAACTAATTGAATAACTCCTTGAATTGAGACTCTAAATGCAAAGTACATGGTGTTTTAATAAAACTTGAAAATTCAAATCATTACATAATTGAAGGCATACAGAAAAAATAATTTTGATGTAATGAAAATACACTGAAGTCATCACTTTCTTTCTAACTTCAGTAGCACATCCACCAAGTCATCACTCGTCAACCCGCTGCCCATTTATGTGAAAGGCAACTTCTTCCTGTGTTAATGACAAATCAATAACATCAGTGATCCCCCATATTCAATATTCTAATTGAGGGAAACTATGAAAATAAAACGAAGTAAAATTCAAACATTTAAATAACACAATGTGAAGAACAATTTGGTTTTAAAAAGGGCAGCAGATTATACATAAGACAACCTATGTTGAAATAATCTAATCCATATAAATACTTCATTTAGTATCAATAGGAATTATACAGGCATAATCAGCAAGTACTTAAAATCGGTGAAGAAATAAATGGAATGAAGATTAAAGGTCCCTTAAGCAAAAAGATTAGAAAGTTGAGGGTCAAGTCTGGACAAAGAAGAGAACCAAGTTGTGCCCAAAAGAGGAGTGCAACAGCTGGTAAGGAGAGGAGGTGGGGACCACCTTAGAAAAAACTGGGCAGTAGGTAGGCTGCCCAAAGTAAGTAGAGTAGGCAACTTTTAGTGATCTGAAAAAGTGCAGAAAAAAGCACCAAAAGGAAGAAGGAAGGTAGGCTGTCAACTCCCAGAAAGGACAGCTCCCTGAAGCTAAGACGACCGGAGTAGAGGAGAATAGAGGCCAGAAGAAGATGCTGCTCGACGGAAAAAAAGCTGTTGTACGATGGATTGTTGATGATGTGGAGTGTCACCATGAGTCAGAAGACCTTACTGCAAAAAAAGGACATCTACCCGATCGGAGTAGCTGAGAGAGAAAATGAAAAATTGAACCTACTGCAGGTTGCGAACATTGCAGGCGAGCTACCGGCCGGATGTGCAGACGAAAGCCCCACGACCTACATTGCAGCAGGTATCACGGAAGAAGGCTAAAGCAGGTCAGATCCGGCGACCCCTGCAAGTTCGGCCGACAGCCAGCAACTGCTGGCATTTTCACACTATAAACGGGCTCGGCTATCTGAAAAGATGGGATCGCAGGTCAGATTCTCTCGCCAATTGAATGACGCTCCCATGATTTCTGGCGCATCGGAGAACGATTCTCTAGTCTCCAAGAAGTGCAGGACCACTCCTCCAACCGGCAGATTAGCGGCGAAGGTGGGAAGAGGGTGCTGGGGACAGTGTGTGTTCCGGCAAAGAAGACGAGAGAGATGAAAATTTGAGGAAACATATAATTTGAGAGGGGCTTTTCTCAATTTTAACCCATTTGAATAACCGATAGAAAAAGAAGATCCGGTTCTACCAATTTTTGGTAGGACCGGTCCTACTGTAGTCATTCTCAAACATTTAAAATATTTTATTTTAATTAATTATATAATGTTTAACCTTATTTTTCATAAATAATATCAAGTATAGTATAAGAAAGTCCTTTTTTGCTAACGTGTTGTTCACGTAGTCTTACTATTTATTTATTGTTCCTATACATTTATTATGATTTATTTACTTTAGTATCATTAATTGCAATTAATAAATAAATAATTTGATATAAATAAATTAATTAGTATCAAATCAAATCATGTAAGAGAAAAAAAGAATAAATAGAATTTTTTTATATATATAATTAATATTTATTTTAGACAAACAGTAAAATTAAGGATTTATTACTAAGTGTTATATACTTTGATCATAATTGTACTTAAATAAAATAAAAAAAATGAAATACTAACAACTATATAAATATTCAGCAAAGAGACAAAATTGTCCTTATGTAACTGAACATTTTTTAGAGAGACAGAAAGAGTACTAAATAGTTTTCATGATTTAGTTATTCTTTACATTATCAAAAGTCAAATATTATAATTTGTTGTAAATTCTTTACATTGATGAAAGAAATTGTCTAGCTATTAGAAAAAAAAATCTCCTTAATTAATGTTAATACGTTATATAACACGGATTATTTAATTATAAAAAATAAGAATAATAATTAAATGAACCCGCGTTGTACACGGGTTTCATACTAGTATATATAGTATAGCAAAGTCCTAACATGTTGTTCACGTATAGTCTTACTATTTATTTATTTTTCCTATGCACTATGACTTATTTACTTTAATATCATTAATTGCAATTAATAAATAAATAATTCCATACAAATAAATTAGTTAGTATCAAATCATCAGGTATAGAAAAAAAATTAAGATTTTTTTTATGTATAATTGATATTTATTTTAGACAAACATTAAAATTAAGGTTTTTTTTCTAAGTTGCATACTTTGATAATAATTGCACTTAAATACAATGAAAAAATAAAATACTAACAACTACATAAATATACAACAAAGAGAGGTTGCACATTTTTTTAGAGAGACAGTTGGAGTAATAAATAGTTTTCAAATGTATTATATTATAAAATAGCATTTAAAAAAATACAAGTTAAGATTATTTCAAATAACTATAATATATGTATATATATTAAATTTTTACATGATAGTTATGCGTTACATTATTAAAAGTCACATGTTATAATTTGTTGTAAATTCTTTACATTGATGAAAGAAATTGTCTAAATATAAGAAAAAAATCTCCTTAAATAATGTTGTTACGTTATATAACGCGGATTATTTAATTATAAAAAATAAAAATAATAATTAAATGATCCCGTATTGTACGCGGATTTTATACTAGTATATATATATATATATATATATATATATATATATATATATATATATATATATATATATATATATATATATATATATATATATATATATATATATATATATACGTGTTTGCATTCAATCCATTATTAAAATATATATTCATTATATAGATAAAGTATATTTTTTTGGTAATTTAAATAATAAATATATTTATAATGAATTGTATTATAACATCTAAATTTATATTTAATTGCATTATACATTATACTTAAAAAAATATATTCTAACAACCAATAAACACAATTTAACTATATAACAATCATATTTTAACACATATCATAAACCGTATCATATAAGGACTCTATATTCATATAGGAATGAAATGAATTATAATGAATTGCTTATAACAAAATATTTCTTTTATTTAAATATAATATTATTATTTTTATTTATAATAACATCGTTATCTTAACATAAATATGTATTTATTTTAGACAAATTCTCTTGTGAGACATTATATATTTGAGATGGTTTGTGAGACATGTTAAAGTATGCTTATTATATACATAAAGTATGCTTAATGTTGTTAGAGTATATTTTCTAAAATAGGATAAATGATGAATTAATGTATGATTTTATGGTGTTATAATATGATTCATTATTGACACACTTTAACTATAAATAAACATATTTTACCTATATAATAAACATACTTTAATAATGGATCAACCCGTCTTACAAAAAACCCGTCTAATAAGAGAATTTCTCTTTATTTTAAACTAGGTTAACAATGACATGAGCCAGTCTACTTTTGTGAATGAACTAATAAATTGATAGACCGATAAACATCCAATTATACATGATCCTTGATTATTTTTTATTTATTTTGTATATGAAATAACTAATTTACTGTTTGATAAACAGGTTTGGACTGCATCTCATAGGGCTGCTATTTCAAGTGAAGCGATTAGCAAATAATTGGATGTATCAAATATTGAAGTATATATAATAAATAACAACAAAATAATATTTCTTCATCCATCAGATAAAGTTACCCTAAATTCAAATGGTAAACCAAGCTGCAAGATATGTCATGGAAGAAAACATGGGGTTTGTTCCATTGCTTGCAAGGTATGTTAATTATGTTAGTCTATTTAAATTATTTTAATAGTTTAACCCCTTTTTTTCATTATATCTTGTTTAATGAATTATTATTATATTACTATTGAGCGTTTTCTTTACACACAATTAATCCCTAAGTATGAAGGATATTATTGTAGCTTGAGCAAGCGACCAAGTTATATTATCGAGCCCAAAGACAGATTATTATTAATCTTATTATTAACTAAATTAATTAAGACTTTAAGTTGGCAATTTAAGTTTGGAATAATTATTAAACTACTAAGAAAATAATTAAATAACAAATAAAATATACAAGCAATAGAGGATTAACGAAAGTGATCAAGTGAACAATCCAATTTCACTCATGAATCTCCCTCTCATGTATATTTGTCCGACTCTGCCTTGTGGATTATGAACGCATCGCGAAGCCATGCACGATACTCTATAAACACAAGTAAGCATGCGTATAACACGTGTGAATAACCTTTGAGTAAGAGATATATTTTACCCCACTTTTTAGGTACTATCAGTATCAATTATTTCCCATACACTTAGTACTCAAACCCAATATGATTTCTCTTTATAGGTACTATGAAATTTCTCTCTTTATCCTACTTATCAACCTAAATTAGATTCCATTAATAAATATTCATATATGATAGTTCTAATGAAACTTCAGAATCTCATCACTTAGAATTATAAGACGAAATCCTGTCCAACGGTGAATGCACTCAATCTACAATCCAGACTTTTCCGCCAGTCATCAGTGAAAGGTAAAAATTTTTATTATTCCACTGTGTTAGATGTACATGGAACCCGAACGGATTACATAGATCATAAGATCCAATCACCATCAGTATCTTAGTCTTTGGGATTCCTCACTCATCACGTTCAGCCTACTTCAGTTTATCCTTTTCGGCTCTCAATCTCTTTGCTCTTTCCCACTCCTTTTCAACTATAAGCTTAGTTATGCTCTTGTGATGGTACTGAACTATTCTGGACATTAGGTACGTCGTTCTACGCAGATATTAGAACTGGATGGGGTTGTTTGACCAGAATGGTCTGGTCGAACAAGGTGGTTTTGGTCGAACAAGGTTCCCATGCATGGAGTGGCTTTGTACAATCCCAATAGAGGTTGTTCAACCTCTATTCGACCAGAATGATCTGGTCGAACAACATGATTGTGGTCGAACAAGGGACCTATAATTAAACGGAAGAGCATTGCGTAGTCCAGCAGGAGATTTTTTGACCTCCATTCGACCAAAAATTTTGGTTGAATGGGATAAAGTTTGGTCGAACAAGCCACCTGTTTCACTGATGTGATTTTTCGACTCTGAAATCTTTAGTTCGACCTCCATTCGCCTAAGTGGTTTGGTCAAACGATGACACACTGACTCAATTTTTGGAATGTTGGTATCATCAGACCTTCGTACTGTGTTCCTGACCTCAACGTGATGGCATTGCACTTTTTCGGGTTCATTATGCTTTGAGATGGGAACTTTTCATTCTCTAACATTTGTGTCAACTGATTCAAATTGATTAACATTCCCGACCATCTACCCCATGAACAATCTCAGGTCCTTCATCTACTTAGACAAATCCTCATGGTTTGAGTCAATTTTAGCTCAAGACGATCTACACTTGCATCATCTCTAGCCATGTAAATGTTCACTGTATCCTCTAAAACAGGTTTCCTTTTTCGATCTTAGCACCTAAATCAGCACCAACAGGGGGTTGTATTGGTGTATTCGGATTACATCATGAAAATATAGCCTCTTTTGGTTTTGATAATTACCTGGGAGACCACGATTGTTGTAGTTTCCTTGATAATTCCAGTTTTCTTGATTTTGGAACCTCGTTCCTTTAATACTTTGACCCACGGCATAGTTCTCCTATTCTAACTCCTCTTGGATCAATCTCTCTTCACCACAATCCTACTTCTGAATCTTTGGTACTTGCTGAGCTATCTCCGTAATCTGCTTCTTGCCAAGTACATAGATGTCTTTCATTCTATCAGTAGGCTAATCTCTTGAATTCTTCAAAGCTTTTCGACCTCAACAGGTGTCTTTGCAAGTAATGCTCCACTTGGTGGAGCATCAAGTAGAACATCTGAATCACAATCAAACTCGTTGTAGAAGATACTGATGTATTGAGCTTTTGATAATCCATGTGGTGGACACCTTCAAATCATGTCCTTGAACCGGTCCCATGCTTCATGAAACTTCTCACCACTATTAATAGCAAACTGATTGATGTCTTGCTTCATTCTAAACACCTTGGAAGGTGGCATGTATCTCTCCAAAAACTTCAATTTCAGTTACTTCCATGTAGTGCAATCTGCAGAATTATGAGTATCATACCAGTCTCTCGCTCTTTCAGTAAGCAAGAATTTGAAAAGGACAATCCTCCTAGCATCCTCATGATTTCCTGAACTTTTTTGTGTTCTTTCATAACCAAGGAACTTATTGAGATGTTGTTGAGGACCTTAAACGTTATCCCCAGCCAAAAGGTTTCTTTCTACCATGCTGATAAGAGTGGGAGAAGTTTGAAATCTGCATCGGCCCCTCACGCTCCTAACAGCCCCAAGTTGCCATTCCCATTGTTCTTGAAAACCTTTCAAATTGCAACATTGTCCAAATTTGGCCTATCTTCGGCCATGTGGACTGCTTCTGTTTCCTCCTTTAAGTCAGCTACAACTTCAGTCACTTCCAAGTTTGACTCTTCAACTTCATCTCTTAGATCAGGAGTATCAGATGCTTCCACTTTCTTGTTCTTCTTTTTCTTAGTTTTCCTTTTCCTAGATGATGCTCCAATTTCCGGATCAAAAGGCTCTAATGTAGCTCCCTTTGATCTAGTGTGCATAAACCTGAGAAAAATTAAAAGTTAGAAAATAAAAACAAGTACAAAATAATCTCAATTAAACTAGAACTAATAAATTAATAATATATGTTGTCTCCGACAACGGCGCCAGAAACTTGTTGAGTATTTTCTTTACACACAATTAATCCCCAAGTATAAAGGATATTATTATAGCTTAAGCAAGTGACCAAGTTATATTATCGAACCCAAAGGACGGATTATTATTAATCTTATTAATAACTAAATTAATTAAGACTTTAAGTTGGCAATGTAAGTTTGGAATAATTATCAAAATACTTAAAAATAATTAAATAACAAATAAAATAGACAAGAAGTAAATAACTAATGAAAGTGATTAAGTGAGAAAACGGGTAACTCTAAGACAATCCAGTTTCACTCATTAATCTTCATTTTATGTATATTTGTCCGACTCTGTCTTATGGATAATGGACGCATCGTGAAGCCATGCATGATTACTCCATAGACACAAGTAAGAATGCGTATAACACGTGTGAATAACCTTGAACAAGAGATATAATTCACCCCTTTTTAGGTACTATCAGTATCAATTATTTCTCGTGCACTTAATACTCTAACTCGATATGATCTCCCTTTATAGGTACTATGAAATTACTCTCTTTATCCTACTTATCAACTCGAATTAGATTCAATTAATAAATATTCGTATATGATAGTTCTAATAAAGTTTCGGAGTCCCCTCACTTGGGATCATAACACGAAAACCAGTTCAGCAGTGAACGCGCTCAATCTACAACCCAAATATATATTTAGACTCTATATAACAGTTAGATGCACAAAACGACCGTAAATATGAATTAAAAATGCATAGTTATATATAAAATAAACGACAAGTAGTGTTATATGAAGTATACACATAAAATTTCAATTAATTCGTAAACCCTATAATTACCGAAGCAGTTCTAGTCCATGATGCTTTGAAGAATAATAATGGTGGTTGGATAGATCTTACCCATAGTCTTGAAAATTACAAGATAAATTAAGAAACGAAGTAAAACCTAGATGCGGGAGTAGTCGCATCTCGCTCCGTCTTGAATCTTCACTTGGCTCTTCACTTGATTCGACAGAAGAATCTCTCTACAGCTCCTCCAGATAGAGTTAGGGTTTAGATGTGATGTAGGATTGACGTGGTATCGAACTCTCTTCTTTGGATGTCAATAGTGTTCCTTTTATACTTGAGACTCTTCCAATGAACCTTTTTTTGGACTTTTTCGCCAAAAATATGCAGATACATGCATTGGGGATGTATAAATGTATGGAACAAGAAATCCTCCATGTTGTTCGACCAAAATGGTTCTGGTCAAACAACTTACCCCCTGGTCGAACGGTGGCCGAACAGACCACCTGTGCACGGACTCTACCTTCTTCTGTCGTTCAACCGTTGTTCGACCAAAGTGACCTTGGTCGAACAAATCCAGTTTGGTCGAACGGATGTTGAGAGTGGAATTTCACGTATTTTAGGCCTCACATTACACCGTTTTTGATAGAATGTGGCCATGATTTTGTATAGAATGACATGGTTTTCATATCTTGCATAATTAAGATGCTACTAAGGTGTTTTGTTGAGTTTTGAAGGGTAAAACATAATCAAAAGTTCAAAGTTGGAATGAGGAGTGAAAGTGAGAAGGAATGCTGAAAAATACAGTCCACGTTGCACAAATTTTCTGTATTATTGTAGAAGTCCAAATTGATCATGTGATATATGGTTGGAAATCCACAGAAGAGAGGGTCATTATGACATAAAGAACACCCCAATTGGATTCCAAACGAGAAAGTTATGATCAAAGTTCTAACGTCGCACATGCTGTACCGAGCAGCCACTTTGCATGACTTTTTACATATTCAAATATTGGAGTTTCTCAGAGTTCTTTATATGGATAGAAATCCAAGGAAAAGAGGAACACGTGAGCGCAAAAATCATTCAAATTGGAGTCCGTATGAAGAAGTTATGCTTAAAACGGTGAAGTCGCGCAGTGCAGTCTCCGCAGCTCGGGAGGCCGCTCGGCTCGAGCGGGACCAACTTTGTGCGAATTTCCAGCCGAGTTTGGTTGCTTCAAAACCTACATAACGGCTCCATTCCAACCATATGCTGCTCGGCTGGTTTGGGGGCCGCTCGGCCATGAGCTCGGCCCGAGCAAGGTGCCGAGCGGCCCAAAATCGGGCCCAGACGAGACCTGTTCGATGCAGCAGCGTATATATACCCTCAAGTCGCGATTCTGAAGCAGTTTCGATCGCGAAAAAGCCCTGCATCAGTCCTAGAAATAATTAGGGAGATCGAGACACAAATTGGAGAGAACCCATCCATAATCCATCATCAATTCACACCTCCAATTCTTCCATATCAGATTGACAACCTGATTTCACCATCCATCCACTTCCAAGAGGGTTCCAAGTGCTAATTGAGGGAGAATCGAGCAATTGGAGAGACGGAGAAGGAACGAAAGACTACGTCTACACTAGGGTTTCACAATTCCTATCTTTTCCTTCCTTTTACTTTGATTTTTGGTATGAATTGCTTAGCCATGAGTGTTGCTTGTGACCTCATGGGCTAATTTTATATACAGTTCTAGGGTTTGATGGATTGATTTAATTGATTTGGGGATTTAGACCAAAGATTAGGATTTTATGCAGTTGATCTTTTGATTTTACTTATTTTATTAAGACATGCTTTTCTGCTTCGTAACGTCTTCATAATATATTCATGACATCCGCTATAATGCTTGGATTATTGTGTTAGCTTGTGTGCGTTCATGATTGGTATTGTCTATCTGTTAGGGATTAGAGTAGCTCCGCTATAAGCACTTTAATTCCATGAACTGGTAAATCAAATACATGATTAGTTTAGTAGAACAATGCAATTAGACAATCAAGTAGGAAGTGAATAGAACCTTGTAGTAATTCCAGAAAATATCTTGTTAGTCGGGCTTACCATCCGGAGGTATTGTTGCTTGCTTTGATTAGTATCTAGGAATAAGGCTTGGTAATATTTGCGCACCTTAGGATTTAAACCAGATTATACTGTTAGCTTTGAATCGAATCATATTCGGTGGGATAACAGGGATATGTGGTGTATTTTCAGTGAAACTGCATGAATGAGCAATCGTAAGTTTAATAACCCAAATTAATTGGTCAATACCTGATACCTTAGAACTGTTTGTCATCTCTTGATTAGACACTTGTTTTTATTTTTTCTTGCTTTTAATTAATTCAGTTATTTAATATTTCGTTAATTAGATTAATTCACAACAAAACATTGGAAATTGGTTACTCAATTCTGATTAATTAGTAATTTATAGAATAAATAAATAATTAGCTGTCTTAGCGGGATCGATAATTTAACTTGGGTACTTGCTACTACAATTGATATCCTTATACTTGAGGATTAAATTATAGTGCATAGAAAAAGCCTATCAACGGACTACTTGTACGTCAAAACATCTTCACACGCCGTTCGACCGTTGTTCAACAGGATAGCCTTGGTCGAAAAACTCCTTGTTTTGTCGAACAGAACTTCTAAAAATTGCATTTTTCGATTACGAGCACTTCCGACCTGTTTTCCTATAAAATTATGCTCAAACATCCACAGTAGCACCTGATTCGTGACTTTTCCATACATAAGACCAAATCGTACTCAATTTCCATATAAATTAGAGCTCAAATTACATGAATTTTCACTCTCAACAATTACTTAAATCAATACCCACATGTTATTTTTATTACAAATTCAATTATAAAAATTGTCCTTTTATTCAACAAGATGGTTAGACATAGAGCTTATGATGTTTCAATTATTTATGTAATTTATATTTATAACAGTAAGTATATTATATGATTAAACTATGTTTAAAATTTACTATTTCTATATTATTATTATTATTATTATTTTGTTATAAGTTTATAACTCTGTATTACTACTAAATATTGAATTAAATGTTACTCCCTCCGTCCCCCAAAGTATTTCACACTTTCCTTTTTCATCCGTCCCTCAAAGTATTTCACACTTTACTTTTACTAAATTTGGTAAAAATACATTATACTAATACTCACTTTTTACACATATCCCAATATAATACTTGCTTTTTCACATCTCCCAAAAACTTTACACACTTTTTCCACATCTCTCAATAACTTTACACACCTTTTTCATTAAATCAACTAAAATATATATTCTCTTTCTTACTTTATACATAAAAATACAAAATTTTCTTAAACTCCGCGCACACCAATACGTGAAATACTTCCCGGGACGGAGGGAGTATATGTCTTTTTTCATATAGAAAAAATGTTTGGAAATAAAGAAATTTGATCATCAAGACCTGCCTCCGAGGAAATTTAAAGAGGTGGTAGAAGGATTTTTATCATCAAGAAAGTCAACGTCATTATCAATAAAGTCAAGAAGAAAAGGATTTCCAGTGAGAAGCCCACTATTCTGAACATTTTATACAATAATTCTGCATTTATTCGAAAATAGCATCGACTTGTGTATATTTGACATAATGGAGTAACGAATTCATGTGATTTGACATTGCCATTCAATTATAATTTCAGTTAGAGCAACTAACACCTTCTCATGAAATCATTTTATGTGTTTATAAGAAATTATATTTTTTATTAAAAATATTATTATTTCTCATTTATATTAGGAATAGTTCTTAAAATAGTTTGTAAATAAAGTTTGGTATTATTTTTCTTAGTTTGAATTTATTTACTTGATTATATAAGTGATCATTTGATATATATATATATACACACACACTAATATGGATCCTGTGTATTACACGGGTTTTAAAGTTACAATTTTAAAAAATATAATTTAATAAATAAAATTTTATTTTATTATACCCTGAAATAAATCAATTAAACATATGTACACCTCAAAATCACGCTAAAAGTAAATAAATTTAATATTACCTTTTAATAAAAAGAAAATAAAAAATATTAGAAAATTATTATTAAAAGAAATAAGATAAATATCACCAATTCTAACGAATCAATACATATACTAATAAAAATAAATAATTTAGTATTTTTATTTATTAAAATATTATAACTAAATCCATATATATGTATTAAATAACAGAAATAAAATAATTAAATTAATAAATTATAGAAATCAAATAGATAAATGTGTTAATAAAAAAATAACGGAATTAAAGAAAAAATAAATAAATAAAGTGAATTTAAAAATTAAAAAAAAAGATCATCATAAAATTAAAGAGAATTAAAATAAATAAACTAAGAGTCAATTATATTAATAAATCAAAATAAGTTAAAAGAAATTTAAAATAAAATTATACCAAAATTTATCAAAATAAATTTGAAAAAAATAAAGAAATTGAAAAGAAAAAATAATTAATAAATAATAAAATAAATAAATAATTGAATACTAACTTGAAGAAAGATTGGGGGAATAATTTCTGTGCGTGTGTGAAGTGAATGAATAAAAGTTCTTATTTATAGGTAAAGAGAAAATTAAATATATTTTGTGCTTCCTAATATGATTTGATCACATCTATATTCAAATATTTTGTATTTATCTATATTAAAATTTAATTAATAATTAATTATGATTCGATCAAATTCATATTCAAATCTTAAAAAAATACATGTAAAACTAATTATCTATATTAATTCATAATTAAAATAATTGAGAAAATTCGTAAAAAATAATTATTTATTATACCCTAAAATAAATCAATTAAACCTATGTAAATCACAAATCACCCTAAAATAAATAAATTTAGTATTATATATTAATAAAAAAATTAAATAATTATAAAATTAAAATAATAATAATAAATATCACCAATTATAATGAATCAATCAATACATCAATACATTTATGGGCATGTCTTGCGTGAGACCATCTCACGGATCTTAATTCGTGAGACGGATGGTCCATTAACCAAAAATAGAATATATTTAAAATTAAATTAATAAAAAAATAATCAGAAAAAAGGGTCACGTTTGACTATTAGTTAAAATGCCTTGCATTAATAAACTCAATTTGTCGGCAACGTCTAACGAACGGCCTGACCATGCATGATTAACAATTGAATTTAAATTAATTTTCATTTTATTATTATATTATAATTTCAAGTAATCATTTTAATTAAAAAAATATTACCAATTATTATTATTAATTTATTATTAATAATAATAATAATATTATTATTAGTTAATAAGATAGTTCAATTATTTTGTTAACACTTTATTTTAATGGGATATATAACTTTATATTAAAAATAGGGAGGATTACTACTAGGTACACAAAAAAACCCTAAATTACTATGAGATACAAACATACAAAAATATTACTACTAGGTACAAAAATATATAGTGATATTCCAATATTACCCCTATTAATGTGCTGCACATAAATATTGTGTGCAGCAAAAGTTCATGTGCAGCAAAGTGTGTGCAGCAAAAAAAGTGTGTGCAGGAAAAAAAAAGTGTGTGCAGCAAAAAAATGTGGCGGTCCGGCGGCGGCGGTCCGGCAGCTTTTCCGGCGGCGGCAGTTTTTCCGGCGACCAGTTTTTTTTTTTTTTTTCTTTTTTTTTTTTGGACGAACAGTTTTTCCGGTGACCGGCTGCCGGAGCTCCGGCGGCGCGGTAGCTTTTCGTCGACCAGTTTTTTTTTTTTTTTTTTTTTTTTTTTTTTTTTTTTGGCGAACAGATTTTCCGGCGACCGGCCGCCGGAGCTCCGCCGGCGGCGGCGGCGATCCGGCAGCGGCAGCGGTGGTCCGGTGGTGGGTGGAGGTTGGGGTTTGTGTTTTAAAGGTATATGGGTTTAGGGGTATATTTGGTATTTTACTTTAATATTTTGTATTAAATAATAATTATTTTAAATCAATGTATCTAGTAGTAATTAGGGGTACAAAGTGTGTACCTATCAGTAATTATTTCTTAAAAATATTATCACTTTTTATTTATCATGTAAATCGTTCATAAAATACTCTTACTAAATGATTATCACTTTTTCTTTATCATGTATCACTTTTTATTAAAAATATTATTATTTTTTATTATTTAAGTGAATTGTTTGTGAAAATAATGGAATTAGAAGGATATCACTTTTTTTATTATGAATAACTTTTTATTAAAAATATTATCATATTTCATCCAACTTTTAAATTATTTGTGAAATACACTTTAATAAATAGTCATCACTTTTTATTAAAGATGTTATCACTTTTCTTTTAAAATGTTATCACTTTTAGTTTATATATAAATTGTTCATAAAATAGTTTACAACAGTGTTATCACTTTTCATTAATTGTGTATCACTTTTAAATATAAAAGTTATAACATTTATAAATTTAAAATATTTAAATTAAAAATAAATTAAATGAATAATAAAATTTAAATTCTTACATTTTTAAATAATAAAAAAATTAATATATATAGCCTAATTAATTTTTCAATTTTTTAATTTGATATCAACCAAGGCCCTTTAAAAATAATTAAACTTAACTAATTTCATTCTATAATTAAATTTTCAATTTTCTCATTTGATTATAACCAAACAGGGCCCTTTAAAATTAGTTAAATGAGCTAATGGATGATCCGTCTCACATAAAAGATCGGTGAGATAGTCTCACCCAAGTCTTTGTCTTTATAAATACTCTATTTTATGATGTAAACTATTTTATATTTATGTTATAATTTAATTATTTAATGTATAATATATACTCCCTCCATCTCGGTCAAATTGTGTCATTTGCTTTTTGCACGTAGATTAAGGAGTATTATTATTTTATGTAAAGTGGGTAGGTGCATTAAAGAGATGTGATGGGTAGTGTAGATAGTGGTGGACCATTAGTGGGCCCATTTTTACTAAAAGAGGAAAATGGTGCAATTTGGACGGAACGCCAAATATAGTAAAATTGTCCTATTTGGGCGGGATGGAGGTAGTAGAAGTAATGTCCAATTTCAATGTTTACGTTTCCTTTTTTGGAATATGTAACCTACCTAAAACAATTATTATATCTCATGGTCCCCACATCCAACACTAATACACCTATCTACTTTAAATTAAATATTATATCTTTTCACCCACTATCCATTAAAGTACTATATTCCTTAATCAACGTGTAAAAAACAAACGTAACCATTGAAACGAGAGAATATGCTTCTCTCGATATGGACACCGGACAATAATTTGGATCCGTCAATTGGTGGAAGTAATATTTTTTTAAATTAAAATGATTTTTGAGGTGATTGGTTGACATGTATTCCCTCTCTAGAAGTAAGAAAGTATAAAAACGAAAAATTGTGAAGATTAGCGTGGTGCATATGGAGCATTTAGTATGACCCAATAAAAAATCTATCTCTAAATCCACCCTTTACATAATAAGATTCATTTCAGTCTGGCCTTCCATTTTCAGTGGTAGAGGGGAGAGGAGGGTGGAAAAGCCTTCCAGCTGAGCTTGGTTGCTGGGGTTCGAATCATACATTTGGCATAGATTTGGCCCCTTGCAAGCACAAGTTTAACAGTGAGCCCTCTCTATAAGCCACTTGAGGCACATCCTGCGATTTACCTCCTCCATCAATCCCAAGGCAGGGGCGATGGAGCCTGTAATAGTGAGGTACACCGTTCATTTCAGTCCGGCTGAAAGTTAATGCAAATTTAATACAGATTTATAACACTACTCATTATTTTATTTTCTGTCGTTATTAATAAGCGCTTTTACATAGACAGAATAATGAGTTAGTCTCTTATGAGACGGGTTATTGGTGAGACGGATGTGAGACGGGTCAACCCGTCACTAAAATATGCTTATTTGTGGTTAAAGTGTGCTTATTTGTGGTTAAAGTATGTCGATAATAAATCAAATTATAACACACTAACATCATACTTTAATACATAATCCAACATACTTTAAAAAACATACATTAACAACTATTTAACATACTTTATTTAAATAATTGACATACTTTAACACGTCTCACAAACCGTCTCATGAAGGTAGCGTCTCACAAGAGACTTTGTCCAGAATAATAACACACCGACTCACTTGCTAATGAAATGAAAATGACATTCCTCAAAAGCTAGTGTCTTTGTCAGAATTAGATGTGTATAAAATTTGTTGAATTTTCTTGCAAGGTTTCCTTGAAGGAGCTCGAAATCGAGTTCCATGGAGAGATTGATGGGGTTTTGGAGTGTGGTTCTTGCTGGGGTTTTGTTTAGAAAATGGGGTGTTGAATGTTTTGTGGTTGGTGAGCTGCAGGTTGTTAATGGGAATGGAACCAGCGTGTCATTCTTGGAATCTATGTCATATTTGGAGTCTGTGTATGGAATAGCAGATGCCACTCCCCCTGCCAACTCTCTCATGGTGGGTCTTACTCTCATTCATGGAGCAGCTGCTTCAGGAGCTGGTAACTCATCTCTCTATCTCTCTCACCCCCCCCCCCCCCCCCCCCTCTCTGTCTCTATGTATGTGTATGTGCATTCTTGAATTCTTGTGGGATTTTATTTCCCTTTTCTGGACTTTGTTTCTGTAATATAGACCCACAATCACTTTTTAGTTTCCAGTGTGTTTGATTAACAGCAATGTATATAATTCTGATTCACTTATTATACACCTAAAGTGTGGAGCTGCAGATCTTTGAACTTCTCTCTCTCTCTCTCTCTCTCTCTCTCACACACACACACACACACTCACTCTCTCTCTCTCTCTCTCTCTGTCTTTCTTGTATTTTCTTTCAAGTTTTCTTTTGGTGTGATACTAAATGTGGAATTTACTTACTGTTGCTGTTAATTTAATGAGAGCCTTTATGTTTATATAATCTATTACAATTTAATCTCATTTTCACTGTTCAGTTTGCTTTATAGAGTGTATTCATGGCCAGTTCAGATTTGGAGTCAGTGGTAGTGTAGTTTATTATAGTTTCTTCAGAATGAAATAAGTAACAGTTATAGTTTTATATCATTTTTAATTTACTGTATTGGGTAATGCAATTATTAATACGAGATTAGTTACTAAATAGATGAGTATTCTTAGGTAGCAATGGCACTGGCAACTGGTAAATCATTCATTTGATTAGCAAAACAATGTATAGTGTTTGTATTGTTGTTACCGTTTTGCTGGTGATGAAGATATATATATCGTAAAAAGACAAGGCGAGGTTCGTCAGCTTACTTTGAGAGGCAAATTCCCTTTACCGGGATACTTAGCAATAAGGCATGGGAAAATCCAGGTTCAAATTTAAAAAGCACAAACTCTGCTTTGTGAGTTATATATATGGACTCTGATGTTTCTTCAGGTTGATAACTTGCTTCATTATGTTCAATATGCAGATTTTTTCAACTGGAATAGGGTAAAGGTACGATATTGTGATGGGGCCTCATTTTCAGGAGACAGTGAAAATAAGGTTTACATTCTCTTCCATATTATTACGACCATCTTCTTTCCTTCTTTCCATTAAGTTCTCGTTTGTTCCTCTTCTGAATAATGCACTTTCCGATTATGAATTAAGGCATGCGAGACATCTATTTCTAGTTATAAAAATTCTTTGTTGCAAAAAATTGAGTTTATTAGTGTGCAACTCCAAAAATGAAACATCTAAGGATTGTTTTTACCTAAAGTTCCTAAGCCACTCATGACTATCATCTTTTATTTCGTTACTCATGACTATCATCTTTTATTTTGTTAATGAGAATTGAATGCAGATAAGTTTTATATTATTTACTCTGTCATTATAATTCAGGCTGCAGGATTGCAGTTCAGAGGGCAACGCATATGGAAAGCTGCAATTCAAGAGCTGATGTCCAAAGGAATGCGTTATGCCAGCCATGTAATGGTTATCAATTGTAAATTCATTAAGTTGTTAAATGTCTAGTTTCTCTTCGACTTTCGTCTTTCTTGATGATAATATACATACACTAATGTACTTCAGGCACTTCTCTCTGGTTGTTCCGCCGGTGGTCTTGCTACTATATTGCATTGCGATGACTTCCGGAATTTTTTTCCAGGAAGTACCAAAGTGAAGTGCCTGAGTGATGCTGGATTATTCGTGGATACGTAATTTCCAAATCATTTTCATGTTCAAGTTTAAAAACTATAAGCTTATTTCTAAGTGTTCACCTGCGATATATACTGTTTTCCGCAGCCTAGATGTCTCTGGTGGACGCTCGATCAGAAACTTCTTTCGTGGTGTTGTCAGAACACAGGTATTATCCAATCACTTTGCACAGTTTCTAAGGTGCGCCCAACATTGTTTCTGGTTTCATGCTCTGTGAATGATCTAACTCAGCTTTGCTTTTAATTTAATGGTTGTGTCATGTGTGTTCGATAGAATGTATAATGCTCTGATTACGACCTTGTACAGCAGCCCGAGTCCCATCTTGTTCACTTCATTTGTATTCTAGATAAAATGTTTTTTTTTTCTATAATCATGTGATCATTTAATAACTGTACCCATAAAAGAGTAAGCTTATGTTATGTTTTTGGAGTTTACTTGGGAAGAATCACCTGACTAAAGAATTGACATGATATCGGAAAGATCGATACATGAAAGACACAAACATGTTTGATGTTTTCATTCACATAAATAGCACTCAAGTCTGCTTTTGCTGCTTATAACTCCATCCATGTTAAAAGATGTTACCCGTTCAAACAGGGCGTCGGGAGAAACCTGCCAAGCACTTGTACCAAACACTTGGATCCTACGTCGGTAAGTAGTTTTTTATTTTCTATTTCATTAGTTGAAAAGTCATTCAAGTAATGCAGTAATTGTGAATTAACTAACACCTAGCTACATTTTGCTATGTGAGTTTCCTTTTGCAGTGCTTCTTCCCTCAGAATTTGATAGCCAACATAGGAACTCCTCTCTTCATCCTAAATGCTGTCTATGATGCATGGCAGGTACTTATACTCAAGCACCAACGTTCTGTCTAAAAACTTCATTTCTGTTCAAGGGAGACGAATGCTGTATAAAACTTCGTTGCTCGTTTTTAGGTCCAAGAGAGCTTGGCTCCTCCGAAAGCCGATCCTCATGGCAGCTGGCATTTGTGCAGAATGAATATTGATCGTTGTTCTGCACCCCAAATCAATTATTTGCAAGGTGGTGTTCCTGTTTGATATGTTGTGCATTAAAACTTGCATGAGATCTTCTCGTGTGTTGATGTTATCGTAATAATTTTTTGGGTTAAATTTTTATTTGCACATATGGATTTAACAAATTTTTAAATACCTAAACTTTTGTTACAAAAATTAAAATGCCCAAAATAACGAAAATATCACTCTATTCGTAACTTAATTTAAAAGTTTTTGAGTGTATATTGGGTGCACCCGGCTGCAAGGGTGCACACCCATATGTGTATACCTTTTTATTCTATTTTGTATACATATTATTCTATTTTGTATACGTGTTTTGTAATAATTGTATACTTTTTTCACATTAATTTTTCTTTAAAAAAATTAACATCCATATGTGTATAACATTTTATTGAATATTATATACAATTTTTCATTAAAAAAATTAACAATTAAATTGTATACATTTTTACTCTTAATTGTATATGTTTTTATTTATATTTGTATGTTGGTGCACCCTATCTTTAAGTGCACCCGGGTGCATCCTATAAATTGCCAAAGTTTTAATTGAGTCATGTTTACGTACACAATGGAGTCATGTATTTTAATCGTGTCAAAGGGTATCTTCGTAAAATTAGGCATTTTAACAAATCTTAAAAATATGGTAATAAAAAAGTCCTAAAAAAGGGGTATTATTTTTCATTACTGATTTTTTTTTATAGGTTTTAGGATTCATATTCTAAACGAGATAAAAAGGTTTGCAACATCAAGACAAAACGGATTATTTTTGAATTCTTGTTTCGCTCACTGTCAATCGGAGAGGCAGGATACGTGGCATGGAAATAATTCTCCTCGAATAGGCAACAAGGTAAAACCATTAACACCTCACTATTGCTTTCATGGTTAACATTACTGTTTTTGTTTCTTGAAAAACTTACCAGATACTCTGGTAGGTTTATTTTCAGTTTTGAAATTCGGTTTTAGATTTTGAAAATGTATGCCTGTTCTATTAGGTGATGTTTGTTTTGGGGTTTTGGAGAGTTTGAAAATCATGAATAGTGATGTTGTGTTTGTTTTGGGTTTTTGATAGAGTAGGTTTTAACTGTCAAATCAATGTGTAAAAAAGTAGATGAGAGAGGAGAGATAAAGAGAGGAAGTGTATTAATTGAGGAGAGAGAATATATGTGGTATATATAGGGGTGATTTTTAAAATTTGGGTATGGAATTGGAATTTCGATTCCGGGGTTTTAAAACCCGGAACAAACATCCCCTTAGGGTTTTAGTCCAGCATTCACCTACTAATTTTATTAATTCTAAATTTAATACTTTTCTAAATTAGTACTCCAATCGTTTCATAATAAACTTTACAAATTGATTTTTCGTCCGTCCCTTAATATATTGTTACGATGTGGGGCTTGTCCCACATCGGTTCCTCATATGGGTGGGGAGCTGTATTTAAGTTGGAGGTCAATCCTCCCCTCTTGACCATGGTTTTGAGGAGGAGTTAGGGCTTCTGGCTTGGATACGTAACATTAGTATCAGAGCTGGGGGTCGGATCGCCGCGAGAAAAGGGCTTGTCCCACATCGGTTCCTCAACATTACTATCAGAGCTGGGGGTCGGATCGCTGCGAGAAAAGGGCTTGTCCCACATCGGTTCCTCATATGGGTCGGTTCCTCAACATTACTATCAGAGCTGGGGGTCGGATCGCTGCGAGAAAAGGGCTTGTCCCACATCGGTTCCTCATATGGGTGGGGAGCTGTATGTATTTAAGTTGGAGGTCAATCCTCCCTCTTGACCATGCTTTTGATTGGAGGGGCCCTCTTGACCATGCTTTTGATTGGAGGTCAATCCTCCCCTCTTGACCATGGTTTTGAGGAGGAGTTAGGGCTTCTGGCTTGGATACGTAACATTAGTATCAGAGCTGGGGTCGGATCACTGCGAGAAAAGGGCTTGTCCCACATCGGTTCCTCAACATTACTATCAGAGCTGGGGTCGGATGCTGCGAGAAAAGGGCTTGTCCCACATCGGTTCCTCATATGGGTGGGGAGCTGTATGTATTTAAGTTGGAGGTCAATCCTCCCTCTTGACCATGCTTTTGATTGGAGGGGCCCTCTTGACCATGCTTTTGATTGGAGGTCAATCCTCCCCTCTTGACCATGGTTTTGAGGAGGAGTTAGGGATTCTGGCTTGGATACGTAACATATATTTCACCATCAAAAAATTGGAATAATCACATCAAATTTACAACTCCAAAATATATCTTAATTTCAAAATTTTACTATCACCTAATACACCTAACATATTTTATAATTTATTTATTATTTAAAGATACTACACAACTTTCTAAAAGTTAATAAAATTAAATAAAAAATAAATTTTCTAAAATTGATAAAATTAATTAAAAATAAAATTTCTGAAACTGAGTCTGACGATGCAATATATTTCGCGAAGGGAAAAAAAAAATCCAATTTGAAAAGTATAACATCTTTTTTGCCCACTGTTCTTAAAATCATAAAAATGCTTTCATTCCTAAAATACTCTCCCTGACCTTCCTGATAGTTTGTATCTTTTGATCAGTGCTGACTTTTCTCGCTGGGGGAAAATAGGCGGTAGATATAAGAGTTTAGGACGAATAGGATTATGGTGTTGGTTAGGATGAATAGACTAATTTGGGACTAATATGTAGCAAATAAGAAAAAATGAGACGGATATGCAAATTTGGGAGAATAGTGAGATGAATTTAAAATTTTAATATTTTATAATTTTATTGTTAACAATAATTTTCGTCCAAACATACCTATTCGTGTAAAATTTACATGTTATTTTTATTTCATATAAGTATATACGACAGCCAACTATTCCATCAGCGTTTTTTTTATACTGTGGTTGGGTGGACATTCGTTTGTTTTTGCATATGGATTAAGGAGTATTATTTTTTATATAAAGAAGAGTAGTTATATTAGTGGGGAGTGGTGGACCATGGATGAGCCATTTGCTAAAAAGGAAAAATTGTTAAAGTGGACGACCTTAAATGGAAAAATGAATACGTTAATTATAAAGTACGTGATGGACAGAGAGTAATAAATTAAGAAAAATAATGATCTTAGACAATATCAGAGTTGCTCTTGAATTATATTAACCATATCTTTTACAAAGAAAATGTAAATGTGCACCCTATCATATTTACCAAGTCTATTACAAAGTAAATGAGAATGTGCACCCTATTTTTGTTGGTTCAATTATATGTATATAAGTGGGATTTATTCATAGCTAAAGGTCTATATGAATTTTATTTTTTGTTATTATTATTTTTGTTTTTTTAATCCTGAAGAGTATATCTAGTAGTTATTCCAACTTTCTTGTTTAAAATCCGATTATTAATTAATTAGTCAGTCTTTTATATATATATATACTAGTATACATCCCGTGTATTATACGGATTTTAAAGTTATAATTTTAAAAAATATAATTCAAGTTTAATATAATTATTGATTCAAAAAATTTAAAAATATAATTTAAGTTTAATATAACTATCTATTCAATTATAATCTAATATAATGTTCAATTAAAATCTAATATAATTTCAATTGAAAAGTAAAATTTAATTTATATACGCTCAAATGTGAATTTGTTTTCGTTGGTAAAAGTTTAATTTCGTTATTAACTTGATTTACTAAAAAAATTAAAATAATATTAAATTGATTTTTCAAATTTTGTTATGTTGATGCAGAATATAATTAATAAAAAAATTTTAAAATATGTTAAATTAATCATTGAAGATAAAAAATATAATTAATAAAAGATAAAAAAATATAAATCAATTTGATAAAATAAAAAAACTAATAAAATTAGTTTAAAAAATTATAATATTAACATTGAAAAAAAATTAATAACTTAAAGAAATAAAAAGTTTAAAATATAATAAAAAAATTAAAAAAAAGAACTAAAATAATTTTAAAAATAAATAATTAAAAGAAAGTTTGAAAAATATAAAAAATTATTCATAAAATTTATCAATAGAAAATTAAAAAATTAATAATTATGGATACCTTTCTTCAAAAATTTAATAGAACATGAAGAAAACTTTTGTTCTTTATGTATGTATAATAAATGAATAAAGTGTTTCATTTATAGGTGCAGAGTATATTATTTGCACAAAAATTCACATGAAAAAATTAAAAAAAATCAATAAAAAAATTTAAATAAAAACAAAAAAATAATTAAAAGAGAATTTAAAAAATATAAAAGGAACAACAAAATAATCAATAAAAAAATAAAAAAAAAAACAAAATCAATGGAAAACTCTCTTTAGAAAGTGAAGATAGTTTTTGTTCGTATTGATAAATAATTTATGCGTAATAATTAATAAAGATTCTTATTATATAGGTGGAGAGGGATAATTTTTTTTTGTATGTTTATATATAAGATTTTATTTTATTTGTATGTAAATATTTGAATCTTAAGAAAATTTATGTATTTATCACTAAATATTGATTAATAATTATTAAAATTAAAATTAATACAGTTGACGACACATATTAATTTTTTTTTTTGTAAATTTAATCATAAGAAAATATTTAATAACGTTATAAAATTAAAGATTACAAATTATTAATAATAATAAAAATTCGAATTAAAACCAAAAAAATTAAGTAAATAGAAAAAATAATCTAAAGAGAAATTATAAAAAAATTAATTAAAAAATAAAAAAACTAATCAAAAAAATTATTAACGTAAAAAATATAAGATTAAAAAATTACATACTAATAAAAAATTTAAAACAACATAATATAATTCAAAAAAATAATAATAAAAACAAAAGTTAATCAAAAGAGAATTTGAAAAGTATATAAAAAAAGAGCAAAAATTAATATATATATATATATATATATATATATATATATATATATATATATATATATATATATATATATATATATATATATATCGCATCCATATTCAATCTTAAACTAAATTTATTTTATACCATTAAAATTTAATGTTAGTGAAAATATATTAAAAAAACAAATAAAAAAAACTTTAGAAAAATATATATATATTTTTTTTACAGATTAAGATAGTGTTCCGTGTGTGAAAGAGGCGGCAAGCATTGATCTTTTGAAATAAAAATAGAAAATAAAAAATAAATTTATTATAAATAAATTTGAAGAAATAAGAAAATAAAAAGAAATCATAACAAAATTAATTAAATAAATTTGCAAAAGCATGAAAGATGAAATTATTAACGTAAAAAAATTTAAAAAGAATTGCATATATACTAATAATAATAAAAACCAAAACAGAATTGAAACCAAAAAAATAATTAAATAAATAAAGGGTTAATTACTATTAGGTACATTTTATACTATATTATTACTAATAGATACATTATCCTAAAAATATTACTAATAAATAATTATAAAGGAGGAAAATGTCCTTCTTATCCTTAATTTAATTGTGTTCAATAATAATTTTAATGATAAAATATATTATTTTAATATTAGAAACATCATTCCATTATTTACTCCTAAATATCCTCTCAAATAATTATCTGAATTAATTAATCAAAGATTTTGAAATAAGGGAGTATATATGCAAAATGTGGAGAGAGATAATATTCACGAAGCATTCAGAATCAATATTCTTGTATTCAGAATTGGTATTCATGAAGTATTCAGAATCAATATTCAAGTATTCAGAATCAGTATTCACGAAAATATTCAGAATAAGTATTTAAAAATATTCTCTCCCTAAGTATTGTTCATTCTTAAGTATTTATAAGAGAGATTATATCACAAAGTATTCAAAGTATTCCGAATCGACATTTCAGAATAGGTATTCAAAAATATTCTCTTCCTACGTATCGTTCCTTCTTAAGTATAGCTAAGTCATATCTTCTCACTAATTTCTATCTTAAAATCGGTATTTAGAAATATTTTCTCAACGAAGTATTCAGAATTCCAATGTGGAGAGAGAATTGAAACGGAAATATATTGAATGTGAAAATCATGGAGAGAGAATTGAAATCTAAAAAATAGATTGAGTATGAAAACGTGGATTACTCCCACTATTTTATCGTTAAGTTGAAGGGTAGTTGAGACTTTTCATGATATATTTTTGTACCTGATAGTAATAAAATATATATTATGTATCTAATAGTAATATTAATATATATTTTGTATTGTATAGTAATAATTTCATAAATAAAATATAATTAAAAGTATTATTCCATCCGGAGAAATAATATTTAATGTGTAGTGAGTAGTTGTATTAGATGTGGTATGTAGGCCCCATGAGAATAAAGTAGTTGGTTTTGTGTGGGTCCCATGTATTAAAAAGGAAATGTGTCAACTTTAATGGGACAAACCAAAAAGAAAAGTGTGTCAACTTCTATGGGACGGAGGGAGTACATACTAACCATTAAAAAAAAGAACTAAAACAAAAATTAAATAAATAAAAACAAAAAATAATCAAAGGGGAATATAAAAAATATATAATAAATAATAAGTAAAATATAATCAAAAGTGAAATCATGAAAAAATAAGTTAATTACGTTAAAAAAAATAAAAGATTATACAATTATATGTTAATAATTAAAAAAAACAAAAATAAAACAAAAAATAAATAAATTAAAGAATATAAGAGAAACAACAAAAATAAATAATAATAATAATAATAATAAATGGATACATTTCGTTAAAATTTGAAGAAAGTTTTTGTTCATCGTGATGAATAAATTATATATGTAGAACCAGATGAATAAAGAGTCTTATTTATAGGTGGAGAGGGGATAAATTTTCTAAATCTTATAGTAAATATATGTGTTTATCTATATTATTTTTTAATGGGTTAATTGCAGAAAAAGTCTTCAATTTTATTTCAGTCGCAAATTAGTCTACACTTTTAAAATTTAGAAAAAAAGTACACAACTTTAACAAGAGATTCTAGCGTGGAAAATAAAAATTTTAATTAAAACAAAAACGTGGACGTCGACCGCTGTCCGTCGTTACGCCACCGCCACCACTCGCTTCGCCGAAACGTTACTATAGCCGTTCCCTAATGGAAGGCGTTCGCTGGACATCTTTCCCTTCAGATCTCGACAGTTGTTCTCATCGGCAATAAGCAACGATATTTTTGGCAGCGGCAGTTGGCATCGAATGATATCATCGGCGGCGCGACACCCCCTATCAGCAGTTAGCGGTTGACGGTGGTTCACGATTTTTGGCTGCGATTTCCGTTGGAGACGGCTCCGAAGAGGAGGCTGGATGGTGATGCCGGACAACAGCAGGTGGGTTCGCGTTTTCGGCGAGGAAGCAAATCTAATCGACGGACAGAGCTGGTGGTGGGTTCGCGTTTCCGACGAGGAAGAGGATCCTAGGTGCAAAGTCACCCCATCAAATGAATCCTAAACGCATCTCGTAAAATCCCATCCTTCCTCTCTTAAACACAAGATCCCATCGAACAGAAGCAGTAATACGAAGGAACAAGATATATACTTGACATGAATCTATTAAAGCATCCCTTTTTAAGTCAAGAAACAAATAATCCATTTGATTTTTTAACTGGGCAATTTTGTTTTATAGAATATACAAGAACTTATCTTTGATTTTAATGGTGTCCATTGTTAAAACGGTGGCTGCGGAGTCCAGATTGCAGATTCTAGGGTTTAGGAGAAAGGGAGAGAAAGAAGTGGGTTGCTATCTGTGACTCACTCAATCCCATTCCCCATCTAAGCATTGTATTGAAATTATACCGGCGAGTGGTTGCAGCGGTGGCTCGGTGTAGTGAGTGGTGGCTGAAATGGTATCTCCGATGGCAGAAGAGGGAGAGAAGACAGTCCCCAATTTGCGCAGCACTCCCGTTTTCTTTTTTACTTTAACATTTTTTTAAAAATTTTTTTTCCAATGTGGAAAAGATTTTCTTTCTTTTTTTTTATTTACTTTATTATTTTTTTAAATTTTAATTTCCATGTAGGATTGGGGCAGTCAAAATTGGTCAAAATCTGACCGGTGGCTTAATTTGTAATCCCTTGTTAAAGTTGTGTATTTATTTGCTAAATTTTAAAAGTGTAGACTAATTTGCAACTGAAACAAAGGTGATGATTTTTTTGCAATTAACTCTTTTTTAATTAATAGTGATTTGATAATATCTTATCAAATCTTAAAATAATACTGTATTTATCTACATTAAATTTTAATTAATAATTAAAATAATTGAAATTTTAATTTTAATTAAAAATTAAAATAATTGAGATTAATTCCCGTGACCACAACTCGTCAAAATTAAACTCTCCTCTCATCTGATATATATATATATATATATATATATATATATATATATATATATATATATATATATATAAAGTGGGATTTATTCATAGCTAAATGTCTGTGTATGATTTTTTTTTTTTTTTAATCCTGAAGAGTATATCTAGTTATTCCAACTTTTTTGTTTAAAATACGATTATTAATTAATTAGTCAGTCTTGTTTAATTAATAAAGTGGCTCTTGTATCTCAATGTTGAAGTTAAAAGGGAAGTATAATCTTCCTTCCTAAGAAATATTTATTTAATTTAATTATTGTATAATAAGCAGGGAATTGCAACATCCATTGGTGATTGGTATTTCGAACGAGCAAATGTGAAGTCCATTGACTGTGCTTATCCGTGTGATAGAACTTGTCACAACCTGGCATTCAGTTGAAATATGCAATTTATTTATTTATTTATTTCAACTACATTACATATAAGATATACAACAAAGATCTCAATTCTTATTTATGGTGTAACTATTTGGACAAACTAAAGTTATTCCTTGTATTTAAAACAATAAACTGATCACAGAAAGAATGAATGAAAAAGAAAAGGGGATACATCAAGTTTGTCTTGTATAGTTTCCAACGCTTATGTTTCAATTTTATTTGGCAAAAAGTCCTGTGCACTCGGGAGCACGGACCACATTTCGTGCGCATTTAGAAATTTGTGCTAAATTGTATATCCTATCTGAGCGCATGAACAACACTCCGTGCGCCTTTAAAAATTTGTGTTAATATACCATTTAGTATAAAAATGTGTACCCTTTATTTTCTAAAGAAAAAAAATATTAATGAAAAGTGTATACCTTTTAGAACAAAATGGTGTACCTTTTATTAATTAAAGTGTATACCTTTTAGACCAAACAATATACCTTTACCCATAATACTAAATTTTTAAAGGTGCACGAAATGTTTTTCCGTGCACCCGGGCGCACGCAAGCCTCACTCATTTTATTTTGGGTAATTACTATTCCATACATGCCAAATCACCATTTACACTTTTTTATTAATTCGTTCCATACTACCGTTCACATTCTAAAAAATGAAATACTTATTTTATCTAACAACCTTAAAAATTACTTTAATTTCAAATTTATCACTAATTTTTCATCCACATATCATTATTTTATTTTTTTTATTACTTAAAAACACTTGAATACCATCTAAATTCAACAAATTAAAATTGGAAAAAAAGAACAATTTTTTTTAAATGATGTGATACAGTAAATGGAAAGGGTACTTGGGGACGGAGTATAAGTTACGTTGGAACTTCCTTATACTACGAGATACAAATATAAAAAAAATATAATTACTAACCACATAAATATATGTGATAATTCAATATTATCCATACAATATACTACACAAAAACATTCATGTTTCATACAATTATTTATGTTATGTACAACAAATGTTATGTAAATCCTACGTGTTATGTGCCGAAAAAAAAAATTATAAATGTTATGTGCATAAAAAAAAGCAATGATTTGCGCGACACCGTCTCGCTATCCCATTAGACGGATAATACCCTACCCATATAATAATATAATTTTAAATAAAAAAAGCGCTGATGAATTGCATTTTACTTTAAAATCCTCCATCCAAACATAATTATAATTCAACTTCTACGCCCATAATAACTGTTTCCTTTTTCCCATTTTATTTTGTCTCAATTCCCATGTATCAATTTCTATGTCTGTCTCTCTTTAATTTTTTTTAAAGTTACATTTTATTTTTATTTTTATTACATTATAATAAACTTTTGGGTAGGTCTTGAGACCATTTTATATTTTTAAAAATAGTTATCACATTCGCTATAAAACGTTATCACTTTCGCTATAAAATGTTATCAATTCTCATTTATACTATAAATTGTTCATGAAATAACATTATCACTTTTTATTAATTTAGTATCACTTTTCAATATAAAAGTTATCACTTTCTGACCGTCTCACGTAAGCCCTTACGTGAGACGGTCTCACACAAGTCTTTGCCTTAACTTCTTATTAAATTTTTTATTTAAATATAAAATAAATATGTAGTAAAAAATAAAATTTATCAACTTAATTTAATATATTTCTTTAATTTAATAATTCAATCGTTTATTTTACCATGATAATTTATCACTTTTTATTAAAAAAAAAATATTAGGCAAAAATCTGTACGAGATCGTCTCACAAATTTCATTCCGTGAGACGGGTCAACTATAAACCAACTTAAAAATCGGGTAACTTGGTACCTTGATTATCAGTTAACGCAACTCCCCCAACTTAAATAACGCAACTTCCCTTCAATTTAATAATTCTCTTTTCTTTTAGCTGTTTTACTTTCCCTTTCTTTTTTTTTAATTGAGTGGCGCTTTTTTATTTTATTTATAATTTATTATAATATATTATTTATTATATTTAAATTTATTATTCGTAAATAAAAAAGAAATTTCTTTTAGGAATACAATTAATGTAAATCGTGTGAAAATTAAAAAAAGTAGATGATAACTTTATTTTATTTATTTATTATTACTTAGCACTTTTATTTATATTAATAGTATGGAATAAGTTCATTAAATAATTATCACTTCTTCTCAGTCAAGTATCACTTTATATTAAAAATGTTATTATGTTTCATCTGTGTGATAAAATATATTCATTAAACAATTTAATTAAAAGTTTATCACTTTTCTTTAGTCAAATATATCATAATTTTATTAAAAATATTATTACTTTTTATCCGTTCTATAAAATTTTCTTAAATAATTTAATTGGATGTGTATCATTTTTTCTTAATTAAATATCACTTTTGATTGAAAATATTATCACCTTTTATCCGTTGAATAAATTTTTTAGTAAATAATACAATTGGATATCAATTTTTATTAAATTATTTATCACTTTTTATTCTTTCTATAAATTTTTCATTAAATAATATAATTGGATGTGTATCACTTTCTTTTAGTCAATTATTACTTTTAATTAAAAATGTTACCACCTTTTATTTTCTTACAATTTGTTTTTGAAATAATTTTATTTGTTGAATATTAATTTTTTTCTTATTTAAATATTACTTTATTAAAATTATTATCACTTTTTAATTTGTGAAAATTTCAAATAATAAGTGTATCATCACTTTTGAATTTTAAACTCTCACTTTCAAATTTTTTTTATGATTATATATTATATTTTAAGTATTAGTTTAATGTTAATAAATTAAAAATATTGATTTTTAAATGTATAAGAAAAAGAAATAGGCATCAACGTTAGTTGGAATAGGAGGAAAGGCATCAGCGTTAATTGGAATAGGAGGCATTTTCCGAGAAGAATGCAGAGATGAGTGGGTGACCGGATTCGACCGCTTTTTTGGTTTTTTATATTATATTAATTAACGAATGGATAATCCATCTCACGAAATGAGATCCGTGAGACGGTTTCATACAAGACCTACCCAAAATATTATTACTTTGTATTCATATTATTAATTATTCATGCATTAAATAATTCAGTGAATGGTTATCACTTTTTTTTTGGATATAACTTTTTATTAAAAACATTTATCACTTTTTATTCATTCTATGTTTTTTAAATAATTCAATTAAAAGGATATAACTTTTTGTTGATCAAATAATAGTTTAATTAAAAATATTATCACTTTTTTTGTACCACGAATCTTGAGATATTTCAATTCAACAAATATCACTTTTACTTATTAGATATTATTTTTTATTAGAAATATTATCACCTTTATAAGTTCAATGAATTCTTTATAAAATGGAGTATTATTTTTATTGGATTCTTATCACTTTTCTATAATTAGATATTACTTTTTATTAAAAATGTTATAACTTTTTATTCATCCGACAAATCTTAAAATATTCTATTGCACGAGTATCACTTTTTGTTTGATCATATATAACGTTTTTTTAAAAAATATTATCACTTTTATTATAAATTATTTATATGTAGTTTAATTAAATAATTATCACTTATCACTTTTTTTAATCACATAGTATACCTTTTTATTAAAAATATTATCACTCTTTTATTTATCATACGAATTGTTTATAAAATAATTTAATTAGATAAACATTACCCCTCTGTCCGCTACTAAGGTATCTATTTTACTATTTTTGGCGTCCGCTTCAAAGGTATTTATTTATCCTATTTAGTAAAAAAAATACACGGTCCACCACTTCTCTCTAATACAACTACTCACTTTACATATAATAATGATACCCCTTAATCCACGTGCAAAAAGTAAATGGATATCATAGAACTAGACACGTGCAAAAAGCAAAAGGATACCTTAGAACCGGATGAAGGGAGTATTTTTTTCTTGGCAAAGACTTATATGAGACCGTCTCACATAAGCCCCTTACGTGAGTTGGTCAGAAAGTGATAAATTATATAAAGAAAAGTGATAATAAATTAATAGAAAATGGCAATGCTATTTCATGAACAATTTATAGTATAAATAAAAAGTGATAACATTTTATAGTGAAAGTGATGATATTTTAAGCGAAAGTGATATGTCAGGACCTCGCGTTCATTGAAAAATATTATAGTAATCGTTGGATAAATAAACCTTTAATTTTATAAATGAGGACGCTATAAAAAAAATTCTTTAATAAATACTCACTTTTAGTAGCACTTGAAAACTTTTTGAATTTTATTGAAATCGAAAAATAAGGAAAGATATTTGAGCACTCAAATAATTTAAATTTTAAGGGAATAGTTCATCAAATACTTAATGGAAGAAATGGAAGAAAGTATGCTTTAGTAAAGTAGTATAAAAATAAACTTAGTAAATATTAATTAAGACAAATTCTCTTGTGAGACATTATATATGTGAGACGGTTTGTGAGACATGTTAAAGTATGCCTATCATGTACATAAAGTATGCTTAATGTTGTTAAAGTATGATTTCTAAAATATGATAAATGATGAATTAAAATATGATTTTAGGGTGTTATAATATGATTCATTATTGACATACTTTAACTATAAATAAGTATACTTTACCTATATAATAACCATACTTTAGTAATGAGTCAACCCTTCTCACAATCGTCTCACAAAAACCCATCTCACAAGAGAGTTTCTCATTAGTTAAAAGGAATCATGAAGTTTGGAAAGCCCCCCAGTTTTATTAAACTAAATTTAAACTTGGTTCATTTGAATAGTCGAATTAATTATAAAAAAAGATAGAAATTTTAGGTCAAAACTTGTTAGAAAGTAGTTATTCAATTAAAAATTTAATATATAATAATCTTAATGAATATCAAAGGTACGTGCAGCGAAAAATAAGAATGTAATTCGTGTGCTATAATATGTTTATAAACATATCATTTGTGAACAAAATTATTTTAGTTAAATAATTTATAATATATCTTTTTTTAAAGCTTCCCTCAACTCAATCTCCGTCGTTTCCAGCTATGCACTTTATCTTTAAGAGGAAAAAGATGTGGGGTGAGCACACGTGGGTTGTGCTCAATGGGGGATTTACTATCGGATTGCACAATTGAAAATGACTTCATATCATGAGAAATGAATATCATGTACATTAAAAAAAAAAGGAAATTAACCCATAGTCAAAATTATGCGAACGCATCCGTCTTTCCTTACTGGCAATAATGCCCACTGTACGCACAGATTTCCAGCCCACCGGTCTTAGGTAATTTGTGCATGCATATCTATAAACATCAATCAATGTAATCAAGTTCAATATAGAAATCGTAACAGTAAGCCCACCTTGTAGCAGTGAAGGCAATGATACGTAACAAGTGATGATGATGATGATAAAAATGAGTGATGTTGTTGCCACATTTCCTTGAAATCCTTGATACCTTCATAAATTGGATCCAAACTTTACACTACTAAACATAAATATATCGTAGGGAATTACACCTAAGTTTTTATGATAGAAATATATAGGATGACCTATAATATAATGTCTTAACCTTGATGATTGTTGATCCTTTAAGGATTTAATATTAAGAATATTTTAAGGGATATATTTAAACTTTTATGTAGTTAAAGTGAGGCCCATGTCATGGATTGTGGTTAAGAGAATTAATATTTGAGAAATATTATATCATTTAATATCACCCTTTACATAGATAAACATATTTTCTTTGGTATATTGATTCAAATTAAATTTGAAAAATGACTTCAAGGCTGTAAGTTTTGTGTATGCAACTAAATTTTCTCAAAATGAGATAAAACAACTTAAGTAAAAATTATTTCATAAGTAAAAATAGCTTTAAAAGAATTATTTAAGAAATCTCTATCTTCTTAAACTTAATTTTACAAGAAATTAAATAAATGTAACACTTTCACATGAGTTTAGAAAACATTTGAATGAACATATTTCACTAGGAATGTAGGCAAAAATCTTATTAGTCAAGTGAACATAAAATGCATAAAGTTCATGAAATGTTTTCTAAGTATCATGTTGCCATAGCTTTGTAAAATATTTATATCTCACAAACTACTTCATGAACTCAAAATCTGTTTTTCATGCATAAACTACACACATATAAAGTTTCAGCAGTGTTGTGAGAAAACAATGTGGCAGCTGTTTAGAAAATAAACAATATCTCTTAAAATAATACATGGATTTCAAAGATATTTTACAAGAGTATACAGGACCCATATATGAACAACTTTTATCTCTAGATGTTTTCTGTAATTCGTTCATTTTATATGCGAAATAAATAGATCACGTTTAGCTTTGTGTTTCTCGCATACATTCTGTCACAGTTTGGTAAAATACTCATATCTTTCATTTGGGAGCATATTTTGCTATGTAACTTTACAGATAGTTAGTTAACTTCATAATAAACATTTTTCGTTCTTGGTAGCCAAAATCCTAATATAAGTAGGTCATTTTATAGCTAGAAAAACAGGGTCAGATTCTGAAAATTTTAAAGTTTAGTTGCATTTGCTAGAACTTGAGCCATATTTTAGCATATGAGTTAAAATGTCATTTCTTACATTTAACAACCTCCCATTTCACATAACATATATTAAAAGTCCACAAAACCATCATGCATTAGCTCCTCCTCCTCCTCCTCCTCCTCATTTACATAAATATCATACCTATAAGAAATAATGAAGACTACCTTGAAAGTTTAGAAAATCTTAAAGTCTTGTGGTGATTTTGACGGTGTTGGAAGGATGATTTCACCACCTTCACTTGGTAGTAGTTTCATGTATATTAAGAGATAAAAGTTGAAGTAAGGAATAAATGAATGTTGATTTAAGATTAAAAGATGGTATGAAGATTAGTATTGTTATGAGTCTTTACTTACCTTGTTGGTGGTGAGATCATTGGATGAAATCTTTGTTGCTATTATTGGAAGAAGGAGTCAAACACCTTTGGAAAAGTGGAGATTGTGAAGGAGTTTGTTGGGAGCTCAATAGATGGAGGAGGATCCAATTTTCCCTTTCTTAGTATTGGAGATATGAAATGCATGGAGTAAATCTCACTTATTCTATGGCAAACAAGTAAAAGTTCTTATTTGGATTTTCCTTCTTGTCTTATCTTATTTTCCTCTCTTACTAGTCATTTTGTGGAGTGAATCTCATTATGAGGCTACCATGTAGTGCATGTAGGGTGAATCTCATCATAAGATCATATTTATGTGTAAGAATACTAGTTAGGTTTTTATTTTAATTGTGATCATAATGTATAATTTTGGATTTTAGATGTATGTATAAATATTAAAAAATCTTGTAGGAATAAGAAGATATCCTATTTAATTACGGTATCAAAATAATTACGAAAATATTTAGATTGTTGATCAAGTATTCTCCAATCATGGTTATATATTTTATCCAGCTTTGATTGCACTTTAATAATTAAAAGTATATTTGATCCATGTTTTAATGGTGATATATATCTCTTATAAAAATATATACTTATGACCTCCCATTATAACATTAAATTTATAAAATGTTATAAAAATTCTTTGATCACCATCAAAATCAAAATTTCTATGACATAAAGTATTAATTCCTATAACTATATATCTCTAAATTTAATAAAAGTCTATTTTAGAGTGGGGTGTTATACTTTCCCCCCCTTAAAATTATTTTGTCCTCGAAATTAAAGTATACAAACCTTTGCTTCCAAAACAATACATAAGGTTCTCCTTCTAATGTAACTATTTTCCTTTTTGACTTAAAAACTTCAACTCATAAACAAGTATAAGGCTTTTACTCTATTTTCTTTTGATTGCAGTTGTCATGAACTAAGCATTCTTATAGTTAATAACTCTTCTCGTGTCAAGCATATATTATAGAAGCATATATATATATATATATATATATATATATATATATATATATATATATAGTTCCTAACCCATCGATTGCTAATGTTGATTAAAGTACTTAATCCCTTTTTGAATTTTTCTTGAACCAATTGTTCAATTATCTTCAAGCTTTACCTAATCTCAATCACGTACAATATTTGATATTTTACTATATAAAAACTTGTAATCAAAATGGAATTATAGTTCCAACAATCCTTTCATCCTCTACCATGTATATCTATTTTTTTTCTCTTACATAATAAAACTACATCACTCATATTTAAAGAACTCCGTTCCTTCTCCGTTTTCAATCATGAGTGTTTGTAAATATAACCCTTTAAAGTGAGTATTGCTTTCATTCACCTTCATCTCATATTCACTATGTTTGAACCATCTCGATGACGTTCAATCTTGAGTGATTTTCCATCTTCACTAGCCAAATGACCTTATATGGCATATTGATTCCTTTTCCATTCATACTTAGTGCATCAAAAAATAATTTTTCTTTCTAAGTTAGTAGTGGATCATAAGATCTTATTCCCTTAGACGTGCCTACTACTTTCATAATTGTCCTTTGTTGTATATTCTTCTTACTAAAGAGAACTTGCGCTTTGTGCATGGTCCATGCCTTTGGCACACTTCTTAAGTTTCTATATAATGATATCCAACAAATGAGGGTTGTTTATAAGAAAAAAGGAATACAACAAAAGATGAAGCTATATTCTAATTCCAAACTAGGATTGATAAGAAAATGAGAATCTTATTCTCAATCTTAATCAATGTTTCATAAAGTATAAAAAATCTTCCTAAAATCCATGAAGAAGAAGCTATTAATAGTAACTAAGGACAAAGAGATTCAATGAATGATGATATTTCCTTTAAACTTCCAAATTAAAGACTTTTAGATTTCTGGACCTGACTTGGCTTTCCATTTCCACCAACGGAACATTAATCGGAGTCTTGTAGAAAAAGTTATGATGTGAATACTAAACTATGGCAGGTTCAACAAATTTTACCTCACATTACCAATATTAGGGTACAAGCCACTAATGTTAGCTCAAAACCTTAAGCCAAGTAATTTAGTGCATAAGGTTCAAATTATTGATAAAATAGGTGATTTTTATTCTTTACCTTAAAGGGATTGTGATCCTTTTTATGATGCATCACAATGAATTTCTTAACCTTATTAGTGATGTCTTAGTAAACTTATTTCTACTCATGACTGTTAGATCACTTACATCCCTTTATAATTGTTGATGTAATAGACTAGCTACTCGGAGAATTATATTCCTTAATGAATTTCCAATAGTAATCAAACTAACTAGAAGCAACTTTTATCCCTTCGTATACTTTATGTAGTATTCAGATTATTCACATCTTTTAGTCACTTTTTTCAACCTTTAGACCTTGTATCCTCATAATGTGTTCCAATAATATAAATTAATCAAGTCAAAACTTACACTCATTAACACTTTTAATATGACATAAACATATCCTTCTTATGGTGTCAACTACTATTCCCCAAAAAGTTCCTCATTGTGTTTTCCTTATTTGGAAAGTAGATTAAAATACCTTGAATAATCATAGCCTAATCCATGGATCAAATGTTCTTTAAAAGATCAAGCTTATAATAGAGGCATAGTTAAGTAAACACTATATAGTCTTTGTGCCATCTATATTCCCATTGAAGTATTCGTCTTCTTATCCTTATCTGGTGATATCCGACTAAATGTTCATCCTACATTATCTTAAAACCACTTAATTAGTCAAAAAAAATCCTCAATTCTTAGCAAGAATATTTGTCCTTATCCGATGAGCTTGTTTAGTTTCTTTAATCAAAAGAAATTCTATATTTTACGAATAGCACAAATTTTCTATAAGGGTATCTTAGTCTTATTTAATCATACTTCATGTAGTCCTACAATTGAGTACACAATTCGGGAAACTCCATGTAATTTGATGTAGTTTTTCTATAAAACAAGCGTAAACTCAATTGTCATATTATTGATGAACTACCCATACCAGTTGAGTGTATAGTACTAGGAAAATCTTCAAAATTATATCATTCCTTTTTTTTTTGTTTCCTAAGTGCAACAAGACTTCTACACGTGTCTTGTTCTTATACAATATCAATATTTATAAAAATTATATGCCTTAAAATAATTCTTGCATTTAAAATATTAATCAAGAACATATATATTAATCTTTAGATGCAAAAATTTAAAAGTTTACTATTGTGAAATTTAGAAAAGTATGTATTATATAAAAGTAAAAGCACAATATGTTTTTGTATATTAAAACTTAAATAAACTTTGATAGAATACTTTTCTTTGATCATTACTTTCTTTACAAAATAAATAAATTATGAAAATTAGATCATGATTAATAAGAATTTAAATTTGAATAAACCATAAAATAATTTGAAAAGGAAAGATAGATAAGATGGATAGAAATTTGAATAAATTTACATCTATAAAACTTATTAAATGGTATGATGAATCATGATTATAAAATATGATCCAAATCATTTTAAATAGTATGTATTAATTTAATCCAAAATTAATAAATTCTTTCTTTAAAATTAGAAATTTAAACCTTTATGAAAGATCACTTAAAATAAAACATTAAATGTAATATCAAATCAAATAAGAGTGAAACTATTTTTTTTCTTGGCAAGCAATTTAAAAATATAGTACTCCCTCCGTCCCAGTTAAATGCGAACAATTACCTAATGTTTATAATAAGGTAGTGTTCGCATTTTACTGGGACGGAGAGAGTATTAAAGATATTCCTTATTAGTAGCTCATCATCAATATCCAAATACTTATCATGCTTTGGGTGCACTTTGTAATTTTTTTTTCAAGGTAGAGTGAATTATCCTCGTAATTGTAATGATCATAATATTACTCTCGTTTGACTTTCTTGGAATGCAATATTCTTCATCATGGCTACACAAATCTATTCCTCAAAAGACATCAATTCCTTTTGGTTTATAACGTGTAAATTGTTCTTCAAAGTATAGTCCTCACACTTGATTTTCATGTCTTTAAGTGGTTCTAATCTATCTCATGTTCATTGATGACATGCTTATCTAAGGTATTGCTATTGTTTGTGTCCTTGCACACTAATCATGTGACAAAGGGGAAAAGGAAGAGCACGTAACTTACTCATAAATAACACAATAACATTTAGGAAATGGTAGTAACTTTTTCAAGGTTCTCATTGAAAAAGTATTTGAAAGCCCATGAGGTGGTCTCTCTTTGTTGGGTTTATTGTTTACTACTCTAGTTTAAATAATCATATACCTTTAGGACTTTAATGGATAGCAAGTAAATCCAACCATGATACATATATCAAGGATGTTACATATATCCTTTCAATTTAAATTTAAAATTTCTAACCTTCTTGTTTTAATATTAATGTATAGAAATATTTTTATCACTAAATACAAACTAGATTTAGAAGTATTCTATACTCTTACTAAAAGTTTCTCGTTGAATTTAAATTTGATGGATTTTCAAGGAATGAATGTGCAACTTATTCACAAAATGTGCAAGTAAATCACATATTTCACAGTTAAATCCACGTATGATATGAACAATCAAGGCAATCATCATATAATGCACATAGTCATCATTATAATTCACATAATTAAAGTTCAAAGTTCAATATACGTATAATGCAATCATCATCATCACTTAAAATTCACATAATTCAAGTTCATTCCATGTCATTTCATAACTTCATATGGCAATCCTAGTATCCACCCTCTGTAAAATATTTACCTTGCAAAAGTTGTAGCCGACATCGAATGAGGAGGGGTTGGATCTTAAAAATTTTCATTAGTAAAAATAGATTTTTATATTCCAAAATCATCTTAACAAGTCTACACGATCGTAGACCTGCTCTGATACCACTCTGTCAGGACCTCACGTTCATTGAAAAATATTATAGTAATCGTTGGATAAATAAGCCTTTAATTTATAAATGAGGGCGCTATAAAAATTTTTTTACTAAATACTCACTTTTAGTAGCACTTGAAAACCTTTTGAATTTTATTGAAATCAAAAAATAAGGAAAGATATTTGAGCACTCAAATAATTTAATTTTTTACAGGATTAGTTCATCAAATACATAATGGAAGAGAGTATGTTTTAGTAAAGTAGTATAAAAATAAACTTAGTAAATACTAATTAAAAGAAATCATGAAGTTTGGAAAGCCCCCTAGTTTTATTAAACTAAATTTAAACTTGGTTCATTTGAATAGTCGAATTAAATATAAAAAGAAGGATAAAAATTCTAAGTAAAAACTTATTTAAAGTTTAGAAAGTAATTATTCAATTAAAAATTTAATATATAATTAATTTGAATGAAGATCAAAGTTACGTGCAGCGAAAAATAAGAATGTAATTCGTGTGCTATAATATGTTTATAAAAATATCATTTGCGAACAAAATTATTTTAGTTAAATCTTATATAATAGATCTTTTTTGAAAGCTTCCCTTGACTCAATCATCGCCGTATCCTGCTATGCACTTTATCTGTAAGAGGAAAAAGATGTGGGTTGAGCACACGTGGGGTGTACTCAGTGGGGGATTTACTGTCGGATTGCACAATTGAAAATGGCGTCATATAATGAGAAATGAATATCTTGTATATTAAAAAGTAAAGGGAACTAACCCATAGTCAAAGTTATGCGAACACGTCCGTCTTTCCTTATTGGCAATAATGCCAACTGTACATATAGGTTCCCAGCCCATCGGTCCTAGGTAATTTGTGCATGCACATCCACAAATATCAATCAATGTAATTAAGTTCAATATAGAAATCGTAACAGTAAGCCCACCTTGTAGCAGTGAAGGCAAATATACGTAACAAGTGATGATGATGATTGATGAGTGATATTTTCACCTAGATTTTAGTGTCTTTTTATGTCTATTTTGGTATTATTTTATCTGTATTTGTGTACTATTTGATTGTGTTTTGTCTATCTATGGAGATGTGTATGAATGAGTTTAAACGTATGATTTTCAGCCAAAAATAGATCCTAGACACGAAAAGAAAGACGTTGAAAAAAGCAGATCTCAATTCGGAGTTGAAAGAAGGGAGAACGAGCCAAAACAAAATTGTAAAAATAGGGGTTGCACCAACACGGCCGGCCGTGTTGCAGCACATGAGCCATGTTGCAGGACACGAGCCGTGTTACGCAACACGGTCCTGTAAGCCTTTGGCGAGGATTTTACTGTTTCACACACCTCACACACCATTTATCCCATTTTACACTACCATCCTCATCCATTCACCATCCATTGGATCTACCTTCATCCCACCATAAAAAACTTTATCCAATTGAGGAAAAGAAGCAAGGAAGAGAGGAAGACTGCAAAGGGAAGAAAAAGATCACCATTGGAGGTATCCAAGGGAGTTTTCATTCAACTTTTGTATTGAAACTTTATTGTTCATCATGTTTTGTAAGGATCTTAATGTCTATATTAATTTTCTTATTAATATGGTAGGCTAATCTCCCTTGTTCCCTTGTGAGATTAGCAACATGAGAGTTGTTGGATAATTTTAGGATTTGCGTATTTGAATTCATATGTTGATTGGATCTATGATTTTCTATCATTGATTGTTAATTGTTTGATTTGTATTGTTGATTTGTGTGATTAATTGTCATGAGCATGTGATTAGATTGAGAAATCAATTATATGTTTATGATAGTTCATTGAATCATTTCATCATACACTTCATGTGCATTATAAATTGTAAAGAGATTGAGAAGTCCTTTGAAATTTAGAACCCCCCTTTTGATAGAACATATGATTGGTTTGATCGAGAGGTTGATTAATCGTGTGAAGGGACTCTCATTTCAAGTTTAGTATCTAGTTGGAATTGTTTGAGTGAGAACCAACTCATTGCGCTATTTGATATTCATATCCTATCCATCTCGAGAGGGAGTTTAGGTGAACTTAGTATTGGCCCTTAGTCTTCAATCCATGATTCATATGAATTCGATGCATTTATCCTAGGATTTCTACTTCTTAATTGTTGTTAATCTCACTTTTACTTAATTTGAAAAATCACTTTTCATCCATTTATCTTGTTTGCTAATCATTGCCTACTTGCTTTGATTATTGTTATTTACTTGTTTAAACATCCAAACCGTTGATGATTCTTCTCTATAAAATTACAAGAAACATAAGATCGCTTAAGCACTAGTACCTACCTCCCTGTGGTTCGATAATTATTTTAATTGGTCATCCCTACTACAAAATGGCTAATCAAATGGTACCATTGACGGGGAGAAAACGATTGTTAGTAGCTTGAAGAAGGATCGTTTTGAGTAATCTTACTAGAAACATTTTTTTATTTTATTTGTTTACTTGTATTTTCTTCGAAAATCTTATTCTAACTTCTCTTATTTTTGAAGGTGTATGCAAACAAGATCTAAGGGAAAATAAGTGGAACCAATTGATTGGGATATTGAGCATACTTTAAGAAGAAGGAAAAAGGAGAACAAAACCAAAAATAGTAATTCAATGGAGAATTTTCAAGGACATAATTGTGTGGAGATAGAGCATGATGGGGAAGGAGGAAAACATGTGAACATGCAAGACAACACACCTCAAGTCAATATTAATCCTCCTCAACAAGCTCATCAAAATTGTGGAGCTTTCAACAACCAAGCATTGCTTCAACAAAGGTGCAACAAGCTTTACTTCAACAAGGATATCCACAAGCTTTTGCTCCTCCTCAACAAGCATATGTTCCACCACCACCACTTCCGGTACAACATGGAGTTCACAATGATCAAAGAGTGATTCGGGATTTCTTTATGCCGAGGGCGATGCCACAAATGATGGGACCACCAATCAATGCCAACAACTTTGAGTTTAAAGCGGGCTTGATTTCTATGGTGAGAGAGCAACAATTTTGTGGAACCCCGAATGAAGATCCTAATGCTCATCTAGCTCAATTTATTGAGATTGACAACACCGTGAAGATGAATGGGGTAAGTGAGGATTGTATAAGGATGAGGTTGTTTCCATTTTCTTTGAGGGATAGAGCTCGAACATGGCTCTCCACCATTACTCCGGGTACGTGCAACACATGGGATGAGCTTGCACAAATATTTTTGAACAAGTATTTTTCACCTTCTAAGACACTTCAAATGAAGAGCTTGATTACTCAATTCAAGCAAATGCCTCAAGAGAGTTTTTATGAAGCATGGAAAAGGTTTAAGGATATGCTATGCAAGTGTCCACAACATGGCTTTTCAGAGAATCAATAAGTTGGATTTTTCTATCAAGGATAAGTGAATGGTCAAAGAGTTCTTGTTGATACTTCGGCGGGTGGATTCGTACATGGTGTGACTCCGGAAAGGGCAATAAGGGTATTTGATGAGATTGCTACAAATGTATATCAATGGCCATTGGAGAGGGTAAGTGGATGCTATGGTTTTGAGAATTTTGATCAAGGGCAATAGTTTAGTGTGAAGAGTTTGAATATTGAGCCAAGTATGCCACAAAAGCCAAGTGTTGAAGTGATAGCGATGGAAGTTTTGAGGCAAATGAGCTTAAATCAAAGTGTGAGCCAAGGAGTCAATATGGTTGAAGGGCAAGTTGAGCAAGGTATGTTTCCTCCAAATATGGTGAGTGGAGAACAATGGGCCAACTCTATGCCACGTGTGGAAGATGTATCATACATGCAAGGAAGAAACTTCCAAGGGAATTACCAAAATAATTTCCAAGGTAGTTTCAACCAAAGTCAAGGGAACTATCCACCAAGGCAAGGAGTCATTAATAATCAAGCTAATGGAAGCTCTTACCCACAACAACAAAGACAAGACAACTTCTTTTATTCTAATCCGAGCAATGCGGTTGCTTATCCTCTGGGGTATCAACCAGGGCCAAGGCATCAAACAATGAGGGAAGAGCAATGATTGGTGAGCTACTTGAACAATTAATCGCATCTAACAAAGCTCGAGATGAAACTTTGAAAAAGGCGGAAGAAGTGAATGAAAAGAGGCTCAAAGCTTTGGAGTATAATGTAGGACAAATTACAAGTACCTTGAGTGCTCAACAAAAAGGAAAGTTTTCAGCCACACCCAAGGTTGACCCGAAGGCTCAACGTTTGTTTGTTGATACGGATGAGGAACGAAAGATTGAAGAAGGGTTGGTGGAAAATAAGGTAAGTGAAGAAATGGAAGAAGTAAGTAAGAAAGATGAGAAGGGGCCTAAATGGATACCTAAGTGGAAGAGGGTGCAAGAGGAAAATAAAGTGGAGAAGAAGGTGAAAGAAGAGGAGTACAAATGTGATTATTGGGGTATTCCGATCACTCCATTCCCTATTCCCTATCCATAAATATTTGTAAAGGAGGAGAAGAAAAAGGAGAAGAAGAAAAAGGAGTTTGAGGAACATGTGAAAAATCTTAAGAAAAAGTATGAGGAGAAAAAGAAAGAAGAGATACCCGAAACAAGTGAATCAATACAAAAACGGGGACCTACAAAAGTTAGCGATCCGGGAAAGCTCATAAACCCTTGTGATTTTGAAGGGAAGGGTACCCTTGATGCATTGTGTGATTTGGGGGCAAGCGTCAACGTGATGTCTCATGCTACGTTCAAAGACCTTGAAATTGGAGAGCTAAAGCCTACTACTATCCATCTTGAAGTAGTAAATGGAGAAGTTGTGAAGCCACTAGGATTGTTGAAGACGTGGAGGTGAAAGTGAAAGGGCTAGCTTTCTCGGTCAACTTCATGGTGTTAGAAGTGAAGGCGGACCCTCGAGTTTCACTCATTTTGGGAAGGCCATTTCTAGCTACAGGAAGAGCTAAAATTGATGTTGGAAGAGAAGAGTTATCCTTAAGCTCAAAAGGAAAGAGTGCCACAATCTTGTGCAATAAGGAAAAAGGAATCAAATCACACTTGAAGCCTCCGAATGTGCTTCCGGATGATCTTATGGTTCATGACTCTATCCTCTTTGACAATTTAAATTCATTTCTTCATGATTATATGAAAATATTAAATTCTAACTTATCTTCTAATGATGTTAATAGGATGAAAGCATCGGAGCTTGATTGGAAGCTTGACAAAGGAGAAAGAGGAAGTCCACTAGAATCATTTCTTGATGATGACTTGATGCTAGTAAGCAAGAATGGTGAAGTTGAGCTAGTAGATAAGAAGAAGGCAAAGCAAATGTTTAAAGTGAGGATGCGAGGAGAAAGTGTGATGGACAATCCTTTGGTCCAATGATTGTGAAATTCCGTCCGGCTTGAAGACGTTAAACTTAGCGCTAAATGGGAGGCAACCCATTCTTTTTATCTTTTGATGTTTGTTTTGTTGTTTGGTCTTGTAGGTGGATTGTGCTTGTGAGAAAATGCACATTGAAGAAAAAAAAGTGCTTCATGGATTAGAATAAACATGTTCACCACTTGTTGCAAATTTAAGTCTCGACTCTTGTTTCGATTTATGTTTGGGGAGAGAGTGCGTGGTGTGACTCACCACTTGAGTGTGCTTGATATGATGATGATGAGAGGTCTTCTTGTAAAATTGACTCAATTTTAAAAATTTTCTCATGAGTTTGGTTTGATTTTAGTCCGGTTGGTTGTGTTGAAGTACATGATAATCCATATTTTTAATGCAATTGTTGAGCAATGGTGTTTGTTGAGTCTTTGAGCATGAATAAAGGGTATTGGAAGCATGAATGGAGCTTGGAGTTAACGTTTTCCTTACCAAATGCCTATTGAGGGAGTACTCTACACCTTATCACTTCTAGTTGCTTGACATATTTTGATTTGGATTGATGTGATTAGCATGTTACTTCATGTGTTATGTTTGTGGGAGGTTTACTTTCGTAATTTAGAATTTCCTTTTCAATCAAAGATGGGATGTTTGTGAGCATAATTGATTACGGATGATATAAATGTGTGCTTCATTTTCTTATGATGGATGGTTTTGTTGTTTTCGCATGATTATGTGTTTTATTTTGGTGAGTCTTTTCTTATGTGTTTTGTGTCTTTTCTTATTCTTGTTTAGGGACTGTTTTGGTGGATTATTTTTAGGATGTCGTGAGTCATTTTTGAATATGAGTGATGACATGTTGTGGTGATAAGTAATGACAAGTTATGATTAAGAATCTCTACAATTTCGAATTGTGACATGTTTTATTTAACTTGTTCAATTTTGAGATAAATGTAGTGTAATAAGTTTCTTAAGGTTCGAGCACAAGCTTATGAGCATTTGAGTCTCAACCGTGCATACATGGTTTTCTTCATGAGTGGATTTGTTGTGTTTGATAAGCTAGAACTTGCTCAAAGACTATAGGAACGAGTCCGATTAGTGGAAATTAGTGAAAAAATCTAAGGCCATCCTTGTTATTTAATAGTCATTGCCATATATTTTCCTACCATGAACATCATCCTTAATCAACCACTTTGAGCTTTTAAGCCTATTTCTTGTGAATTTAGCACATACATGCCTTGATTATCCACTTAAGCTTTATATATTTACCCTTTTGTGTGAGTGATTGAGGAGATGGTAGCTAGAAAGGTTTGATGAGAAAGAAAAACGAAGAAAGGAAATGGTAAACAAGTAAGAAAAAGGATGAAAAGGGCAAAAACAAGAATGGACATGCAACCTCATAATAAGAAAATAAACAAAGCAATAATAATATGCTCAAGTACTTAAAAGTTCGAAGAAGGAAGCATGCATTGAAAGAAGTTCAATCCAAGAAAAGTTGATGATTAGTGTTTGTGAACAATAAAGACAAGAAAGAAAGAAAGAAAGTAGAGAAGTTGAAGGAATTGGCCATCTCTTCGATTACTTTCACTTGATTAGTCACTTTTACCTAAATTCTTCCTACCCTACCAAAGAGCCTATCATTACATCCTTAATGAAAGACCTTTTTGATCAATAATTGAAAATTTTGGAGGTTTGTGAATATAGTCCACGAGTAAGCTTATAGCGAGTCGAGCCAATCGGTTGATCAGTGTTGATTTACCTACTTTAAAGAGTGTTGAGTGAAATTAATATCCGATGAGAGGCATGGAGTAAAAAGGGACTATATTGCACTCTATTCTCTTTTGATTGAACTTGTTAATATTTTTTGCATGTCATGAATCTAATGTTATAGGATGACTTAGCATGATTTGTAGTTCTTATTACTATTGATGTGTTATTACTTATGTTTGTTTAGTCTTTTCCTAGGTGAAAATCTCTCTCCCCTTGGTTTTTCATTTTTGTTGTTCGGGGACGCACAACACTTTAAGTTTGGGGGTGTGATGAGTGATATTTTCACCTATATTTTAGTGTCCTTTTATATCCATTTTCATATTATTTTATTCGTATTTATGTACTATTTGGTTGTGTTTTGTGTTTTATGAAGATGTGTGTGAATGAGTTTAAACGTATGATTTTCAGGCAAAAATAGATACTAGACGCGAAAAGGAAGACGTTGAAAAAAGTGGATCTCAATTCGGAGTTGAAACAAGGGAGAACGAGCCAAAATAAAATTATAAAAATAGGGATTGTACCAACACGGCCGGCTGTGTTGCAGCACACGAGCCGTGTTGCAGGACACGAGCTGTATTACGCAACACTGCCCTGTAAGCCTTGGCTGTTTTCTGACATCAGAAACGCCTACACGGCCACCCTATGGCCGTGTTGCAGCACACAAATTGTGTTGCTGCGGGATCAGAAACATATTAGAATCCTTCTAGAAGCTTCCCAAGGGGTATAAATACCCAATACTTCAATATTTGATCAGTTTTTGGCGAGGATTTTACTGTTTCACAAACCTCACACACCATTTCTCCCATTTTATACTACCATCTTCATCCATTCACTATCCATTGGATCTACCTTCATCCCACCATAAAAACTTCATCCAATTGAGGAAAAAAAGCAAGGAAGAGAGGAATACTGCAAAGGGAAGATGAAGATCACCATTGGAGGTATCCAAGAGAGTTTTCATCCAACTTTTGTATTAAAACTTTATTGTTCATCATGTTTTGTAAGGATCTTAATGTCTATGTTAATTTTCTTATTAATATGGTAGGCTAATCTCCCTTGTTCCCTTGTGAGATTAGCAACATGAGAGTTGTTGGATAATTTTAGGATTTGTGTATTTGAATTCATATGTTGATTGAATTTATGATTTTCTATCATTGACTGTTAATTGTTTGATTTGTATTGTTGATTTGTGTGATTAATTGTCATGAGCATGTGATTAGATTGAGAAATCAATTATATGTTTAGGATAGTTCATTGAATCATTTCATCATACACTTCATGTGCATTATAAATTGTAAAGAGATTAAGAAGTCATTTGGAATTTAGAACCCTTTGATAGAACATATGATTAGTTTGATCACGAGTTTGATTAATCGTGTGAAGGGACTCTCATTTCAAGCTTAGTACCTAGTTGGAATTGTTTGAGTGAGAACCAAATCATTGCGCTATTTGATATTCATATCCTATCTATCTCGAGAGGGAGTTTAGGTGAACTTAGTGTTGACCCTTAGTCTTCAATCTATGATTCATATAAATTCGATGCATTTATCCTAGGATTTCCACTTCTTAATTGTTGTTAATCTCACTTTTACTTAATTTGGAAAACTATTTTTCATCCATTTATCTTGTTTGCTAATCATTGCCTACTTGCTTTGGTTATTGTTATTTACTTGTTTAAACATCCAAACCATTGATGATTCGTCTTTATAAAATTACAAGAAACGTGAGATCGCTTAAGCACTAGTACCTACCTCCCTGTGTTTCGATAAATTGTTTTAATTGATCATCCCTACTATAAAATGGCTAATAATGATGATAAAAATGAGTGATGTTGTTGCCACATTCCCTTGAAATCCTTGATACCTTCATAAATTGGATCCAAACTTTACATTCCTAAACATAAATATATCGTAGGGAATTACACCTAAGTTTTTATGATAGAAATATATAGGATAGCCTATAATATAATGTCTTAACCTTGATGATTGTTGATCCTTTAAGGATTTAATATTAAGAATATTTTTAAGAGATATATTTAAACATTTATGTAGTTGAATATTTTAGAAATATTATATCATGTAATGTCACCCTTTACATAGATAAACATATTTTCTTTGGTATATTAATTCAAATTAAATTTGAAAAATGACTTCAAGGCTATAAATTTTGTGTATGCAAATAAATTTCTCAAAATGAGTTAAAACAACTTAAGTAAAAATTATTCATAAGTAAAAATAGCTTTAGAATAATTATTTAAGAAATCTCTATCTTCTTAAACTTAATTGTACAAGAAATTAAATAAATGTAACACTTTCACAAGAGTTTAGAAAATATTTGAATGAACATATTTCACTTGGAATATAGGCAAAAATCTTATTAGTCAAGTGATCATAAAATGCATAAAGTTCATGAAATGTTTTCTAAGTATCATGCTGCCATAGCTTTGTAAAACATTTATATCTCTTAAACTACTTCATGAATTCAAAATCTGTTTTTCATGCATAAACTAAACACATATATGAGCATTTATATATTTTTCCCTACTCAAAAATCATATGTCTTAATAGTATAAAAGACTTGTAAAGTTTCATCAGTGTTTGTGAGAAAACAGTGTGGCAGTAGTTTAGAAAATAAACAATATCTCTTAATATAATGCATGGATTTCAAATATATTTTACAAGATTATACATGACTCATATATGAACAACCTTTATCTCTAGATATTTTCTGTAATTCGTTCATTTTATATGCAAAATAAGTAGATCAAGCTTAACTTTGTGTTTCTCGCATGCATTCTGTCATAGTTTGGTAAAATGCTCATACCTTTCATTTGGGTGCATATTTTGCTATGTAACTTTACAGATAGTTAGTTAACTTCATAAAAATATTATTTGTTCTTTGTGGGTTGTCAAAATTCAAACATAAGTAGGTCTTTTTCTAGCTTGAAAAATAGGGCCAGATTATGAAAATTTTAAAGTTTAGTTGCATTTGATAGAACTTGAGCATAAAAAACATAGTATACATATAAGTCCTAATTAATTTATATTTCATTATTAATTTTTAAAATTTTGAATTTGATATTAACCAAACAAGGCCCTTTAAATTTATTTAGGCTCAATTAATTTTATTCTACAACTAATTTTTCAATTTTTTAATTTCATAACAATCAAACAGGGCCCTTTAAAATTAGTTAATTGGGCTAATGGATAATCCGTCTCACATAAGATGAATCGTAAGACGGTCTCACCCAAGTCTTTGCCAAATTTATATAAATGGAGTATGTATCATTCAAAAATTATCAAAATTAAAATATTATTCGGCATATAATGTATAATAATTTAAATTAATAATAATTATTTCAATTAAAATGGAAAGAGCTAGTTCGTTGTTGCCGATTGGCGGTTGGATTAATGGCGATGATGTAATCTTTATATCTATATAAAAGCAGTAATTGTCCCATTTCTTTTCCCACCTATACTACGTGCCCTTAATAAGGGATGGAATACCCTGACATTATAATTAATATTGTATTTAATTAATTTGTCTATCTTACCTTATACTCCGTCCGTCCCAACTTATGTTCACACTTTTCGTTTTCGATCGTCCCATACTTATGTTTACCATCCAAAAAAGAAAATTTCACATTAACCAACAACGTCAAAAGTTATCTTAATTTCAAAAATATCACTCCCACCTAACACACGTAACATACTTTATAATTTATTTATTAATTAAAAATACCACAATACCCTTAAAAAGTCAATAAAGTTGATCAAAAAGTAACTTTTCTTAAACTCCGTATCTACAGTACCGGTTAACATAAGTCCGGGACGGAGGGAGTATATTATACAAGCAGTAATTGTCCCATTTCTTTTCCTGCCTATACTACATGCCCTTAATAAGGGATGGAATACCCTGATATTATAATTAATATTGCATTTAATTAATTTGTCTATCTTACCTTCTATTATATAAAATTTTGGTTTTTCATGTAATCAATGTAACATCTCCTCTCTCTTCTCAAATTGGGGAAATCAATTCCACTCTATTCCACCGTCTTCTTCCATTGTCCTCTCTCATATACTGTTACATCTTCTTTCTTAGCCCTTCTTTCACCTTCTCCTAAATCTCTCATCATGGTTATTGTTTACTGTTAGTCTTCAAACATAACACACACACACACATATATATATATATATATATATATATATATATATATATATATATATATATATATATATATAATCTGTAGTCGCTGTCGTCGTTTTCCATAGTATCATGCTCAAGGAGAAAGCAACAGTGAACAACCATTCTTTACGCAGATCGATTCAAAACTAGAAAATTGCGCTATTGACGACGTCACAACACCGATGGCTGTTTCCACTCGCCGAAGAAGACACACGGCCTCTCCTCTGATTAAGTTCGATTTCTAGAGAAGAGCTTTGTAAAATAAACTAAAAGAGAACGAGAAGATGAAGAACGAGGTATACACTCCGAACACAATTTTCATTCGAACTAAGGATTTCTAACCCAAATCGTTTCTTATGAGTAGTTCTTTGTGTTCATCATAACAGGTGAAATATAAAGTAAAACTAATTAGATGCACATTGTAGACAGGTTGTTACGACCTCTTATGGTGGAACACCGATTTCAAAATTGGGTAAAGAATGGTGAAGGTAACAAACTTTCTGCTCCTTTTTGTTCACTTTATGTTTTGAAAATTAGATTTGAGAGAAAACTATATACTGGAGAAAATTTTTCATGCTCATGTAACCTCCATCTAGGATGTACATTTTAAGGATTAATCATACTATGATGCTAATTGACTCGATTTAAGATCCAAGATTTGTTGAGTGAATATTTTTAAATCGAGAAATTTTTTCATCAAGTTTTTCGAGGTTTGTTGAGTAATTTTTTTTGTTTAATTCTGGGAAACAGATCTATGTTGAAGTGTACACATTCTAAAATCTTAAGATGACCTAAGCTAAGAGGATTGGAATATGATTTGGCATATGCTTTACGAATTTGTTTCAAAGATCTTTCAACAAATTATTTATTACTTTTATGATGAACTTTGTACTTGAGATTAATACATGATTTCAATAGTTCCTGAAAAACATTTATATGGCAGGAGAGAAGAGTATGTGGGTGGTTGGAGTATTTCTTCACGAGAGTTAATATGGATTCGGAATTGCTTAAATTTTAACATTATCTGCAATTAGTAAGGTACTTTATTATGTTGTCCACGCCCACTTTACGTCTTTACTAGGTTGAACATTGTAAAAACGAAATGTAATACACATATTTTAAGTCTTTGCTAGATTGATTATTGTAAGGGAAAAAAAGTATTAAGGTTGTCGGGTGCCCAAGGTGTAAAGTGTGTTTTTAACGATGATGTTGTCCTAAGTGTGGTAACACTTTGGACAACACACCATGTATTAGAATGTAAACTTGACTAAGTATAGAACAAGTTTTAAATCAATGGAAGACTTAACACACAGATTACTCAATCTTTCCACAAACTTTTGTAAGTTTGTGGCGGCCTCATGATATAAATATCACTATTGGAAAATGTGATTACAAAAACAGATTTCCACTCTTCAAATACAAAATCGGATCTAATATCCAAACATGTTCTCAAATGGTAAACCTAGATTGTTAGATCTAAGCCTACTTCACATGTGCACTTCCACTGCCTGTGAACAGTACACATAAAACGTATGGGAATAATAGTATACACTAAGTGTTACACGAGGTGTGACAACACTTGTGAAAACATTACAGAAGAAACCTAAAGATAAAATCTCTATGGACGATCTCTATCTGCACTGGGAATTTCTCAAAAAATAATTTTGATCATCCAACAGCCCTTCATATAGACGTGGGAGACTGCAGAGATCATGCCAAAGTGAGTAGTGGTCTGAGGAGTGGGAACACCTCAAGGTATGAAGCATAACCGCCCACTACTTGGCAAAGCCTTCTAGAATGTTCCAACAGCGTGCGCATCACTCTAAGTCCATCAAAAAGTTTCAAACTTGTCTTGAAGACTCCAGAAGCTTCCAGATATACGGCGCACCTGAAACAACACAACACAAATCGAACACCAGAAAAACTGTTAACGATTAGATAAAAATAATAAGGATTGTTGAGGATCGGTGTGATTCTAAATGCGATAACACTGGCCTCAACACTTCACATCAACAATCTTCCCCGATCACGCCTATCCGCAACCACATACCTGATGCAAAGAAAGATAGAATATAATAGGATAACCAGTTTCAAAACATCAGAGGTTAGTTCGAAATGCAGTGTAAACATCTAAGTCAATCAAAATAATAATGATGAAGGTTAATCAAAACTACTTAACCAATAAGTTCAGGACCTAGATAAACTAAATAAAACATCAAACTAGTTAAAGTCAGATAAGTTCATTAGGAAATAAAATCAGCAAAGTGTATCCATCAGTTCAACAATCCATCCCCCAAATAGTTAGATCAAATAGTTAGTATCAAAGTATCCAATGTTAACTTCCAGATAGCACAACATCAATCATGACTTGGCTCAACTTGACTTGGTTTCCCCTGAGGATCAGCATCCTTATCAGCAGCATTGATAGCAGCACTTGCAGCATCAACCCTTGTAACTTGTTCAGCTTCATCAGTGATGTCTTCAATCACAACTCCCCCGTAACCAGAGCTTTCAACCGCAACATTTGCAGTAGCATCAGGTACTTCTCCCCCTGTGAGTGTGGATAACAAACTTGTCCAGAACTGAGCTCTTTGTTCTAGAAAGTCAACTTGTCTATTCAGAGCAGAGGCTTGGAGTCTGAGATGGGACACTTGTTTAGCAAGGGCAGCTGCTTACTCTTCAATGTACCTACGTTGCACAGTGACAGAAACTACTTGTCCAGACTGAGCAGGAGCATCAGTGCAAACAGCAGTGTTGTCAGCATCAGTGGCAACATTTTCTTGTTCAGGTTCAGGAGCAGGGGCAGGAGCAGGGTTTACATAAGGTAGATCAACAATGCGGTTTCCTTCAAGGAGAGGCTTGGCAACACACATAATAAGAGCATGTGAGGATAGAAAATTACCTCTTTTCCTCACAGCATCTTGATTCAACAAAGAATGAATCAAGGTAGGATAAGGTAGCTTGCCAACCTTAGAAACTGTACCAGAGTAGCTCACAATATTGGAGTAAATAACCTCACCAAGATTGAAGGGCTAGTTCTTACCAATCTTATAGATTAAACAGGCTTCCTCAGTAGTGACTCTGGTAGTGTTTGAAGAAGGTAACCAATTGTATACACAAAGCTTATGCAACACAGCATGCAAGCTAGTTAAACTGGGAGAAAATAACTTCTTTGGCCATTCAACATCAAGACCACCAGTAAGGGATTCAACAACCTTATTCATATCAGTTATCTCAGCAACATTTTCAGCATTGATAGTACCAGGAATTTCATTGATCTTATCAGGGGAGAAATCATAAATCTTTCCTCTAAAGTAGACTCTACCAAACTTGGGACTTGTACTCTTAGACATGCTAGGACAAATGTAAGCATAGAACATAGCCAAGTATTAAAGTAGGAGCAAGAGTACCTCACAGAGTTAAGTAGGCTCCTTTCAGTGAAAAATTGAATGAGATTGTGAGGAAGAAAGTCAGCATCTTTCATTCTCCTTTCATGAATGACATCTTTCTTGATAAACTGTCTGTACCTTCTTGAAGAATCCTCAAAGTAGAAGCTTTCAAAGCCATAAGTCTCCAGGTCATAGTTAGAATCATCATTCTCTTCATCATCTTGTTCAACATCTGAACCATCTTCTGAATTATCAGCCGATTCAGCATCATAACCTTCATCATCATTAGAAACTTCTTTGTTAGCGTCAGTGGTCTCCTCAGCCTTATCAGAATCAGTTTCACCATCCTTTTCAGAATCATCTTTCTCAGGTTCATCATCAGAATCAGATGAATCACCATCAGGATTAGAGGGTTCTGCATCAACATCTGTAATATGTGTTGCTTCAGAAGCTGCAACATCAGCAACAACATCATCAATGATTTTGTTCAACTCATCATCAGATTCACCAGTGGGTGTTGTCTCAGGAGTGACAACAATATCATCAACAGGAATAAAAGCTCTCCTCTTTCTTCTCAGAGACTTGCAAAATTCAGCTAAAGTGGGTTCCTGTACAGTAGAATCCACTTCCATAGGGGCAGAAACAGTTTCAACAATATCAGTTTTAGATTCAGAGTTAGAAATAAGAGACTTCCCTTTCTTTGAACTTGCTTCAACATCGGTTTCAACGGATGACTTTTTCTGAAGATGAAGTGATCTGCACGAAGGAGGAGCTTTCCTTTTGGCAGAGTGCTTGGTCACCTTGGCCATAATTTCCATAGGTAGAGAGGATGATGGAGAAGAAGCAGTTGGTGCAGCTTCCATATGAGTAGGAGAGGGTAATGGTGAAGAGGAAGATGGAGCTTGCTGAGGTTCTGAGGGTGAAACATCCATTGGAACTGGATTATCAGTGGTTGGAGGAATGGATAAAGAAATAGCAGGAATTTCAGATGGATTTTCAGAGAGAGTTTCAGGAGAAAGAACAATGGGTTCTTCGATTCTTGCAATTGAGGTATCTTCAAACTTTTTCTGAAGGGATTCAAGTTGGGAATCGGAAGTACCTGAGTGTAGAACGATTTTAGTGGGTATGGCAGATTCGACAATGGGTGCAGGAGGTCATGCGGCGTCATCCAGAATCACATTCTGAACATTACCGACTGCGACATTCTCGGCCATTTCAGCTAGGGTTTGGAGAGGATTTGGTGTTGTAGAGTGTGGAGAGCTTGTGGGAGAAGAAGGTCAAATGGGTTTTTTTGGAGGGAGAAGACATTATATGATGTGTGAGTGAGACAATCAAACCTTTTCAACTTGAAAAGTAGAAGAGAGAGTGCACAAGAGTTACGAAAAAGAAACAATAATGCACAATATCTTCTAGCCAACTATCATCATATATAGGCAGTATGTCACATGAAAAGAAGAAGAGAAGAAGTGTTGCCTAGTTGGAGGTTATCATCCCTTTAACACAAATAACTACCAATATGTGAGAACGTGGGAGATAAAATACGTGGCCAAAGAAAATAAGAGGAAAAAATCAGCCTAATAAAATATAAGAAATAATATGCAATATAAATTGAAATGCTGTAATATTTTATCAATTAATGAAATGTAATAAATAATTTAATAGATTTTTGAAGAAGCTAAAGATTTTCTGAAAAAATCAAATAAGGGTGAATTTTGTAGGCACACATACACTTTTATCCTTTTATGAATTTTTATGAACTTGATCTCAAGAAAACATACCACCTTTTGAAAAGATCACATCCTGGTTGTCAGCCCCGTGTGTCTGGTTACTCAGTAGTAGTTTAAGAGTGTTCTTATTTTCCTTTTTGAAACAAATCAGCCTTTTAAAATGAACACATTGTGATTGTCAGCCCCGTGTGCCTAGTTACTCAGTATGTTTAGACCTTTGATTTTTTTTAAACTTTTCTTTTAGTGTATGTCCAGTAGCACCTCAAGATTCAACCAGAACATAGTTAGCAGGAACAAAATAAGCTATCAAATAATTTAATTTCGACAGAAAATGATAAAACTTACAATAGTGTTGCCTCAAGTGTGGTAACACTCTCAGCAACAACATGCATGATAATCAAGGAATGCTGAGTATAAGAGATTTTCTAAGTGAAGAAAACCTCGCGAAATCAAGTGCCTTAGTGAAGATATCAGCAATTTGTTTCTCAGTGGGAATGTACTCCAACTTTACAACCTCTTTCTCAACTAAATCTCTTACGAAATGATGCCTTATACTTATATGTTTAGTTAGAGAATGTTGCACAAGATTTTTAGAAATATTAATGGCACTCGTATTATCACAGTAAATCATCAAGGTGTTTGTCTCAAGCATATAGTCATCTAATATCTTTTTAAGCCAAAGCAATTGTGTGCAACAACAATTGATTTTTATAATGCCAAGAAACAAGATTTTTACCCATATAGAAACATCCACCACTTGTGCTCTTTCTGTCATCACAGTCTCCAGCCCAGTCTGCATCACTATAGCCAACAAGTGAGCTGTTTGTATCCTTAAAAAACTATAAGCCCATGTCACTTATTCCAGCTACATATCTGATAACTCTTTTAACAACTTTCATGTGAGATTCCTTGGGATTAGCTTGGTACCTAGCACATACACAGACACTAAACCTGATGTCAGGTCTGCTAGCAGTTAAGTACAGAAGGCTACCAATCATAGATCTATACAGAGTGTGATCAACATCTGGTCCAGCATTATCTCTGCACAGTTTCTATGAAGTTCCCATAGGTGTCTTCATTGGCTTAGCTTTTTCAAGACCAAACCTTTTCACCAAGTTTCTTGCATACTTACTCTGTGAAATGAAAATACCATTGTCTCCTTGCTTGATTTGGAGTCCTAAAAAATAATTTAGGTCACTAACCATGCTCATTTCAAATGTGGTAGTCATAGCTTTCACAAAGCTGTCCATCATAACCTGTGATATTACTCCAAATACAATGTCATCAACATATATCTGAGCAATCAAGAAACCATCAGATTCATGGTTAATGAAAAGAGTTCTATCAGCCTCACCTCTTATAAAACCAAACTGAATTAGGAAAGCAGTAAGCCTACCATACCATGCTTTAGGAGTTTGATTCAATCCATACAAAGCCTTTTTCAGTTTATACATATGCTCAGGATTGAATGGATCAACAAAGCCTTTTGGTTGTTCAACAAAAATTTCTTCAGTTAACACACCATTCAAAAAGGCAGCTTTAACATCCATTTGAAAGAGTTTAGTTCCAACAAAACATGCAATAGCTAAAAGAAGCCTAATAGACTCTATTCTAGCTACAGGTGCAAATGTTTCGTCAAAATCTATTCCTTCAACCTGTGTATAACCTTGTCCAACAAGTCTTGCTTTGTTTCTTACTATATTTCCAGATTCATCAGTTTTGTTCTTGAAAATCTACTTTGTTCCAATGACATTAGTGTTTGCAGACCTCATTTCTAGTGAATTGTTCAAGTTCTTCTTGCATAGCCTCAATCCAACATTCATCTTTTAAAACTTCAGTCACATTCTTAGGTTCAACAGAAGAGTAGTAGCATTGAGCACATACCTGATTGTATAAATTGGACATGCAAACAGATCTTACCATATCTTTCATCTTACCTTTTCTTCTGGTTAGAATACTTGTTGAGGTATCTCCTATGATCTGTGAAGATGTGTGATCCTTCTTTTATCTTTGAACTAGAGAGTTTCCAAGAGTTCTGAAATGCTGGTCCTCATTCTCTTCTGATTCAACTTCTGATGTTGTGGGAGGTGTGATCACATTTGGTTCAACATTGTTAGCTGGTTCTGTGAGTTCTGTGTTTTCAATCAGATCAGAGATATCATCATTTCTACCTGCAATAGTGGAAGAATCATCAAACCAATATTAACAGACTCTTGTATAGTTTTGGTTCTAAGATTAAACATTCTATAAGCTTTGCTATTCTTAGAGTAACCTATGAACAATCCCTTATCACTCTTAGAATCAAACTTGGATAGATATTCTCTGTCATTCAATACAAAACACATACAACCAAAGACATGAAAGTATTTCAGATTAGGTTTCCTCTTGAACAGCAGGTCATAAGAAGTAATAGAACATCCAAGTTTAAAATGAATTTTGTTTAACACATGACATGCAGTATTCAATGCTTCAACCCAAAACCTTTTAGACACATTCATTGAAGTAAGCATTACCCTAGCCATTTCTTGCAGTGTTCTACTTTTTCTTTCAGCTATACCATTCTGCTGTGGAGTTTTAGGAGAGGAAAACTCTTGAACAATACCTTTCTTTTCACAAAACTCAGAAAACACATGATTTTCAAATTCTCTACCATGATCAGTCCTAATCCTACAAATCCTAAGATTAAAAGCATTCTTGAACCTTTTGTAAAGAATTTTGAACACTTCGAAAGTTTCTGATTTTTCTCTAATGAATTCAACCCATGAAAATCTAGAAAAATCATCAACAACAACCAAAGAATACCTTTTTCCACCAAGACTTTTAGTTTCCATAGGACCCATTAGATCCATATGAAGGAGTTCAAAGCATCTAGAAGTAGTGCACAGTGATGTGATTTTATGTGAAAACTTTACATGTTTACCTCTTTGGCATGAACCACATACAGGTGAATTTCTGAAACTGAGCTTAGGTAGACTTTTAACAGCTTCTATCTTAAACAATTTCTATAATTCACATGGCCAAGTTTCTGATGCCAAAGTACACATTCATCATGTTGTGAGATGCTGCAGTAAGTGTTGTTACCAATAAGATAATAATTATCAGCAGATCGATTACCAACCATCACACAGTCATCAGTTTCATCAAGCACATAGCATGAATTCTTATCAAACTTCATATGAAAATTATCATCGCAAAGTTTACTTATGCTTATCAAATTAGCATACAGACCTTCAACATGCAACACATTCTTCAGATTTGGAAAACCTTTGACATTTAAAGTTCCCTTTCCAATAATATTTCCCTTAGAGCCACCACCATATGTAACTTTTCCACCATCAAAAGTTCCATAGTCTTTCAAGTATTTAACATTTCCAGTCATATGTCTAGAATAACCACTATCAAAATACCATAAATCAGGTACACATGCTTGTAAAGAAGTACAGACCATCTTGTATAGCACTTGTGGTTTTCTGACACAAGCAGATCTAGGTGTGTGTGTGAATACTTGTGCGGTAACATTTCAGGTAACACTTTTCCAAAGTGTAGATCATCTTTCAATTTAAAACAAAAGGGACGAATGTATCCAGAAACTGAACAGTAATGACAAATAAAAGTCCTTCTGCCTCTTTGTTTTGGAAGCTTTTTAGACATACCATTAAAACCATGTTTCACAAATGCAACAGGTTTTTCAAAGCTAAAAGGAGATGTATTATCCAAGCCCACACATATTAGATTTACCAACAGACAGAGCTTCATTTAAAACAGATGTACTTTTAGAGTACTTTTTGAAACTCAGTGTTGAAGCAACTAACTGTTCTTGAAGTTTTGAAATTTCAACATCCTTTTTAGTAAGATTTACCTCAATATGGTCTCAATTAGTCCATCATTCTCTTTGTTGACAACCTTTAATTCTTTCAAAAGCTCAGCAATTTTGCTCTCCAATGGCTCTTCAAATGTACCTACTTTAGAAGTAAAAGCATTAGTACAGTTCACATCATAATCAGAAGTAGATTGAAACTTGTTTGATGTCGATACCGAAGTGGTCACATCAAGCTCAACATCTGAATCACTTTCAGAAAATCCTTCTCTTACACATTCAGATAGAAATGCAAGTTCTTCCTCGTTTGTGTCCAGATCTCTTTCAGACTCATCATCACTCAATAAAACATTTAAGCTCATCCTTTTCTTCAGAAGAGTATTAGCACATTCATTGCATAATGACCAAAACCAGTACATTCATCACAAATGAGTTTTTTCCTAAATTCAGAATCATACTTAAATTTTCTTCTTTGAGGGGGGTTTACGAGGAGAAGTTTGAGGAGAATTATTAATCTCTATCTTAGGCTGAATGTTTACACTAGACTTATTTTTTTGTTTTCTCAAGTAAGCTTCAAATTTCTTAAAAAGCAATGGTATACTGTCAGTGTTATCAGAAGTGTTATCAACATCATCTTCAATTTGTTCAATTTTAGTTATAGTAGATGTCTTTCCAGAACATGAAGGTGCATCACTTCTGAAAACAACAACCTCTTTTCTATCATATACAGACTCTTGTTGAGATAAATCTATTTCATAGGTTTTCAAAATACTCATAAGTTCATTATGACTCAACAAATCAGTGTTCCTAGCTTCTTCTATAGCACATACCTTGCCATTAAATCTTCTAGGAAGTGTACGAAGAGTTTTGTTGACTAACCTGACATTGGAGATAGGATCTCCAAGAGATTACAACTCATTCACCACTTCATACAGCCGTTTATTGTAAGAAGAGATTGTCTCATCATCTTTCATCCTCAAGCTTTCAAACTTCGTGTTGAGCATCCTTGCCTTTTCCCTACGAACACTTCCTGACCCTTCACAGTGTTCCTGCAGCCTTTCGCAAGCATCCTTCACAGAGATACTGTTCTGGATCAGATTGAACATCATCGTATCAACTGAGGAGTTGATTGCATTGAGAGCCTTTGAATTCTGCAGTGAGATGTTATTCTCTTTGGTTGTCCAATCAAGTTCACTCTTGAGAACAAGATCTCTATCTTTGTCAGCAACTGTGGGAGGTGTTCATCATGAAAGTACGCTCTTCCAAGCTTGTTCATCAACTGCTTTGATGTAGCTTCTCATTCGGCATTTTCAGATGACATAATTTGTTCCATCAAGAATGGGAGGCGGTTGATGAATCCAGAGTAATCCATGACAACACAACACTTAACACCAAGAATCAACACTAAGTACCGTCTAGTGTTGGCTCTGATGCCACTTGTCCGATGCCCAAGGTGTAAAGTGTGTTTTTAACGACGATGTTGTCCTAAGTGTGGTAACACTTTGTACAACACTCTATGCATCAGAATGTAAACTTGACTAAGTATAGAACAAGTTTTAAATCATGGAAGATTTAACACACAAATTACTCAATCTTTTCACAAACTTTTGCAAGTTTGTGGCGGCCTTATGGCATAAATATCACTATTGGAAAATGTGATTACAAAAATAGATTCTAAGTGATGGAAATCTTCTTCCACTCTTCGAATACAAAATCGGATCTAATATCCAAACACATTCCCAAATGGCAAACCTAGATTGTTAGATCTAAGCCTACTTCACATGTGCACTTCCACTGCCTATGAACAGTACACACAAAACGAACGGGAATAACAGTATACACTAAGTGTTACACGAGGTGTGACAACACTTGTAAAAACATTACAGAAGAAACTAAAGATAAAATCTCTAATGACGATCTCTCTATCTTCAATGGGAATTTCTCAAAAAATAATTTTCTTGATCATCCAGCAGCCCTTTATATAGACGTGGGAGACTGCAAAGATCATGCCAAAGTGAGTAGTGGTCTGAGAGAGTGGGAACACCTCAAGGTATGAAGCATAACCGCTCACTACTTGGCAAAGCCTTCTAGAATGTTCCATCAGCATGCGCATCACTCTAAGTCCATCAAACAGCTTCAAACTCGTCTTGAAGACTCCAGAAGCTTCCAGATATACAACACACCTGAAACAACATAACAAAAATCGAACACCAAAAAAATTGTTAACAGTTAGACAAAAACAATAAGGATCGGTGAGGATAGGTGTGATTCCAGATGTGATAACACTGGCCTCAACACTTCACATCAACAAAGGTCTTAGTGCCTTACCCTGTATAGATGTCATTATAGCAGGATCATGGAACAACAACGTTTACTACACAGTCGAGAGGGTATATTTATCAAATGTGTTTTATCATGAGTTTTCATTCCCCAACCTAATCAAAATGAACTTTTTTATTAATGAGATTGCACCTTGCAAATGGTTTTGTTTTTTAGGTCCAATAAGAATCTATTATCTTTGCTAATTGTTATTGTTCTATTGAGCTTAGTTTTTGTCAAAACCAGGTTAAAAGATAGTAGTTTGGTTAATTTTTAAAACGATAAAAAGAGCTGCGTGGGTAGCCATTGCTGCTATGATTGGAAGCTTTTCGCTGAGTTATGATAACGCAAACATTGCAGGTTATCTTTTCTTTCATGCTGCTAAGTTGTATTTTTCCATCATTCAATAAATGAAGCATTTGAATGCTTAAAAACAATGGAACTTTATGTTCATTAACGTGTCTTGGTAATGATAATTTCGTTTTAGTTATGCTTTTCACTCTGTGGATGAGAAATTTCATATCTTTGACTTATATTATAATTAGTCAAGAGTGTAATTTACATTTGGTTCTTAAATGCCTAGGAGGTATTGGTTTGCATGTCTTTGTTCAATTTTTTGGTCATCTTTTATACTTTTCTTCCTTTACTATTGCATTCTCCTCTCTATATTTTGGGTAGAACACTTTTTGAAGGATCTATATCATTCATTTGTTGGTATTTAAAGGTATTGTACTGGAGAAAATTGAATTGAGATGTCATCAGCCTTCGTAGAACTAAAGGATTTATTTTTTGAAGTAAATTTCGTCTCAGCATCGAGCAAAATCAGCTTTTGATACACTGAGGTATTGGTATGCAAATATTTGTTCACCTTTTTTTTTCCTGAAAATTACTTGCTTTTGTAGAATAAACTTTCTTTTCTTGGTATGCAAGTTATGTTACTATGTTGTATGATTGACATGGCACCTGTTGGGCCAAACCATATAACCAATGTTGTTTCCAAATACTACAAAAATACTTGAGCAGTTGTAGCCTGATATCATATTACTTGATAAGTTATTGCATGAAACCATATTTCATATAAACAAGTATTGTGCAAATCGGTGTCTTGCAGGTTTGAGTGATGGTGTTATTTCCAATCTTCCTTTCTAAAATAATTTAATTGTTCCTATGCAGAGTATATCCAATGACAAATTTTCAATGAATAAAGTGGTATATGCACGGGTTCGGTAGCTAGTTTGTATGAAAACAAATATTAGCTAATTTACCCTTCAGCACATGCCACGCTAATTGGATTAATTGAATTCATTTAAATGGGTTAGTTAAGATCCGTATTACAATATAAGATTCGCGAGACGGTCTCACTCAAGACCTAAAAAAAAGAATTAATTACAAAAAAACATCAATCTTTACTTCTATTGCAAATAAATCTCAACCTTTGAGAATTTGCAAAATAAAACCTAGACCTTTAAGTTTCGTGCAAAACACATCCAACGGACAGGGGAAGGTTGCCCGACGTCCAACGTGGTGTTGACCTTTGCTATATCAGCTTTGAATTTATTGCAAAAAACCTCCACCTTTAATTCTATTGCAAATAAATTCCAACCTTTGAGATTTTGAAAAAAAAATCATCAAATTTTTTATTTTTTTAATTTGCATCAATCTAATAAAAAATTTATATTTTATATTAAAATTATATTCTCAAAATTTATTATTTAATATAATAAAGGTTTAATATGATATTGATTTAATTAAAAAAATATTACTACAAATTAATATGTTAAAAAAATATTTAAAATTTAAAATTTTATTATGTTAGCAAAATTTATTATCTCTAATATTTAAGCTGTGAAAATTTATAAAATATCTAAATATTTAATTTCTTTTAATTTTTAAAATATTTTATACATTATAAAATTTTTATAATTAATGGTTTTTTTTTCCTTACAAAGTTTTTTAAGTTTTTATTTATTAATTTTTTATTGCTCGCTCCGTCCCGTAGTTATCTTTCCCCGTATTTATTAGATTTTTATTAATTTTTAATGTAAGTGGGTAAGTGTATTATTATTGTATGTGGGTCCCATGATGATATATTAATTTATTTAGGTGAGCCATATGACAAAAAGAGAAACGTAAAGATTAAAATGAGAAGCCAAAAATAGAAATATGTAAAGATTGAAATTGCAGAGTTTGTATATAATTTAAAACTTAACTGATAGTATTTTTTGTCCGTTAAAAACTATGAGTTTATAAATTAAGTCCACATGAATTATAAACTATTTTTTTTTATTCTTTTATCATCTAAGTATATATAGATTTTGTCATATTAAATATAATATAAAATTACAAAGAAAAAAATTTATGATATGTTCAAGAATACTTTGATTTTATAAATTATAAAAATTTTATAATGTATAAAATATTTAAAAAACTAAAATAAATATATTATTTTATTAAATAATTTTCTTAGAATTAAAAATTTTAATATAAAATATAATAGGTGGAATTTTTAATAAATAAAAATTGAATATTTTTTTTTTGCAAAAATCTCAAAGGTTGGGATTAAATCGCAATTTAAGTAAATATTGGGATTTTTTCTGCAATAAACTCAAATCTGACATGTAAGCTGACGTGGCAAAAGTCAACGCCACGTCGGACGTCGGGCAGCACTTTCCTGCCCGTTGGATGCGTTTTGCACGAAACTCAAAGATCGATGTTTTTTTTTACAAATTCTCAAAGGTTGGGATTTATTTACAATATAAGTAAAAATTGTGGTTTTTTTTTCAATTAACCTTAAAAAAAATGTTACGTGCAACATAAAACTTGTTATCTCATAAGTTGAGATTATATAGGATAATTATTTTAAATTCAATTAAAAAGGAAAAGTAATAATAAGTACTCTTTTTGGTTATGTTAAATAAGACCACTAATTAAGAATTGAAATAGAAGAACGTTATTGTGCTGTCCCATTGACCATTTAAATATTTTTTTTCCTTTTTTTAATAGATTGTTTTATTAATTATTAAATTTTATACTTTTTATGTCTCGTTTAAAAATTTACATTTATTGTGCTGTCCCATATATAAGAAATCTACATCTATTATTTACGGTTCGTAGTATCTTAATAGTGTTATGAAAATTTTAGTTTAATACTCAATCATACATAAAAAGAGAAACACAAAATCTTATACTCCCTCCGTCCTGTTTCAATGTTTACATTTACTTTTTGCACATTGATTAAGAAGTTTAATATTTTAATAGATAGTGGATGGAAAAATATAATATTTAATACAAAGTGGGTAGGTGTATTAGTGTTGGATGATATATTAATTGTTTTAGGTGGGTCCTATATTTCAAAAAGGAAAACGTAAACATTGAAATGAGACGCGCAAAATAGAAACATAAACATTGAAACGGGACGGAGAGAGTAGTAAATAAGAAAAGATACATAATTTTTTTTTGTTATATATCTAACTTTTGAAAATAAAACTTGTTTTTAAAAGAAGCACTACGTATAGCATGTTTATAAAGACAAAGAAATCATAAACATGTTTACAAAAGCAAGTCACTACAGATTCCTAATACAAGGCCGATTTATAAAACAAGAACTCAGTCATGTTTGACATTTAAAGCTTGTTTTTAAATAAAGCACTACGTATAGCATGTTTATAAAAACAAAAAATTTATAAACATGTTTATAAAAGTAAGTCACTCCAGATTCTTAACACAAGACGGATTTATAAAACAAGAACTCAGTCGTATTTAACATAAAGCTTGTTTTTACGTAAAGCACTATGTATAGCATGTTTATAAGAGCAAAGAACTCAAAACATGTTTATAAATGCAAGTCACTTCAGATTCTTAACACAAGACAGATTTATAAAGCAAGAACTCAGGCAGTCATGTTTATAAAAGCAAGTCACTCCAGATTTCTAACGCAAGGTAGATTTATAAAATAAGAACTCAGTTATGTATATAAAATATAAAAATAAGGAACTCTTGTATTTTTTTAATAAGAAAAAGGAAAAGTAAAATATTACCTTTATGTCTTAGGAAAGAATGAACTTAAAATGGGTAGTGGGTTCTTGGTAATGTGATTTCCTAAAGAAAAAACATATGTAACCAATATTCTTAACAGACAATGGAAAGAAGTAAAATCAACGTATATATTCAACGGAGAAAGTTAATAAATCTTACCTAAAGTTAGGAGATCTAAGATACCAACTTGGGAAGATTTATGGTTCTAACAGCCTGATTGGTATGATGGAATGGAATAATCTTAGGAATTGAATAAAGATAGGAAATGAATGATGTAAAACTAAAACTCTCATGATTGGTATGACTTAAGAATAATATTAGTAATGAAAAATGAATTTATTAGTTAATTTTAATTTTATTGTTAATAATTTACAATTTGGTGTAAGGATTGCATTATTTATAGTAAATAGCTAAATTTATTTTTTAATTTAAATTTTTTAAAATTTTTTAATATAATATTTTTACTTATTAATAAAATTATATAAAGATTTTTTTTAACTTAAATTATGAAATTCACAAATATTATAAACTTATGATTTATTTAAAAATACTTTATTTTATGTTATTAAATACTTAAAATTATTCGTATATTTATTTTTTAATTTAATAATTAAAATATAAATTAAAATAAATAAATGTATTATTTATATAATTTAAATTTTAAAATTATTCAATTTTAAATATAATTATTAATGATTTATTTTTAATTTAAAAGTAAAAAATTATTATATATAAGTAAATATTTTATTTATATGAAAAAATTGATTTCTTCATCCATGGGAATAGGTAAACCCACGGTTTAGGAAGGAATCACAATTCCTCACTTTTGGGAATGCCCATTCCTTATGGAATGGTGATTCCCGTTAAAAAAGTATATCAATCATAATAATAGAAATGGAATTAGGAATGCTGATTCCATTCCCATTCCATTCCTTTATATGAATCATGGCCTAAGAGCTTTAGATAATTTCCATAGAGTGTCGAGTATTTTCTGTGGTAATAGCAGAAACTTGGTAATAGAACGACAAAGATTTGTGGTGGTGATGGAATGGTAAAGATTTGGGACAATTTGGAAGAAAATGAATGGATGTAACAACTTCTTACTCTCAACAAGTTGCTGTGAAGGGAAGGTTTGAGAGATTATAAGTGTCTCAACAAGTTGCTGTGAAGAGAAGGTTGGAGAAATTGCAAATATTCTGTAGAAGATTTGAAGGCAGAGAATGTTTGAAGAATGTTTTTCAGAGGATATTTGAATATCTTGTGGAAGATTTGGAGATGCAATCTTGTGGAAGATTTGGAGATGCATTTTTTAGATATGCGACTACAGAGGTTTAAAATTCTCTCATAATTGTCTGCGTTAAATCCTTATGTGTTATTGGTTACCTCCACTGCATTCCCTTATTGGATACCTTTATTAAGAATAAATCAACTAATTGATTTGATTTCCGTAATTATAGTCTTATATCTTCAGCATTTATTTTGATTGTAATTTGTATTAAATTTGTTTTGACTTGTGATGTAATACTCTTTAATATAAGGAGCCCACTGTAATCTGTAAAGAATTGAAAATAATTCTTACACTTCTATACGGTATCACGAGAGGTTTCGATCTAAATCCTATCAACCCTTATTTTTCTTTTTCCAAGCACCGTCGTCTTCATGGCTACTACTGATGAATCGACGACCAACACGACTGCCACTGTCACAGCCACTTCATTTAGATCACCCATTGTTCCGATAACAGCGTACCACCTTCCCATCAAATTGACACTTACTAATTACCCTCCCAGGAGAGCACATCTTGTAGTCCTCCTTCGCGGCCACAACCTGTTGGGATACATTGATGGGTCAAACCCTTGCCCAGTTCTCCTTCAAGATGCATCTAATGCAGAGGATGTCTTACACTGGATCTGTCAAGATCAGCTGCTCCTCGCGGCTATCATCGGATCACTCTCACTTGAAGTCTTATCGGATCACTCAAGGAGACATCATGTGACGCCTGGACTGCCGTCACATGCCTTTGCGCCGAAAAATCCCGCTCCTAGGTTAATCAACTTAAAAGTGAATTATACCATATGCAGATCATGGATCGATCAATCACTGAGTACCTTCGCCGTGTGAAGACAAAGGCTGATGAGCTCGCCTTAATTGATGAGTCGGTTAGTGAGGATGAACTAACACTTTTTATCATCAATGGTTTGGGGCCGGAGTATGCCTCCATTGTTGGTCCGATCTGAACTCGTGAGTCACCATTCAGCTTTGAAGAATTTCACGACCTGCTGTTTGAACATGAGTTGTCCATCAAGCATCAAGAGGAGTCCTAACATCAACTATTAGCCACTGCAAATGTCGCCTCCTTCAATCGCGGTACCGTAAGTTCTCATAGGTGCAATGATTCATTTCGCAACTTGAATCGTGGTAACAGTAATAGCAACCGTGGTTACTATCATAATGGTTAGCACTCCGGCCATAATCAAAATTGTGGAAACCATTGAGGGCATTTAGGGAACCATAATTCCGACAATACTCACCTCATCTGTCAGCGGTGTGACATCCTAGGGCATGCTGCTTCCACTTGCCTCCAGGTTCCAGTTGCTGCAAATTATGCCAATTTCACCACACACTCCCTCTTACCTTTGGCTTGATGGGCGTTTTCTTTGCATGCAAAATTAATCCCCAAGTATAGAGGATATCAGTTGCAGCTTAAGAAAGCGACCAAGTTAAATATTGAACCCAAAGGACAGCGTATTATCAATTTATTTATTTACTAAATTAATTAAGACGAAGGCAATAAGATTGAGATAGAGAATTGTTAACTACTGAACAAAATTATTAAATAAAAATTAAAATAAAATCACTTAGAAGAATACGAGTGTGAGTCAAGTAGGAGAATAGGTAGCCCTAGTGATATTCCGATTTCACTCATTAATTTCCCTTTCGTGTATCAATGTCCGACTCTGCCTTGTGGAATATGGACGCATCACTAAGCCATGCAAATCTACTCTATAGGCACAGGTAAATATGCGTGTAACATGTGTGAATAACCTTGGAGCAAGAGATATAATTTTCACCCCCTTTCTAGGTACTATCAGTATCAATTATTTCCCCTAGGATTGGTACTCTAACTCGATATGATCTCCCTTTATAGGTACTATAAAATTAATCTCTTTATCCTTCTTATTAATGCAAATTCAATTCAATTAATAAACATTCATATATGACAGTTCTAATGAAGTTTCGGAGTCCCCTCACTTAGAATCATAATGTGGAATCCTGTTCAGTAGTTAACGCGCTCAATCAACAACTAAAATATATATTCAGACTTTATATAACAGTTGAAGATGCACAATATGACCGTGAATATGGATTAAGAAAGCACAATAATTGTTCTTAGTCCCATTTTTGGTTAAAATAATGTAGAGTAAGAGAACTCTATCGTTGTTGTAAACGTAGTGACTAAGTAACAAAATTTATAGAATATCGTCCCAAGGGAAAAGTAAAATCAAGGTGTATCTGGATTTGCCTTTAATCATGCTTTGTAAAAGTGATAGATTTTGGTTTGGTTTTAGACTAACAATTATTCTAAGCAATTAACTAGTAAAATAAGTAATAACTATGATTATAAAATAACAAGGATGTAATGGAATGATTGAAATAGATCTTAGAAAGAATGAAAGGCTAACCACAATCAAAATCAAGGAAGCTACCTAGACTTGTAAGACTTTAGTAGTAAATATCATCAACAATATATGGACTAGAAGCAATCGTAATTGTACCCCTAATCCCTATGGCCAAGGTGACTAGGTTCTCATCTCTTTTACAATATTAAATCCCATTAGATTGATCTTATTATCAATTCCTATGAAGGTACTATGATTCTAAGTTTGGTTCTTCTCATTTAATTACTCAAATATCCTCTTATAAGTGTTCTAAGCATTCAAAGGGCATGCTTACCTCTCCTTATACTAACATGCATGTTCATTTCACTAATTGATTCAATTCACCCCTAACATATAACATCAGAATGACCATCCCAACATCATGTATATAGAAATAAATCACACAATTTATAAGAGGAAATCCATCATCAATTTTATTTACTAATAAAAATCTCACAAATCTAGTTTAACCTCAACTCATTATGTGGCTAGCCTCACAAGAGGTCTAGCCACCAATAACCATCTTACAAACCTTACGAAGTTTATAAAATGCCATTGCTAACTTCAAATAAAAGGAAATACAAAATGAAAGTAGAAGTTCTTCCCTTGCGATTGAGAGTTGATCTCCTTCCTTCATAAGCTTTCCACTCTTATAAGCCTTAAATCTCTCTAAGGATGGTGTGGGTGAAAGATGTATGGAGTGAATTATGAATTAAAAATGGTAGAAATGGATGAATTTGGTGGATTTGGATGTAAGAGAGTGTGTGTGTGAAGAGATGGTGTGGTAGTGTGTGTTTAGATCCAATAACTGCTCAAATGGGACTCTCTCCCGTAAATCACACTAATTTTGGGCCTTTATACCCCTTGGAATCTTCTAGAACACGTGCAAACTTAATTTGGAATATGCCTGAGCTCGACTCGAGCTGCACTACTCAACTCGAGTAGGCGCACATTTCTCAGCGTGCTTATGTGCGTTGACAGAGCTCGACACGTGTGCTGTGTACGGCCTTGGCATGGGCATGTAGCTGGTTCTGATGCTCGCACACGGCCTCCTGCTGTTACAGGCCCGTGTTCGGTGCAAGACATGAGCTAGACCACGCAGCTCGATTCAAGCTTCAGAGTTCGACTCGAGCATGGTCGAGTCCTGTCCAGCTTCTTCATTTCAGCTCCTGACTCCGTTTTGCTCCATTTTTGACCTGTTTTATATTCATTTAAGCTCATTTCCACATATTTATTAATCTGTACACACTTCTCCTAATTATCATGAAACTCCACCAAAAGTTACACAAATCGGATAAAACATCCAAAAATCCACAAATAAAGACACTAAAAACTAGGTGAAAATGACGATGATCAATCATATATAAAATAAATCTACAAGTAGTATTGTACGGAGTATACACATAAAATTTTAGTTAATTGATAAAACTTTCAAAATCCTAGATCTACCAAAATAGTTCTAGCCCATGATGTTGTGAAGAACAATCATGGGTATTGGATAGATCTTACCCATATGTCCGGAAAATTAGAAAATAGAAGAAAAGAATTTGGAAAATCCTTGGTGTAGTGATCTCCTTCCTTCTTTTTTTTCTCTCTTCAAATCCTCTTGATTCTCTTTCTTGGATCCACAGACGAATTTTCACAGTGATGGATGGATGAAGGGATGGATGGATGTGGGTGGTGGTATGGGTTATGCCCCTTTGGGGTGTGTAGGATGGATTGTGGCCTCTCACATGAATTATAATGTAAAATATATATAGGTGTGAGAAGGGAATGAAGTAAGGAAATAAAAGATATGAGTGAATCATGGAGGATTATGTGATAAGGAGATTAATTGTGCTCCAAGAAATAGGAAATTTGGGCTAATTTTCGAAAATTTTCTGAAATTCTCGGAAATTCTCCCCGGCAGCTGCACGATCTTATGATTTCGAGCATAACTTCCTCGTCCTAACTCTGATTTGAGTGATTCTTGCACTCACGTGATCCTCTCTTCCTTGTCTTTCTAATATTATAAAGAACACACAAGAAATCTAATATTTGAAGGTGTAACAAGTCATGCAAAATGACACAGTCGTGCTGAGCAGGAACAACTTGCGCGATGTCACCATTTTGATCATAACTTTACGATCCTTTCTTGTCTTTCCAACCATAAATCACACTTCCAGTTTCAAGCTCTACAAGAACACATAAAAATTACATAAGTTGGACATGCATTTTTTCAGCATTCTTGCACAAGTTGTACCTTTTCTCCAACTATGCACTTTTGATCCTTTTTCTACCTAAAATACAATAAAACACCTCAAGCGCACATTTTTCTCACATATATCGAATACAAGACACTTGTGCTAATAAATAACAACAATTCTCATAAAAAAGATGTTAAAATTGACACTCAAATCACGCTTATTTTCACTCTCATCATGGCTCTTGGACTCTGGAGCGTCTCACAACATGACCTTCGACTTGAAAAATTTATCTATCCACTCTGAGTATGGTGGAACTGATGAGGTCAACATAGCTGATGGCACAAGTCTCCCCATCACCCACACTGGTAAATCTGAAATTAAATTTCTTCATCGCACGTTTATTCTAAATGATGTCTTATGTGTTCCATCTGCTCGGGAAAACTTACTTTCGGTCAACAAGTTTACTCAAGCCAATAAGGTTTCTCTGGAATTTTCTCCTTCATCTTACATTGTTAAGGATCTAGCAACAGTAGAGCACCTAATTAAATGGCCATGCCGTGATGGTGTCTATCTTTTGTCTTCACCTTTTGCTAATTGTTCATAAGCTAGCAGCTACTGCAAGTGTTCGAGCTACTCCAAATCGCTGGCATGCTCGCCTAGGGCATCCATCATTTGATACTAGCTCCTTTATTATATGTACTTTTAATTTAACAGTTATGAATAAGTCCTGTCTGGGCAATGATTGTGTTTCTCGCCAGCTGAGCAAGTGCCATCGTCTACCTTTTAATACTTCCTCACTTCATGCTTTGCATCATTTGCACTATGTTTATATTGATATATGGGTCCCTGCACCAATTACTTCTATTGATGGTTTGAAGTATTTTCTTTTGGTGGTTGATTTGTATACTCGCTATAATTGGGTGTTTCCATTAAGTGGCAAATCTAAGGTTGAATCAATTTTTCCTCAGTTCTGCTCCTTGGTTAAGAAACAATTTAGTCAGACAATTAAAAATATATATTTTAATAATGGTGGTGAATTTATTGCACTTCGTTCATTCTTTTCTACTCATGGGATCTTATGGTTAACAACAGTGCCACACATGCCACAATAAAACGAGATCGTCGAGCGCTGCAATCGTTATGTATTGGAAATTAGTTGAGCACTACTACATGTTTCTTCCCTGGCATCCTCATTATGGTCCTTTATAATTCAAAGGGCTGTTTACCTCATCAATCGTATGCCCAGCCTGTCTTGTCAAAGGTCAGCCCATTTTATGCTCTTTTTGGTCGTCCACCGAACTACACCAAACTACGAACTTTTGGTTGCTGTTGCTTTCCTTGGTTAAGGCCATATCTTCCGGGTAAACTCACTCCACCCTCACTTTCGTGTATTTTTGTTGGTTACTCAACATCTCAAGCAACATATCGATGTTATGATCCTGATAGTAGTCACATTTGTTTCGTGACATGTTTATTTTCTCGAGGATGTTTTTCCAGGCATTCCCTCTTCAACACAGACATCTACCAGCACCCCACCTGCTCAGTTGGCTATCTCGGTGTTACGACCTCTCTTAAGAACCACTCTGGTTCCAACCTCGCCTCCTCCCGCCTTATCATCTCCAACCACTACTGGATTGGGACAACCACTCTCTCCGTTGTAGTAGCAACTAGATCATGCCTTGTCATCTCCACCCACTATTGGATTGGAACATCCGATAGCAGTAACTCTACCTATTGCTCCTATGTTACCTCCTGTTGCACCATCTCGTACACATCATATGCGCACTCGTAGCCTAAATGACATTTATAAGCCAAAGCAGTTCAACATTGTAACAAAGCATCCACTTCCTCCATCTGATGAGCCAACCATTGTCAAGCAAGCTCTTGCCTCTGCTGAGTGGCTGACGAGAGTGAAAATATGCGTGTTTTAGTATCCAATTTAACATTTTTTAATGAGAATTGTTGTCATATATTAGCACAAGTGTCTTATATTAAATATATTTGAGAAAAAAGTACATTTGAAGTGTTTTATTGTATTTTAGGTGAAAAATGATCAAAAGTGCAAAGTTAGAGGAATCCTGAAAAACACACGTTCAACTTTCATAATTTTTCTATGTTTGTGTGGAGCTCATAACTGATGGTATGACCCATGGTTGGAAATCCATGGGAGAGAGGATTATTTTGGCGCAAGAATGTTGCTCAAATCGGAGTTTAGACGATGAAGTTATGATCAAAATCTTGTGGTCGCGCAACAATCGACGAGAATTTCTGAGAATTTCCGAAAATTTCCAAAAATTAGCCCATAATCCCTATTTTTTGGAGCACAATTAATCTCCTTATCAAATAATCCTCCATTATTAACCCATATCTTTTATTTCCTCATCTCATTCCCTTCTCACACCTCTATATTTTACATCATCATTCATGTGAGACCTCAACACAATCCATCCTATACCCCACAAGGTGGATTACTCCCCACACCATCATTGATGAGTGATATTTTCACCTAGATTTTAGTATTTTTTTATGTGTGTTTTCATATATTTTTATCCGTATTTTATGTGTTATTTGGTTGTGTTTTATGTTTTTATAGAAATGTGTGTGAATGAGCTTAAACCTATAAGGAAGACGTAGGAAAAAATGGATCTCAATTCGGAGTTGAAACGAGGGAGAACGAGCCAAAACAGTGAAGAAATACAGGAGCCAGCACCAACACGGGCCATGTAGCCAACACGGCCCTGTAAGCGATGGCCGTGCGGTGACACCTATTCGTTCAACACGGGCACCTTAAGGCCGTGTCCAGTCACACGAGTCATGTTGGCAACACAAGCCGTGTCATCAACACGGCCTTATAAGAAAAGGCCGTGCGGGAGCATCAGTTCACACGACACGGCCACCTTATGGCCGTGTGGCAGAGCACGACTCGTGCTGTATAAAATCCTGGAAAAAAATTAGAATCCTTCTAGAAGTCTGCCAAGGGGTATAAATACCCAATACTTCAATATGTGAGAGAAGATCCGATTTTCCACCTTTCCCACACACCTCACATACCTTTCCTTTGATTTTACACCATATTCTTCATCCCATTCATCCATTTTTGGATCTACATCATTTCTCCATAATTTCTACCATCCAAATTATGTGCTTAGGATAGTCAAGTGAATCATTTCATCAAACACCTCATGTGCATTATAAATTGTAAAGTGATTGAGAAGTCCTTTATTATTTAGAACCCTTTGATAGAACATGTGATTAGTTAGATTGAGAAGTCAATTAATTATATGAAGGGATTCTTTAATTGAACTTAGTACCTAGTTGGAATTGTGCAAATGATCTACATCCTATTCATTTCGAGAGGAAGTTTAGGTGGTATATGTATTGGCCCTTAGTCTTAACCCTTGATACATATGAGTTTAATGCATGAGTACATGAGTTACCACTTCATTAGTGTTGTTAATCTCACTTCTACTCAATTTGGAAAACCACTCATTCATCATTTTATCTTGTCATTTGATAATTGCTTGTCTACTTTCATTGATTTTCATTTAATTACTTGTTTAATCAACCATCCATCTATGATTCGTTTCTATAAAATCGTGATAAACGTGATCTCGCTTAAGTCCTAGCATCGACCTCCCTGTGGTTCGATAAATTCTTGAATTGGTCAACCCGACTACAAGTTATGGATAATCAAATGGCGCCGTTGCCGGGGAGGCAACGGTTGCTAGTAGCTTGACGAAGGATCGTTTTGAGTAATCTTAATAGAGACATTTTTTTTATTATTATTTTATTTGTTTACTTGTATTTGCTTTGTGAAACTTTGTTCTAACTTCTCTCATTTTTGAAGGTATATGCAAACAAGATCCAAGGGGAAACAAGTAGAACCTATTGATTTGGAGATTGAGCATACTTTGAGGAGAAGGAGAAGGGAGAACAAAACCAAAAATAGTAATTCAATGGAGAACTTTCAAGAGGATAATCGCATGGAGATAGAGCATGATGGGGAAGGAGGACACAATATGAACGTGCATGACAACGCACCTCAATTCAATGCAAATCTTCCTCAACAAGCCTATCAAAATCAAGGAGCTATGAACAACCAAGCTTTTCTTCAACAAATGGTGCAACAAGTTATAAGGCAACAAGGCTTTCAACAAGCTTATGTGCCACCACCTCCACCTCCGGTGCAACATGGAATGCAAAATAATCAAAGGGTGATCCGGGATTTCTTCATGCCGAGGACAATGCCACAAATGATGGGACCACCAATTCATGCCAACAACTTTGAATTTAAAATGGGCTTGATTTCATTGGTGAGAGAGCAACAATTTAGTGGAAACCCGAATGAAGATCCTAATGCTCATCTAGCCCAATTTGTGGAGATTGCCAACACCGTGAAGATGAATGGGGTGAGTGAAGATTGTATTAAGATGAGGTTGTTTCCATTTTCTTTGAGGGACAGAGCTCAAACATGGCTCTCCACTATTACACCGGGTACGTGCAACACTTGGGACGAGCTAGCACAAATATTTTTGAACAAATATTTTCCACCTTCAAAGACGCTTCAAATGAAAAGCTTGATCACTCAATTCAAGCAAATGCCTCAAGAGAGTTTTTATGAAGCGCGGGAAAGGTTTAAGAATATGCTACGCAAGTGTCCACAACATGGTTTCCCGGAGAATCAACAAGTTGGATTTTTCTATCAAGGACTTGTGAATGGGCAAAGAGTGCTTGTTGATGCTTCAGCGGGTGGATCCGTACTTGGAGTGACTCCAGAAAGGGCCATAAAAATTTTTGAAGAGATTGCTACAAATGTGTACCAATGGCCATCGGAGAGGGTAAGTGGATGCTATGGATTTGAAAGTTTTGATCAAGGGCAACAATATAATGTGAAGAGTGTAAGTGTTGAACCAAGTATGCCAAGCATGGAAAAGATAGTGGCGGAAGTCATTAAACAAATGAGCTTGAATTAAAGTGTGAACAATCAAGGAGCGAATATGGTTGAGGGGCTACAAGTCGAGCAAGGTGTGCTACCTCCGAATGTTGTGAATGGTGAACAATGGGCCAACTCTATGCCACGTGTTGAGGATGTGTCGTACATGCAAGGAAGAAACTACCAAGGGAATTACCAAAATAATTTCCAAGGTAGTTTCAACCAAAGTCAAGGAAACTATCCACCAAGGCAAGGAGGTTTCAATGGTCAAAGTAGTGGAAGCTCATACCCACAACAACAACAAAGGCATGGTAACTTTTCCTACTCTAATCCGAGCAATGCGGTTACGTATCCTCCGGGATATCAACCGGGGGCTAAGGCACCAAACAATGAGGGAAGAACATCAACCGATGAGCTACTTGAACAATTGATTGCATCAAACAAAGCTAGAGATGAAGCTAATGAAAGAAGATTCAAAGCTTTGGAGTACAATGTTGGACAAATGGCAAGTTCATTGAGTGCTCAACAAAAAGAAAAGTTTCCGGCTACAACCGAGGTTAATCCGAAAGCTCAATGTTTATTTGTTGAAACGGAAGAGGAAAGAAAGGTTGAAGAAGGGTTGGTGGAAAGTAAGGTTGTTGAAGAAATGAAAGAAGAGCAAAAGCCTAAATGGATACCTAAGTGGAAAAGGGTGCAAGAGGAAAAGAAAGTGGAGGAGAAGGTGAAAGAAGAGGAGTACAAGCGTGACTATTGGGGTATTCCGATCACTCCATTCCCTATTCCCTATCCACAAATGTTTGTAAAGGAGGAGAAGAAAAAGGAGTTTGAGGAATTTATGAAGTCGCTCAAGAAGAAGTACGAGGAGAAAAAGAAAGAGGAGCAACCCGAAATAAGTGAGTCGATGCTAAAAGGGGGGCCTACGAAGGTTGGTGATCCGGGGAAGTTCATAATCCCTTGTGATTTTGAAGGAAAAAGCACCCTTGATGCATTGTGTGACTTGGGGGCAAGTGTCAACGTGATGTCTCATGCCACGTTTAAAGACCTTGAAATTGGAGAGCTAAAACCAACAACAATCCGTCTTGAAGTAGTAAATGGCGAGGTTGTGAAGCCACTTGGGATTGTTGAAGACGTTGAGGTCAAAGTGAAGGGGTTAGCATTTCCGGTTGATTTCATGGTTTGGAAGTGAAAGCGGACCCTAAAGTTCCACTTATTTTGGGAAGACCGTTTCTAGCCACCGGGAGAGCAAAGATTGATGTTGGGAGAGAAGAGCTTTCTTTGAGCTCAAATGGAGAGAATGTCACATTCTTGTGCAAGAAAGATAAAGGGATCAAGCCTCATCATACAAGGCCTCCGGATGATTTCGATGATCATGATTCTCTTCTCTTTGACAATTTAAATTCATTTCTTCATGATTATATGAAATTGTCAAATGCTAATTTGTCTTCTTGTGATGTTAATAGGATGAAAACATCGGAGCTCGATTGGAAACTTGACAAAAAAGAAAGAGGAAGTCCACTAGAATCACTTCTCAATGTCGATTTGATGCTTGTAAGCAAGAATGGTGAGGTTGAGCTAGTGGACAAGAAGAAGGCCAAGCTAATGTTCAAAGTGAGGATGCGAGGAGAAAGTGGGATGGACCATTCGTTGGTCCAATGATCATGAAATTCTGTCTGGCTTGAAGACGTTAAACTTAGCGCTAAATGGGAGGCAACCCATTCTTTTGTTATTTTGATGCTTTTTGTTGATTTTGGTCTTGTAGGTGGATTGTACTTGTGAGAAAAATGCATGTTGAAGAAAGGAGAAGTGCTTCATGGATTTGAGTAAAAATGTCACCATTTGTTGCAAACTTAATTCTCAACTCTTGTCTCGAGTCAAGTTTGGGAGGAAAGTGCATGGTGAACATAGCTTGAGTCGTGTGGGTGCGTTTACTTCTCCACAAGAAGATCATCAATGGAAACTACAAGGGTAAGTCCCACCACTTTTTGCAAACTTAATTCTCACCTCTTAGTTTGATTTAAGTTTGGGGGGAGAGTGCGTGGTGTGACTCACCACTTAAGTGTGTTTGATATGATGATATATTGATGATGAAAGGTTTTCTTGTAAAATTCACCCAAATTTTAAAAATTTCTCCTGAGTTTGGTTGGATTTTGGTATGATTGGTTGTGTTGAAGTGCATGTGAATCCATATGTTTAAGACAATTGTAAAGCTAATGGTGTTGTATGAGTTTGAGTATGAATGAAGGGTATTGGAAGCATAAATGGAGCTTGGAGCGAACGCTTTCCTTACCAAATGCCTATTGAGGGAGTACTCTACACCTTATCACTTTTAGTTGCTTGACATAATTTGATTTGGATTGATGTGATTTGCATGCTACTTCATTTGTTATGTTTTTGGGAGGTTTCCTTTTCAATAATTTTGGTATGATTGTGAGCTTACATTGTTATGGATGAGTTGAATACGTGCTTCATTGTTTAATGATGGTGATTTTTGTTTTTGCATGTTATGTATTTTTGTTTTGTTTCTTGTTTGTTGAGTTTTTATTTTATGTTTTGTGTGTTTTCTTATTTTTGTCTTGGTATGTTTAGTGGTTTGTTTTGGGATGTTGTGAGTCATTTTTGAATATGAGTGATGATATGTTGTAGTGATAAGTGATGACAAGTTATGATTAAGAATCTCTACACTTTCGAATTGTGACATGTTTTACAAACTTGTTCAATTTTGAGATGAATGTGGTGCAATAAGTTTCTTAAGGTCCGAGCACAAGCTTGTGAGCATTTGAGCCTCAACCGTGCATACATGGTTTTTTTTCTTCATGAGTGAATTGGTTGTGTTTGATAAGTTAGAACTTGCTCAAGGACTATAGGAACGAGCCCGATTAGTGGAGATTAGTGACATGATCTAAGGCCATTCTTGTTATTATAGTCATTACCATATATTTCCCTACCATGAACATCATCCCTAGTCAACCACTTTGAGCCTTAAAGCCTATTTATTGTGATATAAGCACATTACAAGCTATGATTACCCACTTAAGCCTTACATATATACCATTTGTCTGGGTGATTGAGGAGATGGTAACTAGAAAGGTTTGATAAGGAAGAAAAAGAAAAAAGGAAATGGTAAACAAGCAAGAAAAAGGATGAAAAAGAGCACAAGAAAGAATGGACATGCAACCTCAAAATAAGAAAATGAGCAAAGCAATAACAATATGCTCAAGTACTTAAAAGTTCAAAGAAGGAAGCATGCATTAAAAGAAACTCAAAATCTGAGGAAAGTTGATGATTAGTGCTTGTGATTACCAAAGTTGAGAAAGGAAGAAGAAAAGTGGAGAAGTTGAGGAAGTTGATCATCTCTTCGATTACTTACACTTATTTAGTCACTATTATCCACATTCTTCCTACCCTACCAAAGAGCCTATCATTACATCCCAATTAAAGACCTTTTTTATCATTAATTTAAACGTTGGTGGTTTGTGAATGTAGTCCACGAGCAAGCTTATAGCGAGTCGAGCCAATCGATTGATGAGTATTGTTTTACCCTACTTTAAAGAGTGTTGAGTGAAATTGATATCTATGTGAGGCTTGGACTAAAAAGGGACTGTATTATACTATCATTCTCTTTAGATTGAACTTGTTAATTCTTCATGTCATGAATCTAATGTTGTAGGATGACTTAGCATAAATTGTGATTCTTATTATTATTGATGTGTTGTTACTTATGTTCGTTTAGTCTTTTCCTAGGTGAAAATCACTCTCCTTGGTTTATCATTTTCGTTGTACGGGGACGCACAACACTTTAAGTTTGGGGGTGTGATGAGTGATATTTTCACCTAGATTTTAGTATTTTTTTATGTGTGTTTTCATATATTTTTATCCGTATTTTATGTGTTATTTGATTGTATTTTATGTTTTCATGGAAATATGTGTGAATGAGCTTAAACCTATAATTTTCACTTTTTATTTGATGCTAGATATGAAAAGGAAGACGTAGGAAAAAACGGATCTCAATTCGGAGTTGAAACGAGGGAGAACGAGCCAAAACAGTGAAGAAATACAGGAGCCAGCACCAACACGGGTCGTGTAGCCAACACGGCCCTGTAAACGATGGCCGTGCGGCGACACCTATTCATTCAATACGGGCACCTTAAGGCCATGTCCAGTCGCACGAGTCGTGTTGGCAGCACGAGCCGTGTCATCAACACGGCCCTGTAAGAAAAGGCCGTGCGGGAGCATCAGTTCACACGGCACGGCCACCTTATGGCCGTGTGGCAGAGCACGACTCGTGCTGTGTAAAATCCTGGAAAAAAATCAGAATCCTTCTAGAAGCCTCCCAAGGGGTATAAATACCCAATACTTCAATATGTGAGAGAAGATATGATTTTCCACCTTTCCCACACACCTCACACACCTTTCCTTTGATTTTACACCATATTCTTCATCCCATTCATCCATTTTTGGATCTACATCATTTCTCCATAATTTCTACCATCCAAATCAAGTGAAGAAGCAAGGAAGATTGGGTGATCACCAAAGGAAGAAGGGAGATTCAATTGGATCCATTTCCAAGGGAGTTTTCATTCCAAATTTGTGTTAATCCTTTAGTTTACCATGATTTGTAAGAATTCTAATGTCTATGTTATGGATCTTATGAAGATTGTAGGCTAATCTCCCTTGTGAGATTAGCAACATGAAGGTTGTTGGTTAATTTGTGGATCTATGTAATTAAATTCATATGTTGATGGGGATATTTGATTTTCTATCATTGGTGCTTATATATCTTGAGATCTATGATGTTTTGTGTGTTTGATTGTTCTAATTATATAATTAGATTGAGAAATCAATTATGTGCTTAGGATAGTCAAGTGAATCATTTCATCAAACACCTCATGTGCATTATAAATTGTAAAGTGATTGAGAAGTCCTTTATTATTTAGAACCCTTTGATAGAACATGTGATTAGTTAGATTGAGAAGTCAATTATATGAAGGGATTCTTTAATTGAACTTAGTACCTAGTTGGAATTGTTTAATTGAGAACCAACCTTTGAGCTATTTTGAGATTGTGCAAATGATCTACATCCTATTCATTTCGAGAGGAAGTTTAGGTGGTATATGTGTTGGCCCTTAGTCTTAACCCTTGATACATATGAGTTTAATGCATGAGTCCATGAGTTACCACTTCATTAGTGTTGTTAATCTCACTTCTACTCAATTTGGAAAACCACTCATTCATCATTTTATCTTGTCATTTGATAATTGCTTGTCTACTTTCATTGATTTTCATTTAATTACTTGTTTAATCAACCATCCATCTATGATTCGTTTCTATAAAATCGTGATAAACGTGATATCGCTTAAGTGCTAGCATCGACCTCCCTGTGGTTCGATAAATTCTTGAATTGGTCAACCCGACTACAAGTTATGGCTAATCAATCATCCATATCCATCCCTTCATCCATCCATCACTGTGAAGATTTGTCTATGGAATCAAGAAGGAGAACCAAGAGGATTTGAAGAGATGGAAGAAAGAAGGAGATCGCTACACCAAGGGTTTTTCTAATTCTTTTCTTCTATTTTCTAATTTTCCGGATATATGGGTAAGATCTATCCAACCCCCATGATTATTCTTCACAACATCAAGGGCTAGAACTATTTTGGTAGATCTAGGGTTTTGAAGGTTTTATGAATTAATTTACTTCTCATGTGTGTCCTCCGTACAACACTACTTGTGGATTTATTTTATATATGATTGCATGTTTTAACTCATATTCATGGTCATTTTGTGCATCTTCAACTGTTATATAGAGTTTGAATATATATATTAGTTGTTGATTGAGCGCGTTCACTGCTGAACAGGGTTTTATGTTATGAATAAAGTGAGGGGACTTCAAAACTTCATTAGAACTGTCATATATAAATGTTTATTAATTGAATTGAATTCGGGTTAGTAAGCATGATAAAGAGGGTAATTTTATAGTACCCATAAAGGGAGATCATATCGGGTTAGTTACCAGACGTGGGAAATAATTGATACTAATAGTACCTAGAAAGGGGGGGTGAAATTACGTCTCTTGCTCCGAGGTTATTGACACATGTCACACGCATGTTTACTTGTGGCTATAGAGTAGATTTGCATGGTTTAGTGATGCGTTAGACCATAAGGCAGAGTCGGCCTTCACTTGAGAGGGAAGTTAAGTAGTAAAACTGGATTACCCTAGACTACCTATTCTCCATTCTTGAGACACTTTTGTATTCTTCCAGTGTTATTTTATTTTAATTGTTCTTTAATATTTTTGTTAGTAGGTTAATATAAATTCACAACCTTTATTGCCAATTCGTCTTAATTAATTAGTAAATAATTAAATTGATAATACACCATCCTTTGGGTTTGATATTTAACTTGGTCGCTTGCTTAAACTGCAATTGATATCCTTAATACTTGAGGATTAATTTTACATGCAAAGAAAATGCTCATAAAGTTTTTGGCGCCGTTATCGGGGACGGCTATTATAATTGATTTTATTATTTCTAGTTTGATTAATACTTTATTTGTGATTATTTATTTCTATCTAACCTTGAATTTTTTTGAGGTACTTGTGCACTAGGTAAACAAAAGGAAGAAAGGAATAACATACAGTGCTAAAAATGGCCGAAGCAAGGCATAATTCGGATAAGTTGCCATACATGAAATTTTCACGAACTATAGTATTGGCAACATGGGGTTGATAGGAGTAAGGGGGAAGATGATGATTTTGAGATACATACCGCTCTTAATAACATGGTAGAGAAGAATCCCTTTTCTGGAGGTTGCTTTGAAGATCCATTTCAGCATCTTAGAAGGGTGCTTGAGCTCATGATAATGCTAGACGAATAGCCCCATTCAAGTTCTCTTTGATTGGTAGGGCCGTAGATTGGTATGAAACACTTGATGCCACAGACTGCATTACATGGGACCAGCTGCAACAAAAGTTCTTGGAGAGATACATGCCACCCTCGAGGATCTTAAGAATGAAGCAAGACATCACCCAATTTGTTATGAATCAGGATGAGAAATTTCATGAGGCGTGGGACATGTTCAAAGATATGCTCGGGTGGTGCCCACAGCATGGGATGTTTAAGGCTCAGTATATAAAGTATCTTCTACTATGGATTGAATTGTGAGTTGCCTGTTCTTATTGATGCATATCAGCTGGAAAGCTGTTATCTAAGACAACAATAGAAGCAGAAAAGTTGTTTGAAGGCATCTCTATGAATTCACGTGACTGACCTATGGAAAGAGTAAGAGGCACATAGTACTTGATAAGGTAGCACAGGTTGAACATCAAGTGCTGAGGCCGAATAGGGATGATGAGATCGTCTCTAGTTTAGCTAACATCAACAAGCTACTAGAGTGCCAGCAGAAGCAGAATACAAAGTTGACACAAAGGGAGCCTAGTATTCAGCAGCAAGAAGTGAAGAGTGTTGAAGATACCTTCAATCGATATATGGCTAAAAATGATGCAAGGATGGATCATCTTGAGGCTACTATGAATTCTACCCATGCAGATTTATCTAAGCAGCTGAATGACCTACTTTGTTGATGGGGCATATAGCCGAGAATGTGAATCAGTTAACACAAACATTGGAGAAAAGAAAGTTCCCGTCTCAAGGCATAATAAACCCGAAAGAGTGTGAAGCCATCATGTTGAGGTCTGGAACGTAGTATGAGGGACCGATGATGCTAGTAGTGGTTTCGGAAGCTTCAGGGAGCCAGTTCAACCCCAGTTCGACAAAGGTCTTTGGTTGAACCACCTCTAACAAGTTGAACTAGACACCTGGGAATGTCACGGAGGTCGCTAATGCCCAATTCGATCCTAGTTCGACCAAGTTCCTTGGTCGAACCACCTCTAACAAGTCAAAACGACACCTGGGCACCCTCCGAAGCTTGCTGATGGCCGGTTCGACCATTACAAACCTGGTTTGACCAACCCTCTAGGTTGAACCATGGTCGAACCAGATTCTTAGAGGGTGGAGCGGAAAGCCCATAAAAGAGGATCATTTTCGTGTGAGAATCACCTCAATCGGAGGTCGGATGCGCAAGTTATGCTTGAAACCGTGAGACCGCGCAGTCACGTCCAAGAGGTCCGTTTGACCAGCCCTTCGAGTCGAACAATAAAGCAATGAAGATTCCCATGGAGACTCAATTATGCAAGAGCATAGTTGTGGTTTCTAACTTATTTAATCTTGATTTTAATAGGACAGATGATTAGACAAGGAGGAGTCTAGATAGCCTTGGGAGGAAGGAAATTTTGAGGATCATATTTTTGTGACCAAGAAAGGTGAGGTGCTGAACGTAGACAAGAAGAGGGAAAGAAAGTATTGGAAGGTGAGGATGCAAGAAGACCGCCCTCTGATTCAGTAGTTCAAGCGGTATTCCATCGTAACTCTCCGACATTAAACATGAGCGCCTATTGAGGGTTTTCCTTTTGTTTTATTACTTTCGTATTTCTTTTGTGTGAGTGAGGAGTTATTGTATTTGAAGTGCTCACGCTTCGTCAATTATATCTCTTTGTAAACTTAGTTTTGACTTACGTTTTTACTAAGTTTGGGGGGTGTGATGTACTTACCTCATCTTATGAGCACCGAGGGTATAATTATTCCTTTCGTTGGTTGTTTGTTTGTTAGGGGGTTGATTTTTGCGGCATATTAATATTTTAACTGGTGTTGATATGTCGATTTTTTTGTAACTTACCAAATGTTTAGTGTGTTGTGTTGGTGTGTCTAGTATGTGGAGTCAATTAGATAGTCAATTGAGTCTTTCTTATAGTTCTCCTATATTATTAATGATGAATCATGTGATGATGAGGTGTGCTTGAGCTTTGATGATAGAAAAGGTACTAGAGTGGCAACACGAGTTCTATGCTGAGGCTTTGTCCTGACCAAGTTAAACAACTCGAGAAGCTCGTGTATAATTTGAAGGAAAAATCAGGTGCCCTCATTTTTTTATTCTAATTTTTATGTGTACATTTAATTAGTAGGAGTGGAAGGATTAATATCTTGGTTTTGGTGATCTACATGAGCTTATATTTTTAAATTGTGCCTACAACTCATATGTTTTTAAAATTGATGAAGGAAGTGTATTTGAGTTATATTGTGATATGAAGTTTTATATGTACTTGTGAGATATTACTTACCATGAAAGGTTCTCTAATATTACTTGTTAAAAACCATGTGATATTTTGAGCCTTGTTGATCATGTACATAATCACATGATATTTCTTTTCTGGTGAGTATCGTTCTTGTATGTGTATTCTAGAACTTACCTCTTGTCTTACTTGAAACTACATGTGTGTTAGATGACGGGAGATGATTTAAGGCCATCCTTGAATTCATGAGTCACTTAGCCAAATAATTCTCTACCGAATGATGTTTATCAGTAGTTAGCCCCATTGAGCCTAAAAACCTCATTCTTTGGCAGCCTATGAGAAATAACCACTTTGAGTATCCAAAAATTTTGAGTCTTGATTCTATTATGGAGAGAAATATTAATGGTTTTTCAAAGTGTGTTGATGGAGTTTTATAACAGTTTGGGAAGGAATGATATTGCTGTTGAAACAGTGATTGAGTTTGATAATGTATATAAGGAAAATCATGTAGTAGTGTTTAAATCTAGTATTCCATTGAATTAATACCCTATAGTAGTATTTAAATCTAGTACCCTATGGAAGATGCAAGAGGTAGTGCCCATAATTGGTACCTCAAGAAAATCAAGAAGAAAAAGAGAAGGAAAAAAGTGTTGTGCTAGAAAGAAAAAAAAGTTTGAAAGAGTTGTGAAGGATGTTGTGCTCAATTGAAGTGATGAGGTAGAATGAAAGATCGAGAGAGACTGTAGGCTTGATTGATCTGAGTTTTGAGTCACTTATCCATATATTTCCTACCTTAACCAATAAGCCCTAGGGCTTGCGATCTATCTGGGTCCTTCGCGCCGCTACTTGTTGTTTGGGGCAGCTTTTTTCCCCTGTCTGGGGGTTCCATTCTTCACTGCCAAGAGTTGTCACCGTCGCGTGCGCCTATCGGCCTTCGTAGGTGATCCCTCTTTTGGCTTTGTCTACCGTTGATTTACTTTATATCAGAAGCGGTTCTCGTTGATCTACATTGATGCGACTTTCTTGATGGGTGCTTCCTGTCGCCCAAATTTCGCCTGTGTTTGTCTCTCCGGCGGCCTCCAAGTGCCTGCCTTCTTCCAAGGGTGTTCCTTATTTCAAGCACTGTGATCTCCATGGCTAGTCCAGGAGTTCCTGTCGGACTCCCTGTTTGCTTCAATTTCTTGATTCCATTTGGAAGGTGCTTTGTGGGATCAATTGCTCAACCTCAATCACGGATGTGTATGGGAAAAAAGTTATTTCAAATTGGTACCTCTGTTCGTCTTGATGAAAGAGTCACTAATGAACTGATGGGTTTCAGCCTTGCTTGGTTGAATGAATATGGTAGTGTCTCTATTTTAATCTTGCTGAGCAAGTTTTGAAGCATACTCTATGCTGCTGTTTTCCTCTTTATCTTATGCTATGTCATTTTAATTTAAGATGATTAAGATTGTTATTTTCTGTTATCTCCTGGTGGCACATATTCGATTTGCCCATCTCATGGATGCCACCATCACAGCCGTTTATGGCTATCTACAATCAACCTTGAGTTGCTGCTGTCTGTATGAGGGGACGTTTTATAGAGTAATTATTGTCAAACCCCTTGATGATAACTCCCGAAGAGGACTACTGTCATAAGCTATTTTATTGGTAGTTTAGTTTTTTTTTAATTCCAGCCACTAGATGATAGGATTATTTTATGATTTAGGCTGAGTTTACCAAGACCAACTGTTTGGTCTTCTATTAAAGCTGCTTGTTTAGCTTATTTTAATGACTTCGTCATTTTTACTTTTGCTTTATTCTATTCCCTTCCCTATTTCTTATTTTCATTTCTCTTTTAATAAAGCACCACCTATTAGCCTACCTTAACCAAAAAGCCAACATTACATCCAAAAGAAAAGTCCTTTTTGATCCCATTGTTTAATCATACTTTTAGTGGTGGGGAGTTTAGGACATTTGGCAAACTTATGGTTATGCATACACTTGAATTAAATCTGAGCATAAACACCATAACCCGTAAGTGTACATCTTTCACTTTTGAGTGTGAGTGATATATACTTCCCGTGAGAACATATTAATGGAGCATTTGAATTGGTGGTGTTTGTCTTATCTTATATGCTATGAATTGATTATTACATGTAATGAGAGTTATATGACCTAAGTTGAGGACAATTGTATTGTGAATGGGGTATTGGTCATAGTCATTGTTTCCTGCTAATTTTCTTACTCTCTCTTTCTCTTTATTTTTATTTTTTTGCCTTAGGACTAGCAACAGGTAAGTTTGGGGGATTGATAAGAGTGAAAATAATCATATTTTAGTATCCAATTTAACACTTTTTTATTTGGAATTATTGTCCTATATTAGAAAAAGTGTCTTATATTCAATATATTTGAGAAAAATGTGCATTTGAGGTGTTTTATTGTGTTTTAGGTGGAAAAAGGATCAAAAGTGCAAAGTTAGAGGAATGCTGAAAAGCGCAAGTTCAACTTTCATAATTTTTCTGTGTTTGTATGGAGCTCATAACTGATGGTGTGACCCATGATTGGAAATCCACGGAAGAAAGGATTGTTTTGGCGCAAGAATTGCTCAAATCAGAGTTCGGACGAGGAAGTTATTATCAAAATCGTGAGGTCGCGCAGCTATCGGCGAGAATTTCCGATAATTTCTGAAAATTAGCCCATAATTCCTAATTATTGGAGCACTATTAATATCCTTATCACATAATCCTTCATGATTCACCCATATTTTTTATTTCCTCATCTCATTCCCTTCTCACACCTATATATATTTTACATCATCATTCATGTGAGATCTCAACACAATCAATCCTAAACCCCACAAGGGGGATTACCCTAACACACCATCATCCACATCCATCCTTTCATCCATCCATCACTGTGAAGATTTGTCTATGGAATCAAGAGGAAGAACCAAGAGGATTTGAAGAGACGGAAGAAAGAAGGAAGGAGATCGCTACACCAAGGGTTTTTCTAATTCTTTTCTTCTATTTTTTAATTTTTCGGACATATGGGTAAGATCTATCCATCCCACATGATTGTTCTTTGCAACATCATGGGCTAGAACCATTTTGGTAGATCTAGGGTTTTGAAGGTTTATGAATTAATTTACTTCTCTTGTGTGTCCTCCGTACTACACTACTTGTAGATTTATTTTATATATGATTGCTCGTTTCTAACTCATATTCACGATCGTTTTGTGAATCTTCAACTGTTATATAGAGTCTAAATATATATCTTGGTTGTTGATTGAGCGCGTTCACTGCTGAACATTGTTTTATGTTATGATTCTATGTGAGGGAACTCCAAAACTTCATTAGAACTGTCATATATGAATGTTTATTAATTGAATTGAATTCGGGTTACTAAGCAAGATAAAGAGGGTTTTATAATACCTATAAAGGGAGATCATATCGGGTTAGTTACAAGACGTGGGAAATAATTGATACTTATAGTACCTAGAAAGGGGGGTGAAATTACGTCTCTTGCCCCGAGGTTATTCACACGTGTTACACACATGTTTACTTGTGTATATAGAGTAGATTTGCATGGTTTAGTGATGCGTCCATAGTCCACAAGGCAGAGTTGAATTGCACTTGAGAGGGAAGTTAAGTAGTAAAACTGGATTACCCTAGACCTACATATTCTCCATTCTTGAGACACTTTCATATTCTTCTAGTGTTATTTTATTTTAAATATTCTTTAATATTTTGTTAGTAGATTAATAATTAAATTCACAACCTTTATTGCCAATTCGTCTTAATAAATTTAGTAAATATTTAAATTGATAATACGCAGTCCTTTAGGTTCGATATTTAAGTTGGTCGCTTGCTTAAGCTGCAATTGATATTCTTAATACTTGGAGATTATTTTGCATGCAAAGAAAACACTCATCAGTGCCGTGCTGTCATGGCTAATGAGTTCACGGAACTCCATCGATTTGGCACTTGGCATTTGGTCTTTTCTCCATCCAGTGCTAATATTATCGGGTGTAAATGGGTCTTCCACATCTAACGCAAGCCTGATGGAACAATTGAAAAATACAAGGCTTGCTTAGTGGCAAAGGGGTTCCAGCAGTGGCCCGACGTTGATTTTAAAGAGACTTTCAGTCCTGTTGTCAAGTTGGCTACTATCCGCACCGTTTTATCACTTTCTCTCCAGAACAACTGGCCCTTACGTAGGTCGATGTCAGTAATGCCTTCTTGCATGGGAAATTGGATATTCCCGTCTACATGACTTAGACTCCGGGCTTCATCGACCCTTCTGCTACTTTCCATGTATGTTTACTTCATCGTACCCCAATATGGCCTTCGCCAAGCACCATGAGCATGGTATTCTGCCCTTAGCTTGGTTCTAATCACCTTTGGCTTCAAGCAATCTACGTCCGATTCATCTCTTTTTGTTTTACAGCGTGGGTCAACAAGGGTCTTTGTTCTTGCCTATGTTGATGATCTCATCATTACTGGCTCCAGCTAAACTATTATCTCTGATATAACTTGCCATCTTATGAAGTCATTTGTCATGAAAGACTTGGGTCCCCTTACATACTTCCTTGGTGTTGAGGTTGCAGATTGAAAGGAAAGATTTTTCTTTCCCAACACAAGTATATGATTGATTTAATACGTAAGTTTAAGATTGATGGTGTCAAATTAGTCTCCATGCCTATGTCCTCTAAATTTCTATTTTTAAAGGGTCGACTAATGCAACTGAGTACCAAAGTGCTATTGGAGGTCTTGAATACCTGACTTTGACATGGCCAAATATATCCTCTATAGTTAATAAACTAGCACAATACATATCCTCTCCACTTGCAACTTATTGGGATACTGTCAAATACCTTTTTCGGTATCTGAAGGGAACTTTGCATTATGGCCTTCTACTACGCCGATCGTTGTCTTGCAACCTCACCGCTTTTACTGACTCTGACTTCAGTAGTGACTTACTTGATGGCAAGTTGACATCTGCATACATAGTTTTCCTAGGAGACAATCCGATCTCTTGGAGGTTGTGCAAACAACATGGGGTGGCTCGGTCCTCTACTGAGGAGGAGTATCGTGCCTTGGCAGTGACGACCTCTGAGGTATGCTGGTTACAGCATCTTTTTACTGAACTTGGAGTGTCACTTCCTACTTGGCTGTGCATATTATGGATAATAGGGGTGCCACTCGTCTGGCTCTTAATCTAGTTCAATATTCTTGAATGAAGCATATTGCCATTAACATTTAATTCATTCGTGACCTAGCGTCGAAAGACAAGCTCACCTTGGAATATGTCAACACTCAAGATCAACTAGCCAATCTGCTGATAAAGCCTCTACCTCAAGCTCGCTTTCTCCTTCTTCGTTCTAAAATTTCCGTAGCCGACGACATTTCCATTTTGCCGGGGCATATTAACAATAAATCAACTGATTGATTTGATTTTCGTAATTGTAGTCCTGTACCTTCAGCATTTATTTTGATTGTAATTTGTATTAAATTTGTGTAGACTTGCGATGTAATACTCCTTAATATAAGGAGCCCACTATAATCTGTAAAGAATTGAAAACCATTCTTACATTCTATAACCTTCGTCGCCTTTAACAATACAGCGCGTTTCTGTAGTTTCGTTTTTTAGCATTTCATGAATCGCATTCTCAAATTATTATATCTAATTGAATATTTGATTATCATATTATCATCATCATTATTATCGTTGGTATTATTATTATTATTATTTTATTATTATTTTTATTTTTATTATTATTATTATATTATTATTATTATTATTATTATTATTATTATTATTATTATTATTATTATTATTATTATTATATGTGTGTGCATTGATATAGATATCTATACATGACTATTACATCCTCCCCCACTAAGTATAATTTTGTCATCGAAATTTAATTCACATTAAATATTCATAAGTGCAAAAATTAGGATTTACATAACTCCCAGTATTCATCTTGAAGGGACTCTTATTTTGCCATCATTAGTGTCAATGATTAACCATTTTTTTGAAGGAATTTTGTTACCAATCTTAAGATTATCTCAACGAACTAGATAAAAATACTTACTTTAAAAGATGTACCTTCTAGTTTAAATGAGGGTATTTGGCCAAGATTTGGTCTTCACGTTCCCAAGTAGCTTCTTCACTTCCATGTCTATTCCACAACACTTTGATCAACATGATATTTTTGTTTATTAGTTTTTCTTCCTTGCGATCCAAAATGGTAACGGGCCTTTCTTCATTTGTTAAGTCATTGTATAGTGTGACATCTTGATGATTGATCACATGGCTTGGATCGTATATGTAAGGCCGTAGCATTGATACGTGCAAGACATTGTGCATTCCGAACAAATTAGGTGGTAAAGCTAATTTGTAGGCTGCTTCCAATAGTTTCCAAGATTTCATATGGCCCAATAAATCTTGGCTTAAGTTTTGCTTTCTTCCTAAAACACACATCACCCTTTATTGGTGTTACCTTTAGGAACACCTTGTCACCTGGTTGATACTTTTGATCTTTATGTTTCTTGTCAGTATAGGCCTTTTGACGGTCTAGTTCTATTTTTATTCTTTTTATAATTTGGCTTATACCATTGACCATTTATCGACAATTTTGGGTCCCAACAACTTTCTTTCTCCAACCCATCCCAATAGAGAGGAGACCTACATTTTCTTCCATGGAGAGCCTCATATGGAGCCATGAGAATTATCGCTTGGTAACTGTTATTGTAGGCAAACTCTATTAAAGGTATGTAATCTTCCAACTTCCCCCAAAGTCCAAGATACATGCCATTTAACATATCTTCGATTGTTTGGTTAGTTCTCTCTAATTGCCCATCTATTTGAAGGTGATGTGCAGTACTGAACTTCAACTAGGGCCCATTGCATCTTGTAGCTTGCGCCAAAATTTAAAAATAAAACGAGTATCCCTGTCGGACACTATTGAGACTGGTACACCATGCAACAACACTATTTCCTCAAGATAGATTAGAGCCAGTTTCTCCATATTGTAGTTCATCTTGATAGGTAGAAAATGTGATGTCTTTGTGATTCTATCTATAATCACCCAATTTGTGTGATTTCCACGCAGACTTCGGAGTAACTCATCAATAAAATCCATCGTGACATGTTCCCATTTTCATTATGGTATTTCCAAAGGCTCTAATAGGCCTGAGGGTCTTAGGTATTCTGCCTTAATTTGTTGGCATGTCAAGCATCTCCTAACAAAATCTGTAATGCAACCCTCCATGTTTCTGTACCAAAATAGTTTTTTCAAGTCTTAGCACATCTTGGTTCCTCTAGGATGAACCGTGTATGGGGTACAATCTTCTTCTGTCAAGATTTCATTTCTTAACTCCTCATTCTTGGGCACACATATCCTTCCTTGGAGAAACCTTTCATGCTTCACTTCTTGCCAATGAACGCATCTTGTTTAGAAACTCATCTTCCTTCTGAGCATCAATGATTCGTTCCTTTAAGGTTGACAATACAGTTAATTGATGAGCGTTTTCTCAACACACAATATTAATCCCCAAGTGTAAAGGATGCTATTGTAGCTTTGATAAGCGACCAAGTATTTATCGAACCCAAAGGACGTATTATTATTAATTTAATTATAATCTAACTTATTAAAACTAGTATGGAAATAAAGTTGTAATGGTTAAGTAACCAATAAACAAATAATTAAAAGAACAACTAAAATAAACAAGTAGTAGAGATTAAATGAAAGTGAATAAGTGAGAAGATAGGTAGTCCTTCGTGCCATCCAGTTTTTCTCATTAACTTCCCTTCCGTGTATCAATGTCCGACTCTGCCTTGTGAAGTATGGACGCATCACTAAACTATGAAAATCTACTCTATAAACATAAGTAAATAAGTGTGTGACATGTGTGAATATCCTTGGAGCAAGAGATATAATTCACCCCCCTTTCTAGGTACTATCAGTATCAATTATTTCCCGTGCTCACTCTAACCCGATATGATCTCCCTTTATACGCCCTCCGTCCCGTACCAAGGGTCTCTTTTATCTATTTTGGTCGTTCCACCCAAAGGGTTCCCTTTCTTTTTTATACACATGAGTCCCACACTCACCTACTAATATAATTAAAACATGGGGTCCACACTCCCACTACTACAACTACCCACTACACATTAAATAATAATACTCCTTAATCTACATGCAAAAAAGCAAAATGCACCCTTGGTGCGGGACGGAGGGAGTAGGTACTAAGAAGTTATTCTTTTTGTTTTACTTATTAACTCAAATCATATTCAATTAACAAGTATTTATATAAGATAGTTCTAATGAGACTTCGGAGTCCCTCACTTAGAATCATAATATAGAATCCTGCTCAGCAGCGAACACACTCAATCAATAATCAAGATATGTATTCAGACTCTGCATAACAATTAATGATGCACAAAACAACTTTGAGTATGAATTAAAAAATGCATAGTCTTATATAAAATAAACCACAAGTAGTGTTGTACGAAGTATACACACAGAAGTTCAATTAACTCATAAAACCTTCATAAACCCTGGAACTACTGAAGTGGTTATAGCCTATGATTGATCGATGAACAATCATGGTAGTTGGATAGATCTTATCCATAGTTTTGAAAATTATAAGATAAATTAAGATGCGAACTAAACCCTAGATAAGGGCGCCGTCGCATCTCTCTCTATCTTGAATCTTCACTTGGTTCTCACTTGATTCGTTAGACGAATCTCTCTCCATAGCTCCGTGGATGATGGTAGAATTTTGGATATTGTGTAGAATGAAGGTGTGGTGAACGTCTCTTTTTAGCTGCGTAAGGTCTTTCTTTTATACTTGTAAGCTCTCCTTATTGACCTAGGATGGGCTTTTTTAGCAAAAATACGTACTGAAGGTGTAAAAATACATATCCAGAAATTTCTCGAGCATCGGTTCGACCAAGGCCCCTGGTCAAATCAACCAAGCCCTGTTTGAATCGGCCTGTAACAACTTGGCAGGTTCCTGGTTCAACTCGAATGACTGGTCAAACCAGAAGCTTTATAGTTGAACCTCACCTGTGAAAAGTTATGCTTTTGGTTAGACCACGGTTCGACCAACACGCTTGGTCAAATTGTACTGTTGTGGTCGAACCACACTACTGCTAGCTTATGGCGCCTGGTTTGACCATAGGTGCTGGTCGAACCACCTCCCACTTGGTTAAACCAGGTGCCTACAACACCCCTTCTCTGGTTCCAATCACTTCTGTTCTATTTTCTTTCGAAAATCCACTCAAATGACCACAAACACACCTAATTCGTGACTTTCCACTACATATCTCGATTTATCTTCACTTACGATCAAATCATACATCATTATCACAAGAATCAAGGCTTAAAACATGTGAATTTACACACTCATCATCAATGCTGCTAGTATAGCACATACATCTTGTGGAGATGTCGCTATGCCAATTTTTAATTTCGCAAGCTCTTTACTTAACTCTTCTTGATCAGTAATTTTGTAAGGCGGAAATTTTTTTCCCTTTCTACTAAGTGAATTAGCTACGACATTTGCCTTCCCTGGATGATAGTTGATATTCAATCATAGTCCTTTACAAGTTCTAACCACCTTCTTTGTCTCATGTTGAGTTCTTTTTACTCAAAGAAATACTTCAACCTTGTAAGGTCAGTGTAGATATCGTATTTCCCCATAGAGATAGTGCCTCCAAATTTTTAAGGAGTGAAACAATGCAACTAGCTCTAGATCGTGAGTGGGATAGTTTTGCTCATGGACCTTTAATTTTCGAGAGGCATAAGCAATGACCTTACCATTTTACATTAGCACGCATCCCAAATCAAGTTTTGATGCATTAGTGTAGATCACGAATCCCTCTGAGCTGCTAGGAATCGTTAAGGTGTCGTGATCAACCTTTGCTTTAATTCTTTGAAGCTTTGTTTGCATTTATCTGTCCACTGGAATTTAACACCTTTCTTTGTCAGTCATGTTAGTGGGCCAGCTATCTTTGAAAATCCCTTATTGAACCTTCTATAGTATCTAGTTAATCCAAGAAACCTTCTCACCTCATACAAATTTTTTGGGGCCTCCCATTCACTTACAGCTTGCACCTTACTTGGGTCTACTTCCAAACCTCTTGCAGAAATGATGCATCCAAGAAACACAACCTAGTTGAGCCAAAACTCGTACTTATAGAATTTGGCACATAGTTTCTCCCTTCGGAGTGTTTCCATCACTATCCTTTAATGTCCTGCATGTTGTTCTTTATTCCTAGAGTAGATCAGAATGTCATCAATCAATACAATTACAAACTGATCCAGGTATGGATGAAACACTTAGTTCATCAAATCCATGAATATAGCAGGGGCATTGCTAAGTCCGAAGGGCAATATGACAAACTCGTAATGACCATAACGAGTTCTAAAAGTTATTTTTGGGATATCTGTTTCTTTAATTTTCAATTGATGATACCCAGAGTGGGATCTATTTTTGAGAACACATTAGCCCCACTCAATTGGTCAAATAAATCCTTAATGCGCAGTAGAGGATATTTGTTCTTGATTGTAAGCATGTTTAATTCTCTGTAGTCTATGCACCTACACATGGTTCCATCCTTCTTCTTCACAAACAGAACTGGAGCTCTCCAAGGGGATACACTTGGTCTTATAAAGCCCAAGTTTAGCAACCCTTGTAGTTGTACCTGTAAGCATGAATTCAACATAAGCAATTAATTTATTAATTGACATGAATCTTAGATCGTCATGATTTTTACATCTTGTAACAATGATTAGAAGACTTGCCTTGAGGTGACCTTGAGATGCCACTAACGACCGTCTTTCTTTAATATGTTCCTGCGAGTTGCGCCGGGAACTGGTTTTTCTCTCCTCAGCCCCTTTTCTTTAGGGCATCGTACGTAAACTTTATGTGATAAAAAATTCATAAAACTGTATCGCTTTAATAGGTGGAGAGAGTACCAGATCGGATAATAAATCTTTATCAAATCACATTCTATCAATGTGATTGTTATCTATAAATATATATGACCTTATTTATCTCATATATATTATTTATTTAAACTATATCTTTATTTAAGATATTTGATCATAATAAATACCTTATATATATATATTTAATTATTAATGGCACTAGGCCAGAATAATCTTACATTCTCCTACTTGGCTGAGTGACAGAATTAAACATTGAACGTAAGGGTTTAAATAATTTACATAATATGCGCGATATAAGATAAAGTAATTGGTCAACTCATAATGTCAATATTAAGTATAGACTAACATAAGTCATAGCGATTCTATATCATTTACTCGACATATTTCCTTCCATGTAATATGATATTAGCTTTCTACTCAACGTGACTCATCAACCTAAAGATCAATAATGGTCCACATAAGTATCTCAATTTGAGACAAAATCCTGTTTAATTAATGTCAATATTCATGTATACTAAAATGACAAAACAAGATATATTAATTAGAAACAAATCATAATGAGCTCTTAATGTCAATTGTTCATCATAAATTTGTTATAGCCTTTCAATGATCTCATATTCATGTAACATTCTATGAATGTCTTTATAGAAGATCATTTGCGTAATGAATCCAAAATCTTAAGATTGGTGCCATTATGCTCAATTGACATCTTTGTTTCTAAAGTTCTTCTTAAAGAAAAAAATACTTTTATTCCATACGTTTTAGAGAAGAACAATGCAGCAGAATAATCATAATAAGTTTTCAGCGACTTGACATTAATGTCAACTTATTTCAAGTCTTGAAATTAAGTTCCACATTCCAATTACCTTAAATCGTAGCCTCAAATCATACTACAAGTAAACTTCAATTGTGAATAAAGCTTTCACAAATTTCTTCACACTTTTGCATAACACAATATCTCCAAATAAAAAACATAAACTTTTTTGCATAATATAATCATCTTAATTTGAATCTATATTTAATTACTTTTAGGTAATTAAAATTTCGATAAGTAAGCACGAGTGCTTTAGTTCATACAAATACCTTAATATTTCTTTATGCAACATTCTGATCATCCATTTATGAAACTCTTCAATAATGACCAAGCATTCAAACAGCAAGGCTGATATTTGGTCTTTGTATAATTTTGTATATCATAAGCTACCAATAACATATGCATAAGAAATATCATAATACGTTCCAATTCATTCTTGGACATTACATAAGGTTGAACTTATCTCTCTTTTGGATTGGAACAATGCTTTTACAAGAACTTTTCCATCCATAATCTCTATAGAACCTCAATAGCATATACTTACAGAGACATCTTTAACGTTATTATGAAATGTATAGAAATAATTCTATCTCAATCACATAAGTTGTGTCATCATATATTTCCCAAAGTTCTTTGAGAGAAATTTATTGGTTTCACATAATAAACCATGATTATTAGTTGCAAGAAAGTTTATCATCGCATATAGAATTAATGTGCCCCTACTGACTTTCAGATATATACACCGATTTACGGTGTTTTTCTTAAATCCAAAAGATATCATGAAAGGAAAGCATGCTTAAGTTCGTACATTGATTCTTTAAGTTTACACACCATGTGATATTTTTCTTCAATGGAAAAACTCTTGAGTTGATCCATTTAACTTGATCATCTACAAAATCACCATTTAGAAAAGCAAGCATAATATTCATTTGGTGCAACTCTAAGTCATAATGAGTTACCAAAGTCTTGATAATTCTAATGGAATACTGTATAGAAATAACTCGTTATATCTGTTTACAATTATGCCATCTTTTTTAGTAAAATCTTTAGCAAAAACTCTAGTTTTATATCTTTCGATACATCCTTATCAAATTCTTTTATTACTTTCTGGAAATTCTTACAAGATATAAACTTCATTATGAGCCATTGATTTCAACTCGTTTTTCATAGCATTTACTCATTTAATAGAATTAGTACTTTCCATGACTTATTCCAAAACTAGAATTTTAACATTTATTATAATGTCAAATTTTAGCTCATTTTATTATACCACATATGCAATCGTTAGAAATAGCGGATATATTGTCCTTAAGATATTCTTAATGCTATTTGATGTGATATATCTAATGAAAGCTCATTGACAATTGATTTAGTAAAATCGGTTCATTAAGAGAGTAGGATAACTTATACGTTGTTCTTGAAAGTTGTTTGACTATCGACAACTATATAATAACTTTAGAAGAAGTTTTAGATAAATGTATTTTCAAATTCCCCACCCAACTTCTTCAATAACCAAATTTCATGGTTTCATACTCCCACTGATTTTACAATTCTTAATGAATTTTACATTTCAGTTTTAAAAATCTCGTATTATTATTAACACCATAAAATCCATACCCTTTAGACTTTAAGGATAATTTATAAAGAAATCACTTTAATTTCTTATATCCAATTTCTTTTCACATGGATGTAAATCATTATCTCTGCTGGTAGACATGCACCAAAAAATCAGAACCGGCGGTTCGAATCGGGGAACCGTCGATTTTAACCAGAACCAGAATCGCCGGTTTCGGAATCGGCCAAAAAAAAACTAGAACCGGCTAAGGAAGGTTCGGTTCTGGTTCCTCATATTTGGGAAAAAACCAGCGGTTTTGGTTCTGAACCGGCGGTTCCGGTTCGAACCGCTAATTTTTCAATTTTTTTTTTACTTTTTACGCTTAAAATCCAAAAAAAAAAATTAAAACCGGAACTGGAACCGTCGGTTCCGTAACCAAAACCTTCGTACCCCAGTTCGGTGCCGGTTCCCCCTACCTTGGAACCGGAACTGCCGATTCGAAACCGGAACCAGCGGTTCCGAATCGGGGTGCATATCTACCTGCTGGGCAATTTAAAATATGCAAATGCCTAAGATTTAATTTTCTACCCATTCACAATTCATAAGGTGTTTTGAAAAATGTTTTACTAGAAACTTGACCGTGGCAGTTTTAAGTGCATATATCCACAAAATATATGTATATATTAATTATTCAATATGCTTTTAACCATATTCCATAAATTACGATTATATCATTCTGTAACACCAATTTATTATGGTGTACGTGATATTTTGCATTAAGCATAACTGCAAGCTTTTCTTGTAATTTAATAATTTAGCATGATAATTTATCATAATTTTCATGAAATTCATCACTTCTTCCCAACTTTATAATTTTTACTTTTCTATATATCTAATTTTCTCAACATCATTAATAAATGCTTATCGAACATTTATAGAATGATATTTTTCTTGCAAAGATAGATATAATCATAATGTGAAAATTTAAATTTAAAATTAAAAATGATGAAATATCCTTATTCCTTTAAGAAAGGTATTATCATAAGACTCACAATTATCGGTGTAAACTGTTATAAGAAGTTGTGTAGTTATCGTAACTCTATTATTTATTTGTTTAGTTTACTTTCCTTTAATGCAATTCACACAAATATTAATATCAATAAAAGCCTAAATCATGAAAGGCTTTATTCTTAATTAATTTTTGGAATAATTCTTTTAGAGACTTACTCCAAACATTAATCCCACATTTGGTATCAACTTCATTATTATTATTTTTAAACGAACATAATGTTTAAATTATTTATTAAACCTTTCTTTTAATTTGAAACCAACATTTCAGTATTACGTGAATTTAATTCACATTCTATTTATCTTTCATGGTGCCATGGTTCATTTGGATCCGGTTAAACTTAAAAGGTAGTGAGTTTGTAAACTACACTAATAAGTTTTCTATCACATTCATTATGAAAGGCTTAAGTCTTGCTGCAATATTAGTTTTCGTTAATGATAAGTTCATGTATGCCAAGAGAACTATCAAACTTTATGGTGGTTAAAGTAGCCATTAGTATCTCATCAAGAGATTTATTAGTAATTTAAGTATGATAGACATAGTTTCTTAGTCACATTTATTCGCATAAATATTAGGCTCAATCTGTTTGATCTAACCCAAGCATTATAGTCAGATTACTTGGCTTTGTTGCTAGTACAAGCAAAGGAACAATTTATCTTTAAGTGACAAATAAAATCCAAAATACTTTGGTGAAATTAGATTTATTCGCACTATTTAAATTACTTTAATCCTTTTCGTAATAGAACAGACGCAGCATGCAAGTAGAGACTAATGAATATAGATATTTCAAGAATAAGAATAATATAATTTATTCCATAAATACCTTGAGTAATTTAATAATAGATTCAGGATCGAAAGCAATAAATGTATATTGAAGCTCTCTTTTGGGCGATACAATAATATACCATCATGATCATAATGATACTTGCAAATTTAACATAATTTGATAATTAAATATATATATTAAAAACTATTTTGTCATCTTTGGACATACAAAATAGTTTGATATAATTTATTAATTATTAATTTATTAAACTCAAATTCATGAATTATAAAGACTAACAATCACCTTTGGGTGAATTTAAAGTATTATAATTAGGAAATTTTCAACGACCCATATAATAAATTCTCTTTATTCAAGTATCACATAAATATGGGAAATTAAAATTTAATTATACAATTTATCTTTATAATCTTTCAGGTCAGACCACTTTGGTGATTAACAGAACAACATTAAATAAATATAAATCGTATATATATTTTTTTGATATAATCTTATCAAAGATTATATTCTCATAATAGATTACACTCAATAGTTGAGTCAATATCATTAATTAAAATTTTAAGACTGCCATCATAAATATACATAACATATCCATACATATCGCAATAAAGATATCATGTATAGTTTCTATTCATATTCTAACAAATTTGATAGGTTAACATAATAAATATGTCATAAGTAGTCAAACATATAGTTTCTATTCGTATTCTTACGAATTTGGCAGGTACGTTGACATATTAAATATGTCATAAGCAGTCAAACATACCTAACATAAGTGAGATATCTATATCAATAAATTAGTATATATCCCAAAATAACTTTAATTATCATCAATCAAAATATAAACTTTTATCATAATTAAATACTAATTATATATGTAACTTAATATAAATTAACGCAGTCATAAGTCAATCATAATTCTTTAAATCTATTATGTTACATGATATCACAATTAAGGTTTGTGAGAAAATAAGTCATCAAACATTCCATAATATAAAACTTAATAATGTTGCATGATCATTCATTATTATATTATAATGAAGTCACCATTAACTCTATTTTTTTTAAAATTATTATTATTATCATCATAAGCTTTCTGACATTCATTTATGAATCTTTAAGATTGTCCATTAAAACATAGGATTATCCAGGCTTGCATCATAACTCGCATTATGGGACGATTCTTAAAATAACTAATATGAATCTTTAATAATAAAATAATAATTATTAACAATTAAGTGCATAGATTGTAATTCTATTACAAAACTCATTCCCAATTATAGTCTTTAAATAATTGATAATGATTTGTGTATAATACTAAATTTTATCTCACATATTGCAATGATAAAGCAACAAAGATAATACATGTCAATCGTAATCACATTCGAATCCAACCCTTAATGGATTACACATGAAAATTTTAATAAAATTTAAGTTCAATAAAATATTAGTAGATGAAAGATCATGAGATTCAAGCCATGCTCTGATACCTTATGTAAGAATGAATTCAACATAAGCAATTAATTTATTAATTGACATGGATCTTAGATCTGCATGATTTTCACATCTTGTAACAATGATTAGAAGACTTACATTGAGACGACCTTCAGACACCACTAACGATAGTCTTCCTTTAATATGTTCCTGCGAGTTACGTCGGGAACTAGTTTCTTTCTCCTCACCCTCTTTTGTTTAGGACACCGTATGTAAAACTTTATGTGATAGAGAATTCATAAGACTATGTCTCTTTAATAGGTGGAGAGAGGACTGGATCAGATAATAAATCTTTGTCAAATCACATTCTATCAATGTGATTGTTATCCATAAATATATATGACCTTATTTATCTCATATATATTATTTATTTAAACCGTATCTTTATTTAAGATATTTGATCATAATAAATATCTTATAAATATTTAATTATTAATGGCTATAATAATCTTACAGTACCTTCAATTCTTGTTGTTGACATTTGGATCTTTTGGTTAACATGAACCGTTAGGGTTCCATGCATTTCTAAATCAGCGAAAGCAATAAACTTAGAATTGATTACCTTTCACAATGGTTGATGTAGAGGTTGATCATCAACAGCAGGAACAAATGACCTTCCGGTCTTCTGTTGTATTCCTAAGCCACGTCTTGATGTTGGTGTGGGCAACGATCTACAAGACGAATCAATCTGCAATCTTAATTTGTATTCACGGTTTTAGGCGTGACTTATTATTTTCGAACTGCTGAGATTGACTATTATATAGGATACAACAGGGACTAGGAGGAGAAATTAGAGTTTGGGCCTCCCATTGGGCTTAAGTATCCAAGTTTAGCCCAAAACTTATAATTAAGTCCAATAAAAAATAATTCCACTAAAGAAATATTATTGAACTGCCACCCTAATCCCAAATTATGTTTATGGACTCCTTCTTATTATGAGCATTTTAATCTCCCCGTGTTTAAGATTCAATGCCCATTAATTAATTAAGTTACTGACAACTCCATTAATTAATATATTTACCGAGAGTAGTACCACTCAACCTCATTATCATGCCGAAATAAATTCACCTGCAGGGTTTACATGATAATTATTATGAGCTCATCAAGGGGACATCATCACCCAGTTTAGTTAAGACACGGATTCCTTCTACAATCAACAGCATACCATAGAGACAACACCATCTCCCAACTTATCGAACATATTGATTTAACTATTAAATCTCACCTATCGATGAATTAAAGAAATAAATATTGGTTATGTGTCGAGGTTATTGTATAGGGATTAAGAGTACGAACTTCTATAATAACAGAGATCAAGTTCTATTATATAGTCAATATAAACCGAACAATCTCAACGACGGTCCTATTTTATACTCACAAAGCGCACTAGTGCAATTTAATAGTCAAGACAAACAAATGCCAAATCACACTACAACCATACCGATAGATAGTCCTGGTCTATCTCGGTTGTGAACATCTGTTTATATTTTTTAAGGAACCGATAATATGATATTTCGTGTGACGCCGCACACCACATTATCTACAGTATAAAGTAAAAATGGACTTTTGCAACATCATTATTGCAAACGTTTGATCACATGATTCTCATTTCAAATAAATTAAATTGTTAAAACATTGTTCATATAAAAAGCTAGACTTTCAGTATACAATCCAACAATCTCCCACTTATACTAAAAGACTATGCTGCCATATTCGTTGCCATACATCTGATTCCCTCTCCTACTACTTGACCATTAAAAGCTCTCGCCTTAAGGTCCTTGTAAAAGGATTTACTAGGTTATCATCCGATGCAATCTAGGCGACAACAACCTTCCCCTCATCATACGATTACTCATATCATGTAGTACTAGCTATCAACGTGTTTAAGTGCCTTATGGGCTCGTGATTCCTCCAAGTTCGCAACTGCACCATTTATCATGATAAATTGTGAAAATATTGGGCAAACTCAAAATCACATCTAAGTCCATTACAAAGTTTCTAGAGCCATACAGATACTTTGGCTGTCACAAGGCTCCAATATTACCATTTTTCCATGGTGGAGTTCGAAATATATTTCTATATAACACTCCTCCATATTATGGATCTACTTCTAATTTAAACACATAACCTTGAGGTGGATTTACTGCCGTCCTTATGATTTAAAATTTTGAATCTAAGTAACCGTAAAAAAGTAATGAATTATTCCGGTAAGCTTACATATAATTCCCAGTCCTCTTCAGGCACTTCAAATATGTCTTACCATAATTCAATATTCTTGTTCCGGGTTACTTTGATACTCACTGACTATGCCATTGGAAAAATAGATATCCTATCTCGTGCATAGCATTCCATAGATTAAGCTTTCTTATTACCGAAGCATAGGGAATCGCCTTTATCTATTTTATCTTCTTTTGTGTCTTAAGATACAAATCCGTAGATAAAGTCACATGCTGAAACGAGTAAGGATTGTATCATTTATACGAAGCTTGAGATAAGCAAAGCATCCTTTCTTGTGATCATTATCACCATGATCGCAAGGATATATTTTGCTTCTCTTAAGTCCTTCATTTCATACTGCTTTATCAACCATACCCATACGTCCGACAATACTCTTTCATTGTCTCCAATGAGCAAGATACTATTTACATACATACAAGAATTACCACCACGTTTCCGTCACTCTTTTCAATACACAAGACCCATCCGAGCATTGATTAAATCCATACGATTGGATTTCCTTATCAAAATAGATGTTCCATGATCTTGAAGCTTGCTTTAGTCCATCGGTGGACACTTTTAAACTTACAATCAAAATGTTCTTAGCCTTTCCAATTAATCACCCTGGTTGCTTAACATAGATGTTTTCCTCAAGACTTCCAATCAGGAAAGCTATCTTGAAATCTATTTTCTATACCTCATATCAATATGAGCAACAATAAATAAAAGAATCTGGATCGACATAGGCATAGCTACCAACGAATAGGTTTCCCCTCGTATCAAGCTTTGCTTCAAAGGCTTCCACCTTACTATATGATACTCTTTTTAATTTGTATGAGCACTTCCAATGGCTTTTACCCCATTTAGTGGTCCTACAAGCTCCCAGATTTGATTTAGAATCCATAGATTTTATTTCAAAAATGCATTGCAACTTATTAAGATTCCGCATTTTGATCTTGTAGTGCTTCGTCGTGTCCATGGGCCGATTTCATGTTTACTAGGGATCAAGTCTCACGACTCTCCCAAAACATAAATCTATTCGGTTGTGAAACAACTCTCCCACTACGAAAAGACACTACATGCAATTATGTATCAGATGTGACATGCGATGCAGTTTACTTGTGGTATATCCTCTTGTAGTCTTGGTACTAAAATTTGTGTTTTCCTTCTCACATTTTTAGAACAACTTATACATGGATTTGTAATTTATCACATAGTCCTTCTCCAAAAATCTCGTGTTCGTGTTAACAATCACTTTTTGATCTTTTGGAGTATTAAATAAATCACCCTTCATTTTTTTAGGATATCTCACAAACAGACAAATATCATATGACATGCTGTCTCTAGGGCTTACCCATAAAATGAATTTATTAATTCCAAATAATTCATCATTTATCTAACCTTTACTATAAGAGTCTTATTCCTTCTTTTCGCCACACCATACAACTGGGGTTTGCCCGGTGTAGGCAACTTGAGATTCAATCTTATCCTCTGATTAACAGCTCCTAAACTATCCTAAGAGGTGCTCGCCACTACGATCAGATATCAGTGACTCAATATATTTTTCATGCTGCCTCACCGTATTAGCCATGCACTTCTTGAATTAATCATAGCACTCAGGTGTTGCAGTGCATCAAATATATCTAGTTTCTAGAATAATCGTTAAATATTCATAACCACCTCTCGCCGGGATAATCTTAGGATCTTATAAATTAGAATGAACCATTTCCAACATATCTTTTCATGGCTCTATACCCCCTTGTCTTGAAAAAGTAATTAATCATTTTTACTTCCAAGTAAGACTCACAAGTTCGATAGTTTTCACTTCCAATAAATCTAACGGTCCATTGGCTATCAACTTTTAGATGATACTTAAGTAAAATGATCTAGTCTTAGAGGCCAAAAGTATGTTTAGTTCATTTTCGAAGTTTCTTTCTCTTACTAAGATTAGAAGATGCATTATTAATTACTATTTGTTACATTCATGAGATAAACATGATTTAAGAGTATACAAATTGTCATTATCGTACCAAAATAGATTATAGCTCAATCCTTCATTATAATGACCATGTCACTAAATGAAATAGAGTATCCATCCATAAATGCATAGAAACTGAAATCAAATTCTTTCTATAAAAACGTACGTGAAGATAATTTTTCAAAATCAAACGTTTATTCATATCATAAGATAAATAAACAACTCCCACTGCAACAACCACTACTTTTGTAGTTTTACCCATGTACTTAGTAATCTCATCATCACTTAGTTGCAGGCTAGTGATTTCGGTATTTACATATAATGTGTCAGTAAACGCCATCACTAATTACGCTTCAACAACTAGTGAATAAGATACTATCCTTGTTCACCTCTTGATGAAATTGGTTTTCCTTCGCCGTACGTTTTGTCAGAAATTTTCCACTGTATACAACCTTCTGTAATTTAGGTGAAACTTTCTCAAAACGTTAAGGCAAACTATGAAAAAAAATTGAGCTAGGTTTCCTCTTTAATTTCTATTCCAAGTATTTCTAATTCATTCATCAAGTTAACTATGACATCTTGCCTTTCTTACTTTCTCAAGTATCCAAAGAGTCTCGCAAGACCAACATATTTCTATGAACCTCTCACCTCTTCACTAAAGACTTAAATAGGGCATCCTAAGTGAGAACACATTTTAATATTTTCTTAAGCAGTAAGAATTAAGACAAAGATTCTTTTCTAATAATTTATCTTGAACAAGTAAATATGATTTCTTTCAGTTAATCAATAAGTGAAATAAATTATTCAAAAATTCAGAGAATCAAGTAAATAAATACGACGATCAAACTCTTCGAATTTGAATTTTATATTGATTTCCCCAATAAACAATATAAAATAAATTTACCAACATCTCAAGCACCATGAATTTTCATGCCACGTTAGTGTGGACGTATACAAACCCGAACATTCGCAAGAGAAAGTTTTACCCATTAATTCCATACGTCATAATTAACCTTATGACTCAATGATTAATAGTCGGTTGTCCTTTAGCCATGCAATTTAATAGCAGTGACTCCGTTGGGGAAGATACATATTAATTGCACCTAAGTTTATACCATTATTTGATATTAAGTACGTTACCCAAGTTTGTGTGTCTTACAGTTGGAGAAGTCCACACGCCCTCAAGTAATTTCCTACAATCATCAATTATTAATTTGTACTAGTGATTCACAAATAAAACTCATCCGTTGGGGAGGATGGCACTAGCCGACTCATAAGCTTACTGCATCACATTACAAATAATAATTATTTAATTAAATTTATTTCAGTGATCCACAAATAAAACTCATCTGTTGGGGAGGAAGGCACTAAAATCGACTCATAAGCTAATTTGCATCACTTAATAAATCAATAATGGAGGCCGCAGGATCATGACCAATCCCTCTCCCACTTAGTTATTTAACAAGAGGGTTTTTACATGCATATAATATTAAAATAAAATACGCAATTTAGCATGCTAATATTACGGCAAATAAAACAGTAAAACAAATAGCACATGCTTCTAATCCAAATATATAACAATAATCGACAAATAAAAAAATTATAGCAATTATATATAAGGAAAAAAATTGCCAAATAAAAGTTGACTTGGTCAACAAATAAAGCAATTAGGCAGTGGCTTGCACAACAAGTTGGTGAATTTGTGCTCCAAGCCATCTATCACATGCAGTTGGCCATGTACAACTCCAGCGTGCTCCTGTTCCGGCCCAACTCCAGCACGTGTCTGCACACTGAAATCAATTGTAGTTTGCCAGAATGCATCGCTCGGTATGCTTCCATCGTGCAGCCTCATGCACGCCTTACGCCAGAACCCCATCGCAACAGCCACCAGTAATGCTTCATCCACACAGTCCGCTGTCGGCTGGCATGCTAGTAGCAGCTATTGGTCACTGCAGTCCGATGAAGGATCACCTGCATACCCATCTCTCCACTTGCTGTAGATAACCATGATAGTATTCACCGGCCAACTCTCCCACGAGCGATGTCGACGGAAGTCTCTACCGAGTAACGAGTGTGAGCGATAGCGCCACATGTCACCACCAACAGACCGGAGCCCTTCTCGCCCTGCTGTCTCGCGCCATGCCATGCCCCTATGCACCATCATTTTGTTCTTACCTATGACCAACAGACCCATTCGAAAATAGGTCCTGGCCCACCCGGCAAGAAGATAGGACTCAATCGAAAGATAGAAGACCCGCTCGAGTTGTTGACAAACTCGCCCATAATTCTATCGTTCGCTGACAACGACAACAGTTTCATTCTGGCTAAAGTAATCCTCCACGATATTGGCACACCTAATTTCTCCCATAGATGCCAATTGGAATCGCCAGAAAAATGTTGCACTTGCCCCCCAGCCGCGTGAGACCCGATCGACAGTAGATACAGACCCGATCGAAACTTAATTGTAGACTCCAAAAAATTCACGCCGACCTGATCGAGTCCTGTGCAAACCCAATCTGAACTCCCTAACCCGACTGGAAATCGAAACAACCCAATAGGAACATGGCTATGACTTATCTGGAATAACAGTCCGACCTGTTCTAGCTTTTACTGTGCTGCTCGATACAGCAGCCGAAACTAATAGATTCATCAGCATCAGTGACCGCACATCGACGATGCAGTGCAAGGCAGCTAGTGTGCCTGTCCGCCATGTTCACAAAGTCATGGCCCACCGCTCATTCATCCAACCACCAGGCACTATCAGATTCGTGAACTTCCTCCATCAGCGCGTACATCCTTTCACCAACCTTCACCCCCATCAACTATCGGCCACTGTTGCCATCCTTCTCCAGCGTACCGTCAATACAATCGATGACCCATCCGGTGATAAGTGTGTGTGGTGTTCAAGAGTTAGCATAAAGAAAACGGGTTGTACAGCCGTGAATAAAACTTAGGGTTTACACAAATTGTTCAAAAAATTAAAAAAATCCTAACCATCATGCGATCATTATTCAAGAATAATTCACATAATTCACATTAAAACCCTAGCCTAATGTGTCACGTTCTGTCTTAGAACCTACGCTCTGATACCAATTGTTCGCGTTTGAATCTTTTGGTTAATGTGAACCGTTAGGGTTCCATGCATTTCTAAATCAGCGGAAGCAATAAACATAGAATTGATTACCTTTCACCAGGGTTGATGTAGAGGTTGATCATCAGCAACATGGATAAATGACCTTTCGGTCTTCTGTTGTATTCCTAAACCACGTCTTGATGTTGGTGTAGGCAACGATCTACAAGATGAACTCAATCTGCAATCCTAATCTATATTCACAGTTTTAGGCGTGACTTATTATTTTCGGACTACTGAGATTGGCTATTATATAAGCTACAACAGGGACCAGGAGGAGAAATTAGGGTTTGGGCCTCCCATTGGGCTTAAGCATCCAAGTTTAGCCCAAAACATATATTTAAGTATAATAATAATAAATTATTCAGCTAAAGAAATATTATTGCACTGCCACCCTAATCTCAAATTACGTTTATAGGCTCCTTCTTATTATGAGCCCGTTAATCTCTCCGTGTTTAAGATTCAATGCCTATTAATTAATTAAGTTACTGACAACTCCATTAATTAATATATTTACCGAGAGTAGTACCACTCAATCTTATTATCATGCCGGAATAAATCCACCTGCAGGGTTTTGATGAGTGTGTTAATTCACGAATCTTGTGCCTAGATTTGTGCTATTATGAAGAGTTTGAAGGGAGAAATCGGTTGTAAACTGATATATATTGTAAAAAGTCACGAATCAGGTGTTGTTGAAGCCGATTGAGTGGTTTTTTGAAGGAAATTGGAGTGAAAGTGTTGAAAACTGAAGGAAGAAAGTCGAGGCCATCCGTTGGGCGAAACAGGAGTGTAATTCGACCTGAAGGAGATCAATTCGACCAGCCCTTCAGGTCAAATTGGCAACACAACATGTAAAGGAGGTGGATTCGACCACGACAGGGGTGATTTGACCTGGGCATCGGGTCGAATCAAGGTCAAATCGATTGGCTGGGATGCCAATTCAACCTCATCACTTCGATTTGACCTGGGCAGTTGGTCGAATCGAGCACCTGGGACTTACAGTGTGCCGATTCAACCTATGATTCGACTTGGAAGAGTCAATTCGACCTTTTGCTGAAGTCGAATTGAGGCTTGGGAACTTACCGTATCTGTATTTTTACACTATCAATGCATGTGATCACTTAAAAAGCCCATTCCAAGCCCAGAAGACGTAATTACAAGTATAAAAGAAGGCTTATGCAACATCATATTCATTCATTGATTCATTCATTGAAGAACCAAGACGTGGAGACATAGATTTGAGAGGAGATCGATCGTCCATCATCTGGAGGGGCTGTGACAGAGGTTCCGCTGCAGATTCAAGTAAGATTGGTCCAACTAACAATGATTGTTCTTAGATCAATCATGGGCTAGAGCCACTTCAGTAGTTCTAGGGTTATGAAAGTTTCATGAGTTAATTTGTCTTTCGTGTGTAAACTCCATACAACACTACTTGTGGTTTATCTTATATAAGATTGCGCATTTTTAATCCATACTCACGGTTGTTTTGTGCATCAATAATTGTTATGTATAGTCTGAGTACATAACTTGGTTATTGGTTGAGTGCGTTCACTGCTGAACAGGGTTTTATATTGTAATTCTAAGTGAAGGGATTCCGAAGTCTTATTAGAACTATCTTATATGAATACTTGTTAATTGAATCATATTTCGGTTAATAAGTAGGATAAAGAGTATAACTTTATAGCACCTATAAAGCGAGATCAAATCGGTTAAAGTACTAAGTGGACGGGAAATAATTGATTATGATAGTACCTAGAAAGGGGGGTAAAATATACATCTTGCTCTTAGGATATTCACACGTGTCATACACATATTTACTTGTGTCTATAGAGTGAATTTGGATGGTTTAGTGATGCGTCCATAAATCACAAGGCAGAGTCAGACACCGTCACATGGAAGATGAATTAATAAGTGGAACTGGATGACCTTACGAACTACCTATTATCTTACTTGATCACAACTCACTTATCTCTTCTTCTTGTTATTTCGATTATTATTCGTTACTTAATTCAACATTACAACCATTATAAACTCCAACATAGTCTTAGTTTACTAGAATATAATTAAATTGATATTTATCCGTCCCTTGGGTTCGATATATAACTTGGTCACTGATGAGAGTGAAAATAAGCGTGTTTTAATATCCAATTTAACACCTTTTTGATTGATATTGTAGTCATACGTGAGCACAAATGTCTTATATTCGATATATGTGAGAATTATGTGCACTTGAGGTGTTTTATTGTGTTTTAGGTGGAAAAAGGATCAAAAGAGCCAAGTTTGAGAAAAGGTGCAATTTGTGCAAGAATTCTGATAAACGCACATCGAACTTTTGTAATTATTCTGTATTGATGTGGAGCTCTGAATTAGATTTCTGATATATGGTTGGAAAGCCACTGAAGAGAAGGTCGTTTTAGCGTAAAGAACATCCCAATCAGAGTCCGAACGAGGAAGTTATGAGCAAAGTGGTGACGCCGTGCGAGCTGTGCCGAACAGAATTGCAGTACTATTTTCCATGGCCTGTTACATATTCAATTCTTAGATTTTTTGTGATATCTTTATATTCAGAGAAAGCCAAGGAAAATAGGATCATGTGAGCGCAAAAATCACTCAAATTGGAGGTCGGACGAGGAAGTTATGCTCAGAATCGTGAAGTCGCGCAACTGTTGGCGAGAATTTCTGAGAATTTCCTAAAACTACCTTATTTATCCGGATCTCTTTTACCAAATTTAACGCGTGTCTCTTACCAAATTTGACATATGCCTAAATTTGGGTCCTTTCCAAGACCTACAAGGAGAGCTCACAAGTATAAAAAGGGGTGTAGATCACATCATTATTCAGATAGAGAACACAATACAAGAGAGGAGAAGAGAAGCCACAACCATACAACTCCCCACAAGGGGGGATCACCCCCCATCCATCATCAACTTCCTTTCCTCCATCCATCCATCACTTTCAAGATTCGTTTGTGGAATTAAGAGGAGAACCAAGAGGAGGATTCAAGATGGAGAAGGGCATGAAGACGCCATATCAAGGGTTTATTCGTTTCCTAATTTATCTTGTATTTTCCAGACATCCGGGTAAGATCTATCCAACATCCATGATTGTTCTTCGAAACATCATGGGCTAGAGCCTTTTTGGTAGATCTAGGAGTTTTGATAGTTTTATGAATTAATTGATCTTCCATGTGTAAACTCCGTACAACACTACTTGTGGATTATTTTATATATGATTGTGCTTTCTTAATCCATATTCACGGTCGTTTTGTGCATCTTCAATTGGTATATAGTCTGAATATATATCTTAGTTGTAGATTGAGTGCGTTCACCGCTGAGCAGGGTTCCATGTTATGATTCTAAGTGAGGGGACTCCGAAGCTTCATTAGAACTATCATGTATGAATTCTTATTAATTGAATTGAATTCGGGTTAATAAGTAGGATAAAGAGGATAATTTCATAGTACCTATAAAGGGAGATCATATCGGGTTAGAGTACCAATCCTAGGGGGAAATAATTGATACTGATAGTACCTAGAAAGGGGGGTGAAATTATATCTCTTGCCCCGAGGTTATTCACACGTGTTACACGCATGTTTGCTTGTGTCTATAGAGTAAATATGCATGGCTTAGTGATGCGTCCATATTCCACAAGGCAGAGTCGGTCATTGACACATGGAAGGGAAATTAAGTAGTAAAACTGGATTACCCTAGAGCTACCTATTCTCCTACTTGATCCACTTTCGTATTCTTCGAGTGATACTTTATTTTATTTGTTATTTAATTTCCAGCATATTAGTTGTTAGATAACCATTCAAACGTAATTGCCTTGTCTTAATTAATTTAGATAATAATTAAATTGATAATACGCCGTCCCTTGGGTTCGATAATCACTTGGTCACCTTTCGAAACTACAATTGATATCCTTCATACTTGGGGATTAATTGTGTGTTGAGAAAACGCTCATCAAGTTCTTGGCGCCGTTGCCAGGGACGGCTGTTATTATTGATTTTATTATTTCTAGTTTGATTAAGATATTTTTTTCTTTTATTTATGATTATTTATCTCTATCTAACCTTGAATTTTTCTGAGTTACTTGTGTGCTTGAAAAAGGAGAGGAAGGAAAAGAAGGAATATCGCATTGAGCTAAACATGGCTGGAGCAAGGTAGAATCCAGATAATGTTTCCATTCATGAAATTTTCACGAACTTTGGGAATGTCAACATGGGGTTGATAGGAGCAAGGGGGGAAGATGATGATTTTGAGATACATCCCGCTCTTATTAACATGGTAGAGAAGAATCCCTTTTCTGGAGGTTGTTTTGAAGATCCATATCAGCATCTCCGAAGATTTCTTGGTTATGCAAACACTCAAAAGGGCAGTGGAGCGAATGATAATGCTAGACGGATCGCCTTATTCAAGTTCTCTTTGATTGATAAGGCGGAAGCTTGGTATGAGACTCTTGATCCAGCCGATTGCAATACATGGGACCAACAGCAGCAGAAGTTCTTGGAAAGATACATGCCACCCTCAAGGATCTTAAGAATGAAGCAAGAGATCACTCGATTTGTTATGAATCAGGGTGAGAAATTTTATGAGGCGTGGGATAGGTTTAAAGACATGCTCAGGAGGTGTCCACAACATGGAATGTCTAAGGCTGAATACATAAGTATCTTCTACTATGGATTGGATTATGAGTCGCGTATTTTTATTGATGCATCATCAGGAGGAGCGTTGTTATCTAAGACAGCACTTGAAGCGGAAAAGTTATTCGAAGACATCTCTATGAATACACGTGACTGGCCATTAGAGAGAGATAGAGGATCATATGTACTTGGTAAGGTAGCGCAAGTTGAACATCAAGTGGTGAAGCCGAATAGGGATAATGAGATCGTCTCTAGTTTAGCTAACATCAATAAGCTACTAGAGTCCCAGCAGACGCAGATTACAAAGTTGACACAAAGGGGGCCTAGTATGAAGCAGCAAGAAGTAAAGAGTGTTGAAGATACCTTCAATCGATACATGGCTGAGAATGATGCAAGGATTGATTGTCTTGAGGATACCATGAATGTTGAGCATGTAGATTTATCTAAGCAGTTGAAGGAGCTTACCTTGATTACGGGGCAGATGACCGTAAAAGTGAATCAATTGACACAAACATTGGAGAATAATGCCATCACATTGAGGTGTGAAACACAGTACGAAGGATCGACGGAGCCGGAATCAAAATCTGAAGCAAAAGAAGCCCGATTCGACCAGGATCAAGAGGGTTCGACCACATCTGTTGGTCGAACCAAGGTCGAACTAACCTGTTCGCGACCCTCTGTTTTGATGGAAGTGAGGTTCGACCACGACTCCCCTGGTTCGACCAAATCACCAGGTCGAACCCAGGTCGAACCACACATCTTGGAGCACCCTGTTTTATTGCAGCAACGGTTCGACCACGACGGACATGGTTCGACCAGTCCATCTGGTCGAACCCTGGTTGAACCGAAGGGCAGAAATAGTACAGTAGGCCGGTTCGACCAAGGGAGAAGCGGTTCGACCAATCACCCAGGTCGAACCCACATCGAACCTCAATTACAGAAAGAGAGCATCCTTCCAGACGATTGGTTCGACCATTACACACCTAGTTCGACCAGCACCAGTGGTCGAACTGAGGTAGAACCTATTCGTTCTGCACTGTTTTTCGCGCTGAATGTTCCCTATGATGTTGATGCTACTCCCATGCCATCCCAAGGACAGAATACTGAGCTTACAATATAGAAGAAGTGGGAAAGAGCAAAGAGGTTGATATCCGAGAAGCTTAGACTGCAGAAGGATAATGAAGATGTGGTTTTCTCTCTTGATCATGCAATGAAGATGCCCATGGAGACTCAATCATGCAAGATCATTGATATGGTTTCTAACTTGTTTAATCTTGATTTTTCTAAGACAGGTGATTCTAAATTTAAGTGGAAGATTGGCAAGGGGGTGTCTAGACAGCTATGGGAGGAAGGAAATTTCAATGATCATATTCTTGTGACCAAGAAAGGTGAGGTGTTGAGTGTAGACAAGAAGAGGGAAAGAAAGTATTTGAAGGTGAGGATGCGAGAAGACCGTCCGCTACCGTCGTGACTCTACGACGTTAAACATGAGCGCCTGTTGGGGGCTTGCCCTTCCGTTTTATTGCTTTATTTCTTTCGTGTGAGTAAGAAATTTTTATATTTGGCGTGCTTATTATTCGGAAATTACATCTCTTTTCAAACTTAGTTTCAACTTACGTTTTTACTAAGTTTGGGGGGGTGTGATGTTCTTACCTCATTAAAGCACCAAGAATATAATCTTTTCTTTGTAATGTTTGCTAGGGGAGTTGATTTTTTGCGGTATATTGAAACTTTAATCGGTTTTGATGTGTTGATTTTTTGCAATTTGCCTAGTGTTCAGTGGTGTTTCTAGTGTGTGGAGTCGATTAGATAGTCAATTTATTATTTCTTATAGTTCTCCTATTTTATTATTGATGAATCTTGTGATGATGAGTTTGTTTGAGCTTTGATGATAGAAAAGGTAACTAGGTGGCAAGACAAGTTCTACATTGAGGTTTTGACTCGAGGAGCTTGTGCATACGTTGAAGAAAAATCAGGTGACCTCGTTCCCTTATTCTAATTTTTATATGTGCTTTTAATTCATGGAGTGGAAGGATTAAGTTTAAGGTGGTGATCCATGTGAGCTTATATGTTTAAAATTGTCTTTGAAATTCATATGCCTTTGAAATTGATGAAGGAAGTGTACTTGAGTTATATTGTGGTATGAAGTTCTATGTGTACTTGTGGGATATTGCTTACTATGAAAAGTGCTCTGTTACTTGTTAAAAACCCATGTGAGATTTTGAGCCTCGTTGATCATGTACATAATCACATGATATTTCTTTTCTGGTGAGTATCGTTCTTGTGTGTGTATTTTAGAACTTGCCTCTTGTCTTACTTGAAACTACATGTGTATTAGATGATGGGAGATGATCTAAGGCCATCCTTGAATTTATGAGTCACTTAGCCAAATAATTTCCTACCAAATAATTTTATATCCGTAGTTAGCCCCGTTGAGCCTAAAAGCCTTATTTCTTTGGCAACCTACGAAGATAGCCACTTTGATATCTTATTTGAGCCTTAAAATCCTATATTTAGTGGAGAATTAAATGCTGTTAAAGTGTGTTAATGGTGCTTGATAACAATTTGGGAAGGAATGAAATTGGTGTTGAAATTAATAGTGATGGATTATGATAATGCATCTAAGGAGAAGCATGGAGTAGTGCTTAAATCTAGTACTCCATGGAATCAAAAACCCTAGGGTAGTGCTTAAATCTAGTACCCTATGGAGGATGCGTGAGGTAGTGCCCGAAACTGGTACCTCGGGAAAAAAAGGATGTGCTTGAAGAAAAGAACAAGTATGTTGAGCTTGAAGGAAAGGAAAGAAAAGAAAATTAGAAGAGCATGAAGCTAGATAGCCTTGAAGTGTAAAAATCTGCAGTACAAAAGATCTCCAGTTTTAATTCTCTACTAATTGAGTCACTTTATCCATATGTTTCCTACCCTTACCAAAGAGCCAACATTACATCCAAAAAAATGTCCTTTTTGATCCCATTGTCGAATCATACTTTTAGTGGTGAAGAGCTTGAGACGTTTGGCAAGCTTATGGTTACGCATGCACTTGAATTGAATCTGAGCGTAAACACCTTAACCCATAAGTGTACATATTTTACACTTGAGTGAGAGATTATATATATACTTCCCGTGAGAATATGTCAATGGAGCATTTGAATTGGTGGTGATTGTCTTAACTTGTATGCTACGAATTGATTATTACATGTAATGAGAGTTGCATGACCTAAGTTGAGGACAATTGTATTTTGAATGGGGTATTGATCATAGTCCTTGTTTTCCCGCTAATTTTCTTACTCTCTCTCTCTCTTTATTTTTATTTTGTTGCCTCGGGACGAGCAACGGGCAAGTTTGGGGGTTTAATGAGAGTGAAAATAAGCGTGTTTTAATATCCAATTTAACACCTTTTTGATTGATATTGTAGTCTTATATAAGCACAAATATCTTATATTCGATATATGTGAGAATTATGTGCACTTGAGGTGTTTTATTGTATTTTAGGTGGAAAAAAGATCAAAAGAGCCAAGTTTGAGAAAAGGTGCAATTTGTGCAAGAATGCTGATAAACGCACATCGAACTTGTGTAATTATTCTGTATTGATATGGAGCTCTGAATTGGATTTGTAATATATTATTGGAAAGCCACTGAAGAAAAGGTCGTTTTGGCGTAAAGAACATCCCAATCAGAGTCCGAACGAGAAAGTTATGAGCAAAGTGGTGACGCCGCGCGAGCTGTGCCGAACAGAATTGCAGTACTACATTCCATGGCCTGTTACATATTCAATTCTTGGATTTTGGTGATATCTTTATATTCAGAGAAAGCCAAGGAAAAGAGGATCATGTGAGCGCAAAAATCACTCAAATTGGAGGTCGGACGAGGAAGTTATGCTCAGAATCGTGAAGTCGCGCAGCTGTTGGCGAGAATTTCTGAGAATTTCCGAAAACTACCTTATTTATCCGGATCTCTTTTACCAAATTTAACGCATGTCTCTTACAAAATTTGACATATGCCTAAATTTGGGTCCTTTCCAAGACCTACAAGGAGAGCTCACAAGTATAAAAAGGGGTGTAGATCACATCATTATTCAGATAGAGAATACAATACAAGAGAGGAGAAGAGAAGCCACAACCATACAACACCCCACAAGGGGGGATCACCCCCCATCCATCATCCACTTCCTTTCCTCCATCCATCCATCACTTTGAAGATTCGTTTGTGGAATTAAGAGGAGAACCAAGAGGAGGATTCAAGATGGAGAAGGGCATGAAGACGCCATATCAAGGGTTTATTCGTTTCCTAATTTATCTTGTATTTTCCAGACATCCGGGTAAGATCTATCCAACACCCATGATTGTTCTTCGAAACATCATGGGCTAGAGCCTTTTTGGTAGATCTAGGAGTTTTGATAGCTTTATGAATTAATTGATCTTCCATGTGTAAATTCCGTACAACACTACTTGTGGATTATTTTATATATGATTGTGCTTTCTTAATCCATATTCACGGTCGTTTTGTGCATCTTCAATTGGTATATAGAGTCTGAATATATATCTTAGTTGTAGATTGAGTGCGTTCACCGCTGAGCAGGGTTCCATGTTATGATTCTAAGTGAGGGGACTCCGAAGCTTCATTAGAACTATCATGTATGAATTCTTATTAATTGAATTGAATTCGGGTTAATAAGTAGGATAAAGAGGATAATTTCATAGTACCTATAAAGGGAGATCATATCGGGTTAGAGTACCAATCCTAGGGGGAAATAATTGATACTGATAGTACCTAGAAAGGGGGGTGAAATTATATCTCTTGCTCCGAGGTTATTCACACGTGTTACACGCATGTTTGCTTGTGTCTATAGAGTAAATATGCATGGTTTAGTGATGCGTCTATATTCCACAAGGTAGAGTCGGACATTGACACATGGAAGGAAAATTAAGTAGTAAAACTGGATTACCCTAGAGCTACCTATTCTCCTACTTGATCCACTTTCGTATTCTTCGAGTGATACTTTATTTTATTTGTTATTTAATTTCCAGCATATTAGTTGTTAGATAACCATTCAAACGTAATTGCCTTGTCTTAATTAATTTAGATAATAATTAAATTGATAATACGCCGTCCCTTGGGTTCGATAATCACTTGGTCACCTTTCGAAACTACAATTGATATCCTTCATACTTGGGAATTAATTGTGTGTTGAGAAAACGCTCATCAGTCACTTTCGAAACTATGATTGATATCCTTCATACTTGAGAATTAATTGTGTGTTGAGAAAACACCTATCAAGTTTCTGACGCTGCTGTCGGGGATGGCTTTAAATGTCTTTTTGTTATTTCTACTTTATTAGGACTATTTTTCTTGTTTTACTGTTTTAACTCTTATTCTTTCCAGGTGTATGTTCACGAGATCAAAGAATGGTGAATTAGAACCATATAATCCTGAGATCGAAGCATCATCGAGGAAGAAGAAGAAGAGTAAGTATAAGACTGTAGATCCAACTGAAGCTCTTAACCTTGGAGTTGAAGTTGACGTGCTAAATTCGAAAATGATTGAAGCTGCAACCGAAGTTAATTTGGAAGCAGAGACAGTCAACATGGCAGTGAATTCGGATAATCTAGCCATTGTTTGCCTATTTTTGTAGCACTCACGAGCAAGAATACTCGATCGTTGTAGTAGTATATCCCAAGAAAAATTATCAATCCACAAAGGAGTTATGTTCGGACTAGCAAAATACGTGAGCTCATGTTCATGTCATTTTTGTAAAGATGATAGGGGGTTTTGAGATTGATTAACCACTTAAGCAAGTAGCAAGTAAATAAAAATAGCAAATAAGAGAAACGACAAGTGAAGATGAATGAAAATAAAAGAGGATAGGTGTTAAAGTTCAAGGATGAAAAACATGGGATTAGAAACATCCAAGCATACTCAATTCATACTATCATGCAAAATGAATCCAACTTAATTGATGTAGACTAAGGGTGATCACGATTGTATCCTAAGCTCCCTTTCGGGTTACAAAGGTTGTTGATCCATTTTAGACTCCCAAAAACACTTAAGATCAAAGCCCAACATTAACCCCTTCCATCTAGGTACTAGTTAGAGTAAACTCTCTCTTTTTGTGTACTAAGGCCAACGAATGGATTGGTTCCCCTCATCGAATTCAAATATCCTTTCGGTCAAACCCAAACTCGATGTCGAATCATGCCTTCCTAATACTATAGAGTGTCGTTTCCGTCTCACTCCAAGCAATACATACATGAACATTATGATAGCATTTGATCACCATAAATCAATTCATTGATCAACAATCCATTAAACCAATAATCAATTATGAATAACAAACCATGCCATCACAACATCAAGACAATTAAACTCCATGAATAGAAATCAACATCAATTAAATCAAAAACCAATTTAATCCACATGATAATACAAATCTAATATGCTCTTCATGTTCCTAATCCCACTAGAGGAATTAGCCTAACATGATAAAGGTAACAAAATACATAAATGATTCATTACAAATACCCATAGTCTTAGATCCAAAAGAAAATCAAAAGAGATGTGAATCTTCCCTAGCAATTTCTTGTAGAGAATCTTCAATACTCATGGATCTCCAACTCTAGCTCTTGATTTCTTGAGATCTTCAACACCCAAATGGAAGGGATGAAGAATGGATAAAGATGATGGAGATGATGAAGATGGATCAAGATGGATGAAGGTAGATGGAGATTATGGTGTGAAATTGAAGGAAAGGTGTGTGATGTGTGTGTAGAGGATGGGAAATCCGATCTTATCCCTCAAAATGTTGAAGGAAAGGTGTGTGATGCGTGTCTAGAAGATTTTAGTAATTTTCTACGTTTTTTCACCAACACGGCTCGAGCTCCGCCGCACGCCCCATGTTCTAACACAGCGCACGAGTCATGTTCCGCACTCAGCCACAGGGGTGGTCGTGTTGTGTAATCTGACGTCCTAACATGGCTTTCTGGACAGGCCCGTGCGTGGTGCACGGGCCGTGTGTCTGTACTGGGCACGGGTCATGTTCTGCACTCGGCCACAGGCGTGGCCGAGTTGGTGTTTCCGTGTCAGCGCACGGCCATTCTGACAGGGTCGTGCGCTGCACACGGCCCGTGTTGTGCAACTTCTTCTCCTCTCTCACTGTTTCAGCTCGATCTTCCTCGTTTCAAATCTAAATTTAGATCTGCTTTTTCCTATGCCTTCCTTATCATATCTAGCATCCAATAAAAATTGAAAATATTATGTTTAAGCTCATTCACATACATTTCCATAAAAATACAAAAATAACCAAATAATACACAAATACAGATAAAAAATTACGAAAATGGACATAAAAAAATACTAAAATTTAGGTGAAAATAGCGCCAATCAACCCCCCAAACTTAAGGTGTTGCTCATCCCCGAGTAACGAAAATGACAAACCAAGAGGAGAAATTTTCACCTAGAAAAAGACTAAATGAACATAAGTAATAACACATCGTTAGCGATAACAACTACAAACTATGCTAAGTCATCCTACAACATTAAAATCATAACATGAAGAATTAGCAAGTTCAATCACAAGAGAATAAAATGTAATATAGTCCCTTTTTTTTGGTCCAAGCCTCACATATGTTATAAATGTCTCTCAACACTCTTTAAAGTAGGGTAAAGCAACACTCATCAACCGATTGACTTGACTCGCTATAAGCTTGCTCGTGGACTACATTCACAAACCACCAAAGTTTCAATCAATGATCAAAAAGGTCTTTCATTAAGGATGTAATGATAGGCTTTTTGGTAGGGTAGGAAGTATATGGATAAGAGTGACTAATCATGTGTAAGTAATCAAAGAGATGGCCAATTTCCTCAACTTCTTCGCTTTCTTTTCTTCCTTGCTTATCTTTACAAATCTCAAGCACTATTCATTAACTTCCCTAGGATTGAGTTTCTTTTGTTGCATGCTTCCTTTCTTTGAATTTTGTTTACTTGAGCATTTTGATGTTGCTTTACTCTTTCTCTTGCTTTGAGGTTGCATGTCCATTTCTTACTTTTGCTCTTTTCATCCTTTTTCTTGCTTGTTTACCATTCCCTTTTCTTCTTTTGCTAATCAATCAATCCTTTCTAGCTACCATCTCCTCAATCACCCACACAAAGGTATATATAAGCTTGAATGGGTAATTAAGGCTTGTAATGTGCTAAATTCACAAGAAATAGGCTTATAGGCTCAAAGTGGTTGACTAAGGATGATGTTCAAAGTAGGAACATATATGGCAATGACTATAATAACAAGGATGGCCCTAGATCATTTCACCAATCTCCACTAATCGAGCTCGTTCCTATAGTCCTTGAGCAAGTTCTAACTTATCAAACACAACCGATCCACTCATGAAGAAATATCATGTATGCATGGTTGAGGCTCAAATGCTCACAAGCTTGTGCTCGGACCTTAAGGAACTTATTACACCAGATTCATCTCAAAATTGAACAAGTTAAGTAAAACATGTCACAATTTGAAAGTGTAGAGATTCTTAATCATAGTTTGTCATCACTTATCACCACAACCTATCATCACTCACGTTCAAAAATGACTCACGACATCCCTAAACAAACCACCAAACATCCCAAGACAAGAATGAAAATACACACAAAAAAAGGACTCAACAAACAAGACACAACAAAAACACAAAACATGAAAAAACACAAAATACCATCATCCATAAGAAAATTAAGCACACATTCATCCCAACCTTTATTGAAAAGGAAATCCTAATTTACGAAAGTAAACCTCCCACAAACATAACACATGAAGTAGCATGCTAGTCACAACAATCCAAATCAAAATCAATTCATTTCAAGTAATAAAATGATAAGGTGTAGAGTACTCACTCAATAGGCATTTGGTAAGGAAAGCGTTAGCTTCAAGCTCCATCATGCTTCCAATACCTCTCATTCATGCTCAAACACTCAACAAACACCATTAGTTCAACAATTTCATTATAAATATGGACTATCATGCACTTCAACACCACCAATCATACCAAAATCAAACCCAAACTCATGAGAAAAATTTTAAAATTGACCCAATTTTACAAGAATCATACTCAAGTGGTGAGTCACGCCACACACTCTCCCCCCAAACTTAAATCGAAACAAGAGTTGAGACTTAAGTTTGCAAAAAGTGGTGAGACTTACCCTTGTAGTTTCCACTGATGATCTTCTTGTAGAGAACCATACGCATCCAAACGCTCAAGCTATGTCCACCACGCACTAGCACCCCCCAAACTTAACTCGAGACAAGAGTCACGAATTAAGTTTGCAACAAGTGGTGGAACATGTCAATTTGAATCTATGAAGCATTTATCTTTTCTCAATGAGCATTTTTCTCCATGAGCACAATCAACCTACAAGTCCAAAATACAAAACAACAAAACAACAACCATTATTGAAAGCACTAAATAAAGCAATAAAGATAGTGATGGGGTGCCTCCCATCGAGCGCTAAGTTTAACGTCTTCAAGCTGGACGAATGTAAGCTCTTAACAGTCGGAGAAATACAAGACCCCATTGGGCCTCATCTTCACTTTGAGAAATTTCTTGGCTCTTTTCTTTTCCATCAACATGATTTCTCCATTCTTGCTTATAATTATCAAATCATCCGGAAGAATTTTTGATAGCAATGCTTCGTCTCCATAAGGCAGTTGAATTTCTCCCTTATTAACCTTCCATTTGATGTCTGAGTCCTCGTTCCTATAAATATCAAGCAAAGACAAGTTAAGATTAAAATCGTCAATATAATCATGGAAAAGAGAATTAGAAGATTTAAAAGAGTAAGAATTTTCAAATCCATGAAGATCATCCGGAGGTAGGATTGGAGGCTTGAGGTAAGAATCATCCTTCTTTCTTGCCTTGTTAAATGAGAATGTAACACTCTCCGTATTTGAACTCAAAGAAAGTTCTCCTCTTTCCACATCAATATGAGCTTTTCCCGTGGCTAAGAATGGTCTTCCCAAGATCATAGTTGTTTGAGGATCAACCTTCATCTCCAAGACAACAAAATCCACCGGAAAAGTCAACTTCTTCACTTCAACCACTACATCCTCCACCACCCCTAAGGGCTTAATAGTTGATCCATCCGCCACTTGAAGGCATGTAGTGGAAGGCTTGAGCTCTCCAATATCCAATTCTTCAAAGAGAGAATGAGGCATAACATTCACACTAGCTCCCAAGTCACACAATGCATTCACCACCTTCTTTCCTTCAACTTCACAAGGGATAACAAATTTCCCCGGATCACCAACTTTCATAGAAGGTTCCTCATGCAATGGTTCATTTGTTTCAACTAGCTTCGCTTTCTTTCTCGCCTCATATTTCTTCTTCAAAGTTTCAACAAACTTTTGAAATTCCTCCATCTTTTCTTTTTTAACGAATCTTTGAGGATAGGGTATTGGATAAGGAGTAATAGGAATTCCCCAATAATCACGTTCATATTCCTCTTCTTTTTCCCTTTTCTCCTTAGCCTTTTTCCACTTAGGTACGTGCTCTTCTTTCCATTTCTTCCTCTTTTCTTCTAACTCAATTTCTATTCTCTTTGCTTCTTCTTTTTCTTCATCCACCGTGCAATCCACCAATCCTTCTTCAACCAAGCTATCCTCTTTCACCTTTATGCACATGCAATGCTCTTTTGGATTTATTTCCGTGGTAGATGGGAATTTTCCTTGTTGGTGTTGTGATCCCACGGAAGAAGCAATTTGCCCCATTTGATACTCAAAAGATCTCATCCTATTGTTGGATTTCCGTTCATTCTCCTCCATTCTAGCCTCAAGCTGAGCATCTCTCTTTTCCATTTGAGCCCTTGTATCTTTCATGAATGCTAGCAATGTCTCTTCCAATGATGACTTACCTTCTCCATTCAATGGCTTGGCATTTGGATCGAATCCCGGAGGAAATGCAACTGCGGCTTGAGGATTAGAGTAGGAAAGATTTTCATGCTTCCTCGGACCTTGATAACCTCCATGAAAATTTCCTTGATTAGAAGGATAATTACCTTGAAAATTCCCTCGATGTTGGAAATTCCCTTGGTAATTTCGTCTATCTAAATAGGCAACATCCTCTACGCTGTGCATTACATTGTTCTCATCATTCACAATTGCACTTTTGCTTCCCCTTGACTCACTCCTTGCGTGATCAAATTCAATTGCTTTGTTAAAGCTTGGATGCTCTCATTGAATTCTTTCATTCCTTCATTTTGAAACACATCACTCTTCACTTTGTTCACACTTTCCACTTGAGCTACCTTTCCAAATGCATAACCTCCCATTACTCTCTCGGAAGGCCATTGATAAGCATTCATTGCAATATCTTCAAAAATATCCATGGCTTTCATAGCATCCACTCCAAATATAGACCCTCCGGATGAGGCATCTACATGCATCCGATGTTGTCCACTCAACCCTTGATAGAAGAAAGCCACTTGTTGATTCTCATGAAAATCATGTTGAGGACACTTTCGTAGCATCTCCTTGTAGCGTTCCCATGCTTCATAAAAACTTTCATCTGGAAATTGCCTAAATTGAGTGATAAGGCTTTTCAATTGGAGAGTCTTCGAAGGAGGAAAGTACTTATTTAGGAACCTTTGCTCAAGATCTTCCCATGTATTACAACTTCCCAAAGGAATTGTATTATACCATGCTTTAGCCTTGTCTCTTAAAGAAAAAGAGAACAACCTCATTCGAATAGCATCTTCCGACACTCCCTTTATCTTGACGGTATTCGCAACCTCCAAGAAAGTAGATAGATGAGTGTTCGGGTCTTCAAGAGGACCTCCCCCAAACTGATTTGCTTTGACCATGTTGATCAATCCGGTCTTAATTTCATAATCATTGGCTTGAACCAGGGGAACCATATTGTGCACGGCTCTCGGTTGGAAGTAATCCCGAATTGCTCTAGGCCTTGGCCTCTCTTGAGGTATATGCACATTTTCTTGCATAGCTTGGTTATTGAACATATTAACCATCTCTTGGACATTTCTACGAACATGTGGTTGTGCCTCTTGTTGTTGGAGTATCCTTTGAGCTTCTTGATTTGCAAGCAATTGCATATATTCTTGATTTTGAGCAATGAAATTCCTAAACATCTCCGCTTGATTCTCTTGCACTCCTTCTTATACCCCCCTTTGATCTTGTAATGGATCTTGTGGTAGGTTATGATTAGCATTGTCTCCACATTGATTCTCCATATTTGTTCCTTTTCTAGCTTTACGTCTCTCTCACTTCTTTGTCGTGCGGTCTTTTCTATCTCCAAATTCAAAGGAATGATCAATTGATTTCCCTTTGATCTTGTGATCATAAAACACCTACGAAAAGTCAAAGAGTGAGACCACAAAAATAGTAAATAAAAGAAAATAAAAAGAATCCTTATCAAGAACAACTAAAACAATAACACAGTACTCGACTAGTCCGTCAAACTCCCCTTTGGCAATGGCGCCATTTTCTTGTTTGCCTATTTTTGTAGCACTCACGAGCAAGAATACTCGATCGTTGTAGTAGTATATCCCAAGAAAAATTATCAATCCACAAAGGAGTTATGTTCGGACTAGCAAAATACGTGAGCTCATGTTCATGTCGTTTTTGTAAAGATGATAGGGGGTTTTGAGATTGATTAACCACTTAAGCAAGTAGCAAGTAAATAAAAATAGCAAATAAGAGAAACGACAAGTGAAGATGAATGAAAATAAAAGAGGATAGGTGTTAAAGTTCAAGGATGAAAAACATGGGATAAGAAACATCCAAGCATACTCAATTCATACTATCATGCAAAAGGAATCCAACTTAATTGATGTAGACTAAGGGTGATCACGATTGTATCCTAAGCTCCCTTTCGGGTTACAAAGGTTGTTGATCCATTTTAGACTCCCAAAAGCACTTAAGATCAAAGCCCAACATTAACCCCTTCCATCTAGGTACTAGTTAGGGTAAACTCTCCCTTTTTGTGTACTAAGGCCAACGAATGGATTGGTTTCCCTCATCGAATTCAAATATCCTTTCGGTCAAACCCAAACTCGATGTCTAATCATGCCTTCCTAATACTATAGAGGGTCGTTTCCGTCTCACTCCAAGCAATACATACATGAACATTATGATAGCATTTAATCACCATAAATCAATTCATTGATCAACAATCCATTAAACCAATAATCAATTATGAATAACAAACCATGCCATAACAACATCAAGACAATTAAACTCCATGAATAGAAATCAACATCAATTAAATCAAAAACCAATTTAATCCACATGATAATACAAATCTAATATGCTCTTCATGTTCCTAATCCCACTAGAGGGATTAGCCTAACATGATAAAGGTAACAAAACACATAAATGATTCATTACAAATACCCATAGTCTTAGATCCAAAAGAAAATCAAAAGAGATGTGAATCTTCCCTAGCAATTTCTTGTAGAGAATCTTCAATACTCATGAATCTCCAACTCTAGCTCTTGATTTCTTGAGATCTTCAACACCCAAATGGAAGGGATGAAGAATGGATGAAGATGATGGAGATGATGAAGATGGATCAAGATGGATGAAGGTGGATGGAGATTATGGTGTGAAATTGAAGGAAAGGTGTGTGATGTGTGTGTAGAGGATGGGAAATCCGATCTTATCCCTCATGTGGGCCTTCTAGAAGATTTCAACAATTTTCTGCGTTTTTGCATCAACACGGCTCGAGCTCCGCCGCACGCCCCGTGTTCTAACACAGCGCACGAGTCGTGTTCCGCACTCGGCCATAGGGGTGGCCGTGTTGTGTAATCTGACGTCCTAACATAACTTTCTGGACAGGCCCGTGCGCGGTGCGCGGGCTGTGTGTCTGTACTGGGCACGGGTCGTGTTCTGCACTCGGCCACAGGCGTGGCCGAGTTGGTGTTTCGGATGTCAGCGCACGGCTATTCTGATAGGGCCGTGCGCTGCACACGGCCCGTGTTGTACAGCTTCTTCTCCTCTCTCTCTGTTTCTGCTCGATCTTCATCGTTTCAACTCCAAATTTAGATCTGCTTTTTCCTATGCCTTCCTTATCATATCTAGTATCCAATAAAAATTGAAAATATTAAGTTTAAGCTCATTCACACACATTTCCATAAAAATACAAAACACAACCAAATAATACACAAATACGGATAAAAAATTACGAAAATGGACATAAAAAAATACTAAAATCTAGGTAAAAATAGCACCAATCAGCCATCCGTGAAGTCTTCAAGAATAACGGGGCTGGAAATTTTGGGCTTCTAGGAGCAAGGAGGGCCAATGCAGACTTCGATCTTCACCCCGCTCTTATTAGCATGATAGAAAGGAACTCCTTCGCAGGAGGGACTTTTGAGATCCGCAATAACATCTAAACAAGTTCTTGGGCTATGCAAGTACTCAAAAAGACGCAGGAGAACATGAAGATGTTCGGAAGATCCTCTTGTTTAAATTCTTGCTCTCTAAAAAGGCGAGAGATTGGTACGATACTATCAATACAGTTGAATGCACTGCTTGGGAGCAATTGAAGTTGAAGTTCTTGAAGAGATACATGCCACCTTCGAAGGTGTTCAAGATGAAGCAAGACATTAACCAATTTGCTATCGGTAGTGGAGAGAAGTTTCATGAAGCGTGGGACAGATTCAAGGACATGCTTTGTAAGTGTCCTCAACATCGGCTATCTAAAGCTCAATATATCAGCATATTCTACAATGAATTGGACTGTGATTCACGTGTGTTATTGGATGCTTCTTCTAATGGAGCATTGCTTACTAAGTCATCGGTAGAGGCCGAGAAACTTTTTGAAGATATTTCAATAAACTCGAGAGATTGGCCAACTGATAGAATGAGAGACACTTACGTCCTTGGAAAAGTGGCTAAGGTTGAACATGCTATGGTGAAAACAAGTAGAGAAGATAATATCTTCTCTAGCTTGTCGAATATCAACAAGCTTCTTGAGTCCCAACAAAAGCAAATCAACAATATATCTCAGTGCGTACCGTTCATGTAGTAGGAAGTTATGAATGATGGAACGATCCAAGAGGATATGGAAGAAGCAAATTATGCTCTGGGCAAAAGTATTCAAGGAACAAGGTATCAAAATCAGGGCAACCGGAATTATCAGGGGAACTACAACAATCATGGACCCCCGGGTAATTATTAACAGCCTAGGAGGCCGGAGTTTTCGTGGAGTAATCCTAACAATTCAATTCAACCTCCGGTGGGTGTTGATCCGGGTGTGAAAGTGGAAGAAAGAAAGCCGGGTTTCGAGGATACGGTGAACAGGTACATGGCTAGGAATAATGCTAGAGTGGATCGTCTTGAGGCCAAGTTAGAGAAGAAGATTGATGTAAACCATGAGGATTTGTCAAAGCAAGTGAAGGACCTTACGTTGTTGATGGGGGGATAGCAGAAAATGTTAACAAGCTCACTCAAACTATTGAGAAAGGAAATCTCCCATCTCAAAGTATTGAGAATCCAAAGTCCTGCAACGCCATCACATTGAGGTATAGAACACAGTACAAAGGACCAATGAGGCCAGAATCGAAGTTGGAGACGTCGAGGGCTCAATTCGACCCCAATTCGTCCAACACCACAGGTCAAATTCAACAGGGGAAGTCGAATTGGATGCCTGGACGTGATTTGGAAGCACCATCGCCTTGATTCGACCAAAATCAATTCAATTCGACCTGGAGGCCATGTTGAATTGAGGTCGAATCCACTATTCCTAAGCACTCTGTTTTATCAGAAGCCCGATTCGACCAGCAGCTGTTCAATTCGACCAGACCTTCAGGTCGAATTGAGGTTGAATCGGAGGATAGAAATCTTACAGTGAACCGATTCGACCAGACCTACAAGTCGAATCCAGGTCGAATCGGAGATACAGGGTGAGAATCGTGTTCCAGGTGCTCAATTTGACCACTATGTGCCCAATTTGACCAGAGCACCTTGTCGAATCCAGGTCGAATTGACCCGTACTGCACTTATTTCTTCACCGAACACTCCTCGTGATGAGAACATTACTCCTTTGGTTGCTAATGAGCAGGATACTGAGATCATAGCAGAGAAGAAGTGGGAAAGAGCCAAGAGGTTGAGAGCCGAGAAGGATAAAGCGGAGAAGGTCGAGCGTGATGAATGGGGTATACCCAAAACAAAGATACCTCTGTCATTTCCTTATAAGCTGGTTAAGAAGGGATTGGAAGAAAAGTTCAAGAGGTTTTCAGATATCATAAATAAGATAAGCTTGAGTATTCCTTTCTCTGAGGCGATAATTGAGATGCCGTACTATGCCCGATTCCTTAAGGATATATTGTTGAAAAGAGAAGCTTGAACGGAGTTGAGATGGTGAACTTGTTTGAAAATTGCAGCTTGATTATCCAAAGAAAGCTTTCACAGAAGATGAAAGATCCGGGAAGCTTCACTATCTTGTGTGAGATTGGAAAAGGGCCGGTACGACGAGCCTTGTGTGATCTTGGGGCAAGCATCAATTTGATGCCATTTTCTATCTTTCAAAGGCTTGAATTGGGGGAGTTATCTCCTAAAACAGTTGCTCTACAATTGGCGAACAGGTCGATATCATTTTCGAAAGGTATCATTGAAGACGTTCTTGTCAAAGTGGAGAAACTAATCTTTCCTGTGGATTTTCTTGTACTTGAGATGGAAGATGACAAGGATAATATCCCTCTTATCTTGGGGAGACCTTTCCTTGCTACTGCTGGGGCCATGATTGATGTTCGAAAGGGGGAGCTTAGGTTGCGGATGGATAAAGAAGAGATCTTATCAACCTTGACAAAGCAATGAAGATGCCTATGGAGTCGCAATGTCATAGTATTGATGTGGTGGAGGAGATTGTGAAGGAAGATATGTCTTTGATCCTATCTAAGGACCCTCTTGAGACATGCTTGATAGAGTCTCTTACTTATCCCTCTACGGAGCTTGACGATCTCTCCAATGAGGTATGCATTGAATATCTTGAGAACTTACTTGCTTTGGGTGATGACAGGTATGACTTGGAGAAATCTTAGGTTGAAGAAGTGAAGTGGACTAGGGAGTACTTGCATTGGATTGAGGAGCACTCCGATGGAAGAAAAGAAAGAGGAGCTGAAACCGTTACCGGAACACTTGAAGTATGCCTTTCTTGGTGATAATGAAAAATATCTGGTAATAGTATCTTCTTCCCTTGATGATTATCAATTTGAGGAGTTGTTAGATGTTCTTAGGAAGTACAAGTCTGCGATTGGGTGGTCTCTTGATGATTTAAAAGGTATTAATCCTTCATATTGCATGCATAAGATAAGGTTGTTAGATGAGGCCAAGAGTAGTATCCAAAATCAGCGGAGGGTGAATCCCACGATTCAAGAAATGATTAGGAAGCAAATCCTAGCGTGGTTAGATGCCAGTATTATTTATCCTATTAGTGATAGTCCCCATGTGAGTCCATTGCATGTTGTTGCTAAGAAGGGGGCATGACTATTAAGAAAACTGAAAATGGAGAAGCAATAGCTACTAGGATTCCAATGGGATGGCGTGTGTGTACCGATTACAGGAAACTGAATGAAAATACATGCAAAGACCACTTTCTCATTCCTTTCATGGATCAAATGCTTGATCGTCTTGCAGGGTATGAGTTCTATTGTTTCTTGAATGGGTACTCGGGTTATAATCAAATCATGATTGCTCCCGAGGATCAGGAAAAGACTACTTTTACTTTCCCTTACGGGACCTTTGCTTTTTAGACAGATGTCATTTGGATTGTGTAATGCGCCCACTACTTTTCAGCGCTGCATGATGGCAATTTTTGATGGGTTGATAGAGAAGATCATGGAGGTGTTCATGGATGATTTTTCTGTATTTGGTTCCTCCTTTGATATTTATTTGTCTAACCTTGCTACTATGTTGAAGAGATGTCAAGAAACTAATCTTGTCTTGAATTGAGAGAAGTGCCACTTCATGGTGAGAGATGGGATTGTTCTTGGGCATCATGTTTCTGCTAAGGGATTGCAGGTGGATAGAGCTAAAGTGGTGGCAATTGAGAAGCTTCCACCACCGACCAATGAAAGAGGAGTGCGGTCCTTCCTTGGACACGCTGGATTCTATAGAAGATTTATCAAACACTTCTCAAAATACTCCAAGCCCTTGTCTCATTTACTTGAAAAGGATGTTCCTTTTATGTTTGATGATGCATGTCTAACAGCTTTTCCAGTTTTGAAAGAGGTGCTTATTACTGTACCTATCTTGATCACACCGCATTGGACTCAGCTATTTGTACTTATTTGTGATGCAAGTGATGTAACACTTGGAGTGGTGCTTGGGCAGATGAGGGAGAAGAAGTTCTGTGCCATCTACTATGCGAGTAAGACTTTTGATGCAGCACAAAAGAATTACACTGTGACTGAGAAAGAGTTTTTAGCTGTGGTGTATGAATTCAACAAGTTTCGATAGTATTTGGTTGGCATGAAAACTGTAGTGTACACGGATCATTCTGCGATTCGGTACTTGATGGAGAAGAAGGAGATAAAGCTAAGAATCATAAGATGGATTCTTCTACTTCAAGAGTTTGTCATGGAGATCAGAGATAAGAAAGGTACGGAGAACGTATTGGCTGATCACTTGTAAAGGTCAGAGACAAGGGAGCATTGTGATGATTCTTTCAATTATATTGAGGATATGTTCCCGGATGAGAAGATTATGGCTGTTGAAGGGGCTGAACGAGCGTGTGTGGTTGCTGCACAAGGGATGGATCCATGTTATGCAGACTATGTCAATTACATTGCTGTGGGTGAAATTCTGAGAGATCTCAACCGTTATCAACTTGCTAAATTTAAGAGGGATGTTGAGATTTTTATATGGTATGATCCATTTGTGTACAAAATATGCACGGATTCTATCATCCGTAGGTGTGTGCCCGAGATAGAGATGGAGAGTGTTCTCGAGTTTTGCAATGCACAACCTAACGGGGGGCACTTCGGAACTCAAAAGACAGCAGCCAAGGTACTTCAATCCATTCTCTATTGGCCTACTTTGTTTAAAGATTGTGAAACCTATGTGGCGACATGCGATAGATATCAAAGAATGGGGAATATAAGTAGGAGAGACGAGATGCCGCTTCAGCCGAGAATTGTTGTAGAGATCTTCGATGTTGGGGGATCGATTTTATGGGGGCCTTCCCCCATCCAATAGATTTCTCTACATCCTCTTAGCTGTGGATTATGTTTCTAAGTGGCTGAAGCCATTCCTACTCGCTTGAATGATTCGAGGAATATCTTTCTTGAAGAAGCATATCTTTGCCCGCTTTGGAGTTCCTAGAGCACTGGTGAGTGATGGAGGTTCTCACTTCGTTAATAAACTTCTGGAGAAGTTGCTTAAGGATTATGGTGTCAAGCATAGGGTTACTACACCCTATCATCCTCAAGCGAATGGGCAAGCAAATGTCTCTAACCATCAAGTGAAGCAAATCTTGGAGAAAGTAGTAGGAACCAATAGTAAGAATTGGGCTATGAAGCTCGATGATGTGTTTGTAGGCAATTGGAAATTATGGTGAACGCGATTCAATAAGAAAAACAGATAATCAGATACAGCGGAAGCATAAAACAATTACCTGTCTTCTGGATTGGTGTAGAGGATGATGATCTGTGAAGAACACCTCTGATCTCCTACAGTATGTCCCAAAGTCAACTCTCTGGTGTTGTGTGGTCAACAATCCCCAGAGAGTTCTCAATCTGTTCCTAATCTGTTCTCTACGTAAGTGGCGCAGACTTAGGTTATTAGGAACTGAGATAACTTATATACTTGAGCTACTGCAGGGACCAGGAGGAGAAATTGGGCTGGGCCTCAATCAGATTTAATTAACCAAGCTGAGCCCAAAGCTTTTAATTAAATCCAATAATAATAATATAGTCCACTAAAATATTATTATTGCACTACCCATCCAATCCCAAAATTACGTTATGGGCTCCTTCTTATTATGAGCCCGATAGTCTCCCCATGTTTAAGATATACAATGCCCATTAATTAATTAAGTTACTGACAACTCAAATTAATTAATATCTCATCCGAGAGTAGTACCACTCAACCTTATTATCATGCCGGAAATTAATCCACTTGCAAGATTTACATGATAAACCTTATGAGCTCCTCAAGGGGACATCATCAACCTATAACGGACATGGATTCCTTCTACAATCAACAACACACCATAGAGACAGCATCATTTCCCAACTCACCGAGTTAGTCGATTTAATTCATTTAAATCTCACCCATTGATGAATCAAAGAAATATGTACTGCCTTACGTGTCGAGGTTATTGTATAGGGATTAAGAGCACGAACATCCATAATAACAGAGATCAAGTTCTTCTATATAGACAGTACAAGTCGAACGATCTCAGACGGTCCTACTCAATACACAAAGCAGTGTACTAATGTGGTTCTGTAGTCAAGACAAACTAATACCAAACCACACTACAACCATACCGATAGATAGTCTCCGTCTATCTCGGTTGTTAGCATCTGTTTATACTTTATAAGGAAACTGATAATATGATCTTCCGCGTGTTGTCGCACAATATATTATCTATAGTATAAAGTAAATGGACTTTTGCACAAACATATAAATAAATAATTTATAATATGCAAAACATTTTGATCATATGATTCTCATTTCAAATAAAATCGTTATTACATTGTTCAATACAAAAGCAAGGCTTTTAGTATACAAATCTAACAATCTCCCACTTATATTAAAAGACTACGCTGCCTTATCTGCTGACACGCATCTAATTCCCATTCCTTCTACATGCCCATCGAACGCTTTCGCTGGAAGGCTCTTAGTAAAAGGATCAGCTAGGTTATCCTCAGATGCTATCTTAGCAACAATGACTTCCCCTCTTTTAACGAAGTCTCGTATCAGGTGGTACTTGCGCTCAATGTGTTCACTTGCCTTATGGGCTCGTGGTTCCTTCGAGTTTGCTACTGCACCACTGTTATCACAATAAATTGTGATTGCTTTGGGCAAACCAGGAATCACATCCAAGTCCATTAAGAAGTTTCTGAGCCATACTGCTTCTTTAGCTGCCTAAGAGGCTGCTACATATTCAGCTTCCATGGCAGAGTCCGCAACGCATTTCTGCTTTACACTCCTCCATATTACGGCTCCTCTTCCAAGAGTATACACATAACCCGAGGTGGATTTACTAGCATCCCTATCTGACTGGAAATCCGAATCAGTATAACCCAAAGGTAACAAAGTATCTACCCGGTAAACCATCACATAATCCCTAGTTCTTCGCAGGTACTTCAAAATATGCTTTACCGCAGTCCAATGTCCTTGTCCTGGATTACTTTGATACCTGCTGACCATGCCCACGGCATAACAGATATCCGGTCTCGTACATAACATAGCATACATGAGGCTTCCTATTGCCGAAGCATAAGGGACCAGCTTCATTGCCTCTATTTCATGTTGTGTCTTTGGACACATTTCCTTAGATAGAGGTATTCCATGTCTGAAAGGTAGAAAACCTTTCTTAGAATCTTGCATGCTAAAACGAGTCAAGATTGTATCAATATATGAAGCTTGGGATAAGCACAACATTCTTTTCTTGCGATCCCTTATTAATTTGATCCCAAGAATGTGTCCAGCTTCTCCTAAGTCCATCTCAAACTACTTGGACAACCATACCCTTACACCCGACAATACCTTTAAATTGTTTCCAATGAGCAGAATATCATCCACTTAGAGTACAAGAAATACCAATACGTTTCCGTCACACTTCTTGTATACACATGATTTATCCGGACATTGAATAAATCCATATGACTGGATTACTTCATCAAAATGGATGTTCCATGATCTTGAAGCTTGTTTCAATCAATAAATGGACCTTTTAAGCTTACACACAAGATGCTCTTCGCCCTTTGCAATGAAACCCTCTGGTTGCTTCATATAGATGTTTTCCTCAAGACTTCTGATGAGTGATATTTTCACCTAGATTTTAGTGTCTTTTTATATGTGTTTTCGTATTATTTTATCCGTATTTTATGTTCTATTTGGTTGTGTTTTGTGTTTTTATGGAAATGTGTGAGAATAAGCTTAAATGTATGATTTCCAGGTAAAAATGGATTCTAGACGCGAGAAGGAAAATTTGGGAAAAAACGAAGCTTAATTCGGAGTTGAAACGAGGGAAAATGAGTCAAATTAAGCAAAATGCTGAAAAACGCACGTCCAACTTGTGTAATTTTTCTGTACTCTTGTGGAGCTCAAAACAAGAAGTGTGATATATGGTTGGAAAGCCACATAAAAGAGGATCGTTTTGGTATAAGAAACACTTCAATCCGAGCCCAAACGAGAAAGTTATGATTAAAATGGTGACGTCGCGCAGGCTGTTTCTACTCAGCATGGTTGTGCTACTTTGTATGACTTGTTACACCTTCAAATATTAGATATTTTGTCAGATCTTTATATGGATAGAAAGCCAATGAAAAGAGGATCGCGTGAGCGTAAGAATTACTCAAATTGGAGATCGGATGTGGAAGTTATGCGCGAAACGGTGAGACTGCGCTGCACCGACCCGAACTTGACCCGAATTCGACCCATGCTCGGCCCAAAGTCATTTTTATGATTAGAATGTGTTCTAGAAGGTTCCAAGGGGTAAAAACACCCATTTTGGAGTGTAAATATCAGTGGGGATCAGATCTACACCTAATACACACACCTCACACACCATTTCTTCCATTTTCCACCATCATCTTCATCCATTCTTCATCCACCCATCTACACTTGATCCCCTCCATCAAATCCACCATCCAAGTGATCAAGGAAGCAAGGGAGAGTGAGATCACAAGAAGAAGAAGGAGATCTCCATTGGAGCACTTCAAAGGGGGAATCTAATTCTAATTTTTGTGCATTTCTTTATAGATTGATCATGTTTTGTAAGGATCTTAATGTCTATGTTAATTTTCTTATGGATATGAGAGGCTAATCTCCTTTGTGAGATTAGCTCCATGATTGGTGTTGGATAATTTAGTTTTTATGCAAATTGATTTTAATCTTGAATGGGCTTTGTGTTATTTCTATCATTGATTGTTGATTGCTTGATGTATATGATGATTTGTGTGATTAATTGTCATGGGCATGTGATTAGATTGAGAAATCAATTATGTGTTTAGGATAGTTCATTGAATCATTTCATCATACACTTCATGTGCATTAATTTAGAATGAGATAGAGATATCCTTCTAGATTTAGAACCCTTTGATAGAACATTTGATTAGCTTAATCGAGAGGTTGGTTGATTAAATGAGGAGACCCAAACAATTAGTGAATTCATAGTACCTTAAAAGGGAATATTACTTATGATTTAGTACCTAATTAGGGAACTCATAGAGTAATTAGTACCTAGTGGGAGGTGTTTGCTATTGTCTCGATCCTATGTGCGTTTGGGAGCCTTGTTGAGGGCCTACATCCTATCCATCTCGAGAGAGAGTTTAGGTGGAATTAGTGATCGCTTCTATACCTTGTCCATGAGAGATTAGAATTAATTGCATGATTACTTAATTATCTATGCCATGATTGTTGTTAATCTCATCCTTGCATCATTTGGAACCCTTTTATCTTTGCATTCATTTTATCTTTATTTCTTGCTTTAGCATAATTGCATTCATTTACTCCTATCCTCTCTTCCGTCGTCCTTATAAAATCACGATAAATTTGAGATCGCTTAAACTCTAGTACCTTCCTCCCTGTGGTTCGATAATTTCTTTAATTGGTCATGCCCACTATAATATGGATAATTTCTCCTCACCTAATCAACCAATCTCTCGATTAAGCTAATCAAATGTTCTATCAAAGGATTCTAAATCTAGAAGGATATCTCTATCTCATTCTAAATTAATGCACATGAAGTGTATGATGAAATGATTCAATGAACTATCCTAAACACATAATTGATTTCTCAATCTAATCACATGCCCATGACAATTAATCACACAAATCATCATATACATCAAGCAATCAACAATCAATGATAGAAATAACACAAAGCCCATTCAAGATTAAAATCAATTTGCATAAAAACTAAATTATCCAACACCAATCATGGAGCTAATCTCACAAAGGAGATTAGCCTCTCATATCCATAAGAAAATTAACATAGACATTAAGATCCTTACAAAACATGATCAATCTATAAAGAAATGCACAAAAATTAGAATTAGATTCCCCCTTTGAAGTGCTCCAATGGAGATCTCCTTCTTCTTCTTGTGATCTCACTCTCCCTTGCTTCCTTGATCACTTGGATGGTGGATTTGATGGAGGGGATCAAGTGTAGATGGGTGGATGAAGAATGGATGAAGATGATGGTGGAAAATGGAAGAAATGGTGTGTGAGGTGTGTGTATTAGGTGTAGATCTGATCCCCACTGATATTTACACTCCAAAATGGGTGTTTTTACCCCTTGGAACCTTCTAGAACACATTCTAATCATAAAAATGACTTTGGGCCGAGCATGGGTCGAATTCGGGTCAAGTTCGGGTCGGTGCAGCGCAGTCTCACCGTTTCGCGCATAACTTCCACATCCGATCTCCAATTTGAGTAATTCTTGCGCTCACGCGATCCTCTTTTCATTGGCTTTCTATCCATATAAAGATCTGACAAAATATCTAATATTTGAAGGTGTAACAAGTCATACAAAGTAGCACAACCATGCTGAGTAGAAACAGCCTGCGCGACGTTACCATTTTAATCATAACTTTCTCGTTTGGGCTCGGATTGAAGTGTTTCTTATACCAAAACGATCCTCTTTTATGTGGCTTTCCAACCATATATCACACTTCTTGTTTTGAGCTCCACAAGAGTACAGAAAAATTACACAAGTTGGACGTGCGTTTTTCAGCATTTTGCTTAATTTGACTCATTTTCCCTCGTTTCAACTCCGAATTAAGCTTCGTTTTTTCCCAAATTTTCCTTCTCGCGTCTAGAATCCATTTTTACCTGGAAATCATACATTTAAGCTTATTCTCACACATTTCCATAAAAACACAAAACACAACCAAATAGAACATAAAATACGGATAAAATAATACGAAAACACATATAAAAAGACACTAAAATCTAGGTGAAAATATCACTCATCAACTTCCATTCAGGAAAGCTGTCTTGACATCCATCTGCCATACCTCATAATCCATATGAGCAGCAATAGACAAAAGAATCCGGATCGACTTAAGCATGGCCACGGGCGAGAAGGTTTCCTCATAATCGATTCTTTCTTTCTGAGTATATCCTTTAGCCACAAGCCTTGCTTTAAAGGTTTCCACCTTACCGTCAGATCCTCTTTTTCTCTTATAGATCCACTTGCATCCAACAACTTTTACACCATTAGGTGGTTCTACAAGCTCCCAGACTTGATTATAACACATGGATTCTATCTCAGATTTCACTGCGTTTTGCCATAATAGAGCATCTTTATCTTGCAGTGCCTCGTTGTAATTCCATGGGTCGATTTCATGTTCAACCGGGATCAAGTCAGAAGACTCTCCCAATCCCATGAATATATCCGGTTGTCTCACAACCCTCCCACTACGACGAGGCTCCGCAGGTAATTGTGTATCAGGTGTGGTATGCGGTGCAGTGTCCTGTGGTATATCCTCTTGCACATTTGGTATAATGTTTGGTGTTTCCCTTCTAACTTCTTCTAGAACAATTGTACTCTTGGGTTTGTGATTCATTACATAATCCTCTTCCAAAAATCTGGCGTTCGTGCTCACGATCACCTTTTGGTCATTAGGATCATAAAATAGACCACCCCTAGTTCCTTTAGGATATCCTATAAACAGACAAACATCCGTACGCGATGCTAACTTATCAGCATCTTGCTTCAACACATTTGCCGGAGCACCCCAAATCCAAAAGTGTTTGAGACAAGGCTTTCGCTTTGTCCACAATTCGATGGGCGTTGAAGCTACTGATTTAGAAGGTACTAAATTCAGGATATAAGTCGCTGTATCCAAGGCATATCCCCAAAACGAGCTGGGTAATTCCGAATAACTCATCATAGATCTTACCATTTCCATAAGAGTCCTATTCCTTCTTTCCGCTGCACCATTCTGCTGGGGTGTGCCCGGTGCAGACAATTGGGATTCAATCCCATTTTCTGATAAATAATTCCTAAACTCTCCCAAGAGGTATTCGCCACCACGATCAGATCGTAGTGTCTTGATATATTTTCCAAGTTGCTTTTCCACATCAGCCTTGTACTCTTTGAATTTATCAAAGCACTCAGACTTGCGGCGCATCAAATAAACATACCCGTATCTAGAATAATCGTCAATGAAAGTGACGAAATATTCATAACCACCTCTTGCCTGGACAGACATAGGACCACATAAATTGGAATGAACCAATTCCAACAAATCCTTGGCTCTATACCCCTTTGCCTTGAAAGGCCTCTTGGTCATTTTTCCTTCCAAGCAGGATTCGCAAGGATAATTTTCCACTACTAATGAACTCAGAGGTCCATCAGTTATCAACCTTTGAATCCTACTCAAGTTAATATGACCTAGTCTTAGATGCCAAAGATATGTTTGATTCATTTTAGAAGGTTATTTTCTCTTATTAGTAGATGTATCATTCGCTTCAATTTGTTGCACTGTGGGAGAAATTGGATTAAGAGTATACAAGTTATCTATCAATGTACCATCACAGATAAAAATTCCATTCTTTCTTAAAACAACCTTGTCATTAAAAGAAACAGAATAACCATCCATAAATAATTTAGAAACCGAAATTAAATTCTTTCTAAAATTAGGTACATAGAGACAATTCCTCAAAACAAGAGTTTTATTCTTATTAAAAAATAAATAGACGTCTCCCACTGCAACAGCTGCTACTCTCGTATCATTCCCCATGAGTATGAAAATCTCACCATCACTAAGCTGTCGGGTTTGGTGGAACTCCTGCAAAGAATTACAGACATGGTCAGTGGCTCCCATATCTACACACCAAGTGTTAGCAGATACAGCCGCTAAACACGATTCAACAACTAGTATATAAGACTTACCATTCCTGTTCCCCTTCAGAAGAGGGCAGTCTGCCTTGTAGTGTCCCGGCTGCTTGCATTTGAAGCACTTGCCTTTAGGCTTCTTGACCACACCAGTCTTTGCTTTCACTTGATTCACCGGTGCTGAATTTCGTTGCTTCTTCTTCTTCCTATCGCCTTTTGGCCTAGGATGAGGAGCATTTTCAGCAACATGAACCTGAGGAGGTCTACGAAACAGTTCTTCCGCCGCCACAAGTTCTGTCAGAAGTTCCGACAACGTATACATACATTTGTTCATACCATAGTTCAGGCAGAACTGCTCAAAACTCCTAGGCAAGCTTTGGAGTATGATATCGACCTGGGTTTCCCCATCGATTTCAGCTCCAAGAACTTCCAACTCGTTGAGTTGTCCCATCATCCTAAGGACATGTTCCTTTACGGGAGTGCCCTCAGCCATTTTGGTGTTCATTAAGACCGACATGCCCTTCGACCTAGCAGGACGACTCTGATGTCCGAAGAGTTTCCTAAGATTATGCATCATATCATAGGCGGTCTCCATAGCTTGATGCTGAGTCTGTAGCACATTTGGCATTGAAGCCAAAATGTAACACTTAGCCATCCTATCAGCTTTGACCCACCTATTATAAGCAACTCGTTGCTCTTCGTTAGAGTCATCAGAAGATGCCGGAGGACATTCCTCAGTGAGAACAAAGATATAGTCTTCAGCAGTTAAAACAATGTCCATGTTTCGCTTCCAGTCAACATAGTTTGTGCCAGTAAGTTTATGATCTTTAAGTATTACAGAAAGTGAGTTGAGAGCCATTTGAAAATCATGAGAATCCCTCAAGCACCGTGAATTTACATGCCACGTTAGGGTGGACGTATACAAACCCGAACATTTACAAGAGTAGGTTTTACCCATTAATTTCATTCGTCAACCTGACTTTATGACAAAATAATTAATAGTCGGTTACTTTTTAGCCATGCAAATAACAGCAGTGACTCCATTGGGGAGGATACTTATTATTTACACCTAAGTGTATACCATTATTTGATTCCAAGTCCGCTGCCCAAGCTTATGTGCCTTCAGTTGGTGAAATCCACACGCGCTCAGATAACTTTCTATAATCATCATGAAGAATTTTGTACTAGTGAACCATGAATAAACTCATCCGTTAGGGAGGAAGGCTCTAATGCCAACGCGCAAGTTTACTCATATCACTTACAAACCAATAATGGAGGCCATGGGAATTTATTTACCAATCCCCTCTCCCACTTAGTTATTTAGCACAGAGGGGTTTTAACATGCATATAATATTTCATAATAAAATATACAACCTAGCATGCTTCTATTAAAGTAATTTAAAATTAAATAAATCATATAGAACATGCCTTTCACATATATAACAATTAATTGTCAAGCAAAACAATTAAATCAATTATATATAATAATTAATTGCATAATAATGTTGGATCAATAATGGGCCCAGCTATCCAAACATAATTAGCATAAAATGAGCAGCTCCTTATTCAATTAATAATGCCCATTTACCCAGCCAATTTTATTTTCTTGGAACAAGCCTAACACAAATCATGGCCCAACACCACAAACAATTAAACAAAATTGGGCCCAGCTGCACAAATAATTAAACACCATCCATGAAACCCAAATCCCAACTATAACATAACAGGCCTGTCAATAAAAAAACAGGGTTTGGGCTCAACAGACCCTAGCCCAAAAGCAAATTAAAACAATAATAAAATTTGGGCCCTGTCTGTACGGCCCAAAGCACAAATAATTAAAAAAATAGGCCCAATTAAAATGGAGCCCCAGGGACAGCAGCTGTCCACCTCCTCTTCATCTTCCAGGGATCACCGGCGCAACCATGCGCCGCTGCCGCCGGCGGTGCCGCCAACAGTCCACAGGAATCTCGCCGTTAGCCCGCCGCCGAGCAGCTCCCAACCGTGAAGAATCACCATCGCACCACCAGACACTGTGCATTCCTTCAGCGCCGCCGCCTCGATTCTGCCGCCCAGCTATTACCAGCTACCAGATCCGTGCCGATTTGATCACCGCCGTGCAGCCGCCAGCCGGTAGGAATCACGGTCGTTGTCCAAAATTGCACTGGTTCGTGTCCAGTGAGTCATCTCCGGCGTACGTCTCTGACAATCCGCCTGGAACGCTGCTCCCTCAGCCGCCGCCGCCCGCCTGCTTCAAATCCACCGTGATTCGGGGCCGCTGTTCTCGGCATGAGCGCCATCACCCTACCGAGATACAATCCGCCCGGATTCATCACAGCCGCCTTGCAGTCGTGCGACGACAATCCAGAAGCATGCTCCGTGGCTGTCGCCGACAGTGTTGATGCCGACCACCACTGCACTCACCGCTGCTGCCGACAGTTGGTGAGACTCTAGGTCACGCCGACACGTCTCCCAGACACGCCTCGCCTTGGAGTAATCGCCGCCACGCCGCCATCACCACTCGCCATCGCCAGTCGATGCCTCTCACCTGTGCAGCGCCACCATGATAAAACTAGTCGGGCCGAAGCCACCAGTCGTCGATAGTCGGCGCCGCCCAGATTCCGTCTCCTCGTTAGATGACCACGCGCCACCGGGAAGAACACCCATGACAGGGTGCACGTGTGTGATGTGGACAAAAGAAAGACAGTTTGTCTTGTGTGAAATATGTGTGTACAGTGTATACAGTCAACAAAAAAACACACACCATTCACATGAATGAATGACACATATCCAATCCCAAACACACAACCAGTCTATCTTGATAAGGAACACACGGAAAGATCAATTAACAAGTGATTAAAGCCAGATTAAAACAATTAATCAAATAATCACAAAACTTATCCTTACAAATCACGTTTCACCAAGAAACCAGGCTCTGATACCAATTGTAGGCAATTGGATCTTATGGTGAACGCGATTCAATAAGAAAAACAGATAATCAAATACAGCGGAAGCATAAAACAATTACCTGTCTTCTGGATTGGTGTAGAGGATGATGATCTTTGAAGAACACCTCTGATCTTCTACAGTATGTCCCAAAGTCAACTCTCTGGTGTTGTGTGGTCAACAATCCCCAGAGAGTTCTCAATCTATTCCTAATCTGTTCTCTACGTAAGTGGCGCAGACTTAGGTTATTAGGAAATGAGAAAACTTATATACTTGGGCTACTGCAGGGACCAGGAAGAGAAATTAGGCTGGGCCTCAATCAGATTTAATTAATCAAGCTTAGCCCAAAGCTTTTAATTAAATCCAATAATAATAATATAGTCCACTAAAATATTATTATTGCACTACCCATCCAATCCCAAAATTACGTTCTGGGCTCATTCTTATTATGAGCCCGATAGTCTCCCCATATTTAAGATATACAATGTCCATTAATTAATTAAGTTACTGACAACTCAAATTAATTAATATCTCATCCGAGAGTAGTACCACTCAACCTTATTATCATGCCGAAAATTAATCCACTTGCAAGATTTACATGATAAACCTTATGAGCTCCTCAAGGGGACATCATCAACCTATGACGGACATGGATTCCTTCTACAATCAACATCACACCATAGAGACAGCATCATTTCCCAACTCACCGAGTTAGTCGATTTAATTCATTTAAATCTCACCCTTTGATGAATCAAAGAAATATATACTGTCTTACGTGTCGAGGTTATTGTATAGGGATTAAGAGCACGAACATCCATAATAACAGAAATCAAGTTCTTCTATATAGACAGTACAAGTCGAACGATCTCAGACGGTCCTACTCAATACACAAAGCAGTGTACTAATGTGGTTCTATAGTCAAGACAAACTAATACCAAACCACACTACAACCATAGTGATAGATAGTCCCCGTCTATCTCGGTTGTGAGCATCTGTTTATACTTTATAAGGAAACTGATAATATGATCTTTCGCGTGTTGTCGCACAACATATTATCTACAGTATAAAGTAAATGAACTTTTGCACAAACATATAAAAAAATAATTTATAATATGCAAAACAGTTTGATCATATGATTCTCATTTCAAATAAAATCGTTATTACATTGTTCAATACAAAAGCAAGGCTTTTAGTATACAAATCTAACAGTGTTATGGGGGTTCCGTACTGCTTATAAGACGGTGTTGGATATGTCACCGTACCAAATTGCCTATGGGAAGCCATGCCACTTACCCGTGGAGATCCAACACAAAGCTTTTTGGGCTATAATAAGCTTGAACTTGTCTAAGATGACTCACATTAATCAACTTGATGAGTTTAGAAATTGTGCTTACAAGAATTCTGAGATTTATAAGGAAAGGATGAAAAAGTGTCATGATGCTAAGATCTCATACAAAGAGTTCAAGCAAGGTGATGAGGTATTACTTTTTAACTCTCATTTGAAGTTTTTCGTAGGGAAGTTGAAGTCGAAATGGATAAGACCGTTCATGATTCATAGAGCCTGTGGAGGGGGGAGTTTTGAGCTTATTGACAAAGATGGAGACATTGTTGCGGCGAATATGCATCGATTGAAGCATTATAAGTCGCCGGATGATGCTTGTGTCATCTTTGAAGATACCTTGCACTAGATTGGTACCGTCGTGACTCTCCGATGTTAAATAAGAGCGTCTGTTGGGGGCTTTCCCTCCCATTTTATTATTTTATTTCATTCATGTGAGTAAGAAATTTTTATATTTGAAGTGCTTCTTATCGGCAATTACATTTCTTTGCAAATTTAGTTTCGACTATGGTTTCTACTAAGTTTGGGGGATGTGATGTACTTACCTCAATAAGTACCGATAGTATAATCTTTTCTTTGTAACGTTTGTTATGGGAGTTGATTTTTTGCGGCATATTTAAAACTTTAACCGGCTTTTATGTGTCGATTTTTATAATTTGCCTAATGTTCCATGGAGTTTTGTTTCGTGGTTTGAGTTGTTTGCAGAGTTACTCATGAATGTTAAGTTTTAGGATTGATTCTTGATTAAGTTATGCTCTATTTTGGTACCTAATGTTCATTTGTTAAGCTTGAACTGTGTAGGGGATGAAGAAAACTCAATTTTGGAGCACCAGGGAGCCAATTCGACCAAGGAGGATGGTCGAATCCAAGTTAACAGGTCGAATCGGGGGGCAAAAATTGTCCAGTAGCTCAATTCGACCTGCGGCATGGCAATTCGACCAGAGGCCCAGGTCAAATCGAGGTCGAATCGAAGTGCAAAATCTTCCAGTGAGCCGATTCAACTATGACAGTGTCAATTCGACCAGCAGCTCAGGTCGAATCGATGACCTGAATCGTACAGAATGTTGATTCGACCTTAGGCATGTAAATTCGACCAGGGGAGCAAATCGAATCGAGGTCGAATCGAAGGCAAAAGTTGTCCAGTGCGTCAATTCGACCATGATGGACTCAATTCGACCTCTTCAAGAGGTCGAATCAAGGTCGAATTGGGCCAGGTAAGTGTGTTTTTAATCCCGATTTCAACTTATTCGATCATTTTTGCACACCATCTTCACTCGAATTCACTCCTAATCGAAGAACCCGTGCCTAAATTCTTCAATCCTACGTGTTTTTGCACCGATTAAACTATATTCCACCCCTTAATATCTTCAATTCGTCGCGTTTTGGGCAAAATTAGTCGCAATCTAGGGTTTATTCGCAATTTTAGAGAGTTCAATTCAATTGTTCGATTTTAAACCATGGGAAGAACAAAATGTATGTTTTCTCAACTCAATTACCTTAGGATTGATGTTCTTTATGTTGATTTTGGTATGGGTAAGTTGATTGAATGTGTTTTATTTGAGAATTCATGGTGATAGTTGAATATTTTGAACGAGTTCATGTGAATACTTGTGTGGTTCGATTTGATTGCTTAATTGATATAAGAACCTTGAGTTTTATGTGGATTGTTAGATGATTAAGGAGTGTCATTGATGAGCGTGTTGATTATGGTTGGAATTGTTGAATTTGAAGTAGTTCATGGTGATTATTCATGTTGAATTGCTTGAATTGATGATACATGCTTGTTGTGGTTATGATTGATTGATTATATGCTTGATTGGTGTTGAAATTATGGTGGATAGGCGAGAGGGTTGAGTTTTGGATGTGAGTGGAACAAGTTTGGCTTGGTTGATTATGCATTGAAACTTGAAGTCTTGAGTAGAGTTGGATACTATGCTAGTCAATTACTTGGTTTATTTTTCCTTGTTGGTTGTTATTAAAGTATTATTTTCAGGTCAAGAAAAAGACAAGGGCAATGTGGTAGAGATTCGATCAAAGAAGAGGCATGATAAGCCCTCTCGAGAGGATAAGGTGACAAAGAAATTGAGATTGAAGGAGAGGCTGCCTGCGAACTTCAATATCCGAATGGACGATTGGGACGAGATTAAAGAGAAGTGGTCTGAAGTTTCGAAAAAGATTGCTAGATGTGTGCAGCCACTATTGACACTCCTTATCAATGACACTCCTTAATCAATCTTTGACATGAGCGACATGACTACCATTTGATGAGAATGTGCATCCTCATTGTGAGCATAGCAAGTTTCTGGTGTGCATCCTCATCAATCTTTGACGTGAGCGACATGACTACCATTTGTGAGGAGAGGAATAGGTTGACGAGCTCATTGGGCCACACCGCCTTGTCTGTGACTGTCCGAACGAGAGGAGATTGGAGGACGGTGGCCTAGATGTGTGCAGCCAGTATGGTTGAGGAGTTACAGTGGATTATAGATCAGGGAGAGTTCCGGCCGCCACCGCTACAGCAGCCACCGCAGCAGCAGCATTGAGACGAGGAGGAGTACCAGGAGATGGACATCCCAGAGCAGCATGAGAGGGTCCCTCGCCCCATTCCGGCAGTGCCACGGCAGCAGTGGGTTGGTCTGGATGACTATACACGGGAGCAGTTCCGTCTCTTGAATGAGCACTTGGCCACGATCAGCGCGAATTAGCAGGAGACGAATCAACATCTTGAGCTCACGAATGCCAACTATGATGTGCTTGATGATCGTTATAAGGGCATGAATGAGCGGGTTGGTAGGCTGACTGATCGGATTGATTACTTGGATAGACACATCAGTGATTTACACCGGATCGTGGAGAGGAGGATGGATGAGATGAGTGAGGATGATGATGATGATGCTCCAGAGGAGTAGAGCTACAGGTTTTTTATGTTCTATAATTCATCTCATCTCCACTCTTCTTTTTCTCTTTACATGATGGATGTGTCTTGCGTGAGTGGCATGCACTTAATTGTTATATTTGATCATCCTGGATATGGATTGTGAGGATAGACTATGATGCATGAGTAGAGTTGGGATTGTACAGATACTTGTATGATTGATTTGTGCATTCATATGTTCATGTGTTAATTTTCATTGATGAGATGCATGTATAATTTGATAAGTATGTAGAGTTCTTGTGGAATTGATCTTGATTATGTTCTGTGAGGAGTACTTAGGATTCTATTTACCTATGTGAGGATTTGAGCCTTGTAATCATGCTTGATCATGGTAGTTTATTCCTGAGAGAATCATTCATATGAACGTATTCTAGAACTTGCCTTGGAGTCTTGTGTGAGACTTACAATTGGTGAATTGCTAGGACATGATCTCAGGCATTCTTGATTACTTGAGTTACTTAGCTAAATTTTACCTTTCCCATTTATTATATATACCTTTGGTAGCCCCGTTTGAGCCTTTAAAAGCCTTTTCTTTGGCAAGCTGAATAAAAGAGCCTTATTGTACCTTTACTTGAGCCTTGTTTAAATACCATATTCATCGGTAGAGAGTTGAGGTGAATAAGTGTTGCAAGAAGAAGGAAGATAGAATGTGGTTGAGTAAAGTAAGAGAAGTGTATGGTTAAATCTTGTTTAGGGGTAGTGCCTGAAACTGGTACCCCAATTGCTGTTCAAAAAGGGTAGTGCCTACAATCGGTACCCGAGTTATCAAAAGAAGAATAATGTTGATGCAAGAAAGAGAAGGAAATTCAAAATTGCAAGTGCCAGAGAAGAAATTGGAGGAGAATATGTAGCCGAATGAAGAAAGCGAGAACCTCCAAGATAACTCTCTACTAGTGTTTGAGTCACTTATTTAAATTTTCCTACCCTTTCCAAAGAGCCAACATTACAACCCTAAGACAAGTCCTTGTGATCCTAGTAATTAGTTAATTGTGAGTTGATTTTTGAGACCCTTGCCAAGCTTATGGTTACGTTCGTATGGATTGAGTATGAGCATATACACTAACCTTTTAAGTGCAATTAGCACTTGAGTGAGAAACACTTATCTTGTGAGCTTGATGACTTAGTACTACGAATAGTAATATGATTGGGTAATGTTTTGCATGAATGATATGTATGATGTAGAAATACTTGTTTTAATTGATGGAATTGCATGTGTAATATGTGTTGTACTTGGTGATCTCGTGAATTATACACGACTCCTTGGTTTGATTGCGTTGCCTCGGGACGAGTAATATGTAAGTTTGGGGGTTTGATGAGTGTGTTAATTCACAAATCTTGTGTCTAGATTTGTACTATTATGAAGTGTTTGAAGGGAAAAATTGGTTGTAAACTGATATATATTGTATAAAGTCACGAATCAGGTGTTTTAAAGCCGATTGAGTGATTTTACGAAGGAAATCAGAGTGGAAGTGTTGAAAATTGAAGGAAGGAAGTCGAGGCCATCCGTTGGACGAAGCAGGAGTGCAATTCGACCTGAAGGAGATCAATTCGACCTGCTCTTCAGGTTGAATTAGCAGCATAACATGTACAGAAGGTGGATTCGACCACAACAGGGGTGATTGTACCTGGGCATCAGGTCGAATCAAGGTCGAATCGATTGGTTGGGATGCCGATTCGACCTCGTCACTTCGATTCGACCGGGGCAGTTGGTCGAATCGAGCACCTGGGACTTACAGTGTGCCGATTCGACCTGTGATTCGACTTGGAGGAGTCAATTCAACCTGTTGCTGAAGTCAAATTGAGGCTCGAGAACTTACCATATTCGTATTTTTACAACGTCAATGCGTGTGATCACTTAAAAAGCCCATTCCAAGCCCAGGAGATGTGATTACAAGTATAAAAGAAGGCTTACGCAGCATCATATTCATTCATTGATTCATTCATTGAAGAACCAAGACATGGAGACGTAGAGTTGAGAGAAGATCGATCGTCCATCATCCGGAGGGGCTGTGATAGAGGTTCCGTTGGAGATTCAAGTAATATCAGTCCAACTAACCATGATTTTTCTTAGATCAATCATGGGCTAGAGCCGCTTCGGTAGTTCTAGGGTTATGAAGGTTTCATGAGTTAATTTGTCTTTTGTGTGGAAACTCCGTACAACACTACTTGTGGTTTATTTTATATAAGATTGCGCATTTTTAATCCATACTCACGGTCCTTTTGTGCATCAATAACTGTTGTGTAGAGTCTGAATACGTAACTTGGTTATTGGTTGAGTGCATTCACTGCTGAGCAGGGTTTTATGTTATAATTCTAAGTGAAGGGATTCCGAAGTCTTATTAGAACTATCTTATATGAATACTTGTTAATTAAATCATATTCGGGTTAATAAGTAGGATAAAGAGTATAACTTTATAGTACCTATAAAGGGAGATCAAATCGGGTTAAAGTACTAAGTGCACGGGAAATAATTGATTATGATAGTACCTAGAAAGGGAGATAAAGTATACATCTTGCTCCGAGGATATTCACACGTATCATACACATATTTATTGTGTCTATAGAGTAAATTTGCATGGTTTAGTAATGCGTCCATAAACCACAAGGTAGAGTCAGACACCGTCACACAGAAGATGAATTAATAAGTGGAACTGGATGACCTGACGAACTACCTATTATCTCACTTGATCACAACTCACTTATCTCTTCTTCTTGTTATTTTTACTTGTTATTTCGATTATTATTCGTTACTTAATTCAACATTACAACCATTATAAACTCCAACATAGTCTTAGTTTACTAGAATATAATTAAATTGATATTTATCTGCCCCTTGGGTTTGATATATAACTTGGTCATCTTCTAAACTACGATTGATATCCTTTATACTTGAGGATTAATTGTGTGTTGAGAAAACGCCTATCAGGTTTATATGATAATCATTATGAGCTCGTCAAGAGGACATCATCACCAAGTTCCGTTAGGACACGGATTCCTTCTACAATCAATAGTACACCATAGAGAGACAACACCATCTCCCAACTCATCGAGCATATTTATTTGACTATTAAATCTCACCCATCGATGAATTAAAGAAATAAATATTGGCCTATATGTCGAGGTTATTGTATAGGGATTAAGAGTACGAACTTCCATGATAACAAAAATCAAGTTCTATTATATAGTCAGTATAAACCATACGATCTCAACGGCAGTCCTATTCAATACACACAAAGCGCACTAGTGCAATTTAATAGTCACGACAGACTAGTGCCAAATCACACTACAACTATACCAATAGATAGTCCCCATCTATCTCAATTGTGAACATCTGTTTATACTTTATAAGGAACCGATAATATGATCTTCCGTGTGATGCCGCACACCACATTATCTATAGTATAAAGTAAATGGACTTTTGCAACATCATTATTGCAAACGTTTAATCATATGATTCTCATTTCAAATAAATTAAATTGTTAAAAAATTGTTCATACAAAAAGCTAGACTTTCAGTATACAATCCAATACTTGTAACTCTGCAGGCGCCATCCGATAAGGTACTCTTGATACTGGCACCGAACTAGGTATCAAGTCGATTGTGAACTCAATTTATCTATCAGATGGCACCCCTAGAAGGACTTCTGGAAATACATATTTGTATTCCCGTATAACTGGACTCACCTCCACAGGTGTCGTCTTGCTATTCATCACATACACAAGAAATGCCTCGACATTTTTATTGCGGACCATTTTCATCTCCATCATAGCAGTCAAGACTTTTGGTGTGGTTCTGGTCTTCGCTTCATGGAAAGTAAAACTCCCCACTTCGTTCTCGTGAAAGATAAATTTTTTCTTATTGCATCTAATGGTTGTGCAATTTTCCATCAACCAGTCCATTCCTAGGATAACTTCAAAATCCTTCAGGTTAATGACATATAAGACAACTTTAAGCACCTTATCTTCAAATTTCACATCCACTTCCCTCAACAACCTTTCCACCCTCATAGATTTCCAAGATGGCATGCTTACTTCGAAGGCATTACTTTCACTTCCACATTTAGTTTCTATTTTCGTTGCTAAACAAGAAGAAATAAAAGAAAGCGTAACACCAGTATCAAATAGTACAATAGCAGGAATATCTTGGGTTGGTAGGATACCTGTAATTGTTTCTGGGTTCTGGCCCGCTTCTTATTGAGTTAGAGAGTAAACTCAAACCTTCCCGGTAGATGATTATCGTTATTTTCACCTAAATTTTAGTGTCATTTTATGTCTATTTTTATATTATTTTATCCGTATTTGTGTACATTTTGGTTGTATTTGAAATTTTATGAAAATGTGTGAAAATGAGCTTAAACATATGAAAAACAAATGAAAATAGAGACGGGAGTTGAAACAAGAAAGGAGTGCAGAACTCGACCCAGCTCGGGTCGAGTCCAGCACTCAGTCGAGCTAGCTATGTGTAGAAGCTCGAGGCGTGCATCGAGCTCAGGCATGTAAGAAATGGCTGTGCGCCAATATCAGAAACAGGTACTTGGCCTCCTCTGTGCACGATTTCAAAACTCAAGCCAAGCTCGTTCAGAAGATAAGATGTAAGTACATAACTCGACTCGAGCTCAGTCAAATGCCGCAAGTAGCCTAGACCAGCTGTCCCGACTCGAGCCGAGTTGCAGAGCTCGAGTCTAGCTCGGCCAAGATCTGGGAAAATATCAGCAACCTTCTAGAAGGCCCAAGGGGTATAAATATCCCCAATTTTAACATTTCAAGCAGAATTCATAGGGCTTCATCTACTCACACACATCACTCATCATTTCCTTCATTTTACACCATCATCTTAATCTATTTTTCATTCATATCATCTACCATCAACTTTCCATCAAAACCACCATCCAAGTAAGGAAAAGAAGCATGGGAGAGAGAAGATTTGCAAGGAAAGGAAGGAGATCATCATTGGAGAAATTCAAGGGAGCTTTTATCCAATTCTTGTATTGAACTTTTTAGTTTTATCATGGTTCATGAAGATTTAATTATCTATGTTGTTTTCTTTATGAATATGGTAGGCTAATCTCCTTTGTGAGATTAGCAACATGAATGGTGTTGAATATTTTTTGTATTTATGCATTTTAATTTATGTGTTGATTGGGTTTATTGATTTTCTATCATTGATGCTTTGGATCTTGATGTTTATGATGATTTGTGTGGTTTGTTGTTTTAAATATGTGATTAGATTGAGAAATCAATTATGTGTTTAGGATAATTAATTAAATCATTTTATCATACACCTCATGTGCATTAAATCTTAAAGAGATAGAGATATCCTTTAGGATTTAGAACCCTTTGATAGAACATTCGATTGGTTAGATCGAGGTTGATTGCTCGAGTGAGGGGGCTCTCATGTTAAACTTGATACCTAGTTGTAATTGTTTGATTTAGAATCAATCCTTTGAGTCATTTTGAGACCTTATGAAGGATCTACATCATATTCATCTCGAGAGGGAGTTTTGGGGGAATTAGTGTTGGCCCTTAATTATTAACCTGTGACACATGTGAATTTGATGCATTAATCTTAGAATTACCATATCTCAATTGTTGTTAATCTCACTTTTACTTAACTTGGAAAACCAAACATCTTCACTTTATCTTTACTTGCTTGATTATTAATTATTTGTTTACTTAGCTTAATATTATTTACTTATATAAACACAACCATATCCACTTATGATTCGTTTATATAAAATTATAAGAAACGCGAGATCGCTTAAGTTCTAGTACCTACCCCCCTCGGGTTGGATTTTTTCAATTCTTGGATCGTACTTAACGATAGAGTATTTTTTGCTCTTAAAATGAACATACAAAAATTCGATAAGTAGATCTAGACCCCATTTCACCTTTTTGTGGGTTCCTTTTTGGACATTGCAAGTGAGTGTGCCCGACTCCTTACACCAATAACATATGCCTTTTCCCATCAAACATGGACCTGGGTGGTTCTTCCCAAAAGTGTTGAAAGCATTTCTTGTTCACTGATTGTTAGCACCTTGGCGGATAGGTGCTCTCTTGGATGAAGGCTAATTGCCAAGTTTATTTGGTGTCCATGCCCCCTTGCATTTTCCAATGTTGACAGATGATTTTTCTTTAGTATTGCCTAAATCTATGTGCGCTTCCACCTCTAAGGCATTCTTCTCAGCAATTGATTAAACCTGGTTCCTTTGCCCAAAAAAATGTTGCTTATCTCCTTCCTTAAGCCTAATTGAAAACCTCATTGTCTTTTGAGATTCAGTACTCACTAAATGGGGTGCATACTGAAATAACTGATTGTACTTCCGTTCATATTCCATAACAGACAAGCCCCTTTGCTTCAGATTTGGAACTCATCTGCCTTTTTTTCTTGATAAGTCAATGGAAGGTAATTTTGAAAAACCATTTTCTTGAACTCTTCCCAAATCATCACCGACATTTGCTCTGGGGTCTGTGTATATCCCAATGCCTCTCACCAGTATCTTGCGTCTCATATGAGTTGGAAAGCTGCACAAGAGACTTTCCGCATCGGTGCAGATCAAATTGTTGAATATCCTGTCAAGTGCTCGGATCCATTCATCCACCAATACTGGGTCCCCACGACCATTGAAGGTAGGTGCATTATATCACCCGAAAGTGTTCAAATATGGCATTCAGGTTGTGCCATGGTGTAGCTAGGTTTGCAGTCGTGGTAAAGTGTTGCGTAAGGCCTTCGAGCACAGTGGTGAGGTGTGCTAAAGGGTCAACCACTGGAGAATTTGGATCTTGAGCGGACGGTGCTCAGGGTTTAGGTCCTTGAGGTAGGCCTTGCATGGCTCCACGAGCTCGTCACCCTTCAGCCATTTTCTATGGGATTTATTGCATTAAACTTTTATGTATACATCAAAGGAAAAGAAAGCAAAATATATAATAATCATAATATCTCTTTTCATTGATAGTAGCAATTTTTGACATAATTGGGTTTCACAATCAAAATGATGATGAAAATTAAGTGGACCCTAGATCTTCGAGCCTCATGATGGCTTTTAAATATGTGCATAAAATTCTAACACATAATAGTTAACATAAACATAATAAAGTAGCTAACAAGTAAAGGATAAATGAATGACAACACGAACTTGTAAGTTATACACTTTACAAGACATGATCAATATCTAACAAACATCATATAGTCCTACACCCATCACCCTAATCGTACATCACCTTCTCTCCCCCGATAGCACCATAAGTACTGCCATGGCTGCTCAACTCCTCTGGGACAAGATGGGGAAATTCGATTCTAGAGGAAGACCATAGATGCTCGGTGGGTGATCTCAAAGGAAACCCCAATCAAAAGAAGGTCAGAGAAGAAGGTAGGTGCTGAGCCACCAAAAGGGAGCTGAATACCCTCAGTCATCATCGTAGGGTAAACGTCAGTGTTGAAGAAGTCAAGGTCTGGGGTACCTAAAGTTAGGAGATCTACAGGTAACAACTTGGGGATAGTTTATGGTCCTAAGAGCTTTAGATAATTTTCTTGGAGTGTTGAGTATTTTCGGTGGTAATGACAGAAACTTGGTAATAGAATGACAAAGATTTGTGGTGGTAATGGAACGGTAAAGATTTGGGATAATCTTGAAGAAAATGAAGGGATGTAACGACTTCTTACTCTCAACAAGTTACTGTGAAGGGAAGATTGGAGAGATTGTAAGTGTCTCAACAGGTCGCTGTGAAGGGTGTTGCCTCGGGATGAGCAACGGGTAAGTTTGGAAATAAAAATAAAGCGAAAGAGAGAGTATGAAAATTAGCGGGGAAATAAGGACTATGACAAATACCCCCTTCAAAATACAATTGTCATCAACTTAGGTCTTGCAACTCTGATTACATGTAATAATCAATTCGTAGCATACAAGTTAAGACAATCACCACCAATTCAAATGCTCCATTGACATGCTCTCACGGGAGGCATATATCGCTCTCACTCAAGTGTTAAGATGTACACTTATGGGTTAAGGTGTTTACGCTCAGATTCAATTCAAGTGCATGCGTAACCATAAGCTTGCCAAACGTCTCAAACTCTTTACCACTAAAAGTATGATTCGACAATGGGATCAAAAAGGACTTTTCTTTTGGATGTAATGTTGGCTCTTTGGTTAAGGTAGGAAATATATGGACAATGTGACTCAAATAGTGGAGAACTAAAGCTGATTGATCACTTCAACTTTCATCCCCTCTTTCTTTTCAATGCAGACGATTTTCATTCTTTCTTCACCTTCAAGCACAACTATTTTTTCTTTTCTCAAGCACATCTTTTTTTTCCTTCTCTTTTTCTGCTTTTTCTCTCGAGGTACCTGTTTCGGGCACTACCTTATGCATCCCCCACAGGGTACTAGATTTTAGCACTACCCTAGGGTATTTGATTCAATGGAGTACTAGATTTAAGCACTACTCCAAGATTTTCTCCTTAAATGCATTATCAAGCTAAATCACTGTTTCAATGCCAATTTCATTCCTTCCCAAGCTGTTATCAAGCTCTATCAACATACTTTGAAAAGCCATTAATTCTCCACTAATAAGACAATCAAGGCTCAAGAAATTCAGATGCTCAAAGTGGTTCTTTCTCGTAGGCTACCAAAGAATTAAATTTTTAAGCTCAACAGGGCTAACTACGGATAAACAATCATATGGTAGGGAATTATTTGGCTAAGTGATGCGCATTTTCTTTGCACGCAAAATTAATCCCCAAGTATTAAGGATATCAATTGCAGCTTAAGCAAGCGACCAAGTGAATATCGAACCCAAGGGACGGCGTATTATCAATTTAATTATTATCTAAATTAATTAAGACGATTATGGCAATAACGTTGAGGTTTAGAATTATTAAACTAATAAACAAGTAATTAAAATAACAAATAAAATAAATATCACTTGAAGAATACGAAAGTAGATCAAGTAGGAGAATAGGTAGCTCTAGGATAATCCAGTTTTACTTATTAACTTCCCTTCCTTGTGTCAATGTCCGACTCTGCCTTATGGAATATGGACGCATCACTAAACCATGCATATCTACTCTATAGACGGAAGTAAACATGCGTGTAACACGTGTGAATAACCTCGGAGCAAGAGATATAATTTCACCCCCCTTTCTAGGTACTATCAGTATCAATTATTTTCCCCTAGGATTGGTACTCTAACCCGATATGATCTCCCTTTATAGGTACTATGAAATTATCCTCTTTATCCTACTTATTAACCCGAATTCAATTCAATTAATAAGTATTCATATATGATAGTTCTAATGAAGCTTCGGAGTCCCCTCACTTAGAATCATAACATGGAATCCTGTTCAGCAGTGAACGCACTCAATCTACAACCAAGATATATATTCAGACTCTATATACCAATTGAAGATGCACAAAACGACCGTGAATATGGATTAAGAAAGCACAATCATATATAAAATAAATCCACAAGTAGTGTTGTACGGAGTGTATACATAAAAGTTCAATTAACTAGATAAAACCTTCAAACTCCTAAATCTACCAAAAAGGCTCTAGCCCATGGTGTTGTAGGAAACACACATGGGGGTTCGATAGATCTTACCCGGATGTCCGGAAAATACAAGATAAATTAGAAAACGAATAAACCCTTGATATGGCGTCTTCATGCCCTTCTCCATCTTGAATCCTCCTCTTGGTTCTCCTCTTGATTCCACAAACGAATCTTTAAAGTGATGGATGGATGGAGGAAAGGAAGTCGATGATGGATGGGGGGTGATCCCCCCTTGTGGGGTGTTGTATGTTGTGGCCTCTCCTCGGTGATTGGTGACGTTTTCCTTGACTGCATGAGCCTCCTTTTATACTTGTAATCACGTCTCTAGGGCTTGGAATGGGCTTTTCAAGTGATCCCACGCGTTTTGGCCTCTAAAATACGGATTTTCCCACACGTAGGTTCGACCACGTCAAGCAGGTCGAACCCCTAGCCACAGGTCGAACCCCAGGTCGAACCCAGCTACTGGATTTGCGCAGTCTCTCCGTTTCACGTATAACTTTCACATCCAACCTCCGAATTGAGTGATTTTTGCGCTCACGCGATCCTCTCTTCCTTGGCTTTCTCTGAATATAAAGATGTCACAAAAACTCCAAGAATTAAATATGTAACAAGCCATGGAAAGTAGCACATCAGTTCTGTTCGGCACAGCTCGCGCGGCGTCACCACTTTGCTCATAACTTCCTCGTTCGGACTCCGAATGGGATGTTCTTTACACCAAAACGACCCTCTCTTCAGTGGCTTTCCAATAATATATCACAAATCCAATTCAGAGCTCCACATCAATACAGAATAATTACACAATTCGACGTGCATTTATCAGCATTCTTGCACAAATTGCACCTTTTCTCAAACTTGGCTCTTTTCATCCTTTTTCCACCTAAAACACAACAAAACACCTCAAGTGCACCTTATTCTCATATATATCGAATATAAGACATTTGTGCTCATATAAGACTACAATATCAATCAAAAAGGTGTTAAATTGGACACTAAAACACGTTTATTTTCACTCTCATCACTAAGTAACTCATAATTCAAGAATGGCCTAAAATCATCTCCCATTATCTAACATAACATGCGATCTCAAATAAGACAAGAGGCAAATTCTAGAATACACATACGAGAACGATACTCACCAGAAAGAAAGATCATGTGATTATGTAACATGATCAATAAGGCTCAAATTCTCACATGGGTTTTTAACAAGTAACAGAGCACTTTTCATGGAAGCAATATCCCACAAGTACACATAGAACTTCATATCACAATATAACTCAAGTACACTTCCTTCATCAATTTCAAAAGCATATGAATTCCAAGCCCAATTTAAACATATAAGCTCACATGGATCACCAAAAATATAAACTCAATCCTTTCACTCCATGAATTAAAAGCACACATAAGAATTAGAAAAAGGAAATGAGGGCATCTGATTTTTCTTCAACATATGCATGAGCTCCTCAGTGTAGAACTCATCTTGCCACTCTTTTACCTGTTCTTTCATCAAAACTCAAGCACACCTCATCATCACAGATTCATCAATAATAAAATAAGAGAACTATAAGAAAAACTCAATTGACTATCTAATTGATTCCACACACTAGAAACACCAACACAACACACTAAACATTAGGTAAATTGCAAAAAAATCGATATATCAACACCAGTTAAAGTATTAATACACCGCAAAAATCAATCTTCTAATAAATAAATAACCAACGAAAGGAAAAATTATACCCTCGGTGCTCATAAGATGAGGTAAGTACATCACACCCCCAAACTTAGTAAAAATGAAGTCGAAACTAAGTTTGAAAAGAGATGTAATTGTCGAAACTTGAACACCTCAAATATAATAACTATTCACCCACACGAAAGATATAATAAAATAATAAAACAGAAGGGACAAGCCCCCAACAGGCGCTCATGTTTAACGTCGGAGAGTCACGATGGTAAAGTCTTAATCAATTAGAAATAATAAAATCAATAATAGCATCCGTCCCCGGCAACGGCGCCAAGAACTTGATGCGCGTTTTCTTTGCACGCAAAATTAATCCCCAAGTATGAAGGATATCAATTGTAGCTTAAGCAAGCAACCAAGTGAATTATCGAATCCAAAGAACGTCATATTATCAATTTAATTATTTACTAAATTAATTAAGACGAATGGGAATAAAAGTGAGTATTGAATTATTAAACTACTAAACAATTAATTAAAATAATAAATAAAATAAATATCACATGAAGAATACTAAAGTGGATCAAGTAGGAGAATAGGTAGATCTAGGATAATCCAATTCACTCATTAATTTCCCTTTCGTGTGTTGATGTCCGACTCTGCCTTGTGGAATATGGATGCATCACTAAACCATGTATATCTACTCTATAGACACAAGTAAACATGCGTATAACACGTGTGAATAACCTCGGACCAAGATATATAATTCCACCCCCCTTCTAGGTACTATCAGTATCAATTATTTCCCTGGCCAATTGGTACTCTAACCAGATATGATCTCCCTTTATAGGTACTATAAAATTAACTTTTTTATCCTACTTACTAACCCGAATTCAATTCAATTAATAAGTATTCATATATGATAGTTCTAATGAAGTTTCAGAGTCCCCTCTTTTAGAATTATAATATGGAATCCTGCTCAGCGGTGAACGCACTCAATCAATAATCAAGATATGTATTCAGACTCTACATAACAGTTAATGATGCACAAAACGACCGTGAGTATGAATTAAAAAGCACAATCATATATAAAATAAATCCACAAGTAGTGTTGTACGGAGTTTACACATGAAAGTTCAATTAATTGGTAAAAACCTTCACGACCCTAGTTCTACCAAAAAGGCTGTGTAGCCCATGATTTTGTAGGAAACACACATGGGGGTTGGATAGATATTACCCTTATGTCCGAAAAATTAGAAAGTAGAAGAAAAGAATTAGGAAAACTCTTGGTGTAGAAGCCTCCTTCCTTCTCTCTTCCATTTCTTCAATTCCTCTTGGTTCCTCTTGATTTCACAGACGAATCTTCAAAGTGATAGATGGATGGAGGAAAGGATGTGGATGATGGTTGGGGGGTGATCCCCCCTTGTGGGCTGTAATATGGTTGTGGCCTCTCTTATGGCTCTCTTGTTGAATTCTCTTCCAATTTATGAATAATGATGTGAAATATATATAGGTGTGAGAAGAGAATTAAATAAGGAAAGAAATATATATGGGTGAATCATGGAGGATTATGTGATAAGGAGATAAATTAGGTAATTTTCGTAAATTCTCGGAAATTCTCGCTGGCAACTGCGCGACTTCACGATTTTAACCATAACTTCCTCGTTCCATCTTACATTTGAGTGATTCTTACGCTCACGCGATCCTCTCTTCCTTGGATTTCTATCCATATAATGAACTTATAGAAAATCCAAGATTTGAATATATAACAAGTCATGCAAAGTGGCACTGCCGTTCTGTTCGACACAGCTTGTGCGACGTCACCACTTTGATCATAACTTTCTCGTTTGGAATCCAATTGAGGTGTTCTTTATGCCAAAACGACCCTCTCTTCTGTAGCTTTCCAACCATATATACACATCCAATTAAGAGCTCCACAGTAATACAGAAAAAGTTTACAATTTGGACATGCATTTTTCAGCATTCATTGCACAAGTTGCACCTTTTCTCCAACTTTGCACTTTTTATCATTTTTCCACCTAAAATATAATAAAACACCTCAAGTGCACCTTTTTCTCATATATATTGAATATAAGATACTTGCGCTAATATATAACAAGAATTTCCATCAAAAGGTGTTAAATTGGACACTCAAACACGCTAATTTCCACTCGCATCAAAGGGAAGGTTGGAGAGATTGTAAATATTCTTTAGAAGATTTGAAGACATAGAATGTTTGAAGAGTGTTTTTCATAGGATATTTGAATATCTTTTGGAAGATTTGGAGACGCCTTTGTGATATATGCGACTGCAAAGATTTAAAATTCTCTCATGATTGTCTGTGTTAAATCCTCATGCGTTATTGGTTACTTCCACCGCGTTCCCTTATTGGTTACCTTCACTGCCTTAAACAATACTACGCGTTTTTGTAGTTACGTCTTTTAGCATTTCATGAATCGCATTCTCAAATTATTATATCTAATTGCAGATTTGATTATCATATTATCATCACTATTATTATTATTTTTTTATTATTATTATTATTATTATTTTGATATGTGTGCGTATAGATATAAATATCTATACATGACTATTACACAGGCACGCATCATATCACACGATGGAGCTTATAACGACATGAAGGGCCATTTCAAGGACATCGTGATACTTCTCACCCAATTCGAGAAGCTGGCACTGAAGTATGCGACGCCCGGGCTGAGGTTTGTGAAGCCGATGCCTGGCCAACGGGTAAATAAACAGCTGGAGGGGTTAAAAGTTGTCAATGGGCTAATGATGGATCTAGGGTTTCACTTTCCTATCCATCCTAGTTTGGGCAATTTACTGCAATATTGGAATTTGACCCCATCCCAGTTGACCCTAAATGCGTGGCCCACCGTGATTGGGCTCATTATCCTCTTTCGTGAGAAGGGTTATCAACATTTGACCCCCAAGGAGATCGAGCGCTTGTGCCAACCTTCAGAGGAGCCTTCAGCCAAGGGATTCTACCGCCTCAAAGTTAAAAATAAAATGTTCTTTTCGGGGTAGTCTTCTTCTATAAAAAATGAAAGGATTGGTTGTTTTAGGCGTCGGGCAATTGAAGCCTGCCCAGATCGAGGTCCCCTAAACATTCCAGATTCTCCGTGTGCGTGAGTACTTTTTTATGTGCTTTTAAAGCTTACCCCAGTGTTGGGTGCGTGCTATTGTAACTTGTTTTTCTTACTCTTTTCTTCAGATAGGGACAAATGTGCAGGGCTCCCCTTTCCAAAGAGTTTTTCAGACTAATCGAAACTATCTGCAAGATGAGGGCGGAGGAGAAGAGTACTGACATAAACACAGACAAGCTCCTTATCAAATGCAGGTAAGATTCTCACGTGCCAGCACCGTTGTCTCTAGTGACTGTTGTGGCCCACGCCGAGCCAAAGGGGGTTCCAACTGCTGCCCAAGATCTCTTTATCAGCTGAATAACCAAATTGGGTGGGTCTTCTACTCAGCCCATCTGCTTCAATGCATCTCAAGTGGCGCATTCACGTCCCTTAGTAGAGGTTGTTGAGGTCAACGACACCTTGCCCGTCGAGCCGAGCCCCCAAGCTTTGTCGGCTGGTGTTCACGGGCTGGGTCATGGAGAAGGTCCAAGTGCTACAAGTTTGAGTGGGGCGAACTTACATTTAGATTCAGGGAAGAGCGCCCTGGACTCTCCTGCTCAGGAAGGATTGGAGGGTCGTACCATAAGGGAGGAGCATGGGGAAGATGAGGAGGAGGACTATCTGGTCCTAGATTTTGGTAGCTCTTTGCCAATTGTAAGGCCCATGCAGCGCCTGCCAGTGGCTTCGGTTGATGACGCGCTCGGGGGTTAGGCATTTTCTTTTGACGATCCTTCCCAGCCCCCGAGTAAAAGGGCCAGTGCAGAGAATTTGGGCATCTTTATTGGTTGGCTGTTGCCTGGGCCGGCCTTAATGGAAACTTCTTACCTCGGTTTTGAGGCCAGTGCCTCTTTGCTGGAAGTTCACGTGCGCGCTTCTTCCTATTCTCCGTAACATTTATTGGTCTAATCTGTACAACTTTCCTCGGCTAGATCTCCCCGCTTATATGTAGAGGGAAATAGAGATAATTCCTGCTTCTTTTACATAGGAGGAGAGTGACATCATCGGGGGATTAAATATTGAGGACTTGATCTATTCCGCTACCGGCTATCAATCTTGAGCCTTGGCTTATTTGAACCAAGTACCATTCATGCTAGCCCAGAAAGACCAGGAAATAGCACTCAGAGTCACCAACGCGAGGCAAAGTTGGTTTAGGCGAGACGGAAAGCAGAGGTGGCGGAGTGGAGATACGTGGAGAGCATACAAGCTGAGAAGGAAGAGACTGATAGATAAGGTAAGGCTCGGAGTGAGCTAGAGGCAATTTTAGGGACGGCTAAAGAAGAGCTGTGGCTAGCTGAGGAAAGGATCTGTCTTTACAAGGAGAAGTTGAAGGTTGCGGAGGAGGAGTTAAAAGGCTCCAAGGGGAGGTGTGAGTCTTTTTCTCAGGAGCCAACCGACGTTAAGGGGCTATTTGTGGAGCGTTAGAGGGAGCGGGTCACTAAAGAGTCCGAGTTGACTGCTCTTCATGACATATATCATTTCGACTTTATAGCTTTGATAAGCTTCAAGAGGAAGGTGGCCGGCATAGTCGAATTTGCCAAGGCTCTGGCACATTCAGCACGGATGATAATTCTATGCAGTGTGTTAGGCCTCCTAGAAAGTTTCTGCCGAATGTTGCGAGCCAGAATAGATGCTTCCATCTACTGACTGGCATCCACTGGAGTCGAAAAGAATGAACTTGGCCCCCTTAGGGTTGGTTTCAAATTTCTTTCCTGTGCCTACTTTTGTCACTTGGGCAGCATCTCAGACGTTCATGGCATCAACTTTCGAGGTGGGAACTCGGGCTCTGACTCTCCCCCCTTCTGGTCTTGCCGACGGGGTCTAGACTTGAGTTTAGAGTATATATGTACTTTATTTTTATTTTCAACTTTTCGTCTCCTTTATAAATTTTCTTTAATGGCAATGATTGCATGAATAGTGGTTTCTGACAATCATTTAATGCATCATTAATGCGTTTGTCTCCCGATATTCCTTCCGCCACTATTTCTCGAACTGTCATATCAGTTATAATCTACTTTCTGCTTTTTAAGCCGATTTCGTCCACATGTGACAATCCAACGGCCCTCATTTGAATTGAGGATGACCACTTCGAATTCTTAGAGGGAACAGTTACCTTCATTCCTCTATAAAAGGAGATGATTCTCCATTTGTGGAAGTCACACTTCCTTTCTTCTTCACAAACTGTAGCTTTCGTAAGAGATTTTCTATGGCTATCATTTCTTTACTTTCTATGATCACTGTCTTCTTCCTAGTCTCTTGTGCTTTTTTCTTGCTGCTGTTGGTAGTGGACTCGAGGTCCTGTAAGGACCTCAGTGGTTTTGATGAAGACGAGGGCGAGCAACGCTAGGGCTCTGCCGGTTACTCGGAGCTATCGTCATTTTGTTACTCCGCCACCACACTATGAGCTTCCACGTGAATCCACGCCGCTTATGGCGGGATCATCAAGCCATCGTGTTGTGGTGAAAATTGAAGGGATGGCCTCACTGTCGTTCATAAATCTGGAGGACTTGGCTGAACCAGGGCAGTCAACTCACCCTTCGAGTCGGGGTCACACCGTGACCAATACCACCCTGAGGGGTTACGCTTCTAGTATGAGGCTGGAAGATATGGATAATGCCTTCAATCCTTACAGTTACCCTAATATAGGGTTTGTTACCCTTACTCATAATGAACGACCATGGAGAGGAGCACCCAGCCACGCTACCTTTAGCATGGAAAGTTCACTGCGGGCGTGCGACTTCACGTGGCCCAGGTTCTCGCTTGGGTATTGGTGTCCTGAGGCCAGCCCCAATGCAACTGATACCTTCCGCTTGGGCCAGCCTGGTTAGCCTTCTGGTGCTCTTGAGCGAGATTGGGTGTTCATCTCCTACCACAAGTGACATTGATTACGTGTTTAGATATGTTTATGATCTCGGGTGCCAAGGGCACTACTACTGCAAGTACACGAGGCATCCGTCCGATCTTCCAATGGAATGATATCGGGGGGCTAACATTGGAGACGATAGTGGTTTTGGGTTTATGGGTTTGAATGTTGAGATCACCTTGGGAACTATCTACCAATCCCCTATACCTTCTAGACTCCAGAATCTCGTAAGTTATTTAAGGATTGACTTGTTGGTTTCTTTTTGTTTTCTCTCTTTCCTCCTTTTTTATGGCACTAATCTGTTTGTTACTTTCTCCTGGTGATAGCACTTATCCACCCCTCCGAAGAGGAACTGTCTTTTAGTTTTCAGAGAGCCTTTGACGTGATAAATCAATGGTGCTTCTCACGATGTTCTACCTCTGCTATCTGTTACACGGCTATCCCAGGCTAATTTATTTCAGGATTCCACTAGGGCCATTCTGGTAAGCTTCATCGGGAGAGTAAGTGACAACTTCACTTCTTGGGACACCACTCTTGAAGAGTATTTCTCCTCAGGCTGTAAACCCTTCTACGCCCCGTGATGTCTATGGGGAGGCTGGTCTCAGCTCCGTGGCCGTCGAGAATATTCTTACTGCTATTAAAGATGAGCGAATGCCTTATGGTGGGGTCACAATTGCTGTCGCCGAGTTAGGACTGGTTGGACAAGTAAGGCCTCAGCCAGGGTAGCTAGGCGAGGAGAATTCTTCCAGGAGGACGTCACGTCCTATGCCCATCGGCAGGAGAGGGAAAAGACTCCGATGGGTGATGAGGAAGTACGGGCTAGCATGGCCTTTAATTTCGCTTTCTAGTCGGGCCATTCTACAGGAGTGAGGATTGACACTATGCGGACTCCTCTTGCAACCGGTTAGCATAAGGTCCTTGGATGGAGGAAGGTGCACGAGCGGAGATGGGCGGTTCAGGTAGGGGAGTGCTGCTAGTTGATTTGGAAGATCTACTTTGGTTGTAGAGCATTGGGGAGGCACGAACTGCGATTAAGACATAATTGAGCGTGTCCGAGGCTGGCTTTATTGCCGCTCTCTCCTGGAGTTCGGTTTTGACCCTAATCGTTGTCATTTTCACCTAGATTTATTATCTTTGTTTGTGGATTTTCGGATGTTTTCATCCGTGTTTGTGTTACTTTTGATGGAGTTTATGTAATTATGAGAAATGTGGTATGGATTGATCAAAATGTGTAAATGAGCTTAAATATGTGCAAAATAGGTTAAGAAATAGAGAAAAATGGGCCGTGTCTGGGAATACACATAACACGTTGTACTAGGTGTGCACTACACGAGCCATGCACTACTACACGGCCTGTGTAGGTGCAAAAGATAGTGCAAAATTTAGAATGTTCCGAAAGCTTCTAGAAGGCCCCTAAGTGATATAAAATAAAGACTTGTGCGAAAATTCAAGGAGGAGATCAGAAAATTAGAGCAGTTACACAACAACACATTTTCACACACTAGATCAATTAGATTCATCTCCATATATTTGATCCATCAGTTCCACTTGATCGTCAATAATCCATCCATCAGTCCATCTATCCTCCACTTGAGAAGAGGAAAGCATCAATGATTGAAGAAGTTAGCATTTTGAAGAGAAGGAATGTTATCTCCATAAAAGGAAAGCCAATCAACTTTTCAATTGTTAATTTTTTTCTTATTTTGGCTCAAATGGAGCAAGTCTTTTAATGTATTGATCTAAACACAATGTGTAGTGGCTAGTCCTATAGTAGGGCTAATCATATGATTGATTGAGAAGAATGCTAGATATGTAGGATTTGAGATGTTGAATTAAGTTAATTTTAGAATTCCTTTTATGATTATTGAATCATGTTTCATTTCAATACTTGTGTGATTAAATTCTCTATTCATAATGTTAGGATGGCCATTCCAATATTATGATTAGGTGTTAAATTGAATCATATATTAAAATGAGCATGTATGTTAGTGTGAAGGGAGGTAAGACATACGCTTCTTATGCTTAGAACATTCATAGGAGGACATTTAAGAAATTGAGTGAAAAGAACCAAACTTATGATCATAGTACCTTAAGGAAATTGAGATTAAGAACAATCCTAGGAGATTTGGACTTGTAAAAGAATCGAGAACCTAATTTCCTTGGCCATGGGGATTAGGGGTAAAAACGTGATTGCTTTTAGTCCAAAATTAATGAAGTTCTCCATCAAGAGTTATGCATATCTAACTAGATTCTTAACCATGATTATGATTAGCCTTGCTTCCTTCTTAAGTGAATTCTATCTACATTTCATTCATCTTATCATTTGATCGATTTTTGAAACAATTCATTATTAGTTGAATTTTTAGTTAATTGATTAGAATAATAAGTAGTCTAAATATCAAACCTTCAATCTTGTCACTCTTACAAAGCTTAAATCAATGACAAATCCGGATATAACCATGAGTTTATTTTTCCTTGGAATGATATACTTATAAATTTGGTTGCTTGGTCACACATGTACAATAACGATAGAGTCTCTTACTCTTAAATATTTTATTAGAAATGCGACAAAGAACAGACCCACTAGCTTCAGCGAGGGGCCTCACGAGATCGAAAATGCTGCCTCGACTAGTATCGGCTATGCTCTGTCCTTTCTTTGTTGCTTCCTATTACTAACCGAATCTTGTCAAGCCTTTCCTCCTGGCATCAGCCTAAGTGCTAGGGCTTTGGTCCTTGCTGGAGAGGGTCTAGTTGGTACAGAGGTTTGGCAGACCATTGTGGTCGAGCACTTGATCTCTTCAGCTAACGCCTAACTCGAAGCATACATGGAAAGGGCCTGGCTGGCCGAGAGCCAGGTTCACCAGTTGGATGCTGCCTGGTATCTTACCAAACACGAACTAGAGCGTGAGAGGGAGCGCGTTGCTCAGTTGGAGGCAGAGGTGGCCTGGATGAGAAGCCATCGTGACTTTGCGGGAGGTGATCCTGATGGTGCTGGTCTGAGTGGCACAGGCAGGGGCTTAGGTGGTGCCAGTGACCACGTTTAGTTTGGTGTCTTGTTTGTTGTTTTGATGTTTTAGCTGGGTTATAGCCTGTATGAGGCGGGTTTGTTTTTTAAGAAGTAATAGCTCATATTTAATGTCCATTTTGCATTGCATGCAAGTGAAATGAGCTGTGGCATAGCGTGAAGTTTTCTTCAAGCTTATTTGCACTTTATTTAATACGGGCTTTAGTGTGATCCAGGGTTTACACAGCCTCGCCAACCCATTATAAAATGGGGCATTCCCAAATGATGTTGTGCATGCGTAGGCATAGAAACGCTTTAGGTTTTGAGCTTTCCATGGGTGCTTAATGCTTTCATTGTTGAATTTGCTGAGCTGGTATGCCCCATTGCCCAGGTTTCTTTTTAATTTATACGAGCCTTCCCTGTTTCCACCAAAGACACTGCCGCCTGCTGATAAATTTTCCTCATCACCAAATCTCCAATCGTGAAGTCTCTTCAGTTGACCTTCTTGTTGTAGCAAGCTCCAGCCTGGACTTATATATCGCATGTCTTTCTGCCGCTTGTAACCGGAGTTCTTCTACCAAGTCCAGGATGAGCTCGAGGGCTTTGAAGTTGGGGTTTTGCTCATGATGGGCCACTCGGAAAGTTAGGTGGACCACTTCTGCTAGGATAACTACCTTAGTGCCGAATGTCACTGAAAATAGGGTTCACCCATTGATGTCCTAGTGGGCGTGCGGTGTGACCACATCACTCCAGGAGGTTGTGCAGCCCAACTCCCTTTGAGTCCTTTGATGAGAGTGAAAATAAGCGTGTTTTAGTGTCCAATTTAACACCCTTTTAATGAGAATTATTGTCATATATTAGCACAAATTTCTTATATTTAATATATATGAAAAAAATATATGTTTGAGATGTTTTATTGTATTTTAGGATGAAAAATGATCAAAAATCCAAAGTTGGAGAAAAGGTACAACTTGTGCAAAAATATTGAAAAACGCACGTCCAATTTGTATAATTTTTTCTGTATTCGTGTAGAGCTCAAAAATAAAAATGTGATACCTGGTTGGAAAGCCACAGAAGAGTGGGTCGTTATGGCGTAAGAAACACCTCATCGAAGTCCAAACAAGAAAGTTATGATCGAAATTATGACGTCGTGCAAGCTATTTCTACTCAGCATGACTGTTCCACTTTATATGACTTGTTACATCTCCAAATGTTGTACTTTTGGTAAAATCTTTATATTTATAGAAAACCAAGGAAAAAAGAATCGCGTGAGCGTAAGAATCACTAAAATCGGAGTATAGACGAGGAAGTTATGCTCAAAATCGTGAAGTGGCGCAGCTGCCAGCGAGAATTTCCAAAAATTACCTATTTCTTGGAGCACAATTAATCTCCTTATCACATAATTCTCCATGATTCACCCATATCTTTTATTTCCTTATTTAATTCCCTTTTCACACCTATATATATTTTACATCATTATTCATGTGAGAAGGCACCACAACACAATCATCCTACACCCCCTTAAGGGGGATCACCCCCAAACCATCATTCACATCCTTTCCTCCATCCATCCATCACTGTAAAGATTCGTCTATGGAATCAAGAGGAGAACTAAGAGGAAGATTCAAGATGGAGAAGGATGCGACGACTCCCGCATCTATAGATTTATTCATTTTCTAATTTATATTGTGATTTTCCAGACTATGGGTAAGATCTATCCAATACCCATGATTATTCTTCGCAACATCATGGGCTAGAATCATTATGGTAGATATAGTGTTTTGAAGGTTTTATGAATTAATTAAACTCTCTTGTGTATCCTCCGTACAACACTACTTGTGGATTTATTTTATATATGATTATATTTTCTTAATCCATATTCACGGTCGTTTGTGCATCTTCAATTGGTATATAAAGTCTGAATATATATCTTGGTTGTAGATTGAGTGCGTTCACCGCTGAACAGGATTCTATGTTATGATTCTAAGTGAGCGGACTTCGAAGCTTCATTAGAACTATCATATATGAATGTTTATTAATTGAACTGAATTCGGGTTAATAAGCTTGATAAAGAGGGTAATTTTATAGTATCGATAAAGGGAGATCATATTGGGTTAGATTCCAGACTTGGGAAATAATAGATGCTGATAGTACCTAGAAAGGGGGGTGAAATTATATCTCTTGCTCCGAGGTTATTAACAAGTGTTACACGTATATTTACTTGTGTCTATAGAGTAGATTTACATGGTTTAGTGATGCGGTCGGCCTGCACTTGAGAGGGAAGTTAAGTAGTAAAACTGAATTATCCTAGAGCTACTTATTCTCCATTCTTGAGTCACTTTCGAAATCTTCTAAGTGCTTTTATTTTTATTGTTATTTTAATTAATTTTTTAGTAGACTGATAATCAAGTTTTTAGCGTCGTTGTCAGGGACGGCAATTATTATTTTATTATTTCTAGATTTATTAAGACTTTTATGAGTGATTATTTATTTCAATCTAACTTTGAATTTTTCTGAGTAACTTGTGCACTAGGAAAAGGAGAGGAAGGAAAGAAAGAATAACACACAATGCTAAACATGGCTGGAGAAAGGCAAAATCTGAATAATGTTGCCATACGTGATATTTTTAAGAACAATGTGATTGGCAACATGGGGTTAATAGTAGCAAGGGAGAAGATGATGATTTGAGATACATCCCACTCTTATCAATATGGTAGAGGAAGAATCCCTTTTTCTGGAGGTTGCTTTGAAGATCCATATCAGCATCTCAGAAGATTCCTTGATTGTGCAAACACTTAGAAGGGTACTGGAGCTAATGATCATGCTAGACGGATCACCCTATTCAAGTTTTCATTGATTGATAAGGCAGAAACTTGGTATGAGACTATTGATGCAACAGACTACACTACATGGGACCAACTGCAGCAGACGTTCTTAGAGTGATACATGCTACTCTCAAGGATCTTAAGAATGAAGCAAGAGATCACCCAATTAATTATGAATCAGTGTGAGAAATTTTATGAGACGTGGGATAGGTTCAAAGATATGCTCAGGAGGTGCCCAAAGCATGAGATGTCTAAGACTTAATACATAAGCATCTTCTACTATGGATTGGATTGTGAGTCAAGTGTTCTTATTGATGCATCCTCAGGAGGAACACTGTTATCTAAGACAGTACTTGAAGCAGAAAAGTTATTTGAAGACATCTCTATGAATTCATGTGACTGGCTTACGGAAAGAATTAGAGGAACTTGTGAAGTGGGTAAGGTGGCGCAGGTTGAACATCAAGTGGTGAAGCCGAATAGTGATGATGAGATCGCCATTAATTTAGCTAATATCAATAAGCTACTAGAATCCCAACAGACAGATTAAGGAGTTGACACAAAGAGGGCCTAACATGCATCAGCAGGAAGTGAGGCTAGTGTTGAAGATGCCCTCAATCGATACATGGCTAAGAATGATGCAAGGGTTCATCGACTTGAGTTTGCTATAAATTCAACCCATGCAAATTTGTCCAAGCAGCTGAATGAACTTACTTTGATGATGGGGCCGATAGACGGGAGCATGAATCAATTGACTCAAACATTGGAGAAAGAAAAGTTCCCGTCTCAAGGCATAATGAACCCAAAAGAGTGCAAAGCCATCATGTTGAGGTCCAGAATGCAGTATGAGGGATCGATGATGCCAAAAATGGATTCAAGAGCTTCAGGAAGCCGATTCGACCCTGGTTCGACCAAGACCCTTGGTCGAACCACCTTTCACAAGTCAAACCAAGCACTTGGGAAATTTTCGGAGATCGCTGATGGCTGGTTTGACCAAGGTCTTCTTTGAACCAGCTCCGAAAGGGGTCGTACAGAAAAGTACGGAAGAGATGATCATTTGTGCGCATGAATCACCTCAATCGAAGGTTGGATGCGAAAGTTATGCTCGAAATCATGAGATTGCGCAGTCACGCCCAAGAGGTCCGTTAGATCAGCCGTTCGAGTAGAACCTTAAAGCAATGAAGATTCACATGGAGACTCAATCATGCAAGAGCATAGATGTGATTTGTAAGTTGTTTAATCTTGATTTTAATAGGACAGATGACTCTGAAGTTGAGTCGAAGATGGACAAGGAGAAGTGTAAACAGGCATGGGAAGAAGAAAATTCTGAGGATCATATACTTGTGACCAAGAAAGGTGAGGTGCTAAGTGTAGACAAGAAGAGGGAAAGAAAGTACTTGAAGGTGAGGATGCAAGAAGATCGTCCTCTGATCAAGTAGTCTTCAAAAGATTTCATACTGTCGTGACTCTATGATGTTAAATATGAATGCCTGTTGGGGGCTTGTCCCTTCCATTTTATTGCTTTATTATTTCTTTTATGTGAGTGAGGAGTTATTATATTTAAGGTGCTCACGCTTTGGCAATTACATCTCTTTTCAAACTTAGTTTTGACTTATATTTTTACTAAGTTTGGAGGGAGTGTGATATACTTACCTCGTCTTATGAGCACCAAAGAGTATAATCTTTCCTTTTGTTAGTTGTTTGTTTGTTAGGGGGTTGATTTTTTGCGGAATATTAATATTTTAACCAGTGTTGGTATGTTGATTTTTTACAACTTACCTAATGTTTAGTGTGTTGTGTTGGTGTATGTAGTGTGTGGAGTCAATTAGATAGTCAATTGAGTCTTTCCTATAGTTCTCTTATTTTATTATTGATGAATCTGTGATGATGAGATGTTCTTGAGCTTTGATGATAGAAACAGGTAAACTGAGGCTTTGACCTGATCGAGTTGAACAACTTGAAGAACTCGTGCATATGTTGAAGAAAAATCAGGTACCCTCGTATCTTTATTCTAATTTTTATATGATCTTTTAATTCATAGGAGTGAATGAATTGAGTTCTTGGTTTTGGTGATCTACGTGAGCATATTTTTTTAAATTGTGCCTAAAATTCATATGCTTTTGAAATTGATGAAAGAAGTGTACTTGAGTACTTGACTTATATTGTGATATGAGATTTTGTATGTACTTGTGAGATATTACTTACTGTGGAAGTGCTATGTTACTTGTTAAATACCAATATGAGATTTTGAGCCTCATTTATCATGTACATAATCACATGATTTCTTTATAGTGAGTATCATTCTTGTGTGTGTATTCTAGAACTTGCCTTTTGTCTTGTTTGAGACTACATGTTATGTTAGATGATGGGAGATGATTTTAGGTCATCCTTGAATTTATGAGTCACTTAACCAAATAATTCCCTACAAAATGATATTTATCCGTAGATAGCCCCATTGATCCTAAAAACTTCATTCTTTGGCAGCCTACGAGAAATAACCACTTTGAGCATCTGAATTTTTTTAGCCTTAATTGTCCTTCATGAAGTCAATTAATGGATTTTCAAAGTGTGTTGATGGAGTTTGATAACAGCTTGGGACGGAATGAAATTGGTGTTGAAACAGTGATTGAGCTTGAAATTGCATCTAAGGAATATCATGGAGTAGTGCTTAAATCTAGTACTCCATAGAAATAAACACCTTAGGGTAGTGCTTAAATCTAGTACTATATGGAGGATGCGAGAGGTAGTACCCAAAATTAGTACCTCAAGAAAAAAAAGAAGAAAAGAGAAGGAAAAAAAATGTTGTTCTTTAATAGAAAAGTGATGAGGAAAAAAATAAAGATTGAGAGAGACGGCCACTTTATCGATCTGAGTTTTGAGTCACTTATCCATATATTTCCTACCTTAACCAAAGAGCCAAGATTATATCCAAAAGAAAAGTCCTTTTTGATCCCATTGTCGAACCATACTTTTAATAGTTTAGAGTTTGAGATATATGGCAAGCTTATGGTTACGCATGCACTTAAATTGAATCTGAGCATAAACACCTTAGCCTATAAGTGTATATCTTTTACACTTGAGTGCGAGTGATATATACTTCCCGTGAGAACATGTCAATGGAGCATTTGAATTGGTGGAGATTGCCTTATCTTGTATGCTATGAATTGATTATTACATGTAATGAGAGTTGCATGACCTAAGTTAAGGACAATTGTATTTTGAAGGGGTATTGGTCATAGTTCTTGTTTCTCCGTTAATTATCTTACTCTCTTTCTCTTTATTTTTATTTTGTTACCTCGGGATGAGCAACGGGTAAGTTTGAAAGATTGATGAGAGTGAAAATAAGCGTATTTTAGTGTCCAATTAAACACCTTTTTAATTGAAATTATTGTCATATATTAGCACAAATGTCATATATTTTATATATATGAGAAAAATGTGCGTTTGAGGTATTTTATTGTATTTTAGGTGGAAAAAGGATCAAAAGTGCAAAGTTGGAGAAAATGTGCAACTTGTGCAAGAATGCTGAAAAACACGCGTCCAACTTGTGTAATTTTTCTATGTTCATGTAGAGCCAAAAATAGAAGTATGATACATGGTTGGAAAGCCATAGAAGAGTGGTCCTTTTGGCGTAAGAAACACCTCAATCAGAGTCGAAACAAGAAAGTTATGATCGAAATGGTGACGTCGCGTAAGCTGTTTCTACTCAGCATGACAGTTCAACTTTACATGACTTGTTACATCATCAAACTAGGCAATAATATTAAAAAGTAAAAGAAAATAAGAAGGGGGACAATGGAAAGGGAAGAGGGGGAACTGAAAGAAAAGCTAAACAGGTGGCTTAAAAATGATCCAAACGGGTGGATCAAAGACAAAAAATTAACCTAAAGTAACAAGATTTGTACACCACAATAGTAGAATGATGTACTTATCTAACAACGAAGAACAAGTTGATTGAAAGCCAAAGTAAAAAACTATGGAGTCATGAGACCCGAACTAGAGGTGGCGAGAGATCAACGAGCTGGCTGACCGACAAGCAAGAGACGAGGACTTGTGTTTGTAGCAAAGTTGGGGCTGATATTAGGCAGAAGGTCCTTGCCATAATCGGGCTAAGGCTGGTGATCAGCAAACGGGCTTAAATTAGCATAGAAGCCATTGAAAGCGGGATGCCATGCCGGAGTAAAAAGCCCTTCTCCCCCAAAAAAGATCTACGTGCACAAGAATCGAGGGTTGCCAAAAAGACCACCCAAAATGAGGAAAACCTTGACACGAATGAATCTGATTCGCAGCATGAGTTACTAGTGTAATGCTCTCCAACGAACAAATTTGGTTGAAAATCAAATGGGTAAAGGGAACCATGAAAAGCTATGAGTGGGTGGCAAAAGTTGGAGGATAGAGGCCACACACCATACTCCAACAGCTGAAGAAAATAAGGCCATAAAAAAGGTAAGACAATAAGTCAAAATATTCATTAAATGCATAGGACCCTAAATAGGAAAGCTATGAACATAGTAGCAAAAAGAAGGAGAGAAGGAAGCCAAAAATGGCAGAAAAGATGCAGCCAGCTTTCCGTGACTCAAGCAGCGCCGGGAGCTGTACACAATAGGCCGAACTGGCTACTACCATAATATCCGACGTGCAAGGAGCCCACCAACTGAAAACAGCGGAAGGATCGTCGAGCGAGAGCTGCGCCTCTACAAAGCACCGGAGCCAAGGAACCGAAAATCCACCATCGCTGCCATCAGAGCAGTGACCAGAAGAAAGCTGCTCCTCCGCGAAAACTGAGCAAAGCTGGAACATCAGCGCTCCAGTGGGAGAAAGCTGTTCTAACACGAGACAGCAACATGGAAAGCTGCAACCGACGACCACCGCCTGACAGAAAGCTTTCGGAATGGGGACGACAAGATCTCCCTCGCCGGCAAGCTGCTGAAAGTAGATCCGCAGCAAACCGGAAAAGAGGAAAACAGCACATGCCCCAAAAGACCAGCACCAATGAAGAATGAAACCCAGGTGCAGATGGTCGGGTACAGCATAGAGTTAACAGCCTGTCGTCGAACGGCAGGAGGTTTCTGGCAAGATTTAGGAAAGCCACTGCAAACTATAAGTATAACAATCTGGCAGCGACTCCTTCAAAGTGACGAAAAAAGGGCAGTGAAGATGTAGAACGGAAGTCCACCCCACTTTTGTAAAGGAAAAGAACAAAAAATAAAAAAAGAGAATAACAAGAAGGGGGAAAAAAACTAGCAGAAGGAAAGGAGGTGCGAGGGGGCAGGTCCGGCGACTCAGACCACCTGCCCCCTCTCCGGAAAAAGAAAGTTAGGGTGAAAAGTTTAGAGAGAAGAGGGAGAGATTTTTTAGAGAGAGAAAATAATTAAAAATATGATAACTAGTATATGACTTGTTAATAATCAAATGTTGAACTTTTGGTGAGAACGTTTCATTGATATGAATTCAAGGAAAATAGAATCACGTGAGCGCAAGAATCACTAAAATCAGAGTTTGGACGAGGAAGTTATGCTCAAAATCGTAAAGTCGCGCAGCTGCTAGCGAGAATTTTCGAAAATTACATATTTCTTGGAGCACAATTAATCTCCTTATCACATAATCCTGCATGATTCACTCATATATTTTATTTTCTTTTTTAATTCCCTTCTCACACCTATATATATTTTACATAATTATTCATGTGAGAAGGCACCACAACACAATCATCCTACAACCCACAAGGGTGGATCACCCCCCAACATCATTCACATCCTTTTCTCCATCCATCACTGTGAAGATTCATTTGTGAAATCTAGAGGAGAGCCAAGAGGAAGATTCAAGACGGAGAAGGACGTGACGACTCTCGCATCTAGGGTTTTATTCGTTTCCTAATTTATCTTGTGATTTTCAGACTATGGGTAAGATCAATCCAACACCCATGATTGTTCTTCGCAATCTCATGGGCTAGAACTATATTGGTAGATCTAGTGTTTTGAAGCTTTTATGAATTAGTTAAACTCTCTTGTGTGCCCTCCATACAACACTACTTGTGGATTTATTTTATATATGATTATGCTTTCTTAATCCATATTCACGGTCGTTTATGCATTTTCAATTGGTATATATAGTCTGAATATATATATTGGTTGTAGATCGAGAGCGTTCACCGCTTAACAGGATTCCATGTTATGATTCTAAGTGAGGAGACTGCGAAGTTTCATTAGAACTGTCATATATGAATGTTTATTAATTGAATTGAATTGAACTCGGGTTAATAAGTAGGATAAAGTGGTAATTCTATAGTACCTATAAAGGGAGATCACATTGGTTAGATTCCAGACATGGAAAATAATTGATGTTGATAGTACCTATAAAGGGGGTAAAATTATATCTCTTGCTCCGAGATTATTCACACGTGTTACACCCATATTTACTTGTGCCTATAGAGTAGATTTGCATGGTTTAGTGATGTGTCCATAATCTACGAGGCAGATTCAGCATGCACTTGATAGGAAAGTTAAGTAGTAAAACTGGATTATCCTAAAGCTACCTATTATATATTCTTGAGTCGCTTTAATTAATTTGTTAGTAGATTGATAATTAAATTCTCAAACTTAATTGCCTTTCGTCTTGATTAAATTAGTTAATAATTAAATTGATAATACGCCGTCCTTTGGGTTTGATATTTAACTTGGTCGCTTGCTTAAGCTGCAATTGATATCCTTAATACTTGGAGATTAATTTTGCATGCAAAGAAAACGGGCACCATCCTTCCAATCTTGTCTTAAGGGTGTGCTTGATCACTTTGTTCACCGCCTCAACTTGTCTGTTAGATTGAGGGTAATAAGGTAATGTAAACAATTTCTTGATTCCCAGGCCATCTTAGAATCTTTGGAGTTTTATCCTTTCGAATTGTTTCCCATTGTTTGTCACCATGGCGTTGGGGATACCAAAACGACAAATAATATTTTTTCATATGAAGTCTTTGGCTTTGTTAATGAAGGCCAACACTTCTGCTTTTGCTCATTTGAAAAAAAATAGTCGACTGTGATTAATGCTAATTTATTTCATTCTCTACCAGGTGGGAATGGGCCGATTAAGTCTATCCCACATTTAGAGAAGGGCCATGGTGTTGCCACAGTGACTAACTAGGTGGATGGACTCTTGATTGAAGGGGTGTATATCTGACAGCGCTTTCATGCCTTGGCATATTCAACATCATCCTTTCTAAGAGTAGACCATAAATATCCCTACCTGATGACCTTTAAAGCTAGGGCTTGGCCCCCCGAATTATTTTCGTAAATGCCCTCATGGGTGGGTTTCAGATAGGACTTTAATGGCTTCATCCTTTGTTAGACACCTCAGAAGTGGCAGTGAATATCCCCTTTTATATAGTACTCCACCTACTAAAGTGTATCTAGCTGACCTGAGGTGTAGTCATTTAGCCTCCCGCCTGTCCTCCGGCTCTTTTCCCTCCTCCATGAAAGCTCGGATAGGGGTCATCCATGTTTCCTCCTTGTCCATCTGCCAGATCATCATGCCACTCGATGATTCCTGTCTCATGGCACTAATACTCCCTAGCTGTTCGGCATCCTCTGACTCTGCGAGTCGAGTTAGGACAGATGCTTGGGTGTTGCGTTGTATGGGAATTTGGGTAATATATATGTGATCGAACTCTGGACCATCTCAGCGACTAGATTTTGGTACCTCGCGAGATGCTGGACTTTGGCTTTGTAATCCCCTTTTATTTAGTTGACTATGAGCTCAGAGTCGCTGAAGATCATTAACCTCTTGGCCCCGACCATTAACGCCATCCTCATGTCGAAGAATGGGCCTCATATTCGGCTTCATTATTAGTAGTAGAAAGTCCAAATCGTCTTGTCGATCAAAATATTTCACCAGTGGGGGCTGTGAGGACTACTCCCGTGTCGGCTTCTTGGGCCGTGGACGACCCATCCATTGACATCTGCCATTGTTTCGTTGGGATCTCGTCTGATAAAATTAGTATGGTGAGTTCAACTATGAACTCTGCTAGAGCTTGTGGTTTGATGGCCGTTCTAGGGGCATATTTGATATCGAACTTGCTCAGCTCTATGACCCACTTCATCAATCTTCCCACCAAATCGGGCTTGGCGAGTACTTGCCTCAAGGAAAATGATGTCACCAACTCAATCGGATGTCCAAGGAAATAAGGCCTCATCTTACGAGCATTCATCACCAAAGCGTACGCTAGTTTTTCAACTACTGGGTACCTGAACTCGGACTCTCAAAGCATCTGACTAACATAGTACAAGGGCTTCTGTTGTTTTCCTTCAGTGCGGACGAGAACCGTACTTAGTACGGACTCTGATGTAGCTAGGTACAGGTTAAGTGCCTCAACTGGTTGTGGTTTTGAGAGAGTCTGAGTTTTTTCCAGAATCTTATTTAGCCCATCGAAGGCCTCTTAGGCTTCTAGGATCCACTCTAACTTTTCTTTGCGGATCACGTCGAGGAGAGGTTTACACTTGTCTGAGGCCCAAGATAAGAAGCGGCTGAGTGATGCTATTCTCCCCGTCAGCTTCTGCACTCCTTTGGCATGCTTTGGGGGTTCCATATCTTGTATCGACATCACCATATCTGGATTGGCCTCTATACCTCTTTTGCTCACCATGTATCCAAGAAACTTCCCGGCTAAGACTCTGAAGGTGCATTTCTTTGGATTCAACTTCATCCCATTATGGCGCAGGATGCTAAATGCTTTGCTTAATTGGGTTACATGGTCACCCACAAGGACACTTTTGACGAGCATATCATCTACTTAAACTTCCATTATCTTACCCAACTCTTCCTAAACATTTTGTTGACTAACCCCCGCATTTTTCAACCCGAACGGCATCATCACCCAGCACATTAGGTTTGTCTTGATGTAAAAGGCTATTTTTTCCACATCGTCCGGGTGCATTGGGATCTGGTGGTACCCTGATAAGCGTCCATAAATCTTATCAACTTATGGTCTGCCATCGCATCTACCATCTGATCGACATGCAGTAGTGGGAAGCTTTCCTTGGGACATGCTTCGTTGAGGTCAGTGAAGTCAATACAAAGTCTCTAAGATTTTTAGGCCTTCTGGACGAGTACCATGTTGGCTACCCTACCTCACAAAATTGTTCGCCAGAATCTCAATGATCTCGTACTTTTTTGGGCTGTACTTCCTTTTCTTTTGCTCCACTGGGCGATATCGTGGATCCACGTTAAGTCGATAACATGTGTGCTTAGGGTCTATCCTTGGCATGTCTTTTGGCTTCTAGGCGAACACATCCAGGTTGGCTTTCAAGAATTTTATCAATGTCGTTCTCTCAGGTTCTTGAAGCTGGGATCTGATGTACGACGCTAGGTCTAGGTTGCTCGGCTCTATCCCAACGGCTTCAGCTTCTTTGAAATGCTTCCTCCTTTTTCTTTTCATTTTGGATCTCGAATCCTCGTCCATAATTGAGGGTATGTCAACTTCCTTCACACCAAAAGGTCGGAGTTTGTAAGTATCCTTCAGATCTGAGTTTCTGGCCACTAATTGCCCATGCTCTGTAGCCTTATCTAGGACTTCTGCTCCCAGTTCTTTCTATGCTACCAATAGCTGGAAATGTGGATCGTGATGGATGAGCCTTTCGGCTTTTTCTATGAAGGAGCATTCCCTGGCCTTTCTTCTAGTTTTCCCGAACAATGCCTACTCTCCCATCGATTGTTACAAACTTTTGGCATTTATTGAGCATCGAGGGGACAGAGCTGAATTGGTATATGAACATCCTATCGAAGATGCAGTTGTATGGCGACGGTAGATCAACAAGTTTGAACTCAAGCACGCGTTGAGCTCTCGCTGTCTTTTTCTCATCTACTATTTGGACCAGCAGGTCAGCTTGCATCGGGGGGATTGTAATGGCATTGCCAAATCCTCTTATCTCATCGGCACATGGAGATACCTTATGATGGTCGGGCCCTCCAAAGGCTTTAAATGCCGTTTTGAAAATGATATTAGTGTACAGAGGGGTCCATACCCTGAAAGAATCTTCTTCAAAAAAGAGTATGTCGGCCTCGTGTAGGGGCGAATGCAAATTTGCCGTTAAGATGTATTGGAATTTTTCAACTCCTGGAGTTCTGCCTTTCTCTTTCTTCGGGATAAGGTGGTGACGGCTTGTGATGTCCCCACGTAGTGCTCTTCCACTACAAATATCTCTCGGGGTGGAGAAGGTGAATCGTTAACCCAGTACGTCTTGCTTACGTGCTCTGTCTTGCTCCATTGGCTCTTCGATTTGCACTGGGGGTGCTTTCCTCCTACATTTTGCCCCATCAGTAGCCTATCAAACTTTTATCTTTGAATAATTTTACAAGTTCCGACAGGAGGTCACGACATTTATTTGTGTCGTGTCACACCAATTTGTGGTATTTACAAAATCTTTTCTTATTGAGATGAACAAGGTCGACTCACATCTTTGGTGGGGGTGCCAGTAAGTTGGCATCTTAGATTTTATTGAATATTTCCTCGGGAGTAAGTTCAAGTACTTTCGTCATCTCTTACACTAGATCGTCTTCTGGGAAGGGCTTGAATGAGGACGGGGTCTTATAGTCTTTATCTAGGGGGGTGATCACGGTGCGGTTTCATAATTTTTTGGCTAATTCGAAATTTCCTTGCCTAGTGCGGTTCGATTATCTTTAGAATTTTGAACCACAGTTTTCTAACAAGAAATCATTATGCAGATTTAGCAGTTTTACGGTCGGTTTTAACGGTTTGGCGATTTTAATTATAAAATAATGCGATATCACAATCCATCACTTTTGGAAAACATTAGCAGCTTACTTTCCACAATAAATATGCTTATGAATACATAAGTACAATGAAAACTCATTAAACATGTTAATAGAATATATATAAGCAATAAGCAAAACACAGTACATATGTTGATGAAATACATAAGCAATAACACAGTACATCTATGTAATATCTATGCTTATGCAACTACATGTCAAATCAATTTGACATAGTTTATAAATATAAAATAACAACACATTGTTATGTCCTCTTCTTTTTCCTCCCATCTGTTGTTGTAACACAAAAGGGGTCAAATATAAAGAAAATTCAAAGTAGGAAAAAAAGGAGAACTAGTTATCAATTTATAACTTAAGGTAATTGCTGCTACTCTACAAGAAAAATTGAGCATTAATAGTTTTAGAATATAAGTTGTGTGTGTATATATGTATAGTATTTGAAATCATATTTAAGTATATATAACCAAATTTGTACATGATTCTTCATAATTCAAAGTCCTACAATAATAATAATAATAATAATAATAATAATAATAATAATAATAATAATAATAATAATAATAATAATAATAATAATAATAATAATAACAATGATAATAATAATAATTAAAAAATAATGAAATAACATCTAAAACTAAATTCCATACTGATACAATAAAAGAATTCATATAAGCAATAGTAATATTGTTTGCAAGTTTACAAACCTATTGAAATCTTCATCTAAAAGATTCAACATAATCATGGAATAGCTTCAACCCTCTAATTCTGAAAAAAACAGCAAATAAAAATTTAAATAAGTTACAAGAATTTATAAAAAAAAACTGAAGATGAAATAAATATAAATTTATAATATATACCTTTTTCTATCTCCTCAAGTTGCTCAGTGTCTTCAATTATTGAACAAAGATCAACTGAAGAAGGTGCAAAATGTATCCAATCTTGCACACATATAAGAGCCTCAATTGTTTTAGGTGATAAAGAACTTCTAAATGGGTCAAGTACTCGACCGCTTATACTAAAAGCTGATTCAAAAGCAATAGTAGGCACCGGAATAACCAACACATCTCTTGCAACTTTTGAAAGTATTGGATACTTTGATGTGTTTACTTTCAACCAATTGAGGATATCAAAGGTATTGTCAAATTCTTCACAAACATCAAGTAAGTATCTTTTAATTACAGATTTACTCTCCACACTTTGCTCTTTTTCCAAATGCGTAGCAAATTGGAAATCTAACAACTTACTCAAATTATCATCTCCATCTATCTGCATGTTGTTTGTATCCTCTTTTTCATTCCCATCTTCATCAATTTTTTTACCATCAAAACTAGCATACTCTTCATACAACGAGGTCAAGATTTCATCTACTTTTTTTATTGTTGTTTTAATCAAAGTGGCATTACCCACATACATTGTTGTCAAATAAAAATTTACATATTTCAACTTGAACTTTGGGTCAAAAACAACACCAACAAACAATAATAAATTTATGCCCTAATATTTATCGAACTTCTCTTTCATACGGACAACTATAGTAGACATTGGAATGTCAACTTTGGTAATCATGGTAGATAAACCCATATGGACATTAGCAAGTTCACGGAAAAATATGTTTGAAGTGACATATGTAGAACCCGAAAACTTTAAAGTCACATTATAGAATATCTTCAAGAACTTGGCAAAGCTTCTTATATAAGACCAATAAACATCTTTAGGTGGTCTTATTATTTTATTTTTCTTATCCTTGTCCAATTTTTCTTCATTCAAATTTTTTTCATCACAAGCATAACAATCAAAGTAGTCTAAGTTTTTTTGATCTTCATCCCCCAACCTCTCAAATGCCTTTTCAAACTTCTCAGCAGCTTCAAGCATCATATAAGTCGAATTCCATCTCGTCTCAACATCTAAATAAACTAGGCTTTTAGAATTGATCTTTTCTTTTCCTACACAAAACCTTTAGTCTAGCTGGAGAAGACCACACATACTTTACAACATTTCTAATATGCATTATGATATCATTTTGCTCTTCAAATCCATCTTTAACAATCAAATTGACTATATCAGCAGACCACCTTACATGAATGTGATTATTATTTAAGATGATATATTTCCACTTGCATTTTTTTTTCAAATGGTTGATTGCTTTATCATTAGAACTTGCGTTGTCAACTGTAACTGTTAATATCTTATCGATTCCCCAGTCAAGCAAAAATTCTTCTATTTGTTTTGCTATTGTTTCCCATTTATAGTTCTTAATTATGCAAAAGTTTATAATCCTCTTTTTCAGTTTCCAATCACTAGATATCCAATGAGCAGTTAGACACATGTAATTTAAGTTTTGCACAGAAGTCCACGTGTCAGTGGTAAGGCACACTCTTTGATCCTTGAGGATCTTCTTTAACTTCTTTTTCTCTTCAGTAAAATATTTTATGCAATATCTAGAAATAGTATGCTTTGATGGTACTTAAAACTTTGGATCTAAACCTCGAACAAAGGCTTTAAAATCATTCCCCTCAATAAATGAAAAAGGTAATCCATCTATGACAATCATTTCGACTAGAAGTTTCCTAAGTTCCTCAATATTAAGAATCTTTCCCTTTAAATTCTCACCCAATTTTTTTAAATCATGTAAGGTCTTCAGTGATTTTTTCAATTGTGTGGATAATTTTTACATGAAGACTCTAAATGTGTTCACATACTAGTCGTCCCATTTGCTTTGAAATGAGCAGCATAACTTGTACCACAATAATTACAAGCTGCTCTAGGTGGATTAGAACCTTCTAATCTAGTAAAGTGACCCCATATTTCTTAAACAACCCTTGAACCATCTTTCTTAGTTATATCAATTGGTTTAGTGAGTTTTCTTTTTTTTTTGTGGTGGCTTAGATGATGCTTTAGTCACTTTACTCATTTCTTCACCATCAAACGCTTCAGTGTTAACTTTTTAAAGGAAATATTACCTTTACTCGGCTCAATATTAGAAAGTTGATCCTCATTTTCATTGCTTGGTGGTTCTATTTGCATCACAACCACCGTATCAATAGCATCTTTAAAAGACCCAATTTTCTCAATCAGATTAGGTAAATAACCTATATTATTAAAATAAAAACCACTAGTTAACAAAATCTTTAATGAATTTAAAAGAAATAATAAGGATAAAAGCAAAAAGAATGCTGCAAGAAAAGGCAAAGATGGCTGACGAAGACATAATATTGCTCTATTAGATATTCAACAAAATTCATAAATCATGGATGTATACTGATGAAAAATTACAGTATAAGATAAATACTTTTTTTTTACATACTTTTCTTATGGTTTAATTAAAAGTCTGCATCTAACAAGTTACAAACTTTCATGTTACAATTTCTCAACACAAGGAAGATTCTTAGCTGTTGGTGGGCATGGGAAAAAGGTTTTCATTTGGAACATGAAATAATCGACCTGACAAACCATCCAAGGGCACTCACAACTCATTATGGATATTCAGTTCAAGCCAACTATCACTACAGAATACATATATATTTTTATGTTGACATGACATTGATCAAATACAAATGTATAAGTAAGCACCCTATTATTTTATCAGCGAAATAAAAAATATAACTCTATAACCAACATAAAAGAGTGAGTACAAACCTAATTTTTGCTCAGTTTATCTTTTCCTTCGATTCTCAAAACCTATCGATTCTTGGAGTCAAAGCGAATGAAGGTAATACTGATAGAATATTAGTGAAGGGAGATTGAGGTAAAAATTTTAGTCTAGAAACTCCATTACGAAGATGAACTCACGTTAGTTTTCTTCAGGTGGGCGGCTTATAGTTAGCGTTTCTGCCTTTGGTAAACTGATAGTGACTCTGAGAATTAGTAGACATATATTAGGGTTTTAGTTAAAAGATCTATTAGGTATATAGCCCATTATCATGTGGGTAGTAAAATAATAAGCCCACTAGGCTACAAAATCTATTAATCAAATATATATCCATAGACTATATAGTGATATATATGTTATATAATATAAAATTAATTATTATACATAATATCAGTTTGGTGCAGTGCAGTTTTGTCATGAAATTAAAACTGCACTATTTGATCGGTTCGGTTTCAACAAATATAATTAACTGTGGTTTTTCCTTAATAATTACAATTCTCAGTGCGGTGTGATACGGGCGGTTCGAGTGGTTATAAAAAATATATGCTCACCCCTATCTTTATCCCTCCTCTTCTTTTTCTTGTCTCCTTCTTTGTTCTCACCCTTCAGTTTCTTATTGTTGGCGTTCGATCTTTTGGTTAACGTGAACCGTTAGGGTTCCATATATTTTTAAGAGTCAGCGGAAGCAAGAAAATAAGAAATATATTACCTTTCACTCGGGTATATTGGAGAAGACGAATTCTCACCACCAGCCCGCGCAGTCTCACCATTTTGGGCATAACTCTCTCATCCGATATCGAATTTGAGTGATCTATGCATCAAAACGATACTCTCTTCCTCGGCTTTCCTTCATTATATCTCAAATTGAGTTCTGAGGTCTGTATAATTTTATAAAAATCGTATAAATTGGCAGACAACAGCAGCAAATGACCTCTTGATCTTCTGCTGTATTCCCAAGTCCAATCTCGATGTCGTGTGGGCGACGATCCTCGAGATCTTCTCAATCTGCTATTCCATCTACCCTCTTCACGTGTTAGGCATGTCTCTCTTATGGTTAGAACAGATGAGATGACTTATATATGGGCTACAGCAGGGACCAGGAGGAGAAATTAGAGTTGGGCCTCCATTGGGCTTAAGTATCCAAGCTTAGCCCAAATTTTATACTTAAGTCCAATAATAATAATATATTCCACTAAAATATTATTATTGCATTACCGTTCTAATCTCATAATTACGTTAAGAGCTCCTTCTTATTATGAGTCTGACAGTCTCCCCATGTTTAAGATATACAATCCCCATTAATTAATTAAGTTACTGACAACTCCATTAATTAATATCTCATTTGAGAGTAGTACCACTCAACCTCATTATCATGCCGGAATAAATCTACCTGCAGGGTTTAAATGATAATCCTTATGAGCTCCTCAAGGGGACATCATCAACCTATATCGGACACGGATTTCTTCTACAATCAAAGCACACCATAGAGACAGCACTATTTCCCAACTCACCGAGTTTGTTGATTTAATAACATGTAAATCTCACCCATTGATGAATCAAAGAAATACATACTGCCTTACGTGTCGAGGTTATTAAATAGGGATTAAGAGCACGAACATCCACAATAACTGAGATCAAGTTCTCCTATAAGTCAGTATAAGTCGAACGATCTCAAGTGGTCCTGCTCAATACACACAAAGTGCACTAATATGATTCTATAGCCAAGACAAACTAATACCTAACCACACTACAACCATCCTGATAGAGAGTCCTCGTCTATCTCGGTTGTGAGCATCTATTTATACTTTATAAGAAAACCAATAATATGATCTTCCGCGTGTTGTCGCACAACGTATTATCTACAGTATAAAGTAAGTAGACTATTGAATCGTGCATATAAATAAATTATAAGACGCAATCATTTGATCATATGATTCTCATTTTAAATAAATTGTTATAACATTGTTCATACGAAAAGCTAGACTTTTAGTATATAATCCAATAATCTCCCACTTATACTAAAATACTATACTGTCATGTCTTCTGTCATACATCTGACTTCCACTGCCACTACACGACCATCAAATGCTCTCACTTTAAGGCACTTATTAATGGATTTACTAGGTTATCATCTGATGCAATCTTGGGGATAATAACCTTACCCTCGTCATATGATTTCTCGTAACATGTGGTACTCGCGCTCCATGTGTTTAATTGCCTTATGGGCTCGTGATTCCCTCAAGTTTGTAACTGTACAATTATCATCAAATAAATTGTGATAACCTTGGGCAAACTTAGAAACACTTCAAAGTCCATCATGAAGTTTCTAGAGTCATACAGATACTTTGGCTGTCTCATAGGCTCTAATTTATCATCTTTTCATGATGGAGTCCGGAGTCTGAAATATATTTCTATATAACACTCCTCCACATTATGGTTCTACTTCTAAAATTAAACACATAACCTTTGACGTGGATTTACTGCCATCCCTATCTGATTTGAAAAATTTGAATATATGTAACCTATAAAAAGTAGTGAATCTGTCCGGTAAGCCCACATATAGTTTCTAGTTCTTTTTAGGTGCTTCAAAATTATGTGTTACCACAGTTTAATATTCTTATTTTGGGTTACCTTGATACCCACTGTTAACACCTTTGGCAAAACAAATATCCATTCTCGAGCATAGCATTCCTTAGATTAAGCTTCCTTATTCGCCAAAACATAAGGAACTGCTTTCATCACCTTTATCTTCTTTTTGTGTCTCAAGACAATTTTCCTTAGATAAAGTCACATACTAAAACAAGTAAGGATCGTATCAATTCATGAAGCTTGAGACAAGCATAACATCCTTTCTTGTGATCCGTATTACCGTGATCAAAAGGATATTTTTGCTTCTCTTAAGTCCTTCATCTCATACACCTTTATCAATCATACCCATACGTTTGACAATACTCTTTCATTGTCTCCAATGAGCAATATATCATCTACGTACTGTACAAGAAATACCACCATATTTCCATCACTCTTTTCAATACACAAGACATATCCGCACATTGAATAAATTCATATGATTGGATTTTCTCATCAAAATGGATGTTTCATGATCTTGAAGCTTGCTTTAGTCCATCGATGGACACTTTTAAGCTTACTATCACAATGCTCTTAGTCCTTTGCAATGAATCACTCCGGTTGCTTCACATAGATATTTTCCTCAAGACTTCTAATTAGGAAAGCTGTCATGACATCTATTTGCTATCCCTCATATTTAATATGAGTAGCAACAGATAAAAGAGTTCGGATCAACATAGGCATAGCTACCGGCAAACAGGTTTTCTCATAATCGAAGCCTTTCTTTCAGAGTGTACCTTTTCGCAACAAGCTTTCCTTCCAATGTTTTCACCTTATCCTATGATCTTCTTTTATTTTACAGAGCCACTTCCAATGGCTTTCACACCATCCGTGGTTCTACAAGCAGCCAGATCTAATTTAGAATTCATTGATTCTATTTCAACATTCATTTTACTTTGCTAAGATTCTACATTTCTATCTTGTAGTGCTTCGTCGTATCCGTGGGTCCATTCCATGTTTACTAGGGACCAAGTCTCATGACTCCCAAAATATATATCTTACAGATTTTCGAACAACCCTCCCACTATGACAAGGTACTACACGCAATTGTGTATCAGACGTGACACGCATTACAGTTTATCTTATGGTATATCCTCTTAAACAATTGGTACTAATACTTTGTGTTTTCCCTCTCACTTCCTTTAGAACAATTTACACATAGGTTTGTGATTTATTACATAGTCCTTTTCCAAAAATCTAGTGTTTGCGTTAAGAGTCACCCTTCGATCTTTTGGACTAAATAAATCATCACCCTTCATTTTTCTAGGATATCCCACAAACAGACAAACATTATATGACATGCTGTTTCAAGGGCATACCCATAAAATGAATTTAATAATTTCAAATAACTCATCATCTTTCTAACATTTTCCATAAGAGTCTTATTCCTTCTTTCTGCCACACCATTCAGCTGGGGTATGCCCGATGTAGACAACTTGAGATTTTAATCTCATTCTCTGATAAATAGCTCCTAAACTATCCTAAGAGACACCTGTCACCACGATTAAGTCGTAATGACCACCTCTCGTCGGGATAGTCTTAGGACCGCTTAAATCAGTATGAACTATTTTCAACATATATTTGCATGGCTCTATACCCCTTTGCCTTGAAAGGCCTTTAATCATTTTACTTTTAAGCAAGACTCGCAAGTCAGACAGTTTTCACTTCATATAAACCCAACAGTCCATCGGCTATCAATCTTTGAATCCTACTCAAGTAAAATTGATCAAGTCTTAGATGCCAAAAGTATATTTAGTTCATCTCTGAAAGTTCCTTTCTCTTACTAAGATTAGAAGATGCATTATTAATTACTATTTATTGCATCTGTGGTATAAACATGATTTAAAAGTGTACAAATTATCTACCAACGTATCACAACAGATTATAGCTCCATCTTTCATTACTATGACCATGTCATTTAAATAAAATGGAGTATCCATCCGTAAACGTATAGAAACTGAAATGAAATTATTTCTATGAAAACATACGTAAAGACAATTTCTCAAAATTAAATATTTATTCATATCGTAATATACATAAACAACTCCTACTGCAATAGCCACTACTTTCGTAGCATTACCCATGTCCATAAAATCTCATCATCACTTAGTTACACACTTTTAGTAATTCCGGTATCTACACACAGTGTGTCAGTAGATGCCATTACTAATCATGCTTCAACGACTAGTGAATGAGATACTAACCTTGTTCACTTCTTGATGAAAATGGCTTTTCTTCGCCACATGTTTTATCAGATGTTCCCCACCATATACCACCTCTCATATTTCAGGTAGAACTTGCTCAAAACATCTAGGCAAATTATGGAGAATAAATTGATCTAGGTTTCCCCTTCAATTTCTACTCCAAGCATACCCAATTCATTCATCAACTTATCCATGACCTCTTGTCTTTCTTACTTACTCAAGTATATGAAGAGTCGCATGAGACCATCATATTTCTATGAACTTCTCACCTCTCCACTAGAGACTTTTATATGCATCATGGGACATCCTTAGTGAGAACACATTTATATTTTCCTAAGTAGTAAAATTCAAAACCAAAATTCTTTTTTAATCATTTAATTTTGGACAAGTAAATATATTTCTTTTAGTAAACTATAAGCAAGATAAAATAATTTGAAATTACAGAGAATCACAAATAAACATATCGATCAAATCTTCGAATTTTATCCATTGATTCCCTCAAAATAATATAAAATTAAAATTTACCGACATCTCAAGCTCTGTGGGTCTGCAAGCCACGTTAGTGTGGACGTTTACAAACTCGAATATTTCCAAGAGAAGGTTTTACCCATTAATTTTATTTGTCAACCTAACCTCATGATAAAATAATTAATAGTTGGTTCCTCTTTAGCCATGCAAATAATAGCAGTGACTCCGTTGGGGAGGATACTAATTATTTACACCTAAGTGTACACCATTATTTGATCCCAAGTCCGCGGCCCAAGCTTATGTGCCTTACAGTTGGAGAAGTACACACGTGCTCGGATAACTTCCTACAATCATCGATTATATATTTGTACCAGTGAACCGCACATAAACTCATCCGTTAGGGAGGAAGGTCTATGCCAACACACAAGTTTATGTGCCACATTACAAATAATAATTATTTAATGAAGTCTGTACCCGTGATCCGTTAATAAACTCACCCGTTAGGGAGGAAGGCCTATTGACAACACGAAAGTTTACTTACATCACTTACAAACCAATAATGGAGGCCGCGGGAATTAATTATCAATCCCCTCTCCCACTTAGTTATTTAACACCGAGGGTTTTTACATGCATATAATATTCATAATAAAATACCCAACCTAGCATACTTCTATTACCGCACATAAGGTAGTAAATCACTGAGAATTATGTATAACATATATAACAATAATTAATTATTCCATCAATTATATATCAGCGAATTCGATTGTTCGCCACCAAGCACAAGTGTTAGCAAAAACCTCTAGATTATCAAACTTTCGAAAATCTTCAGATTATCGAATTTTGAAACTATCGATATCGACCATCGATATCGTCCAGACTTTTGAAATCATCGATATCGACCAGATTATCAAATTTTCAAAAAACTTTTAGATTATCAAATTTTAGAAACTATCGTTATCGACCGTCGATATCGTCCAGATTATCGAAATCATCGATATCGACCAGATTATCAAATTTTCAAAAATTTTCAAATTATCAGATTTTCGAAAAAAACTCCAGATTATCAAATTTTTGAAAATTTTTCCAGATTATCAAATTTTCAAAAATTTCCAGATTATCAAATTTTCAAAATTTTTCAAATTATCAAAATTTCAAAAATATCCAGATTATCAAAATTTTCAAAAACTTACATATTATCAAATTTTTGAAATTTCTAAATTATCAAATTTTCAAAAATATCTAGATTATCAATATTTCAAAAATTTCTAGATTATCAAATTTTCAAAAATATCTCGATTATCAAATTTTTAAAATTTTCAGATTATCAATTTTCAAAAATATCCAGATTATCAAATTTTCAATAATTTCCAGATTATCAAAATTTTAAAAATTTTCAGAATATCGAAATTTCGAAAATATCCAGATTATCAAATTTTCAAAAATATCCAAATTATCAATTTTTTAAAAATTTTCAGATTATCAAATTTTCGAAATTTTCAGATTATCAAAATTTTGAAAATATCCAGATTATCAATATTTTAAAAATTTTCAGATTATTAAATTTTCAAAAATATCCCGATAATCAAATATTAAAAATTTCCAGATTATCAAAATTTCAAAAATATCCAGATTATCAAATTTTTAAAAATTTCCAGATTATCAAATTTTCGAAATTTCCAGATTATCAAAATTTTGAATATATCCAGATTATCAATATTTTAAAATTTTCCAGATTATCAAAATTTTCTCTTCAAACGTATAGAGTATTCAACAAGAAATAATAATTTCTAAACCCTAGTCCACGTTTGACACATGTATATGGTATCTGAATAGGGTATACTAGTATAACATGAATACTTAAACCCTTTCACCTTTTGACATAAACCTTAGCCTAACGTTTCACGCTTCACCACGAAATCGAAGCTCTGATACCAATTATTGGCGTTTGATCGTTTGGTTAACGTGAACCGTTTGGGTTCCATACATTTCTAAGAGTCAGCAGAAGCAAGAAAACAGTCCAACACTTATATTCTTCAAGAATCTCCTCATTGTAGATGAAAGTCTGTGCTAGAGCCATGAAGGCGATATAGTTGGCTGGAAGCTTCTGTTGGCAGCTTGTCCACATCGAGGATCCTAGAAGTAGCATCGCGGCCACTAGAATAGTGGACATTTCATCCGAGATTTCCTCCGTATTGGCGGACTGCTCATTGAATCTTTTCATGAAACCCTTGAGTGACTCATTTGTCTCCTTCGTAGGCAGGCTAGCTTCTACTTTGGTTCCTTTCGTTGCCCAAGATAAGTGAAGTGGGATGAGAAAGATATTGCCAACCGGGACAATGATTCGATCGAGTTGATTGATAGGGATTCGAACCACGAGTGCGCTCTGTCTCCCAAAGTTAAGGATAACATTTTGCATCGATCTTCTTCCGAACTCCCTTGGGCTAACATCCATCTCACTTATTTATTGAGGTTCGTTATTGGGTTGGACTCACCTGCATATTGGGGGATCTAAGATATCTGAACCTTCTTATATGAGGGGGTCACAATGATCCTAGAGGTGAAAGGGGTCCTTCCCGTCTCCGGATCTGGGATGTTATGCAAACTTGCGATACTTTTCCTTTTCATCTCGTCTAGGCATTTCTTCATGGCTTTCATTTCTAGGTTTTGTTGTCCCTTGAATCGGGCTAGGGCATCTTCTCATATGCTCTCCGCCCTTTGCTCTCGATGCGAATCCGCCAGCTCGGGGCTGAGGTGGTCTTTGGCACTTACACGTCCGGACGCACGTGTGTGGGTCATGCTGATGGCTGAGTTAGTGCGACTCGTTGTCTGTCTTCTTTTTTGCCCTTCGCCCACGACCCCTTGAGCCCTTCATCATTCATTATGAGCTTCTTTTAGTCTCATCCGCTCGTGCGCTGACTTCCTTGATGGGGCCTGGCCATGCTATTGTTTGTTAATCGGCTCCGCAGTGCCTTTCTTTAGGTCGAAGCTCAATTTTTGGCTAGCACTCTTTTGACCGGCCATCTGCTTCCCTTTGACTTGCTTGAAGAGATTAAAATATTTCTTATGGAAATTGATTTCCATCTCTTCTTCACCCAAACTCACGTCTTGTGTCGGGATTTCTTTCTCGACTATCTGAGATGGGTTAGATGTCCCATATTTTTGGCTGGCACCGTCTACGGGTCGGCTTAGCGTGGTTTCGTCTCGTCCATTTGCCATGACAGCTATCTTTTATTGTATTGACTATCGAAAGGGCAACCACAAAAGTTACTTCTGTGTTGCAGCCCTCCATCTAGCGCTAAATGTAGATAGCCGAATTTTATTCTCTGAATGATGAAGTAATGTTCCTATTTTAGTAAAGAGGAAAAATTTTTCGCACTAATCTAAAATAATATTATTGTAATAAGTAAGGGTACTGCTCTTGACTTCCCTCCAGGCGTTCTGTGTCCTTTGGAGGTAAAAATTATGCATGTGTATTCATCTCCTTCTCGTTAGGTGCGAACTCCTTATAATATGCGTAGCTGTCGTCATCCGTATTCGAGGATCTTTTGACAAGTCACTTCACATTTATTACAAATATTATGGGCATTAAATGCATAGCCACATAAGACTATTTGAAGATATTGTTTTAGGATTATTCTACTGTTAGATATCCTAAGGGATATCTAGTAGGCTTTTAGAGTTTCAGGTCCAAGTGGGGCACTTAGTTAGAGAGAGAGTAGGGAGAGAACCATGAGAGAAACGCCTCCTCCTACTTCCCAGGAACCCGGGTGTGGGGCGAGCGCGTGCCGCCCACTGCTCGCCTCTCCTTGTAGCACCTCCTGCTGCAGGCAGGTGGAGATTGCGGGTGTTAACTCCTCTCAGGCCACGTATTGTATTTTTGGCCCACTCGTGGGCCCAGCATAATGAGCCCTATCACAGGTCTTATTTATTATAAAGAGAAATGTAAACATTTATATATGGCGATTTGTATAAATTTTTATATGGACACGGTTATTATTTTTATCAATAAAATATCATGCACTTTTTTTACAAATATTACCCCTTACTGCAGCAATACATAATTCATTCGACATGCCTAACATAATTTTTTGCCAAAATTTTTAAGTAATAATGAATGAAAAAACACCTCAACATAATCAGTAACTAACATGCATTTAATATTAAAATTCTCGTCTCAACTTAATACATTTCGATACTTCTCTTTTAATTATTATTATTCAAAGTAATCAAAGAATTTAAATAATATTATAAATAACTCAGCAATAAAAAATATTTTCTATATTTCGAAAAAAAAAAGTATGAGTGTTTCTCCATAATAGAGGAAGTATTTAATACTTTGGCAAAAACTCCTGTGCTCCGGAGATACACTATGTCCCCATGTGAACACAAGAGTTGTAATACTAAAACTGTTGTATTTACATGGGGAGACGGTATGTTTTCGGGGCACAAGAGCATCACATTAATACTTTTGAGTATATATTGGGTGCACCCGGGTGCAAGGGTGTACTCATATGTGTATACATTTTTATTCTATTTTGTATACATATTATTCTATTTAGTATATATGTTTTGTAATAATTGTATACTTTTCATTAAAAAAATTAACATCCATATGTGTATAACATTTTATTGAATATTGTATACATTTTTTTATTAAAAAAATTAACAATTAAATTGTATACATTTTTACTCTTAATTATATATGTTTTTGTTTATATTTGTATGTGGGTGCACCTTATCTTTAGGTGCACCCGGGTGCACACTATAAATTGTCAATACTTACACATATTTAGAAATAATTATGTTACTTAATACTCCCTCCGTCCCATTTCAAATTTTACGTTTGCTTTTTGCACGTAGATTAAGGAATGTAGTATTTTAATGTGTATTGAGGTGAGAAAAATATTTTTTTAATATGAAGTGGGTAGGTGTATTACTATGATGTGTGGGGATAATGGAGAGAGAAATAATTAATTTATGTGGGTCCCATTTACTAAAAAGGAAAATGTAAAGATTGAAATGAGAACAGAGGGAGTACATTTTTATTAAATACGTAATAAGACAGTGTTGGGTGGTACCATCTCACGATGAAAACATTTTATGTTTCATAATTAGTTATTATTTTTTAATAAATTTGTCATCACTTTTTTAGAATGTTATCACTTTTTAATTTGTATTAAAAATCTTTATCAAATCCCCTCTGTTCCATTGAACGGTGAACGTTTATTTTTTGCACTTAAATTAAGGATATAATATTTTAATGTGTAGTGAGGTGAGAGAAATAATATTTTAATGTAAAGTAAGTTGGTGTATTAATGTCCTGTATGGCCTATGGAGAGAGAAGTAATTAAATTTGTGTCATCCCTTTAACTAAAAAAAATACACACTTTGTATCGGGACGGATCTATATAGCAAAACGCGTACGTTTCAGTTGGACGTAAGGAGTAGTTCAATTCACTAGTCACTTTTATAAATTGGATATCACATTTTTCATTATAATAATTATCACTTTTGAAAGCAAATTTGGTGGAACCTATGTCCCCACTTCCCCTAATTTATTAATATGTGGTCCCTGTTTAATTAGTTTGCCCCCTCAATTGATTTTTTTAACGTTATATTTAAAAAAGTATTATACCCTAACACTACAAAAAAAATACTCCAATTTTGATGGAATTTTGTGTCGAAAATATTTCTGTCACTATTGTGATATTTATTGAGAGGAAAATTTAAATTTATGATGGAACTCTCTTGATCAAGGCCTCAGTTTGTGACGGAAATAGTAACGATTTATTTTGTGATAGATAGGTTCCGTCACTACAGTGATGGAAATAGTGACGGAAACTTTTGTGATGGATTATTCCGTCACTATAGTGACGGAAATAATGACGGATATTTTTGTGACAGAGCCTTTCCCTCACTGTAGTGACAGAAATTTTTTTGACGGATTATTCCATCACTATAGTAATGGAAATAATATCAGATATTTTTGTGACGGAGGCTTTCCCTCAATATAGTGATGGATAATTAAATTAAGAAGAAACTTTAATATAAACAATTATTTGATAAGTTATGAACAAGTACCGTTACAGGCCACATGATCACCCAACGAGCCATAACGCTCTCACCTTATGACTGGTTTAGCGCTTGCACAATGTCAGAATTATTATCAGCAATTAAAATAAATAGAAATTAAAAGAATAGTACTAGGTTAATGGGCTAGCTCCCGTCACAATAATCTTGTAACGAGCAAAACAACGACGGAGCCTTTCTCGTATCTAAATCCTTCACTAACGGCTGATTTTTTTGTAGTGTAAACCCTAATGGTGAAATGTACACTAAACCATAAGTATGAAATTACAATTATTCCCTAATTTAAACTATTGGTGGTGAAATATATCTTAAACAATAAGGGTGAAATAGCAATTATACCCTAAATCATAAACTAATTACGATTAAAATAATTTTTTTTTCTTCATATTTTGAATACTCCATCCGTCCCGGGCAAAAGTGGTCGTTTACTTTTTTCATGTGGATTAAGAATATTATTATTTTATGTGTATTGGGTAGTTGTATTAGAGTGATGTGATGGGTAGTGGTGGTTCATTTTTACTAAAAAAAGAAAATGTGAATCTTTGAATGAGACGCCAATATAGTAAAATGAAGACCTCTCGGCGGGACGGAGGGAGTATTATTGTTAATAGGCTATTATATTAAGTATTTAAAAATTATATATTTTTACATTTTTTAATTTATAAAATTTTCATAATCAGTATCTCTTTTTATTATAAATATTATCTATTTTTATTTATCTTACGAATTATTCATAAAGACAAATATTCTGTGAACCCGGGACCACCTTGCACCCAATACTTTCAGAAACTTGAGTGAGGCTTGCGTGCACCCGGGCGCACGGAACACATTCCGTGCGCCTTTATAAATTTTGTATTATGGGTAAGGGTACATTAATTTTGTCTAAAGGGTATACACTTTAATTACTAAAAGGTATACAATTTTGTTCTAAAGGGTATACACTTTTTATTAATATTTTTTTTTCTTTAGAAAATAAAGGGTACACATTTTTATACTAAAGGGTATACAATTTAACACAAAATTCTAAAGGCGCACGGAGTGTTGTCCGTGCGCCCAAAATTTTCTTTAGAAAATAAATGGTACACATCTGTATACTAAAAGGTATACAATTTAGCACAAATTTCTAAAGGCGCACGGAAAGTGTTCCGTGCGCCCGGGTGCACAGGAGCTTTTTCCCAGAAACTTATACACTTATAAATAAAAACATATACACTAATGAATAAATATATATACATTTTCTTAGCGAATTTTCTATTAATTTTTCTTAATGAAAAACAGAATGTAAAAAAAAAGTTTACACTTATTAAGAAATATACTCCAGATATACGCTCTTATACATGTATTAATTCACTTGTGTACCTGGATGTACATGATATCAACTAATTTATAAAATAGTTTATTTGAGTGATTAACATTTTTTATTGATCAAATAACATTCCTAACTAAAATTGTTATCACTTTTTATTTATTTCACATAGTTCATAAATAGTGCAATTGGAATGTAATCACTTTTTATTGATCTCATATCACTTTTTATTAAAAATGTTAACCTTTTATCCGTTATACTAATATTCATAAAATAGTTCAATTTGTTAGTTATTACTTTTCCTTAATAATATTATCATTTTTTATCAATGTTACTAATTATTCATTAAATAGTTCAATTAGTCAGTTATTACTTTTCATTGATTTGGTATCACTTCTATTAAAAATATTATCATGTCATATCAATTCTCTAAATTGTTTGTGAAATTAATTTTTGTAATTAGTTATCACTTTTTATTAAAAAAGTTATCACTTTCTTTTAAAAAATGTCATTACTTTTATTTGTACTAAAAATTGTTCATGAAATAGTTCACATTAGTGTTATCATTTTTCATCAATTAGGTATCACTATTACTTATGTAGGTTATCACTTCTTATCCTTCACGCGGAAATCATTCCGTGATGGACTTAAGTGTTTGACATTATAAATTATTCATAACATAATTCAATGCAACTTTTCTTTGATCAATATATTTTTTTAATAAAAAAATATTACAAAAATTTATAAATTTATAATATTTAAATTTATATTTTTAAATAATAAAAATACAAATTAAATACTCCCTCCGTCTTATTCTAATAATTATATATTTTCAATTTGAATGTTCCATCCTAATAGTTATATTTTCCATTTTAGTATATGTGACCCGCACAAAACAATTAAAATATTTCCATGGGACCCACCTACAACACTAATACAACTACCTACTATATATTACTCCCTCCGTCTGCTGATAAGGCATCCATTTTGCCATTTTGATTGTCCACTCCTAAGGTATCTATTTTTTCTTTCTAATAAAAAGACCCCACTGTTATGTGTTTTCTTTGCACACAAAATAATCTCCAAGTAATAAGAATATCAGTTGTAGCTCAGCGGGTAATCAAGTTAAATATTGAATTCAAAGGATGGCGTATTATTAATTTAATTATTTACTAAATTAATTAAGATTAAAGGCAATAATTTTGTGGTATCGAATAAAATAACAATTAAAATAGAAGCACTTAGAAGAATTCAAAAATGACTCAACAATGGAGAATATGTAGCCCTAGGGTAATCCAGTTTCACTCAATAATTTCCCTCTCAAGTGTACTATCCGACTCTGCCTTGTGGACTATGGATGCATCACTAAACTATGCATATCTATTCTATAGACACAAGTAAATATGTGCGTAACACGTGTTAATGACCTCGGAATAAGAGAATAATTTCATCCCCCTTTCTATGTACTATCAGTATACATTATTTCCCCCAAGGATTAGTATTCTAACCCGATATGATATTTCTTTATAAGTACTATAAAATTAACTTCTTTATCCTGGTTAGTAACCCGAATTCAAATAAACATTCATATATGACAGTTCTAATGAAGTTTCGGAGTCCCCGACTTAGAATCATAGCATAAAACCCTGTTCAGCGGTGAACGCACTCAATCAATAATTAGATATATATTCAAATTCTATATAACAGTTGAAGATATACAAAACAACTGTGAATATGGATTATAAAAAGGAGAAACATATATAAAATAAATCCACAAGTAGTGTTGAACGTAGGATACACAAGAGTAGGGTTGTAAACGAATCAAATATTTTTTATTCGATTCGGCATTCGAATTCGATTATTAATATTCGAATTCAAAAATTGCAAATTCGAATACGAATTCGAAGGCGAATATTGATTCGAAAAATAATCGAATAGAATATGAGATACAAAATATTCGATTCGAATATTCGCGAATATATTTGAATAAATAATATATTTTATATTTTAATATATAATATATATATATATATTATTAAATTATTTTATAAATATAAATAGGATTAGGGCTTTGTCTTGCAGGCTGCAGCCGCAACATTAGGAATTTGTTTTTGAAATTTGAATGCCGCACCATCTACTATCCCTATGCTCCACCGACGTCCGACGCTGTGACGGCACTACTGCTTCGTCTCCAACCTTGCGCTCTACGGAGTACCGACGCCGTGGACGCCGCTGCTGCTTAAAGTTCCCCTATGCATTTCAAGCTTGCCCATTCCATTAAGTTTCCAGCTCGTGACCATTTACAGCGGGTATGTGTGTATGTATACGGTAGACTACATGCTTAACTTAGATTTTTTCTTAATTTAATATACATAATAATAATTAATTTGTTGTCTAATTCATATTGAGTTATTATTAATTAATAATAAAACTATATATAATCAGATTTTTTTTGGGGATAAAATAGTATTAAATGATTAATTTGAAGATAGCTTTGACAAGTGCGTTGTATGCTTCTATGTATCTTTTATATTATGCTCTTTATCCTGCATCCTTTAATTAATTATTCATTAGCTGCATTATTTTTTATTTGCAGTAGATACTGTTTTTATAAGTGTCCAGACTAGAGTCCAACAGTTAAGGTAAAATTATCTTTTTCATATTGATAATTTCTCCCTAATATACTATCATATTATATATAGTGTATATATATAGAGTGTGTGTATATAATTAAATGCAACGTAATCAATTCAAGTACAGTAAAGTGTGTTTCTAGATCCATAGTTGGAAAATTATTTGGTTGTCAAAGTCTTAACCAAATGAACAACTTGTATTCTTAATGATGAACAGATTCTAGGTTATTGTCTCATATATATGGAGGATTTTCTTTTCAAGGAAATAAATTAATGAAGAATAAAAATTGACATTGATTTTTTCTTTTTCTTTATATTTTTGAAAAATTAATCTAGTTAAAGGTTATCACGTTGAAGCATTATATTTTAAATTTTATTTAGCCCTTCATCTTTTCTATGTTAGTTCCATGTTATTATTATCATATTTTTTATTACAAAATCTTTTTTATGTTAGTAAACAACAACATATAATTAAAAATAAAAACTTTTTATGGATCTTTTGATGACTTTCTCTCTCTTTCTCTCTATGAATAAGTGTTTAATGTCCTAGTCAAACACAACCCCTTGTTTTGGAATGGATCAATCAACCACAAAGGATAATATGTCTCTAGAAGATAGTCACATACATCAAGGAAAAAGTATTGGAGACGAAGAGAATCAAACAATTCTAGAAAATAACATGCCAATGGAAGAGCATGAGGTAAATTTTTTATTTTATCAATATTCATCTATTGTGTATTTTATTTGTTTCCACCTCATAAGATCTAATTAATATTTTTTTTGTTAAAGGGGCAGCCTAGAATCGAGATAATTTATGATGGACCTGAGTATATTGAATATGAAGATGATGATGGTAGTTTAAGGGGTGAAGAGGCAAAAATGGATAACGTAATAGGAGATGAGAAAGATCATGAACATGAAGAAGATAAAAAAAATCATGAGAATGAAGATACGAAAGATCATGAGCATGAAGATGAGAAGAGCACTTTTGAAAAGAAAAAAAGAAAGAAGACTTCCAAAGCTCATGATGATTTTATTGATGTGAAAGTTGATGGGAAAGACAAACATCAATGCATCCATTGCAAGACTCTTCTTAGTAAGCCAGCTTCTAAAACAATAACACATCTTTGGAATCATTTGAATACGTGCTCGCTAAAAAAACTCCATCTAAAGAAGCAAAAGAAGTTGCAATTTCAACCGGCAGAATCTAAGTTTGAGATGAAACCTTTGTCAGATGGTAGATATGATCATATGAAGCAGAGAGAAGCTATTGCTCATTGGGTTCTGATGAATGAGCAACCATTTAACGTTGTAGAAAATTATGGCTTTAATTTTATGTTCAAAATTAATTTGCCACAATTTGAGAAGATCTCTCGGGCTATGGTCAAGAGTGATGTGATAAATGTTTATGACATTGAGAGGAAAAAGCTGCAGTTGATGTTAAAAGGTATTAATAAAATATCATTGACCACGGATATTTGGAAGTCTAAGGTGCAAAAGATTTCTTATATGTGTGTTACTGGCAACTTTGTTGATTCTAAATGGCAACTTCAAAAGAGAGTTCTTAGTTTCATACCTCTTCCTCCTCCACATACAGGTAAAATTATTTTCTATATTCGATTATTATTATACGTTATCTTTATTATGTATATTCTTACTCTAATATATAATTTTCTTTTTGTAGGAGTTGATATTTTTGATGGACTCATAAAGTGCACTAAAGATTGGGAAATTGGACATAAAGTCTTCACTGTATCAGTGGACAATGCCTCAAATAATGATGCAGCAATGAATATTGCTAAAGAAACTTTCTCCAAGAGTCGTAAGTTGCCATTGAATGGTAAATTGTTCCATGTTAGATGCACTACACATATATTGAATCTTGTTGTGTAAGATGGTCTTTCAATGATTAAATCTATCATTCAAAATGTAAAAGAAAGTGTGCGATTCATTAATCTATCTGAGTCTAGATTGAGAAAATTTTCTGAAATTATTCAACATTTGGGAATTCCTGTGAAAAGGTTGATCATTGATTGTTCTACTCGTTGGAATTCCACATATGAAATGTTAGTTGAGGCCATTAGAGTTAAGGATGCATTCCCCATATTTGCATATAAAGATGCGTCATACTCTTTGCCCTAGCCCAGAAGATTGGAGAAAAGTAGAAGAAGTTGTTAGGATCTTGAATGTGTTTTATGAAGCTACTCAAGTAATTTCTGGAAGTGATTACCCTACTTCTAATGTTTTTCTAGCTGTCATTTGGAGAGTAAAGCATGTGTTGCATGAGAATGAAAAACATGTTGATGTGTTCGTAAGAGATATGGGTGAGAAGATGAAAGTAAAGTTTGACAAATATTGGGGGAATTGTAATCTTTTGATGGCTATTGGAGCAGTACTTGATCCTAGGTTCAAAATGTGGTTGGTTGACTTTGCTTTCAATAAAATATATAATGAGGCTTATGCGCGTGCAAATGTGACAATGGTTAGAAATGCATTGTATGATTTGTTTTATGAGTATGTTGCAATTGATCACATGAAGACGCGTAAATTGAATTCTCAAAAATTAGATGATACATGTACAGATGGCACAACTAGTTCTACCTTTAAAGATAGAGTTATACCATCTGGTTTGTCTATGTATGATGAGTACTTGAATACTGTTGAGCACAATGCTCCTTCAAAGTCAGAGTTGAATATTTATTTGGAGGAATGAGTTTTTAGATGTCAAGATGAGGATGATAGCGCATCGTTTGATGCTTTAAGTTGGTGGAAATCTCAAGATCTGAAATTCATTGTCTTGTCTAAGATGGCTCGTGATGTTTTAGCTATTCCTATTAGCACAGTGGCATCAGAAGCTACATTTAGTGCAGGGACTCAGATTTTAGATCCTTATCGTTCTAGAATGACTCCGGATGTGGTACAAGTACTGATTTGTGGATCAGATTGGGTTCGTCAACTCCATTGGATTAAGAAGCCTTTAATGACTTATGTAAGTTCTCTTTTCTTGAGTTATATTAATATACTTTTGTTTTTTACATAATAATAATTGATATTATTTAATTGATATATGAATTTTTTTTCTATTGTAGGAGAAGGAAGAGCCTATGCATGTTACATTTCCAATATAATGGTGGGATGCTAGTTGATCTATAACTATATTATTTTTATGATTAAACAATGGTCATTTGTATTTATGGAGACTTAGTTCGGATTTATGATTAAACAATTATCGAGACTTGGTTCGGATTTATGATTGAACAATTGTCGTTTGTATTTATGGAGACTTGGTTTGGATTATGCAACTTAGGATTGGAAAATTTTATTTATTGTCATTGAATTTTTTTTTATAATTTTTGTTTGAGAAAAATTATTTATTAATGCTGTAATCTTATTTTACAACTTCAAATCTGATTTTTCAAATCGAATTCGAATATAATTTATTCGAATCGAATTCGAATATAAGGAATCGAATCAAATTCGAAGGATATCTTCAAAATAATTAGAATAAAATTTTTTCGAATACGAATACTTGAATACTTTCGAATACTTCGAATAATATCATCGAATCGAATATGAATTAGATTTAAGATTCGATTAATAATCGAATTCGAATACGAATATTTGAATATTAAATCGAATATATTCGAATATAGCATTATTCGCTTCGATTCGATTCGTTTACAACCCTACACAAGAGAGTTCAATTAACATATAAAACCTTCATAATTTCTAGAACTACCAAAACGTTCTACCCCATGGTGTTACAAGCAACACGCATGGGGGTTGGATAGATCTTACCCATAGTCTGGAAAATTAAAAATAAGAATAAAAGAATTAGAAAAATCCTTGGTATAGCGATCTCCTTCCTTCTTTCTTCTGTCTCTTTAAATCCTCTTGGTTCTCCTTCACAGTGATGGAAAACCCTTGTGGGGTGTAGGATGATTGTCGCCTCCCATGAATAATGATGTGTAATATATATAGGTGTGAGAAGGGAATAAAATAAGAAAAGAAAAGATATGGGTGGATTATGTGATAAGGAGATTAATTGTGCTCCAAGGAAATAGAAAAAATGGGCTAATTTTTGGAAATTTTCGAAACTTCTTGAAAGCTGTTGCGCGATCTCACGATTTTGAGTATAACTTTTACATCCAAACTCTGATTTGAGTGATTCTTACGCCAAAATGACCCTCTCTTTCGTGGCTTTCCAATGGTATAACCCATGATCAATTTTTACTATCAAAAAATATAGAAAATTACACGAGTTGGATGTATGTTTTTCAACAGTCTTGCACAAGTTTCTCCTTTTCTCCAACTTTGCACTTTTGAAAAATTTTCCACATAAAATATAATTAAACACCTCAAATGCACATTTTACTCAAATATATGTATATAAGAGACTTGTGTCAATATATGACAAAAATTCTCATAAAAAAAGTGTTAAATTGAATACTCAAACACACAGATTTTTACTCTCAACACCCATACATACCAACCACTCACAACTAACACAACTACCCACTTTATATAAAATAATATAGTGTGACTTGAGTGGAACCAGTTCCACCACATGAATTGGTGGAACATGGGTCCCCACCCTTCTTAATTAATTCCTCCTCCTTCATTAATGTTATTTTTTAATTTTATTTTTAAATTTATTATTCTTAAATAACTATTATACTCTAAACCCTAAACCATAAGGGTAAAATTACAATTATACCCTAAACCATAGTGATAAATTATACCCTACACCACAAGGGTAAAATTACAGTTAACCCTAAATCCTATGGATAAATTATATGCTAAACCACAAGGGTAGAATTACAATTATACCTTAAATTCTAGGGATAAATTTTACCCTAAATCACAAGGATTAAAATTATAATTATATCACTAAAAATAAATAAATAAATAACTAAAATTATAAAGAAAGAATAAAACAAAAAAAAGAAACAACAAAACACACATTGAAAGTGAATGAAGGAGGTTGTAAAATTTGGATTCGGTGGACTAACTCCACCCAAGTCATTGATAAAATAATAAAACTTCTTAATCCACATACAAAAAGTAAATGAATACCTTACGGACGGATGGAGCACTACAAAAAAGTACTTTTTAGCAACGAAATTTACCAATGGAATTCAGTTCGTTGGTAATTACCAATGGATTAATAACCAAAACGATAATTTTCTATTAGCAATGGAATGCCAATGAAATTATTCTCTATTTTACCAATAGAATTAAATCTGTTGGTAATTACCAACGAATTACCAAGGGAATTATTATACTAAATTATCAACGGAGTTTTTAGCAACAGTTTACCAATGGAATTATTTACCAACAAAATTGATTTTTCGTTGCTAAAAATTTACCAACCACCACTTTACCAACGAAAATTTACCAACGGATTTCGTTGCTAATCTGTTGGTAAACTAATTTAATAATGAAATTAAGGCTTTTACCAACGAAAAATTCCATTGGTAAAAAATAGTTTTTTTGTAGTGGAGGGAGTAAAATATTATTTCTTTCATCTCAATACACATTAAAATACTATATTCTTTAATGCCCGTATAAAAAGCAAACATAAATATGAATGAAGGACGAATGGAGTAAGAAAAAACATAGAAAAAATTATTAATTTCTGTCCAAATTATCTTTTTTTATTATCTAATTTGATATAAATCAAACATAAGCATTTATTGAAATTAGTTAGGCCTAACTAATTTTATTTCACAATTAATTAATTTTTCAATAAACTAATTTAATAAAAATCAAATAAAAACTCTTAAAATTATTTAGTTGAGTTGATGGAAAATCCGTCTTGCCTAGTCTCACACAAGTTTTTGCCTACAATTTACTATTAAACGTTAGGGCGATTTAGAATAATTATTTTCAATTCATCTTGATATAAATAATTAAAGCACCTTTATGACACGTGTTATAAAGATACATGTCGTAAAACGGGTTACATCTTTCTATTATCCACTAATTAAAGTGTAACTTATAAGATAAAAGCTTATGTGTCCCCGGGCTCACAGATTTAGACCCATGCGTCCAAACCTGACCCTACTTGTATTATTAACCTGAACGGAGTATTTAAAGGGAAAAAAACTAATTCATTCTAGGTTCAAGTCATTCTCTACCCTCTCTCCCATTCTCATTCTCTCTCTCGCTCTCTTTTACTTTCTCTCACTCCATTTTCTTCTTGACTTGATTCTCTGACTGCTATTCTTCGACGATTAACGGTGGTATTTTCAGTGGCTCATACGAGGGTTTCACAAACCATGAAGTTTTATGTGGAGGTTATGACATTGTAAGCTTGATTTTTCCTAATTTCGATCTAAAAGAGGTTGGTTATATTTCTTTCCCAAAATTATTTAAATTGTTTTGTAGATTTTTTTCTCTAAATTTATGCCTTTCTAATTTTATTTTTTCTCTGTCACCATAATATTCATCTAATTTCTATATTATTTTAGGATATATATACACTCTAGGCGTTTTAAACACGCGAATTCCTGTGGCCAAGGTAGGAAAGTAATTAATGATTTAAGGTATTCAATTAAGGGTTAAAGCTTGGTCAATGTTGTTAGGTTGTTTGTAAATTTATGTATATACTGATTTGCTTCTTTTTGTTCAGAATTGTTGCTTTCTATTCTGAAACCCTAGATTTATTGTGTTTTATTTTTTATTAAATTAAATTAATTATGATGTATCTAGAATTTCTCGTTGGAGCACTTTCAAACGTAAGAAAATTTTATTTTGTGTTCTTAATTTTGAGAAAATAAATTACACTTTGATGTGAGATGAAGAAACAGGTTTTGAGATTCGCACAGTAAACATCGCATGCTTTGGTGTGGGAGAAGTGTCAAAGTTTCGATTGTTGAATCGTAAGGTATCAATAACGAAATTTTTCTATTGCCTTATTTTTTCCCCATTTTCCTCTCTTGTGATATGAGGATGAGATGTGGGTATTCCTGTCTGATTTCATTAGTATCCAAACATTTCAGAAAGGAATTAACTCAATATTGGGAATAACTGATCGATTATCTATGTTGTTCGTGTATAGGCCTGTTGCCAATACTTTCATTAGTTGATAATAGCTTTGTTAATTTGATTCTTTGTGGGAGCAAAATGGTTAAGATTCTTTGAATAGATTAAATATAATTGTTTAATGTTTATGTATTTCATCAGTTTTATTTTATCTATGCAACTTATCAATTACCAATTCTCCAGTTTGTGATGTTGGAGAGTATTATCAGTTCTATGGCCATCGCATTGGGTTTGGGAGTGGCACATAATAACTGTAAAACGATAGTTTGAAATTCTTGTATGCAGGGTGATGCTAATGGTGCACTTGACAAGCTTTGGCAGAAGAAAGTCAAGGCCCGATAGTAGTGTTTGAGTTTTGATGATATCGAGTGACCAATGTAAATATGGAAGAGAAATGAGAGGAAGGCAACAGATAAATCCACAAATTTTTGGAGCAAAGAATGTCGTATAGTATCGAACCAAATTTAAAATTTCACCATCTATGGAGAGAAGGGGTGTTGGAGATAGAGCCACGGATGGAGAGAAGGGCTTTAGTTTTTGGATATGTTATGTTGACGACTAGTATATGATGATAGTTGTAATCAAGTTGGAGTCATAACTCTTTATGCAATATATGATTAGTTTTTGCTATGGTATATGATTAATATATAACTTGTTGAATTAGTATAGTGAGATAACATTTTGTATGTGAAGGAAATATCATATTTTTTATCTTTCATTTACACTTTGCTAACTTGTATTTGAATTTAATCAATATGATTGTTCACTGCAAAGATTATATTATTATCATGTGAAAGGTACATTGTTATCATGCAAAGCATATATTATTGTCATGTAAACTATATGGATCGGTTTTCAAAGGGTATATTGTTGATGAGTATAGGGTACATTATTGTCAGCAAAGGGTACGGAGTTTAGAGTGTTTTAAGTCTATTATAAATGGTGTTGTGACACGACGTAAAGGGTATATTTCTTACGAGTAAAGGGTACATTATTGATGAGTAAAGAGTACATTGTTTGTCATGCAAAGGGTATACTGGTCGTGTAAATTGTATGAGGTTGCAAAGGGTATATAATGACCATGTAATATCTATGAAATTACAAATGGTATGTTGTTAATTAGTAAAGGGTACATTGTTTATGAGCAAATAGTACATTGTTTGTCATACAAAGGGTTTATTGATCATATAAATTGTATTAAGTTGCAAAGGGCACATTGTTTATGATTAAATGGTACATTATTAATTAGTAAAAGGTACATTATTTGGCATGCAAAAAGTGTAATGGTCATGTAAATTGTATGAAGTTGCAAAGGATATATTATTAATGAGTAAAGAGTGCATTGCAAATGAGTAAAGAGTAAATTGTTTGTCGTGTAAAAATTATGGATTTTAAAACATCTGTTATTGATGGTGTTTCAAGTAAATGTTGGTATGATGACATGGTGCAAGAGTATGTAATTTTGTACTAAAGAGTATTACTCTAAATACTAAAAGGTACAAGTTACCTAGTACCAGAATCTCATAATGTGTTTTTAACAAAAGCATTTAATCACATAATAGTTTACTCATTCAAAATCCTATAAATTTATTAATTCATCAAAAAAAAAAATTTAACATATTACATCACTAAAGTAAACAAGCATTTGGAGTTTTAGATCCAAATTCCTTTGCTAATTACCTCTTACTTTTTTTGCTCTTCTCGAAGTGGCCCTTTATCCTCATCTTCCTCCATTTGGTAACTGAATTAACTGAACCCAAAACAAATGGCTTGTGAAAATATTTCCATTAGACATGCATGATACATCAATAACATTATATTCACCTCTTATTAATGTAATATTTTCTTCATATACTCTCATTCCTTCAAAAGTTTCTTCATAACTTGGGTCAATGTTGTTTTCAAATATGCATGATAAATAAAAAAACGGTTAATGGTACCAAAAAGCCCCACCTTTCATTCAATTGCAAAAAAGTCTCAACCTTTTAAATTTGGCAAATAAAACCTTAACATTTATAGTATTTGGCCATTAAAACTCATTGTGCAGCTGCAGTTGACCGGATGCTTACGTGGCACATACAAGGTTAAGTATCCTTTGACGTGCATTCCAAAATTTACTAACAGGACCCCACACGCACATCAACCAACGTCACCATCCTCAAACAATGGGTATACAGAACTCGACATGATGCCGGAACCGGAGCTTCCTCCAATCGCGACGAAACCACAAAGGTCAATAACTTGTCGTCGTCCATCAATTTACGGCAAGAAAGACTCTCGGCGGCCGGAGATAGATTTCGCAGTCTGGCGGGGTGAAAATCTGGCGGAAGGAGGGGTAGAAGATGGGCGGAAAAGTGTGAGGAAGAGCGAGAAAAAAGAAAAATTCTACTAGGAGAATTTTGAGATGGTGAATGCATCGATGGATCCAGAGAGGGCTTTCATAGAGTCAATGGTGGAGATGATTGTGGAGAACAGGATGAGTTCATCAAAGGTTCTAGAAGATCTGGTGGCCATTTAGGAGAGAGAGAGTGGGCCGGTGCGAGATTCCAGTTCTTAGGCATTTCCCATTATCCAACAACTCCATCCATCCTCAAAACCCTGAACATCCTCAAATCTCGTGAATAGCAACAGCTGTCGCTACTCGCGATGAAGGCGGAGCTTGATCAGTTGATTATATATGATACAAGTGTGAGCCGGGTTCTTCTCAATCTCTATATTTCTGGGAATTTCGAAAGAGTTTATGATTACAAGTTCACTTTTGGGTTCATTCGCACACCAGTTGGTAATGGAGCTCATGGCCACCGCGGACATGGCGGCATATGGGGTACTCTGCTGTGAGGGCGGAGAGAGAGTGGATGTTCGATAAGCGTCCGATGATGTACTAGTTGGCGATTGTGGGGAACCTGGTGCTGTGGCAGTTGTGCTTCAGGGACAGTGGGGATGGTATTCCTAACGATGTCGTTGACGGGAGAGATCTACTTGATGGTGCTGCTGGCGGCGAATATGGTGGGGGGACTGGAGAGTGCTGGTGTTCGGGGACAAGGCAGTGGTGCCGATGGTGGGTCCTGTTAGTACACATGGAATGCACCTCAAGAATGCTTAACCCGTTGTATATGCCATGTAAGCATTTGGTCAGCTGCAGCTGCCCAATGAGTTTTAATTGCCAAATAGTATAAATGTAAAGGTTTTATTTGCTAAATTTAAAAGGTTCGGACTTTTTTGCAATTGAATGAAAGGTGGGGTTTTTTTGTGCAATTAAGCCATAAAAAAAATCATGTTGAGATAAAGAGAGTAGAATAAGATATGCAAATGAACAATTATCTTATTAGTATAAGTGCACAATAGTAGATACAACAAAAAAATACGACGAACTGCAAATTTATTGAATGAAAAATAAAAATTTTGAATCTAGGTACAGTCATTAAAACTAAAGTATATAGCAGCTACTGTTTAAGGGTATATTGTTGTCATGGAAAGGGTGTACTGTTGCCATGAAAACTGTATTGATTTGCAAAGAGTATATATTTTATGAGTAAAAGGTACATTATTGATGAGCAGAGGGTACATTGTTGTCATGAAAATGGTACAGAGTTTAGAGTGTTTTAAGTTTATTATAAAAGATATTACGGCGTGGCTAAAGGGTATAGTGAGGATGATTAAAGGGTACATTATTGATATGTAAAGGGTACATTGTTGCCATGCAAAGGGTATACTAATAAAAACTTATTAGAAAGACATTAACGTGTAGTAAAACATCCCTAATTGAGATTTTTTGAGTAACTAAAGATGGTAGTTGTTCGTCAAATTCAGCAATGAACGTGTTAAACCTATTCCACAAGACATAAGCAGTGGACTTCAGAAGAATCAATTATACATTTTCAATTTACCAAATTTACAGCAATACAATTAGCTAATAGATGACATATTATTAAAAAGTAAAGGAAAAAAAGGCGAGGGGCACAAAAATAAATGATGTTAAAGAAATGCTTAAAGCAGTAAAATAGCCTAAACATGCGTCTTAAAAAGGATAAAAAAAGTGATCCACATATAAATCTAATCAATATCATCTAGGTCTTCTCGCATAATATCTTCTGGTTTTTCTTGCATCAATTTAAGCGCCGAAAAATTAATAAGCTCGTGCTTATTCATATAGCAATACAATTACTAGAGATCATAGGTTGGAAAGGTTTATCAGTCACTGATGATTCAGAAACACACGAACCAAAATAAGCATTCATCACATTTCTGAATTCTACAGGAAAGATAAAATCGTGAATTCATTAGAGATTTAAACTTAAAGAATCATGGATAATTACCGCTAATATTGTTGCAGTATTTTCCTAATGAGATCAATTGCCCAACTTCTAGAATTCATCGCACGCACTCGATGGTAGAATATCATGCACTTGGAGGTAGAATTGCCCGCTCTCCAGATTGATCGCCGTCCAGCGCTGTGGAAGAGAAACATACACTCATATGTGAAGAATGTATTTCTTATTTTTTATTAAAATTTATATATAACTCATTTTCTTATGGGTCATTTCGGGCGCACATAATGAGATCCATGTGTCCGAACACACAAGAGCCTCACTCAACTTATAAATAATTTAGAGTTGATATCTTGTGCACCCATAATTATATTAGTTTTATTTTACAATGTATGCATTTTTTATTAATGTATAATTTTTTGTATTCAATTTTTTATGAAAAAAATAACAGAAAATTCGCTAAATATTTGCTAACAAAGTGTACAAGTTCTTATTCATTAGTTATATATAAGTTATGAATGTGAGTGTACAAATTTGAATTGCAATCGGGTACACTTTAGAATTTGTAATTAATTTATGTCAATTCCTTAATTATAGTAAACCCTAATTGAATCCACCAAATCAACTACTAAATTATAGGAAGTTGCAGTTCATCAATGCTTATAAATATAATTAATTACTTACAAATACTAATGGATTTTGTTGATGTGAAGTGTTGAGGCCAGTGTCGTCACATTTGGAATCACACCGATCATCCACCAGTTATTATTTAATCACTAACATGTTTGTGTAGTGTTGTGCTTGGTGTTGTTTTCAGGGTTGTGGCAATTGAATGAAGATCATGCAGGATGGAATACACAAGCCTAGAGAGTACTCTGGAAAGTTTTAGAAGTCCAGAAGCCTCTAGAAGTTGAAAATAAGTACCCAAAGTAGTGGGTTGGTTATTTGCTGTAATGGGTGATTGTCATATCTCCTAGTGGACCACTTATTTGAATAAGGCCTGCAGCATACTTTACGACTATAAATAGAAGCTGTCAGACTTCATTCCCTGGCACGAAAAAACTTGGAGAGCTCCTAAAAAGAGAGTCGTTAGACGTAGAGTTTAATCGACTATGTTCCTATTGTAGTGTTTTCACTATTATTGTAACATCTCATTCTGCATCATGTGTATAGTATTATCCCGTATGTTTTGTGTGTACTGCTCACAGGCAGTGGAAGTGCACACTTGAAGTAGGGCTTATTTCTAATAATCTAAATCTTGCCATTAGGGAGTTTGTTTAGGATTTATATCCGTGTGTGTATTCGAAGAGTATAAGGAATGTTTCCATCTCTTTGAATCTGATTTTTGTAAATCACTTTTTCTAAGTTAGTGATATTTTTCCATGAGGCCGCTACAAACTTATTCATAAGTTTGTAGAAAGTTTGAGTAATTCCATGTGTTAAGTCTTCCACTGTACAAACTTTAAATCCCGTATTCAAGTTTCAATTCTGATAAGAGTCAATGTTGTACAAAGTGTTACCACACTTAGAACAACATCCATAAACACTTACACACCAGACGAACCGCAATGACAAGTGGCATTAGAGCTGACACATGACGGTACTAAATGTTAATTCCTGGTGTTAAGTATTTAAGTATCATGGATTACTATGTTGGATCGATCAACCATCCTCCCATACTTGATGGAACCAATTATGCCTTATGGAAGAGCCTAGGAGTCACATCAAGTCAATGGATGAACGTGCTTGAAAAGCCATTCTGGTAAGCTGGACACCCCCTACAGTTCAAGACAGTGATGGTAATCAAATCATCAAGAATGAGCTTGAATGGACCGCTGAGGAGAACACTCAATCGATGTTGAACTACCGAGAACTCAATGTAATCAACTCATCGGTTGATACTGTCATGTTCAACCTGATCTAGAACTGCACATCAACAAAGGATGCTTGGGAAAGGCTTCAAGAGCACTGCGAAGGATCTAGAAGTATCAAAAGGGCAAAGGCGAGGATGTTGAATGCGTAATTTGAGAGCTTGAGGATGAAGAAGGAAGTGACCATCTCATCATACAATGAGCAACTCTACAAAGTGGTGAATGAACTATAGTCACTTAGAGACCCTATCTCCAACATCAGGTTAGTAAACAAAACTCTGCGTGCACTTCCTAAGAGATTTAATGGTAAGATATGTGCTATAGAAGAGTCTAGGAGCACTGATCTTTTGAGTCATAATGAGCTGATAAGTATTTTGAAAACTTATGAAATGAATTTCTCTCAACAAGCTGCGAATGATAGAAAAGGTGTAGTTATTTTTAAAGATGAAACTGGTGCTTGTTCTAATTCTAGTTCTGGTAAGACGTCTGTCATACCTGATATTAAACATGTTGATGAAAATGTTGACAACATTCCTGATGACACTGACTGTATTGCTTTACTTGCTAAGAAATTTGAGTCTTATCTTAGACAAAAGAAGAACATGTCTAAAGCAAACATTCAGCCTAAGGTAGAACATTCCCCTCATACTCCTATTCGTAAACCCACTCAAAGAAGAAAGTTTAGATATGATCCTGAGTTTGGAAAAAATATCATTTGTGATGAATGTACAGGTTTTGGTCATTATACAAGTGAATGTGCTAACACTCTTCTGAAGAAAAGGATGAGCCTAAATGTTTGTTTAAGTGATGATGATTCAGAAGGAGATCCGGATACAAATGAAGAAGAACTTGCATTCTTAACACAATGTGTGAAGGAAGATTTCTCTGAAAGTGACTCAGATGTTGAGTCTGGTGTGCCTACATCAGAAACAATATCATGCAGGTTTATGTCTACTTCTGATCTTGATATGAAATGTACTAATGCTTTCTCTTCTAGTACAGGTACTACACAAGAACCTCTAGAGATGAAGATTTCTGAACTTCTGAAAGAACTAAAAGCTGTCAACCAAGAAAATGTTGGATTGATTGAGACCATAACAAGACTTGAGGTAAATCTTACTAAGAAAGATGCAGAGATTGCTAAACTCCAAGGTCACTTAACTGCTTCCATGTTGAGCTTCAAAAAGTACAGTAAGGTACATCTGTTTTGAATGAAGCTTTATCTGTTGAAAAAACTAATAAATTTGGTCTTGGATACACTAAAGATTGCATGCCTTTTAGTTTTGCAATTCCTGTTAAGTTTATGACACTTAGTTCAAAATTTGTGAATCCTGATTCAAATGATTTTTCCAATAAGTTTCCTGATAGAAAAGGCAGTAGGACCCTTGTTTGTCATTATTGTTCAAACCCTGGTCATATTTGTCCTTACTGTTTCAAACTGAAAGATGATATACTTTCTGAAAAAATGTTGCCTGAAGTGTTACCACACAAGTATTCACACACATCTAAATCTGCTTAGGTCAGAAAACCAAAAGTGCTTTATAATGTTATTTGTACTTCTTTACAAGCATGTATACCTAGTCTATGGTATTTTGATAGTGGTTGTTCCAGACATATGACTGGTAATGTTTAATGCTTGAAGGATTATAAAACTTTTGATGGTGGTAAAGTTACTTATGGTGGTGGCTCTAAGGGTAACATTGTTAGTAAATGAGCTTTAAATGTTAAAGGTTTTCCAGATCTGAAGAATGTGCTTCATGTTGAACGTTTACATGCTAATTTGATAAACATAAGTCAATTATGTAATGATAATTTGCATGTGCAATTCGATAAGAATTCATGCTTTATGCTAAATGAAACTGATGATAGTGTGATGATTTGTAGTCGATTTGTTGATAATTGTTATCTGATTGGTAACAACATTTACTGCAACATCTCACAATGTGATGAAAGTGTACTTTAGCATAAAAAATTTGGCCATGTAAATTAAAGAAATTAGTTAAGTTTGAAGCTGTTAAAGAATTGCCTAAGCTTAGTTTCAGAGATCCACCTATATGTGGTTCATGCCAAAAAGGTAAGCAGGTAAGGTCTTCGCACTAAATCACAACAAAGTGCACATCTTCAAGGTGTTTTGAATTACTTCACATGGATCTTATGGATCCAATGGAGACTGAAAGTCTTGGTGGTAAGAGGTACTCTTTAATTGTTGTTGATGATTTTTCTAGATTTTCATGGGTAGAATTCATTTGAGAAAATCTGATGCATTTAATGTGTTCATAGTTCTTTTCAGAAAGTTCAAAAATGCTTTCAATCTTATAGTTTGTAGGATTAGAACTGATCATGGTAGAGAATTTGAAAAGAACATGTTTGCTGATTTTTGTGAAAAAAAAGGCATTAAGCAAGAGTTTTCATCTCTTAAAACCCTACAGTAGAATGGAATTGCTAAAAGAAAGAATAGAACACTGCAAGAAATGGCTAGAGTCATGCTTACTTCAATAAATGTGTCTAAAAGATTTTAGGCTGAGGCATTAAATACTGAATGTCATGTGTCTTATAGGATTCATTTTAGACCAGATTGTTCTATTACTGCTTATGAACTGCTGTATAGGAAGAAACTAAACTTGAAATAATTTCATGTTTTCGGTTGCATGTGCTTCATTCTTAATAATAGAGAGTATCTTTCAAAGTTTGATTCTAAGAGTGATAAAGGTCTTTTCTTAGGATATTCTAAGAATAGCAAAGCTTACAAAGTCTTTAATCTTAGAACCAGAAATGTTCAAGAATCTATTAATGTTGTGTTTGATGATTCATCCAATATTACAGGTAAAAAGATGGAAGGTGATATCTCTAATTTGGTTGAAATTGCAGAACCAGTGAATAATGTTGAGCTGAATGTGATCACATCGCCTACAACATCGAGTGTTGATTCAGAAGAAGATGAGAACCAACTCTACAGAAGTCCGAGAAATACTCTTGCTCACAAATATAAGAAAGATCACCCTTCATCACAGATTATTGGTGAGTCCTCTGTTGGTGTTCAAACTAGAAAAAAGATAAATTTAGAGGTGTAGTGCGATCAGTTTGCATGTCTAACATATGTAATCAGGTATGTACTGTTGAGCCCAAGAATGCTTTAGAAGCTTTAAAAGATGAATTTTGGATTGAGGCTATGAATGAAGAACTTGAACTATTCACTAGGAATGATGTTTGGAATCTAGTACCTAGGCCTATGAACACTAATGTGATTGGAACAAAGTGGATTTTCAAGAACAAAACTGATGAATCTGGTAACATAGTAAGAAACAAAGCTAGACTAGTTGCACAAGGATGCACACAGGTTGAAGGAATAGATTTTGATGAAATATTTGCACCCGTAGCTATAATAGAGTCTATTAGGCTTCTATTAGCTATTGCACGCTTTGTTGATATCAAACTGTTTCAAATGGATATTAAAACTGCATTCTTAAATGGTATTTTACTTGAAGAAGCTTTCGTGGAAAAAGTGAAAGGTTTTGTTGATCCATTTCACCCTGATCATGTATATAAATTAAAGAAATCTTTGTATGGTCTAAAACAAGCTCCTAGAGCATGGTATGGTAGACAAACTGACTTCTTACTTCAGTTTCGATTCATTAGAGGTGAGGCTGATAGAACTCTTTTCATTAAGCATGAATCTGATGTCTTTTTGATTGCTCAAATTTATGTTGATGATATTGTATCTAGAGAAACATCACAGGCCATGATGTATAGCTTTGTGAAGGCGATGACTACCACGTTTGAGATGAGTATGGTTGGTGACCTAAATTACTTTTTAGAGCTCCAAATCAAGCAAAGTAAAAGTGATATCTTCATCTCACAGAGTAAGTATGCAAGGAATTTAGTGAAAAGATTTGGCCTTGAGAACGGTAAGCCTATGAAGACACATATGGAAACATCACAGAAACTGTGTAGAGATGATGCTGGCTCAGATGTTGACCACACTCTGTATAGATCAATGATTGGTAGCCTTCTATATTTAACTTTGAGCAGACCTAACATTATGTATAGTGTATGTGTATGTGCTAGGTACCAAGAAAATTCCAATGAATCTCATATGAAAGCTGTGAATAGGATCATCCGATATGTTGCTAGAACAAGTAAGATGGGACTATAGTTTTCGAAGGATACAAACAGCTCCCTGGTTGGATACAGTGATGCTGATTGGGCAGGTGATTGTGATGATAGGAAGAGCACGAGTGGTGGATGCTTCTACATGGGTAACAATCTTGTTTCTTGGCATAGTAAAAATAAAAAATACATATCTCAATCTACTACTAAATCTGAATATATTGCAGATGGAAGTTGTTGCACACAATTGCTTTGGTTGAAAAATATGTTAGATGATTTTGTGCTTCAGACAGATGTTTAAGTGATTTTTTGTGATAACATGAGTGCTATAAACATTTTCAAAAATACTGTGTAGCACTCACTCACTAAACATATTAGCATAAAACATCATTTCATTAGAGATTTAGTTGGGAAAGAAGTAGTTAAGTTGGAGTATATTTCTATTGAGAAATAACTTGCTGACGTATTTACAAAAGCACTTGATTTCGAGAGGTTTTCTTCACTTAGAAAATCTCTTGGACTCTGCATTCTATGAGCCATGCATAATGTTTCTTAGAGTGTGACAACGCTCAAAGTGACACTACTGTAAGTTTTGTCATTTTATGTCGAAATTAACTAACTTGTTAGCTATTTTTTCTTGCTGCTAACTATATTCTGGTTTAATCTTGAGGTGCAATTTTGGACATACACAGCTGAAATCACTAGTTCTAAAAAATCAAAGGTCTAAACATGCTGAGTAACTAGGCACACGGGGCTGACGACCACAATGTGTTCTTTTCTAAAGGCTGTTTAGTTTCAAAAAAGGAATAAGAACACTTTTGGACTATCACTGAGTAACAAGACACACGGGGCTTACAACCACGATGTGATCATTTCAAAAGGTGGTAAGTTCTTTGAGATTGAAAAGCACATAAAAATCCATAAAAGGATATGAGTGTAAGTGTGCATGCATAAAAAAATCAACCTTGATTGATTTTTCCAGAATGTTTTTAGCTCATGAAAATGTGTTATTAAATTAATTATTTTCAATACATTAAGTGATGAAATTTATAGTATATTTATTTATTAATTATGCATATTGTTTTTCTTTTATTTATTAAGGCCATATTTTTCTCATATATGTTAGTGGGCCTTAGTAACTGCTGCATTTGATCCCCGGCATTATACGATCAGCAGTTACACTTAGTGGACATACACCCTTCTCAAACCTTCTCTTGTTCTCTTTATATTCTTGATGTGTGTGTGAGTTGATATGGTGTGAAGATAGCTTGCTTGTTTAATCATTACACAGCACTCTCTCACATACTTTTGGTTTTTCAAAATTTAAATTGTTGTCTCACTCACGTATCTCTATGTCTCCTCTAAAGACAAACCTTCCTTCTTCTAGTGCAAAACATTCATCATCATACAAACCCTCTGCTTCCTCTCTCAAATCCACTCCACTCCAAATCGTAGCTTCGATGGCTGAGAATGTTGCAACTGGTGCTGCTCAGAATATAAATCCTGATGACCGTCGCTTAGACCCATTGTAGAGTTAGTCGTACCCAAGTATATTATTCTTCCTCAACGTACTCCTGACTCTGTATTCCTCTCACTTCAGGCTCAAGTCGCCGATTCATGCATTCTGGTGTCTCAAATCAAAGTCCCGATGCTTGAACCTCCTCCTACTGTTGTCCAATCTGATATTCCCGCTCCATCATCTGAAATTCCTGCTCAAACTACTGTTCATCCGCCTGAAATTCCATCTAAAATCAGCCCTCTAAAACTTTTGAACCATCTGACCTTGTTCAAGTCCCTTTTACATCATCACCTATTGCTTCTCCTATCCATACTGAGCTAATCCGCCCATGTCTACTCCGTCATCATCACCGCCTATTCCGATTATATCTAAGGTGACCAAGAAGACTGGTCCTAAGTGTAAGAATCCACCCAGGCGTTGGTCTATCCATGTCCGGAAGAAGAGTCAAACTGCTGGTTCACAGAATGCTCCCAGTACTGCTAAAGGGAAATCTCATATTTTCTTGTCTTATTCTAATGATGACTCTGCTCCTATAGATGTGGATGTTCTTGGAGAGAACCCCACGATGTCTGAATTCTGTAAAGCCCTGAACAAAAAGAGACGAGGCAAGAAAGTTATTTCTGATGTTGCCGTCTTTGTTGCAACACCTAAAGAAGAAATTGAAGCTGGTCTGGACCAACTGATTGATGATATTGCTGCTGATGTTACCACTGATAAAGCAACACCTGCTGATACAGATGCAGAACCCTCTGATCCTGATCCTGATTCATCGTCTGATGATAAAGAGGATACACCCAAGGATTCTGATAAAGGTGCTACCTCTGATGAATCTGATGAGGATGAAGCTGCTGCAGATGTTGTTGATCAAGCTGCTCTAGATGCTGATGATGATGTTGATGAACAAGATGATGATGATGAATAGACTGATGATGCTGATCCTGAAGATGCTGATAAAGAAGATCATGATTCTGACTATGATCTTGAAAACTTTTGAGCTGACCGATTCTACTTTGAAGATGGTAAGGCCAGATATAAGAAATTTGCAGAGAAATATGTCATTCATGAAAAGAAAATGAAGGATGTAGACCTTGTCACACACAATCTCACTCAATTCTTTGAAGGATGAAGTTTGCTCAAATCTTTCATGTACTCTTGTACTTACTGTAGTAATTCGATTTGTGAGTTTAATACAAACATTAGTTCAAGAATGATTAAGAGTACTAGTCCTAAGTTTGGAAAGATTTACTTTAGGGGAATGATTTATGATTTTTCTGCTGAAAAGATAAATGCATTGTTGGGGACTATACATGCTGAAAGTGATGATGATATGGATGAGATTGTTTTTATGATTACTGGTGGTCTGATTACTAGTTGGCCAAAGAAGTTGTTCAGACTAAGTTTAAAAAGCATACATGTTGTCTTACACAAGCTATGTGTCTACAATTGGTTGCCTACCTCTTGATGGCGCTTGGATCATTTGGTTAACATGAACCATTAGCATACCATGCGTTTCTAATACAGCGGAAGCAATAAATCATAGAAAAGATTACCGTTCACCAGGGTATGTTGATGAAGATTAATTCTAGCAGGCAGCCTGCGCAGTCCCACAAGAATGGCCATAACTTCCTTGTCTGATATCAGAATTGAGTGATCTTTGTGTTCAGACGATGCTCTCTTCGACGGCTTTCCGTCAGTATATTGATCATCAAATTTTAAGTACTATACGAATTTATACAAATTTCACAAAGCGGCAGACAGCAGCAGCAAACTACCTTCTGATCTTCTGCCGTATGTCCCAAGTCCGATCTCGACGTCGTGTGGGCGACGATCTACGAGACCTCCTCAATCTGCTCTCAACCCTCATCACACGTGAATAATCAGTTAGATTAGATTAGGGTTCCAGATAAGCTGAGGTGACTAATATACATGGGCTACAGCAGGGACCAGGAGGAGAAGTTGGGTTGGGCCTCCATTGGGCTTAAGTATCCAAGCTTAGCCCAAAGCTTATACTTAAGTCCAATAATAATATATTCCACTAAAATATTATTATTGCACTACCGTACCAATCCCAAAATTACGTTTTGGGCTCCTTCTTATTATGAGCCCGTTAGTCTCCCCATGTTTAAGATATACAATGTTCATTAATTAATTTAAGTTACTGACAACTCAATTAATTAATATCTCATCCAAGAGTAGTACCACTCAACCTCATTATCATGCCGGAATAAATTCCACCTGCAGGATTTACATGATAATCCTTATGAGCTCCTCAAGGGGACATCATCAACCTATGACGGACACGGATTCCTTCTACAATTAACAGCACACCATAGAGACAGCACTACTTCCCAACTCATCGAGTTTGTTGATTTAATAACATGTAAATCTCACCCATTGATGAATCAAATAAATACATACTGCCCTACGTGTCGAGGTTATTGTATAGGGATTAAGAGCACGAACTTCCATAATAACTGAGATCAAGTTCTCCTATAAGTCAGTATAAGTCGAACGATCTCAAGCGGTCCTGCTCAATACACACAAGTGCACTAATGTGATTCTATAGCCAAGACAAGCTAATACCAAACCACACTACAACCATCCCGATAGAGAGTCCATGTCTATCTCGGTTATGAGCATCTGTTTATACTTTATAAGGAAACCGATAATATGATCTTCCGCGTGTTGTCGCACAACATATTATCTACAGTATAAAGTAAGTGGACTATTGCATCGAACATATAAATAAATTATAAGATGCAATCATTTGATCATATGATTCTCATTTCAAATTAATTGTTATAACATTGTTCATACAAAAAGCTAGACTTTTAGTATACAATCCAACAATCTCCCACTTATACTAAAAGACTATGCTGTCATGTCTTCCATACATCTGATTTCCACTCCCACTACACGACCATCAAAAGCTCTCGCCTTAAGGTCCTTGTAAATGGATTTACTAGGTTATCATCCAATGCAATCTAGGTGACAACAACCTTCCCCTCATCATACGATTTCTCGTAACAGGTGGTACTCACGCTCCATGTGTTTAATTTCCTTATGGGCTCGTGATTCCTTCAAGTTTGCAACTGCACCAATATCATCAATATAAATTGTGATATCCTTGGGCAAACTTAGAAACACTTCGAAGTCCATCTTGAAGTTTCTAAAGTCATACAGATACTTTGGTTGCCTCATAGGCTCCAATTTATCATCTTTCCATGATGGAGTCCGGAGTCTGAAATATATTTCTATATAACACTCCTCCACATTATGACTCAACTTTCTAAAATTAAACGCATAACCTTTGAGGTGGATTTACTGCCGTCCCTATCTGATTTGAAAAATCTGAATCTATGTAACCCATAAGAATCAGTGAATCTTTTCGGTAAGCCCACATATAGTTTCTAGTCCTTTTCAGGTACATAAGTATATGTCTTACCACAGTTCAACATTCTTATTTTGGGTTACCTTGATATCCACTGTTCATGCCATCGGCAAAACAAATATCCAATCTCGTGCATAGCATTTCTTAGATTAAGCTTCCTCATTTGGCAAAGCATAAGGAACCGCTTTCATCTTCTTTATCTACTTTTGAGTCACAAGACACATTCACTTAGATAAATTCACATGCTAAATGAGTAAGGATCGTATCATTATATGAAACTTGAGATAAGCATAACATCCTTTCTTGTGATCCGTATTACCGTGATCAAAAGGATATTTTTGCTCTTCTTAAGTCCTTCATCTCATACCGCTTTATCAACCATACCCATACGCCCGACAATACTCTTTCATTGTCTCCAATGAGCAAGATACTATCTACGTATAGTACAAGAAATACCACCACGTTTCCATCACTCTTTTCAATACACAAGACCCATCCGATCATTGATTAGATCCATGTCACTGGATTACCTCATCAAAATGGATGTTTCATGATCTTGAAGCTTGCTTTAGTCCATGAATGGACACTTTTAAGCTTACTATCACAATGCTCTTAGCTTTTTGCAATGAATCACTGTGGTTGCTTCACATAGATGTTTCCCTTAAGACTTCCAATCAGGAAAGCTGTCTCGACATCTATTTGCTATCCCTCATATTTCATATGAGTAGCAATAAATAAAAGAGTCCGGATCAACTTAGGCATAACTATCGGCGAACAGGTTTTCTCATAATCGAACCCTTTCTTTCTGAGTATACCTTTTCGCAATAAGCTTGCTTCCAAGGTTTTCACCTTATTCTATGATCCTCTTTTATTCTTGCATGCCCGCTTCCAATGGCTTTTACGCCATTTAGCGGTTCAACAAGCATCCAGACCTAATTTAAAATCCATCGATTCTATTTTAATATTCATTGCACTTTGCTAGGATTTGGCATTTCTATCTTGTAGTGCTTCGTCGTATCCGTGGGTCCATTTCATGTTTGCGAGGGACCAAGTCTCATGACTTTCCCAAAACATGTATCTTACAAGTTGTCGAAGAACCCTCCCACTACGACAAGACACTACATGCAATTGTGTATCAGATGTGACACGCGTTGCAGTTTACCTTGTGGTATATCCTCTTGTACAATTGGTACTTATACTTTGTGTTTTTCCCTCTCACTTCCTTTAGAACAATTTATACATGGGTTTATGATTTAATATATAGTCTCTTTCTAAAAATCTAGTGTTTGTGTTAACAATCACCCTTCGATCTTTTAGACTAAATAAATCACCTTCATTTTTATAGCATATCCCACAAACAGACAAACATTCAAATGAATTACTGTTTCTAGGGCTTATCCATAAAATGAATTAAGTAATTCCAAATAATTCATCATCTATCTAATCATTACCATAAGAGTCTTATTCCTTCTATCCACCACACCATTCAGCTGGGGCATGCCCGGTGTAGACCACTTGAGATTTAATCTCAACCTCTGATTAATAGCTCCTAACTATCCTAAGAGGTACTCGTAATGACGATTAAATCGTCATTACTTGATATATTTTCCATGACGCTTCACTGTACCAGCCTTGCAATTCTTGAATTAATCAAAGAACTTAGACATGCAGTGCATCAAATAAATATATCGGTATCTAGAATAATCATCGATTGACGAATATTCATATCCACCTCTCATCCGGACAATCTTAGGACCATATAAATCATAATGAACTAATTCCAACATATATATCTTTGGTTCTGCACCCCTTTGCCTTGAAAAAGCAATTAGTCATTTTTACTCCAAGCAAGACTCAAAAGTCAGATAGTTTTCACTTCAGATAAACCTAAGGGTCTATCGGCTATCAACTTTTGAATCCTACTCAAGTAAAATGATCTAGTCTTAGATGCCAAATATATGTTTAGTTCATATCCGAAGGTATCTTTCTCTTACTAAGATTAGAAGATTCATTATTAATTATTATTTGTTGCATCTGTGGAATATACATGATTTAAGAGTATACAAATTGTCCATCAACGTACCATAACAGATTACAACTCTATCCTTCATTATAATGACCATGTCATTTAAATGAAATGGAGTATCCATCTATTAATGCATAGAAACCGAAATCAAATTCTTTCTATGAAAACGTACGTAAAACAATTTCTCATAATCAAACGTCTACTCATATCATTAGATAAATAGACAACTCCCACTGCAATAGCCACTACTCTTGTAGTTTTACCCATGTCATAACAATCTTATCCTCACTTAGTAATAAACATTTAGTGATTCCAGTATCTACACACTTCGTGTTAGTAAATGCCATCACTAATCATGTTTTAAACAACTAATGAATAAGATATAAAACTTGTTCACATTATGATGAAAATGTCTTTCCTTTGCCACATGTTTTGCCAGAAGTTTTCCACCATATACATCCTATTGTAATTCAGGTGGAACTTACTCAAAAACATCTATGCAATTCACGGAGAATTAAATTGATCTAGGTTTCCCTTCAATTTATACTCAATGCTTTCCCAATTCATTCATCAAATTAAATCATGATCTTCTGCCTTTTAACTTACTCAAGTATCCGAAGAGTTACATGAGACCATCATATTTCTATGAACCTCTCATCTCTTCACTAGAGACTTTAATAGGCATCATGAGACGTCCCTTGTGAGAACACACATGTATTTTCTTAAGCAGTAAAATTCAAAACCAAGATTCTTTTCTAATCATCTAATTTGGACAAGTAAATATAATTTCTTTTAGTTAATAATATGTGAGATAAAACCATTTGAAAATCAGAGAATCATAAATTAATTTACCGATCAAAACTTCGAATTTTATCCTTTTATATTGATTCACTCAAAACAATATAAAAATAAAATTCACCGACATCTCAAGCACCGTGAGTCTGCAAGCCACGTTAGTGTGGACGTTTACAAACCCGAACATTTACAAGAGAAGGTTTTACCCATTAATTTCATTTGTCAACCTAACTTCATGACAAAATAATTAATAGTCGGTTCCTCTTTAACCATGCAAATAATAGCAGTGACTCCGTTGGGGAGGATACTAATTATTTACATCTAAGTGTGCACCATTATTTGATTCCAAGTCCGCTGCCCAAGCTTATGTGCCTTACTGTTGGAGAAGTACACACGCGCTCAGATAATTTTCTACAACCATCAATTATATAAGTTTGTACTAGTGAACCGCATATAAGCTCATCCATTAGGGAGGAAGGCACTATAGCCAACGCGCAAGTCCATATGCATCACATTACAAACAATAATTATTTAAAGAAGTTTGTACCAGTGATCCGTGAATAAACTCATCCGTTAGGGAGGAAGGCTCTATTGCCAACGCGCAAGTTTACTCACATCACTTACAAACCAATAATGGAAGCCATGGGAATTAATTACCAATCCCCTCTCCCACTTAGTTATTTAAGACCGAGGGTTTTTACTTGCATATAATATTTCAGAATAAAATATGCAACCTAGCATGCTCATACTTCCAAATATATAACAATAATTGACCAATAAAACAATTATAGCAGTTATATATAAGGAAATAAATTGCCAAAAATAAGTTGACTTGATCAACACTCCAACATACATGCATATAATATACCAAATATAATACGCAATCTAGCATGCTTCTATTTAAGGCAATAAATCATAGAGAATCATACATACATATATAACAATAATCAATTAATAAATCAATTATAACAGTTATATAACAGCGAATTTGATTGTTTGCCACCAATCACGAATGCGGACAACTGCGATGGGGATCGACCTCCCAGCAGCCTGCTCCACCACTCTGGCACCCTGCCCGATCATATTGTGAAGACTCACGTGGAACTTGATGCAGATCAATCGAACTTGATGCAAACCCACTCGAACCTGGTGCAGAGTCGATCAAATCTGATGCAGACCAATCGAACCTGATGTGAATTCGCTCGAACCTGGTGCAGCATTGATCGAACCTGATGCAGACCAATCGAACCTGATGCAAACCCGCTCGAACCTGGTGTAGCATCAATCGAACCTGATGCAGACCAATCAAACCTGATGCAAATCCGTTCGAACCTGGTGCAGCATCGATCAAACCTGATGCAGACCAATCGAACCTGATGCAAATCCGCTCGAACCTGGTGCAACATCGATCGAACCTGATGCACACCAATCGAACCTGATGCAAATCCGCTCGAACCTAATGCAACATCGATCGAACCTAATGCAGACCAATCGAACCTGATGCAGACCCGCTCGAACTGTCGCTCGTCCAAGGGCCTACTTGCACGGAACCAAGTTCAGCCCAACGCGCAACATCAAACTACACCAACTGTCGTTCAGAGTTCGCAATTGTAGGAACCTGGGAATCCAATCTCCACTGTCCAGAATCTACTCCTGTTAGATTGTGAGAATAGGTCTTTTCCCTCGACTGCGCAAAACAGAATCGTCCAAAAAACTGCTTCTGTTTTCGGCGTATTTCCGACAACACAAAGCTCCAAATACGATCTTCGCCGTTCAGAATGTACATCCACAAATTCCGAACATGCTGACAAAAATTCAGTCTAATCCGACGGTTGAAACTCCGGTTATTGCGTCTGCAATATTACTGCGCTGGATTTTCTCTCAATTTCTTCCTTCCATGTGAAATTGACGAGTTTTCGTCGAATCCGTTCACACACAACCATCAACGAACATATATGATATAGGGTATATTTCATATAGGGATATTCATGGTTTGCGCAGTAAAACCAAAACCCTAAACATGCGATCCTAATTTCGAAAAATTAATCACAAAAACCCTAGCCTAACGTGTCACGCTTCACCACGAAACCGAAGCTCTGATACCAATTGATGGCGCTTGGATTATTTGGTTAACGTGAACCGTTAGCATACCATGCATTTCTAATACAGCAGAAGCAATAAATCATAGAAAAGATTACCGTTCACCAGGGTATGTTGATGAAGATTAATTCTTGTAGGCAGCCTGCGCAGTCCCACGAGAATGGCCATAACTTCCTCGTCTGATATCGGAATTGAGTGATCTTTGTGTTCAGACGATCCTCTCTTCGATGGCTTTCCATCAGTATATTGATCATCAAATTCTAAGCACTGTACAAATTTATACAAATTTCGCAAGGCGGCAGACAGCAGCAGCAAACTACCTTCTGATCTTCTGCCGTATGTCCCAAGTCCGATCTCGACGTCATGTGGGCGACGATCTACGAGACCTCCTCAATCTGCTCTCAACCCTCATCACACGTGAATAATCAGTTAGATTAGATTAGGGTTCCAGATAAGCTGAGGTGACTAATATACATGGGCTACAGCAGGGACCAGGAGGAGAAATTGGGTTGGGCCTCCATTGGGCTTAAGTATCCAAGCTTAGCCCAAAGCTTATACTTAAGTCCAATAATAATAATATATTCCACTAAAATATTATTATTGCACTACCGTACCAATCCCAAAATTACGTTTTGGGCTCCTTTTTATTATGAGCCCGTTAGTCTCCCCATGTTTAAGATATACAATGTCCATTAATTAATTTAAGTTACTGACAACTCAATTAATTAATATCTCATCCAAGAGTAGTACCACTCAACCTCATTATCATGCCGGAATAAATTCCACCTGCAGGATTTACATGATAATCCTTATGAGCTCCTCAAGGGGACATCATCAACCTATGACGGACACGGATTCCTTCTACAATCAACAGCACACCATAGAGACAGCACTACTTCCCAACTCATCGAGTTTATTGATTTAATAACATGTAAATCTCACCCATTGATGAATCAAAGAAATACATACTGCCCTACGTGTCGATGTTATTGTATAGGGATTAAGAGCACGAACTTCCATAATAACTGAGATAAAGTTCTCCTATAAGTCAGTATAAGTCGAACGATCTCAAGCGGTCCTGCTCAATACACACAAGTGCACTAATGTGATTCTATAGCCAAGACAAGCTAATACCAAACCACACTACAACCATCCCGATAGAGAGTCCCTGTCTATCTCGGTTGTGAGCATCTGTTTATACTTTATAAGGAAACCGATAATATGATCTTCCGCGTGTTGTCGCACAACATATTATCTACAGTATAAAGTAAGTGGACTATTGCATCGAACATATAAATAAATTATAAGATGCAATCATTTGATCATATGATTCTCATTTCAAATTAATTGTTATAACATTGTTCATACAAAAAGCTAGACTTTTAGTATACAATCCAACACCTCTAACATCACTAGAGTTACTACTGAGCATGCCATGCTGATTTATAAGATAGGGAAGAACCTTCCTTTTAACCTTAGCAAAGTTATTTATAAGAACTTAATCGGTTATGGTGGAAATATTTTCAAGGTTGGTAGGTTACCATACCCTGCATTGATCCATCTCTTGCTGTCGGATCAAGGTGTTAAGAAGGGTAAGGGTGATATTCTGTCTCTGAATGCTCTGGTGCTAGGTATTTCTAAACCTCTGCTTCAAGGTAATCGCATTGTTGATCTACCTTATGTGAACCCCGCTCCTGCTCATGAACCTGAACTTGGAACTCAGAATGTTGCCTCTGATGCTAGAAAAATCTAGAGAGATAGTTTCTGTTACTGTACATCGTATGTACATTGAAGAGCAAGCTAATGCACTCGCACGACAAGTGCCTCATCTTAGACTACAAGCCTCTGTGTTAAATAGGCAAGATGACTGGCTAGAACAAAGAGCTCAGTTTTGGACTGGTTTGCTATCCACATCCACAAGGACAGAGGTACCTGATGCTGCTCAAAATGTTGTTTTTGTTGAAAGCTCGAGCTCAGAGGGGGTTGTGATCGAAGACATCACTGGAGAACCAGAAGGAGATAATGCTGATGGTGCTAGAGGTGCTAAAGCAATTGTTGCTGATGATGCTGCAACTTAGGGAGAGTTCATATAGTAAGGGGGAGATTAAGTTTGGGAGAGTATCATATCTTGATTGTTCATGCTCTGATACCAGAAGTTTGGAAAGTAGCAGATCATGATGTTGATGCTCTGATAAAGACTATTGTTGCTCTAACTTTCTAACTATTTGGTTGTTGAATTGTTTAAACTGATATTTCTAATTCTAGCTGGATACTTAGTTATTTCAGTTTATTTGTTCTGAACATGTTGAAACTAGGTTGCTGAATTCTTAGTAACTTTAGTTTTTTCACTTTTTGTTAACTCTAAACTAAGCTTTGATCTTATTGGTTAATTACAACTTTGTTAGTTATGTTCTGAAGTGCTTAGTTATTTTTTTTACAACTTACGAACTAACATCTGATGTATTATTTAGATATCTTATTTTGTCTTGTTTCTTTGCATCAGGTTGTATGATTGTCGATGGATGTGACTGGGGGAGATTGTTGATGTGAAGTATTGAGACCAATTTCGTCACATCTGGAATCACACCGATCCTCCACCAGTTATTATTTAACCACTAACATGTTTGTGTAATGTTGTGCTCGATATTGCTTTCAGGGTTGTGGCAGTGGAATGAAGATCATGCTGGATGGGATCCACAAGCGTGGAGAGCAGTCTTGAAAGTTCTATAAGTCCAGAAGACTCTAGAAGTTGAAAATTACTGCCCAAAGTAGTGGGTTGGTTATTTGCTGTAATGGGTGGTTGTCATATCTCCTAGTGGACCACTTATTTGAAGAAGGCCTGCAGCATGCTTTATGATTATAAATAGAGCTGTCAGACTTCATCCCTTGGCGCGGATAAACTTATAGAGTTCCTACAAAGAGAGTCACCGGATGTAGAGTTTACTCGACTACATTTCTCTTGTAGTGTATTCACTGGTGTTGTAACATCTCATTCTACATTACGAGTATAGTATTATCCCGTACGTTCTGTGTGTACTGTTCACAGGCAGTGAAAGTGCATACTTGAAGTAGGGCTTATTTCTAACAGTCTAAGTCTTGCCATTTGGGAGTTTGTTTAGGATTTATATCCGTGTATTTATTCGAAGAGTGGAATGAATGTTTCCATCTCTTTGAATCTGATTTTTGTAAATCACTTTTTCTAAGTTAGTATAATTTTTGCTACGATGCCACTACAAACTTATTCATAAGTTTGTAGAAAGATTGAGTAATTCCTTGTATTAAGTCATCTGCTGTACAAACTTGCAATCTCGTATTCAAGTTTCAATTCTTATAAGAGTCGGTGTTGTAGAAAGTATTACCACACTTAAGACAACATCACTGTAAGCACACACCCGACGAACCGCAACGACAGATTTCACCATGTAAATTTATTTAGCACACACAAAATATACTTTAAAATATAATATTTTAAAACGAAACCGACATACTTTAATATAAACTAGAGATTGAAAATTTTGAGTACAAATTATTTTAGTTTAATCTACACTATTAAATTCGTTAAAATTATTAAAAAATCATTAAATAAGTACATGTTATTATCCTATTAATTAAAACCTATCAATCCTAAGGTGTATCGGTGCATTAGGTACATCGTAGACTCAGCTAAACTTTTCCTACAATTTTAATGCATACTTTACATTATTTAAACAACATTTATACTATAATGCGAAACCAACATACTTTGACATATAAAAAAGTATTATTTTACAAGTATATCTAGTATATAATAAATATATTAGTTTCGTATTAGAATACATTGCTCAATAATATTTACTAATACTCTTACACAAAAAATCATTCTTTAGCATAAACTAAACATACTTTACATCACAACACAAAAGCAATGTACATTAAAATAAAAATAAAAACTTTTCCTACAACATTGTAATACAATATGAATGCCTATTTTAAAATTTAACATACTCAAACACAAAACTTATGTAATTTAGCATATATTAAACATTTTATATGGAATATACATAAACACAGTTTATCGTCATTGTCTTATACTTCCTCATAATATGGAATACGAAAATGTATTTACTGCAGAGGTTGGACAATGATTAGATGGAGGCATTTGGACGACGGCATAGACAACGATGGCCGAGCAAAAATTAATTTGCGTGTCAACTCCATTCATACTAATATAAATAACCCTCACAGAGGCATTTCACTATATACTTTGTTATAAATAAATACCACATCTGACTTATTTTAATAGTATAGAGTGTTTGAAAGAACATAATGTTGGCGTTCGATCATGCAAACTAAATCAGCAGAAGCAAGTATTCAAAGTTTGCATTACCTTTCACCAGGGTATGTTGATGAAGAAATTAAAAGCTACAAAAAAACAATCTCTTGATCTTCTGCTATATTCTCAAGTCCAATCTTAACGTCGTATGGGCGACGATCTTCAAGATTCTTTCAATCTGTTCTCCACCCTCTATCCAACGATTTTTCACACTAGAATTAGGGTTCCTGATTGTTGAGATGACTTATTTATGGGCTACAGCAGGGACCAGGAGGAGAAATTAGAGTCGTGCCTCCATTGGACTAAGTATCCAAGTTTAGCCCAAAACTTATACTTAAGTTCAATAATAATAATATATTCCACTAAAATATTATTACTGCATTGCCGCTCCAGTCCCAAATTACGTTATGAGCTCCTTCTTATTATGAGCCCGACAGTCTCCCCATGTTTAAGATATACAATGCCCATTAATTAATTAAGTTACTGACAACTCCATTAATTAATATCTCATCCGAGAGTAGTACCACTCAACCTCATTATCATGCCGGAATAAATTCACTTGCAATATTTACATGATAATTCTTATGAGCTCCTTAAGGGGACATCATCAACCTATTTAATAGAACACAATTTCCTTCTACAATCAACAACACACCATAGAGACAGCACTATTTCCCAACTCACCAAGTTTGTTAATTTAATTACACGTAAATCTCACTCATTGATGAATCAAAGAAATACATACTGACTTACATGTCGAGGTTATTGTATAGGGATTAATAGCACGAACATTGATAATAACAGAGATCAAGTTTTTCTATATAGTCACTATAAGTCGAACAATCTCAAGCGGTCCTGCTCAATACACACAAAGCATACTAATGTGATTTTATAGTCAAGACAAATTAATACCATAGCACACTACAACTATCCCAATAGATTGTCCCCGTCTATCTCGATTGTGAACATTTGTTTATACTTTATAAGGAAACTGATAATATGATCTTTCACGTGTTGTCGCACAATATATTATCTACAATATAAAGTAAGTGGACTTTTGGATAGACATATAAATAAATCATAACATGCAAAATATTTAATAATATGATTCTCATTTAAAATAAATTGTTAAAACATTGCTCATACAAAAATTAGAATTTTCGTATACAATCTAACAATCTCCCACTTATATTAAAAAATTATGCTGCCATGTCTGCTGACACTCATCTAATCCCCAGTCCCTATCCTCCGATGCAATTTTAGCGACAACTACCTCCCCTCTTAATTCATATTTTAACTTGTGTGATTAATTATCCATTTCATGTAATTAGATTAATGTGAATTCAATGATATGTTGTAGGTGTTGATTGAATCATGTTTTTATGGGGATTATGTTTATTAGTATTAGGTGAGTTAGTGATGACCACCTATTGGTTAAAATTACATGATTGAACATTAGTGAGATTGACTTGTGAGGATAATTGAGATAATTAGGAAAACCAAGCCAATAGGATCATAGTACATAGAAAGGGAACTTAGGATTGAGAGAGTACCTTCTAAGGGATTCTTAGTTCTGGAAATACCTATTTCAAATTGAGAGTATAGGAATTATTCTAAGGATCTTTTTAGGCAAATAAATAATATTATAAAGAGAAAAATAAATGTCGAAAGCAAAAGATGTTAAGAAAAATACAAGCCTTATCTAAATTTATAATAATCGAAATTCATTTCATAGAACATAGGCTTCAGCAGGACATTTGGCACTGGGTTGTGCCAGGCGAGAGGACCTCTAATAGGTGAGAGCACATCAGCCACTGTGTTACCCTCCCTATAAATGTGTGAGACATGAAAAGTAATTTGTCGTAATAACTCCTTTGCTCTCATCCAACTAGAAATCAACTTCCATGGGATTGCCGGAGAGGGATGCGTGAGCGCATGCAATACGTACATGGAGTCAGTCTCCAACCAAAGCTTTCTCCAGCCCCTATCGTGTTTATTTAATTGCCAAGCATGCCGCTGCCAGTTCAGCTTCTATTGCAAATTTAACGCCAAAACCACATGTGAAACAACTCATTGGGAAGCCCCTGCTATTTCAAAAAATCCCTCTACCAGATATATTACCCAACGCACCCTTAGCATGACCTTCCATGTTAGCTTTTTTCCATCCTGCTGATGGAGGCATCCACCTGACCGGAATTACTTGTTGTCCTCGCCTTGGTTGGCCAGAAACCTTAAAAAACTTGAGAGTAACAAGATTTACAACCGATTTGCTCATACAGCCCATGTTAAACTCGTTCCCCTCCCTTATTAAAGCAAAAAAGATATATTTAATACCCGATACTCTTATTGTCTTATCCTTGATCTCACTGTTCTCCTCCATGTAACCATCATATATTGTCGAATTTCTTTCTTTCCATATAAGCCAGACGTAAGTGACCACAGCTAACCTCCATAGAGATACAATTTGCTTGCTCTCCTTGACATCTATGGCTTGTAGCAAAAAACCCACGAAGTCTAATCCATAGCTATTCTTTCCCCAAAGTGAAACCCCGACGGCAACTGCTGCAGAATTCCAGAAGATATAGGCATGAAAGGAATATATGATCAAGCATTTCTTCATGTTGCTTGCATAAATAACAACGAGAAGGTCATTAGATCCCCGATTCTGAATCACTTCCCAAGTAGTGAGTACTCCTTTGATAGCTTTCTACATGGTTATCGATCTTCTATTTGGTATGAAGGGGTCCTAAATCCATGATCCCCAAGATGGTTCAACAAAATATTGCCTCGCATGCATATATGTAATTTTCGACGAAATCTTTCCCTATAAAGATCTACGCCAAATCCTGCAATCGACAACTGTAGGCGACATCCTGTGCAAAGAATGGCATCTACAATCTAAGGAAAAGTCTCTGTAAAACTCTCAGTAAAATGCCAGAAACCATCGTAATAATAATCACCAATAACTTGATCAAAATGACGTCTATATTCATGGGGAATATCTACCAAGTCCGCAATAGGAGTACCTATCCAATTGTCCTACCAAAATCTTACTTTAGAATTGATACCAACAATCCACATCTCATGCTCCATTATCCTACGATTGTGAGCCATGCATGCCGAATAGATAGAGGAGGGGACATATGTAGCCTTGGGCTGAGCTCTATTAAACCATCTACCCTTCAGAAATCCAAGTATTCTTTTGCCTTCAAGAATATACCATGAAAGCTTCATGAGGTAAGCTTCATTTGCCATTCTTATGGATCTAATTCCGAGTCTGCCCTCAGAAGTTGGGCAGCACACACTTTTTCCATCCAATAGTGAAGTGATATTGCTTAACAACATACCCTGTCCATATAAAGTTCCTGCAGGCGGCCTCAATTTCTTAATCAAGAATCGTGGCCACTTATAGACCATCATCACGTGGACAACTGAGGCAATTATGTCTGAGTTAACAAAACAAATCCTTCTCGCCATAGATATATAACATGTTTCCTTTCCACTTTCGAAACTTGGCAAGAATCTTATCTATAGCCTGATTAAAGAACTCCCTCAATGGGGCTCCAATAAAAATCGATGCCCCAAGGTATGTAAAAGGGAAACTCCCCTCCTAGATGCCAAATTCCTCAACAATTTTTCTCTGAATTCTATGTTTAACATGTTTTCTGAAAAACATTTTCGATTTCATAGGGCTGAACTCCTGAACAGACACCATTGTATAACCTTCCAAAACTCATCGGAGACCAGTAATAGATTTATCATCCCCTTTGAAAAACAATACAGTATCATCAGTATAAAAAAGATAAGGATGGATAGGAGATGACCTGTTCACATAAGCTTGAGATATTTCTCCTTTGGAAATTTCTGCCTGAATCCACCTTCCCAAAACTTCCTCTGCGATACAGAACAGCAGTGGTGACAACGGGTCTCCTTGTTTGACTCCCTTACCACATTCAAAAAAACCCTCAGGTCTCCCATTAATTAGAACATACACCTTTGCAGACTGGAATATAGAAGATATCCAACGTATGTAGGTCCGTGAGAATCCCATTTCTCCAAAACATATAGGACAAATTCCCATCTAAGGGTCTCAAAAGCTTTCTTTATGTCAATCTTAAATCTGACATTCCTATGCTTTGAATTGTTTAAACAGTTGAAGTTCTCCAAAGTCACCGCGATACAATGATGAATATTTTTACCCGGAATGAAGCCAAATTGGTACTTACTGAGATTCTCATTCAGCAATGGTCCCAATCTACTTGCAAGGATTTTTATGACGATCTTAAAAAGGAAATTGCATATATTAATTGGAAGAAAGTTTTCAACTTTTAAAGCTCCATCAACTTTTGGGACCAAAATGATAAAATTGCAATTTATTCCTGACGGCATCTCTCTAGAGATGAAGAAATATTGCACTGCCTTACACAGGTCCCCTTCAATAATGTGCCTGCATTTTTGGTAAAATGAGCCCCTAAAATCGTCAGGTCCAGGTACGCTGTCAGCAGATAATTCCATCATCGCTTCTTTGATTTTCTCAATCGAGGGTGTAGCACAAAGCTTAGTATTATCCTCAATAGTCACAAAATGATTTATAAAATCCATGTTATCAAAATTAGTTGTACTGTCCGATTTCTAAAAGGCCGATAATATACTGCACCATATGTTGTGAAATGGCCCTGTGATCCTCCGAGATCTCCTCCTCAATCTCCATTACATTTATAGCTATCTTTGCTTTTTGGCTGTGCTGAAACTTATGAAAGAACGTTGTGTTCCTGTCACCTTCTTTGAGCCAGGACAATCTATTCCTTTGTGAAAAAAACTGTTACTTTTCCTCCAGTTTCTTATTAACCTCTAAATGCGTGTCTATCTCATAGAGGAACAAGTCCTCACTGTCTCCCTCCTCCCCAATACGAATTTGAATGCTTCTCAACTTTTCCATAGACAACCCACTAAATCAAATATATTATGAAATTCATTAGTATTCCATTTCCTCAACTCCACCTTAAGCCTTCTTAACTTTGTAGCAAAGATGCTTATCGGATTAGAGTGAAGAACTGGATCTTTCAAAGATGTCTCCGTCATCGAGTAAAAACCCATATCTAATAGCCACATAGACTGAAATCTAAATGCCCTAGGAAATGTCTCATTCATAGCAAAGGATACTAAGATCGGAGTATGATCCGATCCGTGCCTAGCCAATGTCATTCCCGTAATAGTGTCCTACATATCCTTCAAAATGCTATTAATAAGTACTCGATCTATTTTTGAGGCACGCATGCCCCTGGAGACAGATCGGCCCCCAGCAAGTCGAGATCATCCATTTCACAGATTCAAGAAAGGCATTGAATTCCAAGGGCCTAAATTATCATGACGAGATCCATGCAGTCTCTCATGCACCCCCAGAGTGGCGTTAAAATCACCAATTAACTTCATTTTGTCTATAACATTGGCCGTAATATCCAACCATAGGTCCCTCTGGACTATGTAGTCCGTGTGACCATGAACAAACCTAAATCTATAATTTTCAGCATTATGAATGAAATCAAATATCATGATTTGAGATTTAGAGAGGACGGATTGCACCTGAGTTATATATTTCGCATTGTAGAAAACCCATATATTGGGACGAAGCCCCTTTATGTGGTTTTGTCCTGCAAATTGAAACCCCAAGTTTCTCCATATATGACTAGAAACCGATGAAAATAAGGCTTCGCAATAGCTAGCCAAATCGGCATATGTTTCTAGCATAATTCCACAAGCGCTTATTGAGAGAAATCCCTCCTTATTCCTCTGATGTTCCAGAAGAGCACTTTCATTTATAACCAACACCACGACCGTGCTTCGGCGGCTTTTCTAAGCTTTTCCAATCTTTAATAGCAGTAGAATGCATAGTATTGAAGTGAATTGTTGAGACCAATGTCATCACATCTGGAATCACACATGTCCTCCACCAGTTGTTTTATTAACCACTAATGTTATTTTGTTGTTTCGACTGGTGTTGTGGTTAATGTTACTTTTAGGATTATTGCGGTTGAAGTGCTAAACTTGTTGGATGTAAAGATCAAGTTAAACGCAGACCTTGAAGACCCTGGAGCAAACTGGAAAGGTCCAAAAGTTCTAGAGGGATCTGGAAGGCGAAAATAACTACCTCTCTTAGTGGGAGGTTGTTTGAGCCTGCAGCCATCTATAAATGGAAGCTGCTAGTTGCCAAGTCAAGCGATCGATCAGGCAATCCCACTATACAGTGTAAAAGATCATAGATAGGTTTTCTGTCATAGTGTTTGCACTAGTGTTGTAACACTTGGTTCAACATCAGTTGTCTACTGTTATTCCCGTACATTTTCTGTGCACTGTTCACAGGCAGTGAAAGCCCACATGTGAAGTAGGCTTAGATTCTAATGAGTCTAGGTTCTTCCATTTTGGAACATGCTTGGATTTTAGATCTTTGTATTTGAAGGGTGGAAGAATTGTTTCCATACCTAAGAGTTTGTTTTTGTAATCACATTTTCCAATAGTGATATTTGTACCATGAGGCCGCCACAAACTTGCAAAAGTTTATGGAAAGATTGAGTAATTGTCTTCCACTGATTTACAACTTGTTCTACACTTAGTCAAGTTTCAATTCTGATACATACAGTGTTGTTCAAAGTGTCACCACACTTAGGATAATATCGTACCAAAAAGACACTTTGCACCATTGGGCATCTGACAAGTGGCATCAGAGCCAACACTTGACGATACTATGTATTGATTTCTGGTGTTAAGTGTTGAGTTATCATGGATTACTCTGCATCCGTCACCCATCCTTCCATTCTTGATGGAACGAATTATGCCTTGTGGAAAACCCGGATGAGGTCATACATCAAAGCATGTGATGATAAAGCTTGGAAGATCATTTTGTCTGGATAGATGCCTCCCACTGAAGAAGATAAAGATGGAGATCAGATTCTCAAAGATGAACTCAATTGGACTACCGAGGAGAGCAATCTATCTACACATAACTGCAAAGCTCTCAATGCAATCAGTTCTTCGGTTGATCCAGTGATATTCAACTTGTTTTAGAACTGCATATCTGCTAAAGATGCAAAGAGCAAAGGCAAGGCTGTTGAGCACAAAGTTTGAAAGTTTGAGGATGAGAGAAAATGAGACCATCAACTCTTACAATGAAAGGCTGTATGAAGTCGTGAATGAGCTGCAATCACTTGGTGACCCAATTTCCAATTCCAGGATGAACTTAAATATTTTCTTGAGTGATGACGAATCTGAAGGTGATCAAGAGACAAAGGATGAAGAGCTGGCAATTCTGTTAGAATGTGTAAGTGAAGGACTTACTAGAAGTGACAGAGATGTTGAGTTGGATGTGACAACATCTACTTCGACATCAAGCAAGGTTCAATCGATTTCGGATTCTGCTGTGAAATGTACTAATGCTTTTTATACTAGAGCAAGTACATCTGAAGAGTAATTGGAAAGCAAAATTGCTGAACTTTTGAAAGAACTTCAAAAGGTCAACCAAGAAAATGATGGTTTGATTGAAACTATCATAAGACTTGAGGTAAATCTTACTAGAAAGGATGCTGAAATTTCAAAACTCCAAGAACAATTGACTGCTTCAACATTAAGTTTCAGAAAATACTCTAAGAGTACATCTGTCACGAATGAAGCTTTGTGTGTTGGTAAATTTGATATGAGTGGTCTTGAATTTTCTGAAAGCTCTAATCCTTTTAGTTTTGAAAAACCTGTAAATTTTGTGAAACCTGGATCAAAAAGTTTTTCTAAAAAGTTTTCAAAACGGAGAGGCAAGAGACCTTTCATTTGTCATTACTGTTCAATTCCTGGTCACATTCGTCCATTTTGTTTTAAACTGAAAGCTGACTTGTTCTCTGGAAAAGTGTTGTCTGAAATGTTGCCACACAAGTATTCACACACACCAAAAACTACTTGGGTCAGAAAACCAAAAGTGCTATCAAATGTGGCTTGTACTTCTTTACAAGCATACGTACCTGGTTTATGGTATTTTGATAGTGGTTGTTCTAGACATATGACTGAAAATGTTGAACATTTGAAAGATTATGAAGCTTTTGATAGTGGTAAGGTAACTTATGGTGGTGGCTCTAAAGGTAACATTGTTGGTAAAGGAACTTTAAATATTAAAGGTTTCCCAAATTTGAAGAATGTGCTGCAAGTTGAAGGTTTGCGTGCTAATTTGATAAGCATAAGTCAATTATGTCATGATAATCTGCATGTGAAATTTGACAAGAATTCATGTTTTGTGTTGATTGAAACTAATGAGTGTGTGATGGTTGGTAATCGATCTATTGATAATTGTTATCTGATTGGTAACAAGACTTACTGCAACATCACACAACATGATGAAAGTGTACTTTGGCATCAAAACCTTAGCCATGTAAATTACAGAAATTTACAAAAATTGGTTAAGTTGGAAGCTGTTAAAGGTTTACCTAAGCTCAGTTTCAAAGACCTTCTCATTTGTGGTTCATGCCAAAAAGGTAAGTAGGTAAGATCTTCACATAAAATCACCACTATGTGCACATCTTCAAGATATTTTGAATTGCTTCACATGGATCTTATGGGACTTATGGAGACTGAAAGTCTTGGTGGTAAGAAGTACTCTTTGGTTATGATAGATGATTTTTCAAGGTTTTCATGGGTTGAATTCATTAGAGAAAAATCAGATGTGTTTGAAGTATTTAAAGTTCTTTACAAAAGGTTCAAAAATGCTTTCAATCTTAAGATTTGTAGGATTAGGACTGATCATGGTAGAGAATTTGAGAATAACATGTTTTCTGAATTCTGTAAAAAGAAAGGTATAGTGCAAGAGTTTTCATCTCCTAAAACCCCACAGCAAAATGGTATAGCTGAAAGAAAAAATAGAACTCTTCAAGAAATGGCTGGAGTCATGCTTACTTCAATGAATGTGTCTAAAAGATTTTGGGCTGAGGCATTGAACACTGCATGTCATGTGTCTAATAGAATTCTGTTTAGACCAGGTAGTTCTATTACATCTTATGAGTTGCTGTATAGGAGAAAATCCAACATGAAATACTTTCATGTGTTTAGTTGCATGTCCTATATTCTGAATGATAGAGAGTATCTTTCAAAGTTTGATTCAAAGGAGTGATAAAGGTCTTTTCTTAGGTTATTCAAACAATAGCAAAGCGTACAGAGTCTTTAATCTTAGAACCAGAACTGTTCAAGAATCTGTAAATGTGGTATTTGATGATACATCTAATATTGCAGGTAAAAAGATGGAAGATGGCATCTCTGATCTAATTGAAATTATAGAACCAGCGAACAATATTGAGCCAAAAGTGATCACATCACCTACAACATCTGAGAATGAGTCAGAAAATGATGAGAATCAGATCCACAAAACTCCCAGAAATTCTCTTAACTACATATATAAGAAGGATCAATCTTCCTCACAGATCATAGGAGAATCCTCAGTTGGTCTTCAAACCAGAAGGAAAGGCAAATTCAGAGATGGGGTAAAATCAGTTTGCATGTCCAGCATATGCAATCAGGTATGTGCTGAATGTTATTTTTCTTCTGTAGAACCCAAATATGATTGTGAAGCCTTAAAAGATGAATGTTGGATTCAGGCTATGCATGAAGAACTTGAATACTTCACTAGGAATGATGTTTGGAGTCTATTCCCTAGACCTACAAACACTAATGTCATTGGAACTAAGTAGATTTTCAAAAACAAAACTGATGAATCTGGTAATGTAGTAAGAAATAAAGATACACTTGTTGCACAAGGATACACACAGGTTGAATGGATAGATTTTGATGAAACATTTGCACCGGTAGCTAGAATATGAGTCTATTAGGCTTCTCTTGGCTATTGCATACTTTGTTGGTATCAAAATGTTTCAAATGGATGTTAAAGCTGCTTTTTAAATGGAATTTTAAATGAAGAAGCTTTTGTTGAACAACCAAAAGATTTTGTTGATCCTTTTTATCCTGATCATGTGTATAAATTGAAAAAAGCTTTGTATGTCTAAAGCAAGCTCCTAGAGCATGGTATGATAGACAAACTGACTTCTTACTTCAATTTGGATTCATTAGAGGTGAGGCTGATAGAACTCTTTTCATTAAGCATGAATCAAATGGTTTCTTGATTGCTCAAATTTATGTTGATGATATTGTATTTGGAGCAACATCTCAAGTCATGATGGACAACTTTGTGAAAGCCATGACTATCACTTTTAAATGAGTCTTGTTGGTGACCTAAATTATTTTTTAGGGCTCCAAATTAAGCAAAGTGATAGTGGTATTTTCATCTTATAGAGTAAGTATGCTAAAAACTTGGTGAAAAGATTTGGTCTTGAAAATGCTAAGACTATGAAAACACCTATGGGAACATCACAGAAACTGTGGAGAGATGATGTTAGCCCTGATGTTGACCACACTCTGTATAGATCTATGATTGGTAGCCTTCTATACTTAACTGCTAGTAGACCTGACATTATGTATAGTGTCTGTGTTTGTGCTAGGTACCAAGCAAATCCTAAGGAATCTCATATGAAAGCCATGAAGAGAATTATCAGATATGTGGCTGGAACTGCTGACATGGGATTATGGTTTTCAAAGGATACTAACAGCTCTCTGGTTGGATACAGTGATGCTGATTGTGCTGGTGATTGTGATGAAAGGAAAAGCACAAGTGGTGGATGTTTTTACATGGGTAACAATATTGTTTCTTGGCATTCTAAAAAATAAAATTGCATATCCCATTCCACTGCTGAACTGAGTATATTGCTGCTGGAAGTTGTTGCAAACAGTTGCTTTAGTTGAAAAAAAATGCTAGATGATTATGTGCTTGAGACTGACACTTTAATGATTTACTGTGATAACACGAGTGCTATAAATATTTAAAAAAATTCAGTTCAACACTCACTCACTAAACATATTAGAATTAGACATCATTTTTTAAGAGATTTAGTTGAGAAGGGAGTAGTCAAATTGGATTATATTTCCACTGAGAAACAACTTGCTGACATATTCACAAAAGCACTTGATTTCGAGAGGTTTTCTTCACTCAGGAAATCTCTTAAACTCTGCATTCCATAAAGTCATGCATGATGTTGCTTAGAGTGTTTCGACACTCGAGGCAACACTACTGTAAGTTTTCTCATTTTATGTCGAAATTAAGTGATTTGGTGACCTATTTTATTACTGCTAACTATATTCTGGCTGAATCTTGAGGTATTACTGGACATACACTAAAAGGATAGTTATTAAAAAATCAAAGGCCCAAACATGCTGAGTAACTAGGCACACGGGCTGACAACCACGATGTGTTCTTTTCAAAAGACTGTTATGGTTTCAAAAAGGGAATAAAGAACACTCTTGAACTGCTACTGAGTAACCAGACACACGAGGCTGACAACCACGATGTGATCTTTTCAAAAGGTAGTATGAAATCTTGAGATTAAGTGCATTAAAAATCCACAAAAGAATAAAAGTGTATGTGTTCCTAAATTATTCATCCTTGATTTATTTTTCTATATTGTCTTTAGCATTAACAAAATTGTTATTAAATTATTTGTTTTCAAAACATTGAGTGATAACACTTATAGAATTTATTTATTATTCTGCATTATTTTTTTTAATTTTCTTACATTATTGTTTCTCCACATTTGATCATGGTCGATTTTTAAGGGAATATGCGTTAGTGGCCATGAATTTTCATTATCTGCTGCACTCCATATTTTTTCACACGTTGTTTGTTGTTTTTAATTAGTGGAAATAACCTCCATCCAACTACTTTTTTCTCTCCCTATATATCTTGGAAAATAATGTTTGAAGTGACATGTTTGTGTGCTTGAGTGTGATCCCCCATTTCATCTTCTCACTCACGGTTATCAATAAAGTCTGTCTCTCTCACATATCAAATGGCACCTCCAAAAGCAACCCGTTCCTCTTTCAAATCCAAACATTCCTCCTTATAAAATCCACTCCAAACCCTAGCTGATATGGCCAATAATATTGCGTCGGATGCTACACCAGATGTCAATCTGAATGCTGCTACACAACCGACTGCTCCTGTTTCTGGAACTCCTCTTTCTCAGACTATTGTCCTTCTTGCGTCGGATGCTACACCAGATGTCAATCTGAATGTTGAGAGTCAGAATCCTATTCAAGTCCCTACATCTCCAAATACATCACCTACTCGTGCTGAACAGAATCCACAAGTGTCTTATCCCTCGTCATCACCACATGTTCCAATCAGATCAAAGGTTACTAAACCATCTGCTCCGAAGCGTAAAGCACCTCCACAATGTTGGTCAGTCAAACTCCGCAAGAAAAGCACTACACAAGATGCAACCACCTCTGAAAAAGGGAAGTCTCCTAACTCTATCTCTGATTCTGATGAAGCTGCTCCTATGGATGTAGATGCTACAGGTGAGAATCCTACTATAGCTGATCTTTGCAAAGCTTCAAAAAAGAGATGGAAAGGAAAAAAGTTGTGTCTGATGTTACTGCTCATGAGGCAACACCAGATAATTCTGATGAGAAAAATGCTGATCTGAACCAGTTGATTGATGATATTGCCACAGATGTTGCCACCTCAGTGCCAACACCTACTGTTGCTGATGCAGAACCCTCTGATCCTGACCATGACTCATCTTCATCTTCTGATGATGAAGAGGATGCACCTGAGGATGCTGACGAAGGTACAGAATCTGATGAATCTGATAAGGATGTTGATGTTCAAAATGTTGGAGAGTTCTGATGGTGAAGATGAAGCCAAAGATGATGATGGTAATTAGTCCCCTAATGATGCTGATGATATATCTGATGACTCTGACTATGAGGTTGAAAACTTTGGAGTTGTGAACTTCTACTTCACTGATGGCAAGGCCAGATACAAAAAGTTTGCCAAAAAGACATAATTCATAAAAGAAAGATGAAAGATTCCGACCTCACTCCACACAACCTCATCAACTTCTTCAGAGAGAGAAGCTTGCTGAAATCGCTCAGGTATTCTATCTCATTCTACACCAATTGGGTATGTGAATTTTATGCCCACATCTATGCTAGTATGATTAAGAGTACAAGTCCTAAATTTGGAAGAATTTTCTTTAGGGGTGAGATTTATGATTTTTCTCCTGCAAAGATTAATGAGTATTTAAGGACTGTGAATGATGATAGTGATGATGAAATTGATGATATGGATGAGATTGTGTTTGTGATTCTGGAGGTTTAATTGTTAGTTGGCCTAAGAAGTTGTTCATTCCAAGTCTGACTAGTTTACAACTGGATGCCTTCCTCCAATACCACTAGAGTTACTACTGAGCATGCTGTGTTGATCTATAAGATAGGAAAGAACCTACTCTTTAACCTGGTAGAGTGATTTAAAAGAATCTGATCAGTTATGGTAGAAATATCTCCAAGGTTGGCAAGTTACCTTATCCTGCTTTGATTCACTGTCTGTTAAGTAGTCAAGGTGCTAAGAATGGAAAAGGTGATTTTCTTTCCTCAAGTGCTCTAGTTCTTGGTATTACTAAGCCCCTGCTTGAAGATAATTGTGTAGTTGATCTACCCTATGTGAACCCTGCTCATGCCCCTGCTACTGCTGATACTCAGAATGTTGCTCCTGATACTGCCAACACTTTAGTTTGCACTGATACTTCTGCACAAGCTGGAGAAGTTATCCCTGTTACTCTAAACCGCAAGTACATTGAGCAACAAGCTGCCGCCCTGGCATGCCATGTCTCAAACCTCAAACTCCAAGCCAATGCACTGAACAGACAAGCAGACATTCTAGAACAAAGAGCTCAGTTCTTGGGTTAGCTACTATCCACACTCATAGGGGGAGATATACCTGCTGCTATTACTACTGCTGAACCTACTGCAGTTGAAATCTCTGGCTCTGGAGGAATTGTGATTGAGGACATCACTGATGAACTAGAAGAAGAAAATGTTGCTGGAAATGTTCCTGATGCAAGTGATGATGCTGGTGATGTTGCTGGTAATGCTGCAACTTAGGGAGAGTTCACATGGTGTGGGGGAGATCAGCAAAGAGATCAAAGTGTTCATGCTGTTTGTTGCTGCTGATGACTGAAAGCTGCTTCCGCCTCACTAACTTTTCTAACTATTTGATGATGGGATGTTAAACTGATATTTATTTTCTGATAGTGACCGGAAACTTTATTTTTTCTGTTTAAACTCTGATCTAAGCTCTGAACTTATATGTTACTTAAGTGGTTATCTTTAATTACTTTGGTAATTATGCTTGAGAATGCTTGGTTATTTTTGCACAACTGTCGAACTAACATCTGATGTATTACTTTGGATATCTTGTTCTGTATTGTTTTCTTACATCAGGTTACGTGGTTGCGGATAGACGTGATCGGGAGAGATTGTTGATGTGAAGTGTTGAAATCAGTGTCATCACATCTGGAATCACAATTGTCCTCCACCAGTTGTTTTATTAACAACTAATGTTATTTTGTTGTTTCGACTAGTGTTGTGCTTAATGTTGCTTTCAGGGTTGTTGCGATTGAAGTGCTGAATGTTGGATGCAAAGACCAAGTCAAACACAGACCTTGAAGACCCTGGATCAAACTGGAAAGATCCAGAAGTTCTAGAAGGATCTAGATGGCGAAAATAACTACCTCTCTTAGTGGGCGGTTGTTTGAGCCTACATGGATGGTATCTATATCTCCTATGTGGACCACTCATCATTTGAAGCCTGCAGCCATCTATAAATGGAAGCTACTAATTGCCAAGTCAAGCGATCAACCAGGCAATCCCACTATACACGTAAAAGATCTTAGATAGATTTCTGTCATAGTGTTTGTAATGGTGTTGTAACACTTGATTCAACATCAGTTGTCTACTGTTATTCCCGTGTGTGCACTGTTCACAGACAATGGAAGCCCATATGTGAAGTAGGCTTAGACTCTAACCAGTCTAGGTTCTGCCATTTGGGACGTGTTTGAATTTTAGATTCGATTTTGTATTCGAAGGGTGAAAGAATTGTTTCCATACCTAAGAGTCTATTTTTGTAATCACATTTTTCAATAGTGATATTTGTACCATGAGGCCGCCACAAACTTGCAAAAGTTTGTGGAAAGATTGAGTAATTCGTATCTTAAGTCTTCCGCTGATTTACAACTTGTTCTACACTTAGTCAAGTTTCAATTCTTATACATATAGTGTTGTTCAAAGTGTCACCACACTTAGGACAACAGCGTACCAAAAACACATTTTGCACCATTGGGCACCCGATATATACTTTTGTTCTTCTTCTTTAGAGGTTCAACATATTTCACACCTGGGGCTCTTGGGACTTTGGTGTTCCGTGAATGAGTAGTACGAGGGTCTGGTGAAGTATAATGAGTGGCAATATTTCTAGTACCCCGTACTGTGATTTTCTCCTGCTGTACAACAATCTGCATCTCCGACTATGAAATGGTTGGGCTAGCATAGCCCTCTGGGCTGCGAACAACAATAGGCACCGGCTCTGCAATCACAATTGCAAGTGCCCAGTCCTATAAGTTTCCTATATCTATGTCTTCATTATCCTCATTTTATCACTGCCCCGACTGGGAAGCTTGATCATCCGATTCATATTCATCTTGAGATTGTTCATCCTCCTGTTCATGATGGTCATCAACATTGGTTTCATGCTCGATAGGTGTACCATCAACATGCATCTGCACATCCTGCTCCTCTTCAATATCCTCCGCCAAACCCCCAAACATGTTTGAGGTACGCACCCTTGGAATAAAGCATTTCCCTTTCTTTCCATGTTTTCTTAGGGGCAGTGAAAGGCCTTTCCCCCGCCTTTTTATTTCCCTATTTTTCCTTACGTTGCTCTCTTTTATACTGCTTCTTCATTCAATTCTGATCACTATGGCTTAGTATTTGAAAAGATTTGCAATATTTTGGGATACCTTCAAATCCAAAGAGATTCTAATAATGCTTTAAGATGTATCAATATTCATGTTCTGCAGAATAGGCTCCTGCATATCATTCTCCACCAAAACCCTAGCAAAATGCCCTGTAGAACCGTCCAGGGTTCGTTCATCAATATGCACCAGAGTTCCAACCGCTCTAGCATTATTTTAATAAATGTCTCATACCACAGCTCAAAGGGAAGCTCATAAATCCTCATCCATACCATGACCAACGAAGATTTAATTTTGTAAGGGTTAAACGTAGGGGTCTATTGCTGAATCCTTAATTGAATACCACCAACATCAAAAATTCTCTTTTTTAGCAGTTGATCTTATGTTCATTATTAACTGCCATCATTGAATAATATCTCTTACCCAATGGAATGTTAAGCAACTCTTTAATATTGAATGTGCCCTTGAACATATCATCAACTTCCATCTGGATAACGGCTTACTGCACCGTTAGTTCAATATCCTAACAATCATAAATTGAGAGAAAAGTTTTTTCTCTTTTCATAAATGACTTATTAATCAAGAGAGTAACAATATCACCTATTTTATCGAGCGGACTCGCACAGGATCCGCAAAGGACCCCTTACATATGGCCGATTTGATCTGTGCAATCGAACCACCAGCATTATGGGAAGCCCTTGCCGCATATGTGTCGGAAGAATTATTATTGGGCCGGGGAACATTGATTTGGGATCCATCATGCACGGGCAACTGCATGCGCCTGGGGTTTTCATCAAAGGCAGAAACTGTCTTAGCGTGCAAGTTTTCACCTGCCACCTATTGTATGGCCAAAGGTTCAGTATCCTTGTGTGTAGAGTCAGTCCGCGAACCAAGATTGAGATGATCAGTCCCAACATTCGTGGGCGGAGGGTTATCAGTGTTAGCGCAATTACTATGGAGAAGCTCCTCAAATGAAATGAATGTTGAGGAAGGTGGGACAGATGAAGAAAAGGGGTGTGACGAGCCAACAGTGGATGGCGCTGCCATGCCGAAAAAATTAACACCGATCAGAATTTAGAGAGAAGAGGAAGAAAAAACCCTAGAGAGAGAAACTATCAATTGAGAAGTACTGGGAGTTATCCATAATATATAATTTCGGTGTAATATGCATTCTCCCTAAGGAGCTTTTTAGGGATTGCACTAATAATCTACATCCTATCATCTCGTAAAGGAGCTTAGGTGGAACTTTTGAATGCCCTCATTACCTTTTTTTCTTAAGAATCACCATTACTTTTCATAAGTTTAGATTACCCTTAATCATAGTGTTATTAGCATTACTTTGTTCCTTATTGAATTTGTATTCGTAATTCCATTGGGTACTTGAACTTTTACTTGTTAATTGTTTACTTTTGTTCTTTTAGTAATTGTTACTTGTATGGCTATTTGTTACTTCTCCAAATCAAAATTTTATCTCTCTTATAATGCATGGTTGAATACAAATCTTGGTATACTTTTGGTTGACATATTCCGTAGATCGATATTTAACTTGGTCACCTAAAAGTACTCTGATAGAGAACACTTACTCTATTCACGCGTAAAGAAACAAGCGAGCATTCATATATTAGAACTGAAATAATAATGGAATAGATCGAGAATTATGTGTATTTCTTTTAATATCTTCCTTTTTTAAAAGAATAACTAATTATGTGTCCGTATTATAATGTTTCAACTATATACTGCTATGATTAATTTAATTTGTATGCTTCCAAATAATTTAAATCGAAGTGAGTTTTTGAATTGTTTGAATTGAATGCATTTATATCTCTTTCAAATAAAACAAAAAAAGAACAGGTTAGGGCGAGTTGATTGGAGTTAAATTCACTCAAAAATTGGATCAATTTTATGGCTTTATTTCAATAATTAAGTATGAGTTTCATGGAAAATACTATTAATTACTTGATTATTTGGAAAAAGGTACTTTTGTTAATTATTGTAGGAAAATGGTGATTTTTAGGTAAAATGGATTCTACAAATGAAGAGGAAGATGTGGGAGAAAACGGCGCTCGATTTGGAGTGGAAACGAACGAGAACGGGCCAAAATAAGAATTAATTCCATAAATTCCATTTTTTGTCCCATGAGCTAAATTATCCCACATTGATTATTTAACACAAATTCCTCTCACTCTACCACTACATGAACATATTTATCCCATATTGGAAACTCACTTAAATTCCTCTCACCCTACTACTATAAATACCTGTTCCAGGAAAGCCTCAACCATTCAAGTTTAAAAATTTATATTACATACTCAACATCACATTTGAGAGAGCTCTTCAAAAAGAGAACTTCACTAGTGGGGGAGGAATCTAAATTTAAATTTTCCTTCATGTAATTTCATTTCTTAGTTTAAAACTTCATTTGGTGAAATCTAATCCTACTTATTATCTTTTTTATTTTCTATGTTTTGGATACTTGATTGATGCTTGAATTATGAATTAATTTATGATATTGTTTAATTATATTCCCGGCTTTGATTAGTTTCATTTATGGATGCATAATTTCTTAATCTATATGTTTGATTTTTGTGGTTAATTATCTAATGCATGTGGTTAGAACGAGAGTTCAATTATGTGTCATGGGAATTAATTGAATCATTTCATCATGTAGGTTATGTGGATTAATGTGGGAAGAGTTGGAGATGACCTCTCACGTTTAGAACTACATAAGTGGACACTAGAGAGGTTAGATCGAGAGGTCAATTAATCTAGTGAGGGAAACCCAACCTTAGTAAATTCATAGTAACTAGAAATGGAATATTACCTATGCATTAGCACCTTTTAGGGACCTCATACGTGTAATTAGTATCTATTGGGAGGTGTTCACTTTGGTCTCAATCTTTTGTATTATTTTGGGGCCTTTGTAAGGGCCTACATCATCTTCATCTCGAGAGAAAGTTTGGTGGAAATCGTGATCGCGCTTACTATGATAGCTTAAATTGGGAGACAATTAGATGTTTTGCATGATTGATCCGTTTGAATTGCATCATGAAGATTTCCTTTGCATTGAAAATCCAAAAAATATTGTAATTAGTTTCTTTTCATACTTTTTATCTCTTTCTTATCGGTCGTGTCTAACTAACACGAGACTGTAACTTGAAGGTCACGAATCCTAATTTCTTTTGTTCGATAATATAGGGCATCAGGTCTAGTTCTGCAATATTATATAGGCACTATGTCTGGGTGGTTAAGTATCGAACCTAAACTAGCCCGTTTACATCCCTATATAAGATTAGGCTGATAATGAATGGAAAACTTTTTTTTAATGCCAAAGAAGACTTAATCCTATTTTGCAAGAGGTAGTGAGGAAGGAAGTCATTGAGTGGTTGATTTTAAGTATTAGTTTTCGCTATTAGTGATAGCTCCTATATTAGTCCTTTGGAAGTAGTTGAGCAAAAAAGGATTACCACAGTAGTGAAGTCAGAAAAATGATGAGATTATATTCATTAGGATGATGACCGGGTAGAGTACATATGTATAGATTATAGAAAACTTAATGAAAAGATATATAAAGGCAACTTTCCCGTTTTATTCTCAGATTAATTATTGGATATGAATTCTATTGCTTTTTAGATGGATACTTAAGTTACAATTAAATTACATTTGCCCATAGGATCAAGAGAAGACTACCTTCACATTTTCTTATAGTATTTTTGCCTTTAGGAGAATGTCATTTGTATTTTGTATAATTCCAGCAATTTTCCAATGTTGGATGATGTCTATATTTGATGAGAGAGGGATATATTGAAGATTTTGTTGGATGATTTTCTATTTTTTACTCTTCTTATGATTTGTGTAATTTTTAGTAATGCTATATATTGTTTTGAGGAGGTATCAAGAAACTCATCTAGTTTTGAAAATTAACTTTATGGTGACGAACACGTTCTTGGCAACTATATCTCTTCAAATAGAGTTAGTCTCCTGTCAACTCGATTTACAATGTACTCTATTTTTGCTAAATTACAAGTTAATACATAAAAAATTACACTTTATAGAGATGAATTAATACTCTTCTAAATAAAAATATTTCTCGTCAAATTCTTCTCAACAAGATTATAAAAAAATCACAACATACTAAAATTTGAAGAGAAATATTTTTCATTGAATAGAGTGATAATTTATCTCTAGAAATAGTGATTTTCATGTACAAAAGAGTAATCGGTAAATTAGAGCATAAAAATTTGTGAAATAATATTTTTGATTCAGAAAAATAGTAGTTTATCTCTCTAATGAATAATTTTTAATTAGTAAAGAGCATACGGTCTCACACTTTGCTCTATATAAATTACATTATTCAATATATTAGCTTAACTTACTAATATAATAAAGGTAAAGATTTGTATAAGACCGTCTCACGTAAGGACTTACATGAGACGGTCAGAAAGTGATAACTTTTATACTGAAAAGTGATACTAAATTAATGAAAAGTGATAACGTTATTTCATGAACAATTTATAGTCTAAATGAAAAGTGATAATATTTTATAGCGAAAATGATAACGTTTTATAGCGAATGTGATAACTATTTAAAAAAGTGTAAAATGGTTTCACGAGAGACGATCTCACGCAAGACATACCCTAAAATATATATGCTAGGGTATTAATTAAATTATATTTTTATAATTTATAATATTTATTGGGGCTTTTTTTGTGTTTTATCTGCAAAAGTAAAAAAATATTTTTATTAAGGGGCCATCTATTCGCACATCCGAAATTACTGAACGTATCTCAAAAATATTTAAATTAAATCATCATTAATTAATAAGACATAATTACCCTTATAAAACTTATATATCGATTGCAAGAACCGAACAGTCATCTGTCTTATATGTTTGGTTGTAACAAACAAATAATATAAATGAATTATTTGTTCTGTTAAGTTGTTGCAATGAATGAATATAAGTTTTATAATGTAATTATATCTTTTTAATTAATGATAATTTAATTTAAATATTTTTGGGTACGCTTAGTTATTACGGTGTGTGAATAGTTGGCTCCTTTTATTAATGATGACAAAAGCAAGAGAATTACCAAAGATCGCATGATTTTATTACCATCACAGACCAATCTAAAAAAATCGAACAATTTTTTAAAAAAAAAAAAACACCAACATTTGGAGTTAATTCTCTACACCAACCGCTATAAAATGAATCTCAAAGATGTAATAATTATAGATTTTCATTGCATATGTTTATTTGGTCAGATGCTTACATTTATGTAAATCGGGCTTATTTATAAATTTTGTTTTCATATATTATTCTTTAGTACATGAAAAGTTACTCTTTAGAAATATAAATTATTTCTCTTATAAAATAAAAAATTACTTTTCAAATTCTTGTATACCCGAATTTATCGATTACTCTTCAGTACATGAAAAAATTATTCTTTAGAGATGTGAATTATAACTCTTCGGTATAAAAATTATTACTCTTCTAAGAGTAAATTTTTATGTACTAATGAGTAATTTTAAAAAATAAAGTTCACATATAAACTTAGTTTACACTATACACACTTTAGTTCGATATGGTTCGACAAAGTTTTTTTGCGGTCATGTTTCAGTATGAGTTATCAGATGACAGTAGTTGAAGTTCAAACGTTATTACTCTATCCGTCCCATGAATAAATTTACACTTATTATTTGTATTTGTCTCATAAAAAAGTTCATACTCCAAATAAAGAAATTACAATCAATCAAATCTATATTATACGTCTGATAAAAAAGTTCATACTCCAAATAAAGAAATTACACTCAATCAAATCTATATTATAATAAATAAATATAATAATAGTAAAATGTCCAATATTATTTTAGGTAGGTTTTAGCCTCTCATTTTTATATTTCAGAATCTGGAATATTAGTTTAGTTTCCTTATTATATCACATCACATTTATTACTAATTTTCATTATTAATTGATTTATGATTAAAATTTTTTTTGTAAACCTTTTAAATTAATAATTGAGCATACATTTATGATGATATAAATTATTACTGCATAATAGTATAATATTTAATTTTATTGATGATCATATCATAATCATTGTAGAAATTTTAATCATATAATCTTTATATATAATTAGAGGAAGATTAAAAATATTATATATTTTTCATTTCTCTTTATCAGTCTTTATTAAAAAAAGTTAAATATTATACTATTATGTAGTAATAATTTATATCATCATAAATATATGATCAATTAATTTAAAAGGAATCATAATCTTTGGAGAAATTTTAATCATATAATCTTTATATATAATTAGAGGAAGATTTAAAATATTATATTTTCCATTTCTCTTTATCAATCTTTATTAAAAAAAATTATGCTGTAAACTTTTAAATTAGTTGAGCATAATTATATTGTAAACTTTTAAATTAGTTGAGCATATTTATGATGATACAAGTCATAAAGATTGTATTTTTTTAATTGATTGATATATAAAATCTTTCTAAACCTACCATTATTGGCATAGTCGATACAATTAATTACATACATTTACATAATTTTTTTATATGAATATTTTCCATAATGTATACATGTGTATGGATATAGGAAATAATTAAATATTTTACTTTATTTTTTCAAACGAAACTATCTAAAAACATACCGATCATAAGGTTATTATTATTATTATTATTATTATTATTATTATTATTATTATTATTATTATTATTATTATTAAATATTTATTTATTAACTCTAATGATACGGGCTCAAGTAATTCTAAACGAGTTTGGGACGGATACAGGTAGTTAAGTAAAATCTCATTAAAGTTTAGAACGAATACGAGAAGAGTTGATACCCGGTGCATGCGAGTGCACACCTACATTTACATAAGTATAACTTTTTTATTCAAATTTATACATATATTTTTTTAATAATTGTATAGTTTATTTACATTCAATTTTTCATAAAAAAAACTAACAGAAAAGTCGCTAACTGAAGTGTATACATTTTTATTCATAATTGTACATGTTTTTATTCATAATCGTATAAGTTTCTGAAAGTGGGTGCAAAGAATAATTAGCCATACGGGTAATACCTCAATATTCTTGGTACCCATTTATATATTATTAATTAATAGCTATAAATTTTATTTAATTATATTTTTTAAATATTTTTTTAAAATAATAGAATTTATATTATAATTAATATTTAATTAATAATATATAATTTTCAGTAAAATATAAATTTAAACAATAAAAAATATAAGATTAAATAAAATAAGGTCCAATACTATTAGGAACAATCTATACACTATAATTACTAATAGATACAATAAGGTAAAAATATTATTAATCAATATATTAGTAATGAGTAAAATATCATTCTTACCCTTAAAATTGTGTTCAAAAATAATTTTAAAAGGTAGGATATTTAATATCACATAAAAAAATCATCCCACGATTCTCTCCCTAAATATCGATGGAAGCTTTCTGCAATCGGTTAATTGAATACTGCCTTATCCTTTTAGTTGTGTTTAGAAATTCATTTGTTGTTCAGATAAATAAGTGTGTTCAAATATGCCTTATCATTCGTTGTGTTCAGAAATTCATATGTGGTGTTCAGATATTTGTATTTTGAGTTTAATAATTAAATTTCTAAGATTTTTGTATTCAGAATTTAATAATCAATTTTCTCTCATTCACACCGTTAAAATTTTTTTGACTTAGTTAAGATTTCACACAATTCAAAAAGATTTTGACTTGTGTTTATAAATTTATACGTGTGTGTTTAAGAGGATATTTGTATTCAGAGCCTAATAATTAATTTTTTTCACTTATATCGTTCAAAAAGACTTTGATCTATATACGTGGTATTCAAAAATTTAATTTAATTTATATACGTAGTGTTCAAGAAGGCGTGGTTTAGTATGAAGATGATGATGGTGATCAGCGAAAAAGATGATGATGGTAGTAGGCAATAAGGGATTGAGGGGTTATTATCAATGTAATGGATTGGAGTCGTACATGATTTAAGGTTATGTTTTATTTTATATAGGGATTTATTAGGTATATTATAATAATATATTGTATCTATTTGTAATATTTTCACCTTATCGTATCTACTAGTAATAATAATATAATTTTGTATTGGGTAGTAATAAATCCAAAAAATAAAGGAATATTAAACAGGTACAGGTAATTCAAAGATATTGATAAATGGGTATAAGACATGTATGTGTATCAAAATAAAATTTTTAAAAGAAACTGATACGAATATTAGTAGTTAAGATTTAAACAAATACAAGTACAGACAATAGAAACTAAAAGGAATTGATATTGAGATTCTGAAAATATTCTACTTAAAGGGAATGATGATCCCATTGGAACAATTTTCAAGAGCACGTATCTAAATTTTGAAGATATTATTGATGACCCACAATATTTCTAGTATAGAGCAATATACTTGCTCCCCACTCTTGAATTGGTTGATGCGGTGAATGAATACATGATTCAAATGAACAAGAGAGACTCCAAAACGTACTTGACCTACGACAGCGGGTGCAAGTTGGACGCCAATATTGATATTCTTGCTAATGTGCACACCCCTGAATTCCTAAATTCCATCAAATGCTCTGGCGTACCTAATCACGAGCTCACTCCCAAGGTAGGTACTCCAGTCATGCTCTTGAGAAACATTGATCATGCAAGATGTTTGTGTAATGGTACAAGATTGGTGATAACAAGAATAGGTGAGAGAGTTATTCAAGGCAGGGTGTCAACAAGAATTAGTTCACACGTTCTAATTGCTAGATTATCCCTAACTCCATCCGATGTTAGATTGACATTCAAGTTTCAAAGAAAATAATTTTTCCTGATTGTTTCATATGCAATGACTATAAACAAGAGTAAGGGATTATCTTTGATTAATATTGGGTTGTATCTGAAGAGACCGATCATTAGTCACGGTGAGTTGTATGTCGCTGTGTCAAGAGTTACAAATGAAAAATGATTGAAGATTTTATTGTGCAGTTACAGCGAGGAGGATAAACAACCAGTATCAAAAAAATGTTGTATTCGAGATGTTTTTCGTAATTTTTAATTTAATTCAACTATTTTCATGAATTATAAAGCACATTTGTATGAAACTTTTTTTTCATTTATATATCGTCACTCCTCAATAAATTCCTTATTATTAAACTATAAGTTCTTAATGAAATATTTATTATAATTATTTTTACTTTTTATCAATTTTATATCATTTTGATGAAATATTCTCATTCTTTATCAAACACATCAAAACTCCTAATGTAAACAAAATTAAAAATTTTTATGATATTAAACCAATTAACTAAAATCACGATAAGAAATAATCTAAACAGTGAACTGATGAGAGTGAAAATGAGCGTGTTTTATTGTCCAATCTAACACCTTTTTGATGGGAATCAATGTTATATATTAGCAAAATTATCTTATATTCAATACATGTTAGAAAAAGGTGCACCTGAGGTGTTTTATTGTGTTTTAAGTAGAAAAATGATCAAAAGTGCAAAGTTGGAGAAAAGGTGCAACTTGTGCAAGAATACAGAAAAATACACGTCCAATTTGTGTAATTTTCTGTATTTTTGTGGAGTTTAAAACTAGAAATATGATACATGATTAGAAATTCACATAAGAAAGGATCGTTTTGGCATAAGTAACACCTCAATTGGAATTCAAATGAGAAAGTTATGATCAAAATGGTGACGTCGCGCAAGCTGTTCCTGTTCAGCACGACTGTTCTATTTTTCATGACTTGTTACACATTCAAATATTAAATTTTTTGTGAGTTCTTTATATGGATAGAAAGACAAGGAAAGGATGATCGCATGAGAGCAAGAATCACTAAACTCGGAGTTTGGAAGAGGAAGTTATGCTCAAAATCATAAAGTCGTGCAGCTGCCAGCGAGAATTTTCGAGACATATTAATTCACCCTTATCTTTTATTACCTTATTTAATCTCCTTATGACATATCCTTCATGATTCACCCATATCTTTTCTTGGAGCACAATTAATCTCCTTATGACATATCCTCCATGATTCACCCATATCTTTTATTACCTTATTTAATTCTCTTCTCACACCTATATATATTTTACATCATTATTCATGTGAGAACAAGAACCGCAACACAATCATCCTACACCCCATTGTTGGCAATTGGATCGTGTGGTTCAACGTGATTCGTTAGTAAAACAGGCAAACAATAACAGCGGAAGTAAAATTAAATCATTTACCGTACTTCTGGGTTGATGTAGAGGATGAAGATCTGTGATGAACACCTCTGATCTTCTACCGTATGTCCCAAAGTCAACTCTGGTGTTGGGTGGCCAACAATCCCCAGAGTTCTCTCAATTTGCTCTCTGTTTTTCTCCCGTATGTCAAATAAGGCACAAACTTAGGTTTAACAGGAACTGAGATGACTTATATACTTGGGCTACAGCAGGGACCAGGAGGAGAAATTGGACTGGGCCTCAATTGAATTTAATTAACCAAGCTTAGCCCAAAGCTTTTAATTAAATCCAATAATAATAATATAGTCCACTAAAATATTATTACTGCACTACCCGTCCAATCCCAAATTATGTTCTGGGCTCCTTCTTATTATAAGCCCGATGGTCTCCCCATGTTTAAGATATACAATGTCCATTAATTAATTAAGTTACAGACAACTCAAATTAATTAATATCTCATCCGAGAGTAGTACCACTCAACCTTATTATCATGCCGGAAATTAATCCACTTGCAAGATTTACATGATAAACCTTATGAGCTCTTCAAGGGGACATCATCAACCTTGTCGGACATGGATTCCTTCTACAATCAACAGCACACCATAGAGACAGCACTACTTCCCAACTCACCGAGTATATTGATTTAATACTTATAAATCTCACCCATTGATGAATCAAAGAAATACATACTGCCCTACGTGTCGAGGTTATTGTATAGGGATTAAGAGCACGAACTTCCATAATAACAGAGATCAAGTTCTACTATATAGTCAGTATAAGAAGAACGATCTCAGGCGGTCCTGCTCAATACACACAAGTGCACTAATGTGATTCTATAGCCAAGACAAGGTAATACCAAATCACACTACAACCATACCGATAGAGAGTCCCCGTCTATCTCAGTTGTGAGCATCTGTTTATACTTTATAAGGAAACCGATAATATGATCTTCTGCGTGTTGTCGCACAACATATTATCTACAGTATAAAGTAAATGGACTATTACATCATGCATATAAAATAAATTATAAGATGCAATCATTTGATCAATGATTCTCATTTCAAATATTGTTATGACATTGTTCATACTAAAGCTAGACTTTTAGTATACAATCCAACAATCTCCCACTTATACTAAAAGACTATGATGTCATGTCTTCTGCCATACATCTGATTCCTACTCCCACTACACGACCATTAAAAGCTCTCGCCTTAAGGTCCTTGTAAATGGTTTACTAGGTCATCATCTGATGCAATCTAGGCGACAACAACCTTCCCCTCATCATACGATTTCTCGTGACAGGTGGTACTCGCGCTCCATGTATTTAATTGTCTTATGGACTTGTGATTTCTTCAAGTTTGCAACTGCACCAATATCATCAATGTAAATTGTGATTACCTTGGGCAAACTTAGAAACACTTCAAAGTCCATCATGAAGTCTCTAGAGTCATATAGATACTTTGGCTGCCTCATAGGCTCTAATTCATCATCTTTCCATGATGGAGTCCGGAGTCTGAAATATATTTCTATATAACACTCCTCCACATTATGACTCTACTTCCTAAGATTAAGCACATAACCTTTGAGGTGAATTTACTACCGTCCAATCTGACTAAAAAATCCGAATCTACGTAATCCGCAAGAAGCAGTGAATCTGTCCAGTAAGTCCACATATAATTTCCAGTCCTTCTCAGGCACTTTATATATGTCTTACCACAGTTCATCATTCTTGTTCCGGGTTACGTTGATACCCATTGTTCATGCATCCAGCAAAACAGATATCCAACATCGTTCATAGCATTCCTTAGATTAAGCTTCCTTATTCGCCAGAGCATAAGGAACCGCTTTCATCCTCTTTATCTTCTTCTTGTGTCTCAAAGACACATTCACTTAGATAAATTCACATGCTAAACGAGTATGGACTGTATCATTTATGAAACTTGAGATAAGCATAATGTCCTTTCTGTGATCCGTATTACCGTGATCAAAAGGATATATTTTGCCTTTCTTAAGTCCTTCATCTCTACCGCTTTATTAATCGTACCCATACGCCCGATAATACTCTTTCATTGTCTCCAATGAGCAAGATACTATCTACGTATAGTACAAAAAATACCACCATGTTTTCGTCACTCTTTACAACACACAAGACTCATCCGCTCATTGATTTAAATCCATGCCACTGGATTACCTAATCAAAACAGATGCTTCACGATCTTAAAGCTTGCTTTAGTCCATCGCTGGACAATTTTAAGCTTACTATCAAAATGCTATTAGTACTTTGCAATGAATCACTCTGGTTGCTTCACATAGATGTTTTCCTCAAGACTTCCAATCAGGAAAGCTGTCTTTGACATCTATTTGCTGTTCGTCATAGCAGCAATAAAAGATTCCGGATCAACATAAGCATAGCTACCAGCAAACATATTTCCTTATAATCGAACCATTTCTTTCTGAGTACACTTTTTCGCAACAAGCTTTGCTTCCAAGGTTTTCACCTTTCCATATGATCCTCTTTTATTTCCTTTGACCACTTGCAATGGCTTTTACACCATTTAGTGGTCATACAAGTTCCCAAACTTAATATAGAATCCGTAGATTCTATTTCAACATTCATTGCAACTTACTAAGATTTTGCATTTTTATCTTGTAGTGCTACGTCGTATCCGTGGGATAATACCATGTTCACTAGGGATCAAGTCTCACGACTCTCCCAAAACATATATTTATGGGTTGTCATACAACCCTCCCACTACGACAAGGCACTACATGTAATTGTATATCAGACGTGACACGCGTTGCAGTTTATCTTGTGGCATATCCTCTTGTACAGTTGGTACTTTAACTTTGTGTTTTCCTCTCACTTCCTTTAGAACAACTCATACATGGGTTTGTGATTTATTACATAGTCCTTTTCCAAAAAATCCAGTGTTTGTGTTGACAATCACCCTTCGATCTTTTGGACTAAATAAATCGCCCTCCATTTTTCTAGGATATCCCATATACAGACAAATGTTTCACGAATTACTGTATTTAGGGCATATCCATAAAATGAATTTAATTATTCCAAATAATTCATCATCTATCTAATCATAACCATAAGAACCTTATTCCTTCTATCCACCACACCATTCAGTTTGGGGCATACCCGGTGTAGTCAACTTGAGATTTAATCTCAACTTCTGATCAATAGCTCCTAACTATCCCAAGAGGTATTCACCATCATGATTGAATCGTAATGACTTAATATATTTTCCATGACGCTTCACTGTACCAGCCTTACAATTCTTGAATTAATCAAAGAACTTAGACATGCAGTGCATCATATAAATATATTGGTTTCCAGAATAATCTTCGAATATTCATAACCACCTCTCGCCTGGATAATATTAGGTTCGCTTGAATCAGAATGAACTAATTCCAACATATGTATCTTTGGCTCTACACCCCACAGCCTTGAAAAGGCAGTTAATCATTTTTACTTCCAAGCAAGACTCGCAAGTCCGATAGTATCCACTTCAGATAAACCTTACGGTCTATCGGCTATCAACTTTTGAATCCTACTCAAGTAAAATGAATTAGTCATAGACGCCAAATGTATGTTTAGTTCATTTCTGAAGGTTCCTTTCTCTTACTTATATTAGAAGATGCATTATTTAATTACTATTTATTGCATCTGTGGGATGTACATGATTCAAGAGTATACTTTTTATCCACCAACGTACTTTAACGGATTATAGCCTCATTCCTCATTACTATGACCATGTCATTTAAATGAAATGAAGTATCCATCCGTTAATGCATAGAAACCGAAATTAAATTCTTTCTATGAAACGTACGTAAAGATAATTTCTCATAATCAATCGTTTATTCTTATCATGAGATAAATAAATAACTCCCACTGCAATAGCCACTACCTTTGTAGTTTTACCCATGTTATTAACAATCTTATCCTTACTCAGTGATAAACATTTAGTGATTCCAGTATCTACATACTTCGTGTCAGTAGATGCCATCACTAATCATGTTTAAACCATTAGTAAATAAGATATTAAACTTGTTCACATCATGATTAAAAATGGCTTTCTTTTACCACATGTTTTGTTAGAAGTTTCCCACCATATACAACCTCTCGTATTTCAGGTAGAACTTGCTCAAAACATCCAGGCAAATTGTGAAGAATAAATTGATTTAGGTTTCCCTTTCAATTTCTATTCCAAGCTTTTCCAATTCATTCATCAATTCAACCATGATCTTCTGCCTTTTAATTTACTCAAGTATCCGAAGAGTTACATGAGACCATCATATTTCTATGAACCTCTCATCTCTTCACAAGAGACTTTAATAGGCATCATGAGACGTCCTTTGTGAGAATACACATGTATTTTCTTAAGCAGTAATTTTCAAAACCAAGATTTTTTTCTAATCATCTAATTTGGACAAGTAAATATAATGTCTTTTAGTTAACAATTAGTGAAATAAAACCATTCGAAATTCAGAGAATCACAAATAAATTTACCGATCAAATCTTTGAATTTTATTCTTTTATATTGATTCCCTCAAAACAATATAAAATAAAATTCACCGACATCTCAAGCACCGTGAGTCTGCAAGCCACGATAGTGTGGACGTTTACAAACCCGAACATTTACAAGAGAAGGTTTTACCCATTAATTTCATTTGTCAACCTAACTTTATGACAAAATAATTAATAGTCGGTTCCTCTTTAGCCATGCAAATAACAGCAATGACTCCGATGGGGAGGATACTTATTATTTATACCTAAGTGTACACCATTATTTAATCCCAAGTCCGCGGCCCAAGTTTGTGTGCCTTACAGATGGAGAAGTACACACGCACTCGGATAACTTCCTATGATTATCAATTATAAGTTTGTACAGTGATCCGCAAATAAACTCATCCGATGGGGAGGAAGGTCTAAGCCAACACGCAAGTTCATTTGTATCACATTACAAACAATAATTATTTAATGAAGTCTGTACCAGTGATCCACAAATATACTCATCCGATGGGGAGGAAGGTCTATGCCAACACGCAAGTATACTTGCATTATAGTGGTGAGTATTCCCGCCTGTCACGCGGGTGACCCGGGTTCGATCCCCGGCAACAGCGCCATAAACTTGATAGGCTTTTTCTGCGCACTATAATTTAATCCCCAAGTATGAAGGATATCAATTGTAGCGGTAAGTGACCAAGTTAAATTATTGAACCCAAGGGACAGCTAACTATTTATTTTCTAATTATACTAGCTTAATCAGAATAAGGTAACCGATTTTCAATGTTTTGTTGCGAATTAACTAAAATACTAAAAATATAAATAACTAAATTAATTAAAAGGCAATAAAAATAAAAGCAAGTTTCTAATCAAGAGATAACGAACAGTTCTAAGGTATCAGGTAGAGACCAATTAATTTGGGTTATTAAACTTACGATTGTTCATTCATGCAGTTTCACTGAAAATACACCACATATCCCTGTTATCCCATCGAATATGATTCGATTCAAAGCTAACAGTCTAATCTGGTTTAAATCCTAAGGTGCGCAAATATTACCAAGCCTTATTCCTAGATACTAATCAAAGCAAGCAACAATACCTCCGGATGGTAAGCCCGACTAACAAGATATTTTCTGGAATTACTTCAAGGTTCTATTCACTTCCTACTTGATTGTCTAATTGCATTGTTCCACTAAACTAATCAAGTATTTGATTTACCAGTTCATGGAATTAAAGTGCTTATAGCGGAGCTACTCTAATCCCTAACAGATAGACAATACCAATCATGAACGCACACAAGCTAACACAATAATCCAAGCATTATAGCGGATGTCATGAATATATTAAGAAGACGTTACGAAGCAGAAAAGCATGTCTTAATAAAATAAGTAAAATCAAAAGCTCAACTGCATAAAATCTCAATCTTTGGTCTAAATCCCCAAATCAATTAAATCAATCCATCAAACCCTAGAACTATGTATAAAATTAGCCCATGAGGTCACAAGCAACACTCATGGCTAAGCAATTCATAACAATAATCAAAGTAATAGAAAGGAATAGATAGGAATGGTGAAACCCTAGTGTAGGAGCAATCTCACGTTCCTTCTCCGTCTCTTCAATTGCTTGATTTTCCCTTAATTAGCACTTGAAACCCTTGTGGAATTGGATGGAGGATGAAATCAGGTTGTAAATCTGATATGGAGGTGTTGGAGGTGTGAATTGATGATGGATTATGGATGGGTTCTCTCCAATTTGTGTCTCGATCTCCCTAATTGTTTCTAGGACTGATGCAGGGCTTTTTTGCGATCAAAACTGCTTCAGAATCGCGACTTGAGGGTATATATACGCTGCTGCATCGAACAGGCCCCGACTGGGCTCGATTTTGGGCCGCTCGGCACCTAGCTTGAGCCGAGCTAATGGCCGAGCGGCCCCCAAACCTGCCGAGCAGCATATGGGTGATACCTGGACGTCGTGTAAGCTCCGTGGAACACCAGCTCGACAGCTTTTGGTCACGTGGAAGTACCGCTCGCCGCGAGCTACCCGCCGAGCTGCAGAAACTGCACTGCGCGATCTCACCGTTTTGAGCATAACTTATTCATACGGACTCCAAATTGAGTGATTTTTATGCTCACGTGTTTCTCTCTTCCTTGGATTTATATCCATATAAATAACTCTCAGAAACTCTAACATTTGAATATGTAAAAAGTCATGCAAAGTGGCTGCTCGGTACAGCATGTGCGACGTTAGCACTTTGATCATAACATTCTCGTTTGGAATCCAATTGGGGTGTTCTTTATGTCAAAACGACCCTCTCTTCTGTGGCTTTCCAACCATATATCATATGATCAATTTGGACTTCTATAAGAATTCAGAAATTTGTGCAACATGGACTGTATTTTTCAGCATTCCTTCTCACTTTCACTCCTCATTCCAACTTTGAACTTTTGATCATGTTTTACCCTTCAAAACTCAACAAAATACCTTAGTAGAATCTTAATTATGCAAGATATAAAAACCATGTCATTCTATACAAAATCATGGCCACATTCTATCAAAAACGGTGTAATGTGAGACCTAAAATACGTGAAATTCCACTCTCAACACAAACCAATAATGGAGGCCGCGGGAATTATTTACCAATCCCCTCTCCCACTTAGTTATTTAACACCGAGGGTTTTTAACATGCATATAATATTCTGAAATAAAATATACATCTTAGCATGCTTCTATTAACAGCAATTTAAATAAATAAATCACATAGAACATGCATTTCATATATAACAATTAATTGTCAAGTTAAAACAATTAAATCAGTTATATATCATAATTAATTACATAAAAATGGATCAATTAATTGGGCCCTAGAGCAACAAATAAGCACAAAATGAACAGCAGACTAAATAATTAATCAAACCCATTATCCATGACCCATATACTCAGCCCAAAACCAAATTAAATCCACCAAGCCCACAAGCACAAAATTAGCTTATTAAAATTAATTTCATACTTGGCCCATTACCCACAATTAATTAAATACAGCAATTATGGTCCAACAGCCCATATCCATTTAAATTAAAATTGGGCCCATTTGAACAGCCCAAAACCAAATTAAAACAAGGCAGCTCAATAGGATTTTAACAAATAATTAGGCCCAGTAACACATTATTAATATTGGGCCCAGCAGCCCAAATACCCTGCTGCCCTTAATTCTTCCAGCCGTAATCTTTACACGGACGACAGCACACACGCTACTCTCGACGATGGCGCCGTCAGCCCGCCGAAGACTCGCCGTGTTCTCGAGTCATGACAGTGCCTAGCCTCTTCCCAGATTCAATCGGCAGCCGCCTTCACGTCGTGTCGCCGACTGGACAGCCGATTTCGATCGTCCCTTGACAGCCTCGATAGCCACCGCCAACGAACTGCTGTTGGCACCCTCGCCACCGGCCGTGTAAGATCTCCCAACAGCGCCCATCTGCCATGACATCGCCAGCGAAATCAAGCCGACGACCATCCTCACCGGCATCATGAATTCCAGTGCCGCCCAAGGCAGCCACTGCCCAGCACGTCATCAAACGGGATCTGTCGATACCAGCCGCGCGTTCTGCTTGATAGTACTATCCCTGGTGGTCGCTGCTTTTGGCATTAATGCCGTTAGCCCACCGGATGGAATCCACTACAGATTTCGTCGCCCAAGGCCGCCACCGCCCAGCTCGCCATCGACTGGACCCGTGTCGACAGTAGGTCTATTGTCACCACCTGCCGCCGCCATCTGGACGCCCAATCTGCTCAGCACTTCATCGATCAGAGTCAACGAGGTGACTCGTTGCCTACGACTCGGCACCGCCACCTTCTTCGTTCAGTCGCGCCGTCTCCAGCACTGCCGGATCTGCTCTGACCTATTTTGACCCTACCAATCCTTCCTGACTAGTTCGAATTAACTGGCGACCAGCCCGAAAGCAATCGTCTGCCTATGAATCGCCCTCACAATCGGCCACAATCGACATGCCTCCCGCCTCCGTCAGTTGGACACCCGATCTGGTCCGTACAGTCGCGCCGCTTCCAGCACCGTCCAGCCACCGACCATGGTTGCTGCCCTACCCAGTCATGTGTTTGTTCGGCATCATACGCCGACTGCCGACCGTTTGGTCTAGTCTAGCGTCGCCTGTCGCCATCGATCAACGTGTGTGTGTGTGGGGAAGGGGCTCCAGTGTGATATGGCGTGAATGGTTTAGCATTATTATTGTGTATCAATCGATGATGGATAATGTGTAAGTACAATATAATCATTCACCATAATCACACACAATTACATGAATAATTGAAACATAACAAATCCCAAACATACAGCCTTCTATCATGATGAGGAACACATGAATGGCTCAAAAAACATGTGATTAAAATTAGATTAAAACAATTAATCATATAATCACAAAAACCCAACCTAACGGTTCACGTTTGACCACGAAACCATCACTCTAATACCAATTGTTGGCAATTGGATCATGTGGTTCAACGTGATTCGTTAGTAAAACAGGCAAACAATAACAGTGGAAGCAAAATTAAATCGTTTACCGTACTTCTGGGTTGATGTAGAGGATGAAGATCTGTGATGAACACCTCTGATCTTCTACCGTATGTCCCAAAGTCAACTCTGGTGTTGGGTGGTCAACAATCCCCAGAGTTCTCTCAATCTGCTCTCTGTTTTTCTCCCGTATGTCAAATGAGGCACAAACTTAGGTTTAACAGGCACTGAGATGACTTATATACTTGGGCTACAGCAGGGATCAGGAGGAGAAATTGGACTGGGCCTCAATTGAATTTAATTAACCAAGCTTAGCCCAAAGCTTTTAATTAAATCCAATAATAATAATATAGTCCACTAAAATATTATTACTGCACTACCCGTCCAATCCCAAATTATGTTCTGGGCTTCTTCTTATTATAAGCCCGATGGTCTCCCCATGTTTAAGATATACAATGTCCATTAATTAATTAAGTTACTGACAACTCAAATTAATTAATATCTCATCCGAGAGTAGTACCACTCAATCTTATTATCATGCCGGAAATTAATCCACTTGTAAGATTTACATGATAAACCTTATGAGCTCCTCAAGGGAACATCATCAACCTATGTCGGACATGGATTCCTTCTACAATCAACAGCACACCATAGAGACAACACTACTTCCCAACTCACCGAGTATATTGATTTAATACTTATAAATCTCACCCTTTGATGAATCAAAGAAATACATACTGCCCTACGTGTCGAGGTTATTGTATAGGGATTAAGAGCACGAACTTCCATAATAACAGAGATCAAGTTCTACTATATAGTCAGTATAAGAAGAACGATCTCAGGTGGTCCTGCTCAGTACACACAAGTGCAATAATGTGATTCTATAGCCAAGACAAGCTAATACCAAACCACACTACAACCATACCGATAGAGAGTCCCCATCTATCTTAGTTGTGAGCATCTGTTTATACTTTATAAGGAAACCGATAATATGATCTTCTGCGTGTTGTCCCACAACATATTATCTACAGTATAAAGTAAATGGACTATTGCATCATGCATATAAAATAAATTATAAGATGCAATCATTTGATCAATGATTCTCATTTCAAATATTGTTATGACATTGTTCATACTAAAGCTAGACTTTTAGTATACAATCCAACACCAATAAGGGGGATCACTCCCCAACTATCATCCACATCCTTTCATCCATCCATCCATTACTGTGAAGATTCGTCTGTGAAATCAAGAGGAGAACCAAAAGGAGGATTCAAGATGGGAAAGGACGCGACGATGCCCACATCTAGGGTTTTTATTGTTTCCTAATTTATCTTGTATTTTCTGGACATATGGGTAAGATCTATCCAACACCCATGATTGTTCTTCGCAACATCATGGGCTAGAACCATTTTGGTAAATCTAGGGTTTTGAAGGTTTTCATGAATTAATTGAATTTTAGTGCGTATACTCCGCCCAACACTACTTGTGGAATTATTTTATATATGATTATGCGTTATTAATCCATACTCAGAGTTATTTTGTGCATCATTAACTGTTATGTAGAGTATGAATACATATCTTGGTTATGATTGAGTACGTTCATTGCTGAGTAGGATTCCTTGTTTTGATTCTAAGTGAGGGGACTCCGAAACTTCATTAGAACTATCTTATAAATACTTATTAATGAATTGGATTTGGGTTAGTAAGTAGGATAAAGAGGATAATTACATAGTACCTATAAAGGGAGATCATATCGGGTTAGAGTACCAATCCTAGAGGGAAATAATTGATACTTATAGTACCTAGAAATGGGGGTGAAATTATATCTCTCACTCCAAGGTTATTCACACGTGTTACATACTTATTTACTTGTGTCTATAGAGTAGATTTGCATGGTTTAATGATGCGTCCATATTTCACAAGGCAGAGTCGGCCTGCACTTGAGAGAGAAGTTAAGTAGTAAAACTGGATTACCCTAGAGCTACCTATTCTCCTACTTGATCCACTTTCGTATTCATCTAGTGCTATTTTATTATATTTGTTATTTAATTTTAGTATTTTAGTTGATAATTAATTCCACAACTCTTATTGTCTTTCATTTTAATTAATTTAGATAATAATTAAATTTATAATACGACGTCCTTTGGATTTGATATTTAACTTGGTCGCTTGCTTAAACTGCAACTGTTGTCCTTAATACTTGGGGATTAATTTTGCGTGCAAAGAAAAAGTGCATCATGAACAATAATTATTCTCTTCGTCCAGTAATAAGAAATGTAACTATAAATAAAAAATATATATACATAGATTACTAATAAATAAATATAACTATAAATTTTTTTTAAACAAAAACTTATATTTTCACCCATGCATTGCACGGGTGAAAAATACTAGTAACTTTACAATAGACTTTAATTTCAAAATTACCACCTCTTTTTCAACTCACACAACTTACTTTATAATTTATTTATGACAAAGTCTCTTGTGAGACGCTAATTATGTGAGACCGTTTGTGAGACGTATAAAAGTATGTCTATTATTTAGAAAAAGTATGTTTAATGATTGTTAACGAATGTTTTCTAAAGTATGCTGGATTATGCATTAAAGTATAATTTTAGCGTGTTATGATTTGATTTATTATTGACATACTTTAACTACAAATAAGCATTCTTTATCTATTAAATAAGCATACTTTAGTGATGGATCGACCCGACTCACACCCGTCTCACAAATAACTCGTCTCACAAGAGAGTAACTCTTTATTTATTATCTAAAAATATCAAATTACTTCTATAAATTAAGCAAAAAGTAATTTTTTCTTAAACATCATATATACCATAACCATGAACTTAAATATGAGACAAAAAAGATTTTTTATTTAATTCTTTTCTATTCGAAAATTTTTAAATAGTCAATTATTTCGATTCAATATTTTTATGCAAATTTGGTATTTAAAAATAAACTTATATAACATGTATTTTAGTAAAGATATACTTTCTCAATCTTGCTACGAGAGTTAAATTTTACTAATTAGAGCATCTCATCAAAAGAGTTACATATTTATCTTTGGTAGACGGGATCCACATAAAATAATTATTAAATTTTCATGGGACCCACAAACAACACTAATATAACTGCCAATTACACTTTAAAATATTATATCTATCAACCCAATATACATTAAAATATTATGTTCATTAATCTCCTTACAAACAGTAAACGTAACTCTTTAAATGGGACAGATGGAGCATAATTCATCACGAAGTCCATTTCTGTATGATGAGTGTAGAAATTTCGTGAATTTAGGGTCCATTTATAGTATGGTTCCATATAATTATGCTTGGTTTGAGTGTTTAAGTGCCCTATATTCCTCGATATTTATAAGTATTTGAAGAATTTGTACTTTGGTGGAATTTGTGTGATTTTAATGTATAAATAGATTCTAGAAATGAAGAGAAAGATGTAGGAAAAAGAGGATCTCAATTCGGAGATAAACGAGGGAGAACGAGCTAAAACAGTAAAGTAGGGCGAAACTGTTACAAAAATTCGACCTCGAACAAAAACTCAAGCAAATTTTTATGAATTTTCATGAAAAACTGGGGCAAAACAGAGCATTAGAGGTTGAGCACACTGATATAAAAATCCGACCAAATGCAAAAAATTCGACGTCCATCATTAAAATTCGATCGAATTTTTGTGAATTTTGCCATCTGTCTAGAAAATCAATTTCAATCCCCATTTTGGAGACTTTTCCCCAAGTTTGACTGAGGGAGTATTGGAGAGTCCCGAAATCGCCCACACACTCCATCACCTCTTTTTCACACACTATCATCCCCAATCTATTTTCCACCCAATTTTCACTCAATCTTTTTTCAAATTCCATGAATCTTCACACTTTCTATCTATCCATCACACATCTATGGAGGATTGAGGTTTGAGAAGAGAAAATTGTATCTTGAAGAGAGGATTCAACCCAAATCCAATTAGGGGAAAAATTTACCTTTATTTTGTATTTTCATTATTTTGATCGCAACAATGGATATTTATAAGCATTGTAATGATGTTTTCATGATTTTTTTGTTGGCTAGACCTCTTGTGAGGCTAGCTGCATGACGGATTAGGGATCTATGGATTTGTTGGATTTTTAATGGTTTTATTGATGTGATTTTAGAATTTCTTTCATGATCTATGATTTGCTTGATTCAAATTATGATGTGTTTGTTTAAATTATCTTGTCATGATATTAGGATGGTCATTCCAATGTTATGCTTAGGGTTTTGAGTGAATCAAATTATGATTTGAATTAAGCATGTTAGTATAAGAGGAGTTAACCCATAACCTTCTTGTGCTTAGATTCATGTTGGAACACTTGATTGATTTATCATATTTAGTTGATTAATTGAGTGAGAAGACTAATCTTATTATTGTAGTACCTTCTAAGGGAATTGAGAGTGAGATTCAATCTTTTTTGTGCTTGAAACTTGTAATGAGTTGAGAACTTAATCACCTTGGCCAAAGGGAGTAGGGGAATATATATGATTGCTTCTATTCCATTATCATTGATGTTTACCATTTGAATCTAACATATCTGTGTTGCGTCCTTGATCTTGATTGTAGTGAGCCTTACTCCTCTTTAGATTGGTACATCATCCATCTTACATTCATCCACTCATCCATCTTCCATTTCCATTGTATCTTTCTATCTTTAATTGTTTTCCTAGCTCTTAATTTCTAGTGTTAATCAATTCTATCCTTTATTGATTAGTCCTTCTAGAGTAAAACATCTCTCAAATACGGATACATTCAATTTCGCTCGTGGGTTAGATATTATAAATTTTGTACTTGGTCACTACGATCTACTACACGATAGAGTACGCTTGCTCTAATCAATTTATAATAAAATTGAAACCAAGTTCATGGCGTTGTTTCCGGGGTGAAAGCTTTCAGTGTAACGTGTTTGAATTTATTAGCTCTACTTAGGACATTTTTTTATTTTTGCATATATATTTGTTTTGAAAAATATTGTTTTAACTTGATCTTCTTGAAAGATACACCAACCTTGATAGAAGAGAAGAAGGAGCAACAAAAATAGTAAGTAGAGAAGAATTGTAGTAGATGATCTTGAGAAGAAGAAAATAAAAATGGATCAATGCTACAATAATGGAATATACGCGGGATGGCAAGGTGCTTATAATGTTAATACATTCTAATCGTATCTGGGAAACACTTATTCCATACCAAGGCAAAGTTTTCAACCAAGTCTTGCTAGATATGGGACTCAATATCTTCAAAGTATGCCAACTTCGTATCCTACGGTGCAACAAGAGTGGATGATGCCAAGTTCTCAAGTGGAGAATATTTCTTACGTGCAAAGAAGTAGTTTTCAAAATAATGATCAAGTGAATTATCTCTAAGACCAAAGATGGCAACCACCGAGTGAAGAAGTTAAGCTATCCGTAGAGGATCGAGTTGGGCAACTTATGGAAATGCTCGAAGAAATGATTGAAGAGAGAAGAGAAATGAGAGAGAAAGAAAGAAAAAGCAAAAGGAAAATGAAAGGAAATTTGAAATCTTAGAATATCGAATGAGTCAAATGATAAGTGAATGGAACACTCTTCAAGAAACAGAAAATCTTGATAAAAAGGTTGAGGAAAGAATGGTTGAAGAAGGGTTAGAGGTAGAAGAGTGTTCAGGGGATGATAAAGACTCAAGAGATGTTGAGATTATTGCAGATAAGGAAGACAAGGTAAAAGAGAGCTTAGATAATGAAAGTGCGAGGGGTAAAGAGCCCGAGGTAGAGGAGAGCTTTGAGGAGGAAAAGATCATTTGTGAATTATTGAATCTCGTTGATGATGAAGAATCAAATGAGGTGTATGAATTCGATGAAGAGGAATAGGGTCTAGAAGCACTTGATGATGAGTTCGGGAGTAAAATGAGCATTTCTAAATCTTTTAACTCTTCAACTTGCATGGAATTTTAAAATATTATTTATATTGACCTTGTATTACCTATTGATTCTTTTCAATGCCTTAGGTACAAAAGAGAGCTTAAAGAGATGTTGGTAACATATTTCATAAAAAGGAATAAGTGGTGGTCTCGAAAGGAGCGGTTAATGGAGTGTAAGCTCAAAAGAGTAGAATTTTTAAAGCTAATCTCGAAGGATTCTACTGAGGTCGTTACTTACCACAAATGCCTGATAGAGAAAGAAGCACAAAGATTAAAATTTGATGGCAAGAACGAAGATATACTTGTTGGATTGTATACTAAAAGTCTAGCTTTAGTATGAACAATGTCATAACAATATTTGAAATGAGAATCATTGATCAAATGATTGCATCTTATAATTTATTTTATATGCATGATGCAATAGTCCATTTACTTTATACTGTATATAATATGTTGTGCGACAACACGCAGAAGATCATATTATCGGGTTCCTTATAAAGTATAAACAGATGCTCACAACTGAGATAGACGGGGACTCTCTATCGGTATGGTTGTAGTGTGGTTTGGTATTAGCTTGTCTTGGCTATAGAATCACATTAGTGCACTTATGTGTATTGAGCAGGACCACCTGAGGTCGTTCTTCTTATACTGACTATATAGTAGAACTTGATCTCTGTTATTATGGAAGTTCGTGCTCTTAATCCCTATACAATAACCTCGACACGTAGGGCAGTATGTATTTCTTTGATTCATCAATGGGTGAGATTTATAAGTATTAAATCAACAAACTCGGTGAGTTGGGAAGTAGTGTTGCATCTATGGTGTGCTGTTGATTGTAGAAGGAATCCGTGTCCGTTATAGGTTGATGATGTCCCCTTGAGGAGCTCATAAGGTTTATCATGTAAATCTTGCAAGTGGATTATTTTTCGGCATGATAATAAGGTTGAGTGGTACTACTCTCGGATGAGATATTAATTAATTTGAGTTGTCAGTAACTTAATTAATTAATGGACATTGTATATCTTAAACATGGGGAGACTATCGGGCTTATAATAAGAAGGAGCCCAAAACATAATTTTGGGATTGGACGGGTAGTGCAGTAATAATATTTTAGTGGACTATATTATTATTATTGGATTTAATTAAAAGCTTTGGGCTAAGCTTGGTTAATTAAATTCAATTGAGGCCCAGCCCAATTTCTCCTCCTGGTCCCTGCTGTAGCCCAAGTGTATAAGTCATCTCAGTTCCTGTTAAACCTAAGTCAGTGCCTCGTTTGACATACGGGAGAGAACAGAGAGCAGATTGAGAGAACTCTGGGGATTGTTGACCACCCAATACCAGAGTTGACTTTGGGACATACGGTAGAAGATCAGAGGTGTTCTTCACTGCTGTTCATCCTCTACATCGACCCAGAAGTACGGTAAACACGTTTTATGCTTCCGCTGATTTTGTTTACCTGTTTTACTAACGATCACGTTGAACCGCATGATCCAATTGCCATCAATTGGTATCAGAGCGTTGGTTTCGTGGTGAAACGTGAGACGTTAGATTGGGATTGGTTGTGATTATATGATTAAGTGATTTGATCTGATTATAATCGCATGTTTTGTGCTTCTTGTGATTTTTTTTGTCGATAGAAAGCATGGAATTAGGGTTTTATATGTGTGAAATATCCTATGTGTTTTATTCGATAAAAATAACGTGTGATTGTTGAGATAATACATGCTGATCACACGCACACACTTGATTGAACCATGAGCGACGGGTGTATTGCTTTGGTTTGCGATCATCATCTGCTGGACCAAACGGTGAAAAACCCAAAAGTAGACACATACGTCTGCGTGTTAGAAATCAACATGCTGGAAGGATCATGACGAACTGGTGATGGCGTGACTGGTCTGCACGATCTCGGCTATAGAGCGACGTGATAGGTACGGAACGGCGACTGTGATTGTCGCTGACCGATGTGCCTGATCAAAGCCTGATGGGTCGCGACTCGCGACAAGGATCGCATCTGATGCTGATCACGTTACCTGACTGAAAGGAAGGGCGATCAGACGGCGGCTGACGGGAGGCATCGAAGTGGCGCCTGGAATGAGAGCCACCGATGAGGATTCAAACGGGTCAATAGTGCTTTCGATCGAGGCTGTGGTCTCTTCCGGTCGGCAGCAAGTCATGGGCTCATGGTTCGTCGGTGATGATGGCAGTCGTCGACGGCAGCGGCGCCCATTTGCACCGATCGGTCGTTTTCGCAGTGGCTGTGGTCGGCGGCTATGCTGATGTCGTCGCTGGCTGGCGCTACTGGAAGTTCCGGCGATGGGGTAGCAGCAGCGGCGGGAAGGGCTGACGGCGCCTGGAGTGTCTGAGCCAAGTTTCGGTCGCATCTGAGATAAGTTCCGGTCGCCTTTTAGGCGTGTTCCGGGCGAGTCCATGGTGGCCTCGAGCAAGATGGCAGCGAGGGTGGCGACTAAGCGGGCGGCAGCGCTGTAGGCGGCGGATGCTGGCGCGGCCACCAGCAGCAGAGGCGATCGGTAGCGCCGGTACAGGCTGGGCTTGGGTTGAAACAGGTTGCGGCTGTGAGAAGAAATAGGGCAGCATGGTGATGGGCTGCCCCTTTGGGCCTTGTTTTTAATTGGTTAATGGGCTGGGATTTGGGCCCAAATTTTAATCAAAAGGATATGGGGCTGCTGGGCCCTATTTTAATTATAGTGTATTTGGGCTTGATTCTCTAGTTCATGGGCTGATGGTTTAATTATAGGGCCCAATTCAGTAATTAATATAGGCTGCTCATTTTTTAATTGATTTTGGGCTGTTGGGCCCAAATTTTATTAAAATGGAAATGGGCTGATGGGCTATTATTTTATTGCTGGTTTTAATTAATTGTGAGTAATGGGCCAAGCATAATAAATTAATTTTATTAATGGACTAATTTTGTGCTAGTGGGCTTGGTGGACTTAATTTAATTTTGGGTTAAGATTATGGGTCATAGATAATGAGCTTGATTAATTATTTAATCTGCTGCTCATTTTGTGCTTATTTGTTGCTCTTGGGCCCAAATTGATTGATCCACTAATTATGCAATTAATTAATGTTATATAACTGATTAATTGATTTAATTGTCAATTATTGTTGTATATGTGAAAGCCATGTTCTATGTGATTTATTTATTTAAATTACTGTTAATAGAAACATGTCTAAGTTGTATATTTTATTCTGGAATATTATATGCATGTTTAAAAACCCTCGGTAATTAAATAACTAAGTGGGAGAGGGGATTGGTAATTAATTCCCGCGGCCTCCATTATTGGTTTGTAAGTGATGTGAGTAAACTTGCGCGTTGGCAATAGAGCCTTCCTCCCTAACGGATGAGTTTATTCACGGATCACTGGTACAAACTTCTTTAAATAATTATTGTTTGTAATGTGTTGCATATGGGCTTGCGCGTTGGCTATAGTGCCTTCCTCCCTAACGGATGAGCTTATATGCGGTTCACTGGTACAAACTTATATAATTGATGGTTGTAGAAAGTCATCTGAGCGCGTGTGTACTTTTCTAACAGTAAGGCACATACGCTTGGGCAGCGGACTTGGGATCAAATAATGGTGTACACTTAGATGTGAATAATTAGTATCCTCCCCAACGGAGTCACTGCTATTATTTACATGGCTAAAGAGGAACCGACTATTAATTATTTTGTCATAAAGTTAGGTTGACAAATGAAATTAATGGGTAAAACCTTCTCTTGTAAATGTTCGGGTTTGTAAACGTCCACCCTAACGTGGCTTGCAGATTCACGGTGCTTGAGATGTCGGTGAATTTTATTTTATATTGTTTTGAGGGAATCAATATAAAAGGATAAAATTCGAAGATTTGATCGGAATATTTATTTGAGATTCTCTGAATTTCGAATGGTTTTATTTCACTAATTATTAACTAAAAGACATTATATTTACTCGTCCAAATTAGTTGATTAGAAAAGAATCTTGGTTTTGAAAATTACTGCTTAAGAAAATACATGTGTATTCTCACAAAGGACGTCTCATGATGCCTATTAAAGTCTCTAGTGAAGATATGAGAGGTTCATAGAAATATGATGATCTCATGTAACTCTTCGGATACTAGAGTAAATTAAAAGGCAGAAGATCATGGTTGAATTGATGAATGAATTGGAAAAGCTTGGAATAGAAATTGAAAGGGAAACCTAAATCAATTTATTCTTCACAATTTGCCTGGATGTTTTGAGCAAGTTTTACCTGAAATACGAGAGGTTGTATATGGTGGGAAACTTCTAACAAAACATATGGCAAAAGAAAGCCAATTTTTATCATGATGTGAACAAATTTAATATCTTATTTACTAATGGTTTGAACATGATTAGTGATGGCATCTACTGATACGAAGTATGTAGATATTGGAATCACTAAATGTTTATCACTGTGTAAGGATAAGATTGTTAATAACATGGGTAAAACTACAAAGGTAGTTGCTATTGCAGTGGGAGTTGTTTATTTATCTCATGATAAGAATAAACGATTGATTATGAGAAATTGTCTTTACGTACGTTTCATAGGAAGAATTTAATTTCGGTTTCTATGCATTAACGGATGGATACTTCATTTTATTTAAATGACATGGTCATAGTAATGAAGAATGAGACTATAATTCGTTAAAAGTACGTTGGTGGATTAAAAGTATACTCTTGAATCATGTACATCCCACAGATACAATAAATAGTAATTAAATAATGCATCTTCTAATATTAGTAAGAGAAAGGAACCTTAGGAGATGAACTAAACATATATTTGGCGTCTAAGACTAATTCATTTTACTTAAGTAGGATTCAAAAGTTGATAGCCGATAGACCGTAAGGTTTATCTGAAGTGGAAACTATCGGACTTGCGAATCTTGCTTGGAAGTAAAAATGATTAACTGCCTTTTCAAAGCTGTGGGGTGTAGAGCCAAAGATATATATGTTGGAATTAGTTCATTTTGATTCAAGCGAACCTAATATTATCCAGACGAGAGGTGGTTATGAATATTCGAAGATTATTCTGGAAACCAATATATTTATATGATGCACTGCATGTCTAAGTTATTTGATTAATTCAAGAATTGTAAGGCTGGTACAGTGAAGCGTCATGGAAAATATATTAAGTCATTACGATTCAGTCATGATGGCGAATACCTCTTGGGATAGTCAGGAGCTATTGATCAGAAGTTGATATTAAATCTCAAGTTGACTACACCGGGTATGCCCCAGCTAAATGGTGTGGTGGGTAGAAGGTATTAGACTCTTATGGTTATAATTAGATAGATGATGAATTATTTGGAATAATTAAAATTCATTTTTATGGATATGCCCTAGACACAGTAATTCGTGAAACGTTTGTCTGTATATGGGATATTCTAGAAAAATGGATAGTGATTTATTTAGTCCAAAAGATCGAAGGGTAATTGTTAACACAATAACCAGATTTTTGGAAAAGGACTATGTAATAAATCACAAGCCCATGTATAAGTTGTTTTAAGGAAGTGAGAGGAAAACACTAAGTATAAGTACCAAGTGTACAAGAGGATATACCACAAGGTAAACTGTAACGCGTGTCACGTCTGATACACAAATACATGTAGTGTCTTGTCGTAGTGGGAGGGTTGTATGACAACCCATATATATATATTTTGGGAGAGTCGTAAGACTTGATCCCTAGTAAACATGGTATTGTCCCACGAATACGACGTAGCACTACAAGATTAAAATGCGGAATCTTAGTAAGTTGCAATGAATGTTGAAATAGAATCTACGGATTCTAAATTAAGTCTGGGAACTTGAATGACCACTAATTGATGTAAAAGCCATTGTAAGTGGTCAAGGGAAATAAAAGAGGATCATACGGAAAGGTGAAAATCTTGGAAGCAAAGCTTGTTGCGAAAAGATGTACTCAGAAAGAAATGGTTCGATTATGAGAAAACATGTTCGCTGGTAGCTATGCTTATGTTGATCTGGATTCTTTTATTTATTGCTGCTCATATTGAATTATGAGGAACAGCAAATAGATGTCAAGACAACTTTCCTGATTGGAAGTCTTGAGGAAAACATCTATGTGAAGCAACCAGAGTAATTCATTGCAAAGTACTAATAGCATTTTGATAGTAAGCTTAAAATTGTCCAGCGATGGACTAAAGCAAGCTTTAAGATAGTGAAGCATCTGTTTTGATTAGGTAATCCAGTGGCATGGATTTAAATCAATGAGCGGATGAGTCTTGTGTGTTGTAAAGAGTGACGGAAACGTGGTGGTGTTTCTTGTACTATACGTAGATAGTATCTTGCTCATTGGAGACAATGAAAGAGTATTATCGGGCGTATGGGTACGGTTAATAAAACGATAGAGATGAAGGACTTAAGAAAGGCAAAATATATCCTTTTGATCACGGTAATACGGATCACAGAAAGGACATTATGCTTATCTCAAGTTTGATAAATAATACAGTCCATACTCGTTTAGCATGTGAATTTATCTAAGTGAATGTGTCTTTGAGACACAAGAAGAAGATAAATAGGATGAAAGCAGTTCCTTATGCTTCGGCGAATAAGGAAGCTTAATCTAAGGAATGCTATGAACGATATTGGATATCTGTTTTGCTGAATGCATGAACAGTGGGTATCAACGTAACCCGAAACAAGAATGATGAACAGTGGTAAGACATTTATAAAGTGCCTGAGAAAGACTGGAAATTATATGTGGACTTACTGGACAGATTCACTGCTTCTTGTGGATTACGTAGATTCAGATTTTTTAGTCAGATTGGACGGCAGTAAATTCACCTCAAAGGTTATGTGTTTAATCTTAGGAAGTAGAGTCATAATGTGGAGGAGTGTTATATAGAAATATATTTCAAACTCCGGACTCCATCATGGAAATATGATAAATTGGAGTCTATGAGGCAGCCAAAGTATCTATATGACTCTAGAGACTTCATGATGGACTTTGAAGTGTTTCTAAGTTTGCCCAAGGTAATCACAATTTACATTGATGATATTGGTGCAGTTGCAAACCTGAAGAAATCACAAGTCCATAAGAAAATTAAACACATGGAGCGCGAGTACCACCTGTTACGAGAAATCGTATAATGAGGGGTAGGTTGTTGTCGCCTAGATTGCATCGGATGATGTCCTAGTAAACCATTTACAAGGACCTTAAGGCGAGAGCTTTTAATGGTCGCGTAAGTGGGAGTAGGAATCAGATGTATGGCAGAAGACATGACAGCATTGTCTTTTAGTATAAGTGGGAGATTGTTGGATTGTATACTAAAAGTCTAGCTTTAGTATGAACAATGTCATAACAATATTTGAAATGAGAATCATTGATCAAATGATTGCATCTTATAATTTATTTTATATACATGATGCAATAGTCCATTTACTTTATACTGTAGATAATATGTTTTGCGACAACACGCAGAAGATCATATTATCGGGTTTCTTATAAAGTATAAACAGATGCTCACAACTGAGATAAACGGGGACTCTCTATCGGTATGGTTGTAGTGTGGTTTGGTATTAGCTTGTCTTGGCTATAAAATCACATTAGTGCACTTATGTGTATTGAGCAGGACCACCTGAGGCCGTTCTTCTTATACTGACTATATAGTAGAACTTGATCTCTGTTATTATGGAAGTTCGTGCTCTTAATCCCTATACAATAACCTCGATACGTAGGGCAGTATGTATTTCTTTGATTCATCAATGGGTGAGATTTATAAGTATTAAATCAACAAACTCAGTGAGTTGGGAAGTAGTGCTGTATCTATGGTGTGCTGTTGATTGTAGAAGGAATCCATGTCCGTTATAGGTTGATGATGTCCCCTTGAGGAGCTCATAAGGTTTATCATGTAAATCTTGCAAGTGGATTAATTTCCGGCATGATAATAAGGTTGAGTGGTACTACTCTCGGATGAGATATTAATTAATTTGAGTTGTCAGTAACTTAATTAATTAATGGACATTGTATATCTTAAACATGGGGAGACTATCGGGCTTATAATAAGAAGGAGCCCAGAACATAATTTTGGGATTGGACGGGTAGTGCAGTAATAATATTTTAGTGGACTATATTATTATTATTGGATTTAATTAAAAGCTTTGGGCTAAGCTTGGTTAATTAAATTCAATTGAGGCCCAACCCAATTTCTCCTCCTGGTCCCTGCTGTAGCCCAAGTATATAAGTCATCTCAGTTCCTGTTAAACCTAAGTCAGTGCCTCATTTGACATACGGGAGAGAACAGAGAGCAGATTGAGAGAACTCTGGGGATTGTTGACCACCCAACACCAGAGTTAACTTTGGGACATACGGTAGAAGATCAGAGGTGTTCTTCACTGCTATTCATCCTCTACATCGACCCAGAAGTACGGTAAACACGTTTTATGCTTTCGCTGATTTTGTTTACCTGTTTTACTAACGATCACGTTGAACCGCACGATCCAATTGCCATCAATACTTGGCCATTCCGATAAATTCTCCATGTTCCGTCTAGCTTGAAGATGTTAAACTTAGTGCTAGATGGGAGGCAACCCATCATTATTTTTATTGCTTTTATTTAATTGCTTTCGAAGTTTTTTTTTGTTTTTTATCATTTTTCTTGTCTTTCTTAGGTACAAAGGGAGCTACTCGGTGATGGTCTTGAAGTGAAGAAAAATACAACAAAGTTGGTAACAAAACACTTTCCAAACTAAAATTTAACTCTTAGTTAAATTTAAGTTTGGGGGGATGGTTCGTTTTGTTACATGTTCATATTGCTCTTAGTTGTACATTTTGCATCGGTGCTCCTTTTGTTCCTCTTGTTTTTAGTTTTTGTGAGATTTTCCTTGATCCCTTATTATTGATCCTTCTCTTGTAGAACTTATTTGGTAATTGTTTGAGACTATGAGATTGAGTTGGATTATGTGGATGATAGATATGAGCTTATGTACTTGTTATGGTTGGGAATTTGCTTGTGTGATGCTTGTTTTTCACTATTGATGAGTCGTGAGATTTTGAGCCTCAAATGCACGAATATTATGTAATTCATTTCTTTTATGTGTGCATTATTCATGTGTATGTGTTCTAGAACTTGCCATTCGTTTTGCTTGATGCTACATTTGTGCGGAGATTGTTGAAAATGACCTTAGGCCATCCTTAAAAATTGAAGTCACTAGCCAAATGATATCCCTACCATAAAATTGTTCCCTTGTCAGCCATTTTGAGCCTATGGATCCTTTTCTTTGATTATTAGCTCATTACAATCTAATTAACCCCCTTGAGCCTTTATATAAAACCTTTTGTGTGGGATATTATTGGAGATAGTAATTAAAGGAGGTGTGGAAGGGAAGAGCAAAAATTGTTCTTAGAAAGAAAATGAAGGAAGTTTTTAATTGAAAAGCTATAAGAGCTAGAGATTGAGAGAATGTCTAAGCAAGGAAAGAAAGAAGCTTTTAAAAAAAATAAGAAGAGCATAAGAGCTAAAAAAAGAAAGAAAAGCTCAAATGAGTATTGTGAAAGGTATGGAGAAAAAGTACTATAAAAGAAATGCTCTAGTTCAAAAGTTGAAAAAGGAAGGGATGATGTAGTGAATTAAAAGTGGAGAAGGAAGAAGTGTATTCAAGAGCCAGAACGAATGCTTGACAAGAAGGGAGACGTCTCTTCTAATCAACCACACACATAATTGAGTCACTTTTATCCATATATTCCTACGCTTACTAAAGAGCCTTCATTATATCCAAATATAAAGTCCTATTTGATTCAATGATTGACACATTTCATTAGTGGTGGAGAGTTTGAGACTTGTGGCAAGCCTATGGTAATGCGTGCTTCTGAATTGATTATGAGTATAATTACGTCCATAATTTCCGCTATGTGTTTGAGTGCATAGACTACCCTGAAAGGATTATTGAGAATGAGTATTGTGCTCGCATTTATCCCGCCATGATTTGTGCATAGGTTTATTGATGTTTAAGTCATATAGTTTGATTTGATTGATTAGTTGAAAATGATTATATTCTTTCTTTGATCCATGCTCAAATTCACTCAATTTCTACCCTCATGTTTTATTCTTTTCTTCATTGTTCAGGGATGAACAATACTTTAAGTTTTATGGGTTGATGAGTATAGAAATCTCATGAATTTAGGGTCCATTTATAGTATGGTTCCATACAGTTATGCTTGGTTTGAGTGTTTAAGTGCCCTAGATTCCTCGATATTTGTAAATATTTGGAAAATTTGTACTTTGATTGAATTTGTCTGATTTTCATATATAAATAGATTCTAGAAGTGAAGAGGGAGATATAGGAAAAAGCGAATCTCAATTCGAAGTTAAAACGAGGGAGAACGAGTCAAAACAGTGAAGCAGGGCAAAACTGTCACAAAAATTCAACCTCGCACAAAAATTCGAGCGAATTTTGTGAATTTTTATGAAAAACCGGGGTAAAATAGAGCATTAGAGGTTGAGAACACTAACAAAAAAATTTGACCAAATGCATAAAATTCGATCGAATTTTTCTGCAGTTTTGTAAAAATATTCGACGTTCATCATGAAAATTTGATCGAATTTTCGTGAATTTTTCCACCGGTACAGAAAATCAATTTTTATCCCCATTTTGGAGATTTTTTTCGCAAGTTTTATTGAGGGAGAATTGGAGAGACCCAAAATCGCCCACACATACTCCATCACCACTTTTTCACACACACTATTATCCCCAATCCATTTTCCACCCAATGTTCACTCAATCTCTCTTTAAATTTCATGGATCTTCACACTTTCCATCTACCCATCACACATATATGGAGGATTAAGGCTTGAGAAGAGGAAATTGTATCTTGAATGGAGGATTCAACCAAAATCCAATTAGGGAAGAAATTTACATTTATTTTGTATTTTCTTTGTTTTGATTGCAACAATGGATATTTGTAATCATTGTATCGATGTTTTCATGATTTTTGTTGTTGGCTAGATCTCTTGTGAGGCTAGCTGCATGATGGATTAGAGATCTATGGATTTGTTAGATTTTTAATGGTTTTATTGTTGTGATTTTGGAATTTCTTTCATGATCTATGATTTGCTTGATTCAAATTATAATGTGTTTGTTTAAATTATCTTGTTATGATATTAGGATGGTCATTCCAATGTTATGCTTAGGGTTTTGAGTGAATCAAATTATAATTTGAATTAAGCATGTTAGTGTAAAGGGAGTTAATCCATAACCTTCTTGTGTTTAGATTCATGTTGGAACACTTGATTGATTTATCATATTTGATTGATTAATTGAGTGAGAAGACTAATCTTATTTTATAGTACCTTCTAAATGAATTGAGAGTGTGATTCAATCTTTTGTGCTTGAAATTTGTAATGAGTTGAGAATTTAATCACCTTGACTAAAGGGATTAGGGGAATATATGTGATTGCTTCTATTACATTATCATTGATGTTTACCATTTGAATCTAACATATCTATGTTGCGTCCTTGATCTTGATTGTAGTGAGCCTTACTCCTCTTTAGATTGCTACGTCATCCATCTCACATTCATCCACTCATCCATCTTCCATGTCCATTGTATCTTTCTATCTTTAATTGTTTTCCTAGTTCTTAATTTATAGTGTTAATCAATCCAATCCTTTATTGATTAGTCCTTCTAGTGTAAAACATCTCTCAAACACGGATACATTCACTTTCGCCCTTGGGTTCGATATTATAAATTTTGCACTTGGTCACTACAGTCTACTACGCGATAGAGTACGCTTACTCTAATCAATTTATACTAAAATTAAAACCAAGTTCATCGTGTTTCATCTTTTATTCTTTTGCTGACAAGGTATTTTACTATTTTTAGCATTCACTTAAAATGTGTTCATTTTTCTACACATGACTCAGACAAATATCATTAATATAAATACTACTTTATATTAAATAATAATATTTCTTTGTCAATGTAAAAAAAATAAATGAATACCTTACCAATAGACGAGGATATAAAAAAATTATTTGCACTTAAAACATATACTCCCTCCATCCGACAGAAAGGGTCTCATTTGCCGTTTAGAATATCAGTCTCTAACACTACAAAAAAATATTTTTATAAACGGAATATTCTATTATGAAAATTTTTAATTTCATTGTTAAATTGGTTTACCACAAATTAATAATGGAATCCGTTGGTAATTTTTCCTGGGTAAAGTGGTGGTTGGTAAGTAAAAATTCAATTCCGTAGGTAATAGTTTTATTGGTAATACGTTGCTTATAATTCGTTGGTATATGTATAGTGATTTCGTTGGTAATTACCAATAGAGAATAAATCTGGTGACATTCCGTTTCTAAAGAAAAATTAATTTTTATTGACAATCCGTTTGTAATTTCCAATGGATTTCGTTGGCAATTTTCATTGCTAAAAAATATTTTTTTTATAGTGTAAGATTCTTATTTCCTTTTTTAGACATTTAAGACTTGCATATACATTACTAATATAATTAAAATACTTCCTCCATCCCACCATAACGGTAACATTTATTTTTTACACGTAGATTAAGGAATATAATATTTAATATGTAGATGTCTTTTTTGCACATAGATTAAGGGATATAATGTTTAATAATGGTGTACCCCACCATTAGGGGCCCCACCGCCCTTACTCTGGGGAATGGTGGAGGAGGTAAATCGCAGGATGTGCCTCAAGTTGCTTATAAAAAGGGATCACTGTTTAACTTATGCTTTCAAGGGGCCAAATTCATGCTAAATGCAAGATTCAAACCCCCACCCTGCAGCTACTAAGTTAAGTTGGAAGACCTCCCCACCCTCCCCTCTACCACTAGAGTTATGCCCCTCTGGGCAATATATAATATTTAATGTGTAAATGAAGAGAGAAGTTTCTTTTTTCCACGTAGATTAAAGTACTCCCTCCCTCCCATTTCAATCTATACATATTTTCATTTTCAGTAACCCATTTCAATCTTTACATTTCCTTTTTTAGTAAATGAGACCCACACAAATTAATTATTTCTCTCTCCATGGGCCCACACACCATACTAATATTCCTACCACTTTATATTAAACTATTATTACTCTCACCTCACTACACATTAAAATACTACATTCCTTAATCTACGTGCAAAAAGCAAACGTAAAGTTTGAAACGGGACGGAGGGAGTGTATAATATTTTATATGTAGATGAGGAGAGAGAAATAATATTTTAATGTACGTGGGTAGGTACATTAGTATGGTGTGCGGGTACGATGAAGATATATTTATTATTTTGTGTGTGTCTCATTTACTAAAAAGAAAAATACATCTCTTGTATTGAGACTGACATAAATGATAAAATGCACTCCTTGTGGTGCGACGGAGGGATTATGAAACAATAAACATTAATAAATAGAGATAACTACTTGATAAAATGGCAAAGACTTGTGTGAGTCGTCTCACGTAAGAGAGCTTACGTAATATTGATAGAAAGTGATAATTTTTATAATAAAAAGTAATACTCTCTCCGTCCCATTTCAATATTTACATTTGTTTTTTGCACGTTGATTAAGAAGTATAATATTTTAATAGATAGTGGGTAGAAAAATATAATATTTAATGTAAAGTGGGTAGGTGTATTAGTGTTGGATGATATATTAATTGTTTTAGGTGGGTCCCATTTTCCAAAAAGGAAAATATAAATATTAAAATGGGATGCGCAAAATAGAAAAGTAAACATTGAAATTGGACGGAGGGAGTACTAAACTAATGGAAAGTGATAATATTATTTTATGAACAATTTATAATATAAATGAAAAGTGATGATATTTTATAGGGAAATTGATAACATTTAATAGCAAAAAGTAATAAATATTTTAAGAGATGGACTAGGGTACAACCGGGTGTACCAATTGAATTGGTACACCCTTAGTCCCCACCCTTTTTAATTAATTTCTGCTCATTCATTAATATTGTTTTTTTATTTTATTTTAAATTTATTTTATTTAAATGACTATTATACCCTAAATCCTAAACCTTAGAGATAAATTATACCCTAAATCATAAGGGTAAAATTACAATTATACCCTAAATCCTAGGGGATAAATTATACCCTAAACCACAAGGGTAAAATTACAATTATACCCTAAACCCTAAACCCTAGGGGATAAATTATACCCTAAACCACAAGGGTAAAATTACAATTATACCCTAAACTCTAGGGATAAATTATATCCTAAACCATAAGGATAAAATTGCAATTATATCCCTAAAATTAAATAATACTAAAAAATAAACAGTAACATCAACAATTTAAAAAAAAAGGAAAACACATATTGAAGGTGAAGAAAGGAAGTTGTACCGGGGTTGTACTAAAAAGAAGATTATATACAAGTCATTGTCATATTTTAAAAATTATAAAATGATTTCACGTAAGACGGTCAAGACCTTACCTTAAAAAAAATTCTCACGAGCCCTAACGTCTTTAACGAAAAATATTGAAAATTAATTAAAAATATAAAACAATTTCACTGACAGTTGCTAAAGGGAAAATCGTTAATCCCATTTCATTCAAACTGATTCTCTCACTTCTACCAACCATTCAAATAATTCGATCAATTGGAAGGAATCATTTGACATTGAAAAAATATAATACTATAAATGATAAATATTCTAAATGAGGAGACATCTTCATTATCCATGATTGATTTTTCAGAGAATTATTTATAATTTCAATTTATTTCCACAAGAAGACAATATTATTGGTTCCTTGTAATTAAACAACATATATTATATGAATGTCTGGAGTAAAAATTATTAAAATCTTAAGAAGTTGGATTAAAAAAGTGTACTGGTAAAAGCGCAGCCGACAGTGACAATAATGGTGTTGTCCGCCCTGCATTCTGCAATTTGAATATGGACAAATTTGGATTAATGCTAATGACTTGTCTGATCACATATAAAATACATTTTCAATTGTTTGAATTAGAATCTTATTGTACTAATTTATTTGCTTAATTACATTGGGAAAAAGAAACGGAAAAGACAAAACAGTATTGGGAAGTATATGCTTTAATCATTTTTAGTCATTTAGTATATTCAAACTTAAAGTAGACGTACGGTAATAAGTTTATCTGATATATTTTTGAGAAAAATATGAAACACTAATACTTTTAACGAAAATTGAACTATTATATGAACAAATCTTAAAATAGGTTAAAAATATTAATATTTTAATAAAAATTAATGGATGAGAAAAAAGAAAAAAAAATCACAATATTTAATTTTTAAAATTGTACAAATACTAAGTCTACATTATAAAAAAGCAAACACTTGTGTGATATCGTTTCATAAGAAAACTTTCGCGAGACGGATAAGAAGTGATATACTCGAATTAATGAAAAATGATGGGAGTACAATAAATTATTTTATAAATAATTTGTAGTATAAATAAAAAAATGAGTTAAAGAAATATAATTATTTTATGTGTAATGAGAAATTATATTAATAGTGAGTGATGGGCCATATGGCCCCTCTTAATAAAATGGGAAACACCCAATATAATAAAATTAAGACCTTTCTGTGGGACGGGGAGAGTAACATTTTTAATGGAATATGATATTATATTTTATAATAATTTTTAATTATATAAAAAATTAAAAATTAAAAAAACATAAAAAAATTTTAAAAAACATAAAAACGATAGTACAAGAAACGATCTTAGACAAATGCAAGGACAAAAATATCTCAAAATTTTCATGATATATCCACAATATATCCAATTTTTTAGAGTACCAATATGGGGAAAAGATATTTATTTTTTGATATTGAGGAAATATCGAAAAATATCGGTAAAAATGTCGATTTGGATTTGTCACAATTCAAAATTTTCCAAATATCGAGATATATCGAAGAAATATCGATAAAATATAGACAAAATATCGAGGACATATTGAAAATATCAAAAAATTATCTATAATTAATAAAAATATTGGAGTTTTTTAAATATAGGAATCGAAAGATAGGTAAACTATCAATTAGTGACCCGAAAGATTTTTCTTTCAATTCAGACCCGAAAGATGTGAAACTATCAATGCATGACATCAAATCATAATATTAATAAAAATATAATAATAAAAACTACATTAAAATTTCATGGTCTTAGGTCTTGTATTGATAATTTCATATCTTTCGGGTCTTGAATTGATAGAAAAAAAATTCAGGTCCCTAATTGATAGTTTATCTGTAGTTCGGATCCTGTATTGAAAAAACTCTAATAATTTTTTGTTTTACTTTTACTAACCAATTACATTTTATTTTTTTATTCATATGTTTAATTTAAAAAATAAAATAAAAAATAAAGCAACACTTGCGTGAAACCATCTCATGGTGAGATTGTTTTACGTTTGATTAATTCGATAGAACGACGTACTACTGGCACATTCAGAACTATGTTCAGAATTTCTCTAATTTGATGAGCTGGTATGAATATTATTTAGATCTAAACGACATAACATGTTTTACATTTGAACCTCATAGATCATCATTTTGATATTAGTTATTATGAAAAAATAATAATTATTGTATGACTCCAGACTATTTAAATATATTAGCCATCATAACCTGTGCGTTGCACGGATATTGTTGATGTTTAATTTATTTATTTTTTAATTTTAATTTTTTTTATATATACTCCCTCCCTCCATTCTAAAGGTGTTCTTATTTTACCATTTTGGTGTTCACTCCAAATGTATCAATTTTCTTCCTTTAATAAAATGGTCCCACATATGACTCAATACTCATTACATATACAATTACCCATTACACATAAAAAAAAATAATACTCATCAATTCACGTAAAAATAATAACGACCACCTTTAAAGCAGGCGGAAGTATTATCACTACAAGAAACTGTCTGATTACCGACGGAAAAATCCGTCGGTAAACTATGAAAAATTCGTCGGTAACTTAGTTACCGACGGATTACTGACGGAAATTAATTTGTCGCGAAAACCTGCGTCGGTAACTTTTTAGCGACGGAATATTAAATCCACCGACGAATTTTTTCGTCAGTAAAAAAAATATCCGTCGGTAATTACCGACGAATTTTTTCGTCAGTAAAAAAAATATCCGTCGGTAATCATATCATACAAATTCGTCGGAAGTTATAATATAGCGACGAATTTACCGACGGATTTTTCCGTCGGAAATTTTACTGACAGAAAAATCCGTCAGTAAATTATGTATATTTTTGTAATTTTTAAAAATTTACTTACGAAAGTTTCCTTCGGTAATTTAAATTTAAATTACCATATTATATTTTAAATATAAATACCCATAAAACAATTAAAATTTCATATTAAATAACCTTCAAAACACTACTTAACATAAATTATTCTTCTAATATAATATTTAAATTATAAAATCTCCACAATCCAAATACACCACAAAATATTCAATTCTAATAATTCTACTAAATCATGGATACAAAATTTTAACAGGATTACAGTCATAGCTATCCATTAAAGCCCAGCATTAAGACCAAGAAGCATGTTGTTGTTAGGCAGATAAACAACATTCCAATTCTTAGACATCGAAGTTGCATTTTCTTTAACTGCTTCGATTTTCCTCAGCTCGATCAATCCCATCCATGCAGCTGCTGTTGCATCAGAACAAATTTAGACGGCTTCGCCTCCTCCAGCAGAAATATTTTTTGAGAACATGGTTGATGTTTAGGTCCTTATCCATTTTTGGTATTCATTCCAAATGTATCCATTTTCTTCCTTTAGTAAAATAGTCCCACATATGATTCACTACTAACTACATATACAATTACCCACTATACATAAAAAAATACTCATTAATTCACGGAAAAAAAATAATGACCTTTAAAGTAGACGGATGTATTATCACATTGCAATTTTTTGAGAACATGGTTGATGTTTAATTTATATATATATATATATATATATATATATATATATATATATATATATATATATATATATATATATATATATCCCTCCATCCATTTTAAAGACCCTTATTTTACCATTTTGAGTGTTCACTCCAAATATATTAATTTTCTTCTTTTAATAAAATGGTCACACATATGACTCACTATTCACTACTCACTACATATACAGTTACGCACTATACATAAAAAAATACTCATTAATACACGTGAAAAAAATGACCAACTTTAGAGTAGGTGTAAAGATTATCACATTGTAATTTTTTGAGATCAGAGGTTTGAAAATTGATTAAATTATTTAAAGGGTCTGTAATTTATTTAAATTATTTAAATAATTTGAAAAAATTTGATCAAAATATTATTTTAAATGTATATATATATATATATATATATATATATATATATATATATATATATATATATATATATATATATATATATATATATATATATACTACTTCCGATTCGATAATAATTTAAATGGTATGTAAATTTTTTAAATGATTAAATAATTTTTAATATTTTATTTTAATTTTGTGGTACCTTAAGAGTGTTAATATTGTACTATATAATGTTATTATGTGCATAAATTTTGAAATAAACAAAAATAAAAAGTGTGAAATTATAGCATATAGGAATAGAGATAGCAACGGGCAGAGTACCAGTACTTTTTTGGGTACTTATACTCGTATCTGTTTATTAAATACCCGTATATGTACCCGTCCCATTAAAAAAATTTATTATCATACTCGTACCCGTCTCATGCCCATTTATTAAAAATAAAAAAATAAAAAAAGAAATTTACCTTTTTAAATAAAAAATAATTTAGATAAAAAATTTTCTAATAATATTATGAATTCATGTAAAATAAATAAAATTACTTAGATATATAAATAAATAATTGATAATAATTTTTATATTCCTAAAAAGAAGTATTGCATAAATTTTATAGAAAAAGTAAGCAGTAATTTTATGGTACCGTAAAAGTATTATTATATTATTATGTGCATAAATTTTGAGATAAAATAAACTGTGAAGTTATAGCATGTAGGAATAGAGATGACAACGGGTAAGGTATACACTTATTTTGGGATGTTCATATCCGTTTAAATATTAATTACCCGTATCCGTACACGTCTCATTTTAAATTAATATTTTATTAAAAATTAGTATACTATTATTAATTAAATATAACATAGAATCTATTATTTAATTTTGTGGTACCTTAAGAGTATTAATATTGTACTATATATTATTATGTGCATAAATTTTGAAATAAACAAAAATAAAAAGTGTAAAGTTATAGCATGTAGGAATAAAGATAGCAACAGGCAGGGTACCCGCATTTTTTGGAATACTTATACTCGTATTCGTTTATTAAATACACGTATATGTACCTGCCTCGTTAAAAAATTTATTATCATACCCGTACCCATCTCATAACCATTTATCAAACAAAAAATATTACTTTTGACAATAAATTTTAATTAATAATTTAAATATATGAGTTCATATAATAAAAAATAATTTACCTTAAAAAGAATTTAAAAATAATTTAGATATATAAAAAGACAAAAAATAAAAAATATAAACAAAAGATAAAAATTGTACAAATGATATTATGAATTCATGTAAATAAAATAAAATTACTTAGATATATAAATAATCAATTGACATGTATATATTATGGGAGGCCAAGGAAATGAATGGATGAGAAAAAATAAAAATAAAAATATATAAAATAAATAAAATATTACAACAATGAAGATAAAGATTGTCCAATTAATATTATGAATCCACATAAAAAAAATTACTTAAACATATACTCATATATTATGGGAGGCCAAGAAAATGGTGATGAGATAAAATAAAAAACAAAATAAATGGATGAGATGTTGTTAAAGATTAGTAATTACAATCAAGGGATGAGATGTTACAATAACTAATTTAAAATAAACAAAAATAAAAAGTATGAAGTTATAGCATATATAGGAATAGAGATAGCAACGGGCAGGCTACCAGCATTTTTTTAGGTACTTATACTCGTATCTGTTTATTAAATATCCGTATATGTACCCATCCCATTAAGAAAATTTATTATCATACTCGTACCCGTCTCATATCCATTTATTAAAAATAAAAATAAAAAAAAAATTTAAAAGAAAATTACCTTTAAAAAACAAATAATAATTTAAATAAAAATAGTCCTAATGATATAATGAATTAATGTAAAATAAATAAAATTACTTAGATATATAAGTAATTAATTGATAATAAATTTTAGGGTTAATTGCTTATAAAAACCCCACCTTTACTTCCATTGCAATTTAATCCAAATTTTTGGAATTTTGCAAAAAAAAATTCACCTTTTGATTCATTTGCAAATTAAACTCATGAGCAGGAGAAGCTGCCAAATAATGATGTGGCAATTGTTTTTAAATATGAAATTTAATTGTCTATTATTAAAATACTCTCTCTCCTAGAACTGCTCCTTGAACCCCAACACGGCGGCGGAAGCACCGGCGACGGAGGAGGGCGGCGTATGGGTTGGATTTGCTACCGGTGAAAGCTGTGGAATTTTCATTATATTCGACCGGCATCCAACTTTGATGCTATGATGAAGGTAAGTGAACTTGTGTTGAAATTTTTCGATGGAGGTGAGAAGAAATTGGGTGGAATTGGAGGAAGAGCATTTGGATTTGGGGATTAAATCCCTGAAAATTGGCTTGGAGGTGAGAAGAAATTGGTGAAATTGGAGGAAGAGCATTTGGATTTGGGGATTAAATCCCTAGAAATTGGCCTGTTCTTTCCACGTGATGCTATGTTTCCATCTCGATTAATCCCTCCACCATACTCTGATCGAAACTCTACTGCAATTTCCTCCCCTCCGGCACCTTCGTCTTCTCGATCAACGGGAATCAGGTGGCAGGGGACACGGCACGGCCGCCGCCATCGGGTTCCTAGAAAGTGAAGCCGGAGGTGGACGCCGCCGTGGGGCTCGTCCCAGTTAAACGCTGGACTAATGACATGAACTCATTGGGATTTGCATGTATGATTTTGGGGGAGATGATGTAGATGATCGCCGACGGCCCATGCGCCGCGGCGCATGGGCAGGGTAGTGGTGGTGTCTCACCTACGGCGGGACAACAGGTGGCTTTCAACCGACAACAAATCTGTCTCACGCGCCTTTCTCCTCCGTCGTCGGTTCTGCTGTCGTCGCCGACGTGTTGGTGGTTCAACGAACAGTTCTATCGGGATCATTCTAAAGATGGAAGGAGGTGAGAGAGTGTTTTAATAATAAACAATTAAATTTCATATTTAAAAGTAATTTTATGGTACCGTAAAAGTATTATTATATTATTATGTGCATAAATTTCGAGATAAAAAAAAGTGTGAAGTTATCGCATGTAGGAATAGAGATGACAACAGGTAAGGTATCCACTTATTTTGGAATATTCATATCCGTTTAAATACTAATTACCCATATTCGTACACATCTCATTTTAAATTAATATTTTATTAAAAATTAGTATACTATTATTAATTAAATATAACATAAAATCTATTATTTAATTTTGTGGTACCTTAAGAGTGTTAATATTGTACTGTATAATATTATGTGCATAAATTTTGAAATAAACAAAAATAAAAAGTGTAAAGTTATAGCATGTAGGAATAAAGATAGCAACAAGCAGAGTACCTGTATTTTTTGGGGTACTTATACTCGTATCCGTTTATTAAATACCCATATATGTACCTGTTCCATAAAAAAAATTATTATCATACCTGTACCCGTCTCATACCCATTTATCAAACAAAAAAATTACTTTTGACAATAAATTTTAATTAATAATTTAAATATATGAGTTCATATAATATATATATATATATATATATATATATATATATATATATATATATATATATATATATATATATATTATGGAAGGCCAAGGAAATGAATGAATGAGAAAAAAAAATAAAAATTAAAATATATAAAATAAATAAAATATTACAACAATGAAGATAAATATTGTCCAAATAATATTATGAATTCATGTAAAAAAAAGGGAGGATTACTACTAGGTAAAAAAAAATCCTTAATTATTATAAGATACAAACATACAAAAATATTACTACTAACTACAAAAATATATAGTAATATTACAATATTACCCCTATAATGTGCTGCACATAAATGTTGTGTGGAGCAAAAGTTCGTGTGCAGCAAAAGTGTGTGTAGTAAAAAAAAGTGTGTGCTGCAAAAAAGTGGGGTGGTCTGGCAGTGGTCCGGCGGCTGTCCGACAGAAGTTTGGCCTGCGATCGGCAGTTCGGCGGAGCTCCGACGACCAGCCAGCGGTGGTCCGACAGAATTCCGATGGTGGTTCGGCAGTGGGTGAGGGTTTAGGTTTGTGGTTTAAGTGTATTGGTTTTGGGTTATATTTGATATTTTACTTTAATAATTTGTATGTGAGAGTAATTATTGATTGATGTGATTGATAGCAAATTTCTTTATGTGTGATTAGAGCGAGAATACTCTATCGTTATGTAGAACGAGGTGACCAAGAAATATAAAAATTATCAAAACCACCCAAGGGAAATAAGGGCTAAAGTCTAAGCGATCTCCTATTTATTATAGTTTTATAGAGATGATCACAAGGATAGGATTAATCAAGTAAAGACAATAAAGCAATTAAATAATAAGATAAACAATAAAATAGATTAATAAAAAATTGATTGGTGAACCAAGTAGACAGAGAGCGAGACTTACTTAAGTGGTATCATGCAATGAATTTATATATCTCTTGGGCTAAGAATAAGAGCGATCAATAATTCCACATAAACTCTCTCTCTAGATGGATAGGATGTAGACCCTTACAAAAGTCCTAAAATGGCTCCTAAGATGAGACCACAACGAACACCTCCCAATAGGTACTAATTGCTCTATGAGTTCCCTAATGAGGTACTAAAGTATAGACAACATTCCCTTTCTAGGTACTATGAACTCACTAAGGTTTGGGTCCCTTCACTCAATCAACCGACCTCTCGATCTAGCCAACAGAGTATTCTATCAAAGGGTTCTAAGCATAGGAGGACATCTCTATCTCATCCTATACTAATGCATTTGAAGTGTATGATGAAATGATTCAATTAACAATCTCCAACATATAATTGAATTCTCATTCTAACCACATGCTCAAGACAATTAACCATACAAATCACACATATAAATTAAGCAATTCACATAAATGATAGAAATTCAACAAGCCCAATTAATATAATCATTCAATTGCAAAATACCCAAAATTATCCAACACCATTCATATTGCTAATCTCACAAAGAAGATAATCCTACCGTAGTTTTAAAGAAAACAATATAGACAATTATATCTCCAATTCCCATGATAAAACTATAAACAAGTTTACAAAAATTAGAAATAGAATCCCCATTTGAATGTCTTCAATGAAGCTTTTTCTTCTTCTTCTTGCAATCTTCACTCCCCTTACTTGGGTGATGGATTGGATAGGTGGATTGAAGGATATGTGGATAGGATGGAAGATGGATGATGATGAAGGTGAAAAATGGCTCCAATGGTGTGTGATGTGTGTGTCCAACAAAAACCCTTTTTTTGTTGTGGCTGGAGGATTGGAATTTTGGGTATTTATACCCCCTTGAAAAACTCTGATTTCGAATTGCACAGCTGGACATTTAACACAAAAATTCGATCGAATTTTCATGCTTCAGTCGAGTTTTTCTGCTTGTTTATATGTTTCTTCAAACCCGCAACACGATTTTCTGTAGAAAAATTCGATTGAATTTTTACGCATGCGTAAAAATTTGACCGAATTTACGTGTGAGTAAAACCCCTATTTTTTTAATCTGATATAAGAGAAACTCAGTCGAATATTTGAGAAATTCGACCGAGCTTTTATGCCAAACTTTGAATTTTCACTTCATCTTCACTTTTTGCTTGATTCTCCTTCCAAACACCTATTTAACATCAATGTAAGTTCAAATTACTTCTTTTTATCAAATCTATCAAACTCACCAAAAACATGACATAAAACCAACAAAACAAGCACAAAACGAACACAAAAACATACAAACTTTAGGTGAATTAGACGTCAATCTGTGATGAAGGTAAGTATGAGATGGATGAAAACGGAAAGTATGATGATATGCATATGAAATTTATTTTAGTTTGTATAAAATTAAATCTTAACGAATATATTTTTCTCAATATAAGACTTGAGTTTATAAATTAATTTTAAATGATTTTTTTTATATAAATAATAAAATTCCTTAAACATCTCATAGGTATATTTGTCATATTATGTATAGTGTGAAATTACGAAAAGATATTGAGACATGTTCACGAATACTCTTATTTTATAATTATAAAAATTTTATAATATAATAATATTTTAAAAATTAAAAGAATTTAAATATTTAGAGGTTGTAAAAAAAATTACTAGTTAATAGATAATTAATTTTATTCACATATTTTTATTAATAAATATTTTATTCATATAATAATTTTATTATTTTATTTAATAATTTTTTAGAATTTAAATATAAAAATTAAATATAAAATTTAATTAGATAGTGCAATTTAAAAAAAAAATTGATGGTCTTTTTTTGCCAAAATTATCTCAAAGGGTGGTATTTAAGTAAAGGTGGGGCATTTTCTTGCAATAAACTAAAAGCTGACGTGGCATAGGTCAACGCCACGTCGGCGGTAAGGCAGACTTCAGCTACCCAGCGGGTGCGAATTGTACAAACATGAATGATCATGTTTTTTTTTGTAATTTTATAAAAATCGGGATTAATTTGCAATCAGTTGAAAGTTCATGGTTTGTAAGACAATTAACCCTAAATTCTATTATTTTAAATAAATATTTAATAAATATGATTAAATAAAAATTATAAATATTAAATAAATATATAAAATATCTCACAATGTATAAATTATATAATATATGTTAAATTTAAAAAAAAAATATATATATATATATATAAATAAACGAGCACAAAAAGGACATGGAAATTTGTCAATTTTTTTTATATAATTTAATATATTTTTCTTTTATCTTTGATGTGTATGCTTTTTTTATATCGGCACGTGTTGAGAGTGAAAATAAGCATGTTTTAGTATCAAATTTAACACCTTTTTTATGAGAATTATTGTCATATATTAGCACAAGTATCTTATATTCAATAAATTTGAGAAAAAAGTGTACTTGAGGTGTTTTGTTGTATTTTAGGTGGAAAAAGGATCAAAAATTCAAAGTTGGACAAAAGGTGCAATTTGTGCAATGATGCTGAAAAACACACGTCCAACTTGTGTAATTTTCTATTTTCATGTGGAGCTCTGAATTTGAAGTTTGATATAATTTTGGAAAGCCACAGAAAAGAGGGTCGTTTTGGCATAAAGAACACCTCAATCGGAATTTAAACGAGAAAATTATGATCAAAGTGGTGACGTCGCGCAAGTTGGGCCGGACAGAACGGCTGTGCCACTTTGCATGACTTTTTATATACTCAAATATTGTATTTTCTGTGATTTCTTTACATGGATAGAAAGCCAAGGAAAATAGGATCGCAAGAGCGCAAGAATTACTCAAATCAGAGCTTGGATGTGGGAGTTATGTACGAAACGGTGAGACTGCGCAAGCTTATTCGACCAAGGAGATCTGTTCGACCAGAATCTGTACGGTCGAATGGAAGAGGTCAAGTCGAACAGAATGTGTTACAACTTACAGAAAGGTTGTTCGACCATCTTCGACTAGGAGGTCTTGTTTGGTCAAAATTGGTCTGGTGGAACGACTGATTTTTACGGGATTTACACCTCCAGTGTGTGCATTTTCATATTTTCCTAGAAAAAACTCATCCAAGGTCCATAAGAAGAGCTCACAAGTATAAAAGGGGATGTAGATCACATTATTAATTATGGAGAGATTAGATTGGATTAGAAAGAGGCCACAACAATCTTACACCGCACAAGGGGGGATCAACCCCCAACCATCATCCACATCCTTTCCTCCATCCATCCATCACTTTGAAGATTCATTTGTGGAATTAAGAGGAGAACCAAGAGAAGGATTCAAGACGGAGAAGGACACGACGACGCTCACATCTAGGGTATATTTCGTCTCCTAATTTATCTTGTAATTTTCTAGACATATGGGTAAGATCTATCCAACCCCAATGTATGTTTCTTTCAACACCATGGGCTAGAGCCTTTTTGGTAGAACTAGGGTTGTAAAGTTTTTTATGAATTAATTGAACTTTCGTGTGTAATCTCCGTACAACACTACTTGTGGATTTATTTTATATAAGACTATGCATTTTTAATTCATACTCAGAGTTATTTTGTGCATCATTAACTATTATGTAGAGTCTGAATACATATCTTGGTTATTGATTGAGTACTTTCACTGCTGAGCAGGATTCCATTTATGATTCTAAGTGAGGGGACTCCGAAACTTCATTAGAACTATCTTATATAAATACTTATTAATTGAATTAGATTCAGGTTAGTAAGTAGGACAAATAAGATAATTACATAGTACCTATAAAGGGAGATCATATCGGGTTAGAGTATCAATTCTAGGAAAAAATAATTGATGCTGATAGTACCTAGAAAGGGGGGTAAAATTATATCTCTTGCTCCAAGGTTATTCACACGTGTTATACGCATATTTACTTGTGTCTATAGAGTAAATTTGCATGGCTTAGTGATGCGTCCGTAATCCACAAGGCAGAGTCGGACATTGAAACACGAAAAAGAAATTAATGAGTGAAACTGGATTACCCTAGAGCTACATATTCTCCATTCTTGAGTCACTTTCGTATTCTTCTAGTGCTATTTTATTTTATTTATTATTTAATTTTCAGCATATTAGTTTTAGATAATCAACCTTAAAATCTTATTTCCTTATCTTAATTAATTTAGTAAATAATTAAATTGATAATACGTCATCCTTTGGGTTTGATATTTAACTTGGTCGCTTATCTAAGCTACAATTGATATCCTTAATACTTGGGGATTAATTTTGTGTGCAAAGAAAATACGCATCAAGTTTTTAGCGCCGTTGCCGGGGATGGCTGTTATTATTGATTTTATTATTTCTAGTTGATTAAAAATTTTATTTGTGATTATTTATTTCTATCTAACCTTAAATTTTTCTGAGATACTTATGCACTAGGAAAAGGAAAGGAAGAAGAGAATGAATAACACATTGAGCTAAACATGACCGGAGCAAGGCAGAATCTTGATAACACGTGAAATTTTCACGTACAATGGGATTTGCAACATGGAGTTGATAGGAACAAGGGGGGAAGATGATGATTTTGAGATACATCCCACTCTTATTAACATGGTAGAGAAGAATCCCTTTTCTGGAGGTTGCTTTGAAGATCCATATCAGCATCTCCGAAGATTTCTTGGTTATGCAAACACTCAAAAAGGTTCTAGAGCTAATGATCATGCTAGACGGACCGCCCTATTCAAGTTCTCTTTAATTGATAGAGTAGAAGAATGGTATGAGATTCTTGATGCCACAGATTGCTCTACATGGGACCAACTACAGCAAAAGTTCTTAGAGAGATATATGATACCCTCAAGGATCTTAAGAATGAAGTAAGAGATCGCCCAATTTGTTATGAATTAGGGTGAGAAATTTCATGAGGCGATGGATAGGTTTAAGGACATGCTCAGGAGGTGCTCGCAGCATGAAATGTCTAAGGCTCAGTACATAAGCATCTTCTACTATGGATTGGATTGTGAGTCGCGTGTTCTTATTGATGCATCATCAGGAGGAGCATTGTTATCTAAAACAGCACTTGAAGCAAAAAATTTGTTTGAAGACATCTTTATGAATTCACGTGATTAGCCTACGGAGAGAGTAAGAGGATCATATGTACTAGATAAAGTGGTTCAAGTTGAACATCAAGTGGTGAAGTCAAATAGGGATGATGAGATCGTCTCTAATTTAGCTAACATCCACAAGCTACTAGAGTCCCAGCAGAAGCAGATTACAAAGTTGACACAAAAGGAGCCTAGTATGCAACAGCAAGAAGTGGAGATTGTTGAAGATACTTTCAATTGATACATGGCTGAGAATGATGCAAGGGTTGACCGCATCGATGCAAGAATGAATGTTGATCATGCAGATTTATCTAAGCAGTTAAAGGACCTTACCTTCATAATGGGGCTGATGGCTGCGAATGTGAATCAACTGACATAAACGTTGGAGAATAATGCCATCACATTGAGGTCCGGGATACACTACGAAGGTCCAATGAAGCCGGTGAGTAAAAACGATGACAACAGGAGCACTGTTCGACCAGCACTACCTTGTTCGACCAGACCAGATGATCGAACAGAGGTCGAACAGCTCTCGAAAAAATAGAGTTACGATGCTCTGTTTTTAGCCCCGTCGTTCGACCAAAACACTAATGTTCGACTAGATTACTCTGGTCAAACCATGGTCGAACGACCACCTCTGGAAGAGAATGATCGCGTTCAGTTTACAAGGTCTTCGTTCGACCAGACTGCTCTTATTCGACCAGACTATTCTAGTCGACCGATCATCGAAAAGGGGCAGAACAAGCGGGATCAGGTTACAGAACCGTCATTCGACTACAACACTATTGTTCGACCAAACCAGTTTGGTCGAACACTGGTCGAATAGCTTCATGCACCCCCGTTTCAATACCGAATGCTATATCTATTGTTCGGAACACTCCAGTACCATCCCAAGAATAGAATACTGAGTTAATAGTTGAGAAGAAGTGAAAAAGAGCAAAGGAGTTGAGAGCCGAGAAGCTTAAACTACAGATGGATAATGAAGATGTTTTTTTCTCTCTTGATCAAGCAATGAAGATGCCCATGGAGACTCAATCATGCAAGAGCATAGATGTAGTTTCTAACTGGTTTAATCTTGATTTTAATAGGACAGATGATTCTGAATTTGAGTGGAAGATTGACATGGAGGAATCTAGACAACCATAGGAGAAAGAAAATTCCAAAAATCTTTTACTTGTTACCAAGAAAGGTGAGGTGTTGAGTGTAGACAAGAAGAGAGAAAGAAAGTATTTGAAGGCGAGGATGTGAGAAGACCATTCTCCGATCAAGTAGTTCAAAAAGTTACATTTGTCGTGACTCTCCGACTTTAAACAGGAGTGCCTGTTAGGGATTTTTCTTCTATTTTATTGCTTTATTATTTTTTTTTGTGTGAGTGAGGAGTTATTATATTTTAAGTGCTCACGTTTCGATAATTACATCTCTTTTCAAACTTAGTTTCGACTTACGTTTTACTAAGTTTGGAGGGATGTGATGTACTTACCTCATCTTATGAGCACCGAGGTATAATTTTTCCTTTCGTTGGTTGTTTTTTATTAGAAGGTTGATTTTTTGCGGCATATGAATATTTTAACCTGTGTTGGTATGTCGATTTTTGTAACTTACCTAATGTTTAGTGTGTTGTGCTGGTGTGTTTAGTGTGTGGAGTCAATTAGATAGTCAATTGAGTCTTTTTTATAGTTCTCCTGTTTTATTATTGATGAATTTGTGATGATGAGGTGTGCTTGAGTTTTGATGATAGAAAAGGTAAAAGAGTGGAAAGACGAGTTCTACACTGATGCTTTGACCTGACCGAGTTGAACAACTCGAGGAGCTCATGCATACACTGAAAATAAATCAGGTGTTCTCATTTTCTTATTCTAATTTATGTACTTTTAATTAGTATGAGTAGAAGGATTGAGTTTATGGTTGTGATCATGTGAGCTTATATTTTAAAATTATACCTAATATTCATATGCTTTTGAAATTGATGAAGAAAGTGTACTTGAGTTATATTGTGGTATGAAGTTCTATGTATACTTGTGGGATGTTACTTACCATTTAAAGTACTCTATTACTTGTTAAAGACCCATGTGAGATTTTGAGCCTTGTTGATCATGTTACATAATCGCATGATATTTCTTTTCTGGTGAATATCGTTCTTGTGTGTGTATTATAGAACTTGCCTTGAGTCTCCTTGAATATTCAAGATTAGTATAGCGGATTATGGAAATGATATTAGGCCATCTTTGAATAGCCCATCTTTTCCCATATACTTTACTTGAATTAATTAAATCCCTTATCAGCCCAATTGAGCCTTTAAATCCATTATTTTGATAGCCAATAAAGCTTAATTGAAAAGAGTGGTGATTTGAGGAATGATGAAGGAAGAATCTTAAGGATCAAAAGGAAAATTCCTGTAGTAGAGCTCAAATCTAGTACTCCATGGAAACAAATACCCTAGGGTAGTGCTTAAATCTGGTACCCTATGGAGGATGTGAGAGGTAGTGCCCGAAACTGGTACCTCGAAGAAAAAAGAAAAAAAATAAAGAAAAGGGGAATGATGGAGTTGAAGAGTTAGAAAAAGTTGAAAAGGAAGAATATGTTGTGCTTGAAGGAGAAAGATGGGAGAGTTTGAAGAGTATGTGGTACTTGATTGAAGTGATGAGGAAGAGTAAAATATCGAGAGAGACATTATCTTGATTGATCCAAGTTTTGAGTCACTTATCTATAAATTTCCTACCTTTTCCAAAGAGACTAAATTACAACCATAAAAGACCTTTTTGATTCATGATTTGTTAGCTACAAGTAAAAGGAGAGTTGAGACAATAGGCAAGCTTATGGTTAAGCATGCACTTGAATCGAATTTGAGCGTAAATACCTTAATCCATAAGTATACATCTTTTACACTTGAGTGCGAGTGATAGATGCTTCCCGTGAGAACATGTCAATGGAGCATTTGAATTGGTGATGATTGTCTTAACTTGTATGCTATGAATTGATTATTACATATAATGAGAGTTACATGACCTAAGTTGAGGACAATTGTATTTTGAATATGGTATGAGTCATAGCCCTTGTTTTTCCGCTAATTTTTATATTCTCTCTCTCTTTATTTTTATTTTATTGCCTCGGGACGAGCAACGGGTAAGTTTGAAGATTTGTTGAGTAAGCGTATTTTAGTGTCCAATTTAACGCATTTTTTATGAGAATTGTTGTCATATATTAGCACAAGCATCTTATATTCAATATATTAAAGAAAAAATTGCACTTGAGGTTTTTTTTGTGTTTTAGGTGGAAAAAGGATCAAAAGTGCAAAGTTGGAGAAAATGTGCAATTTGTGCAATGATGCTGAAAAACACATGTCCAACTTGTGTAATTTTTATGTATTTGTGTGGAGCTCTAAATTAGAATTTTAATATATGGTTAGAAATCCACAGAAAAGTGGGTCTTTTTGGCATAAAGAACACCTCAATCAGAATTTAAACGAGAAAGTTATGATCAACGTGGTGACGTCGCACAAGCTGTGTCGGGCAGAACGGCAGTGCCATTTTTCATGACTTGTTATATACTCAATTTTAGATTTTTTGTGAGTTATTTATATGGATATAAAGCCAAGGAAAAGAGGATCGCATGAGCACAAGAATTACTCAAATCGAAGCTTGGATGTGGGAGTTATGTACGAAAAGGTGAGACTGCACAAGCTTAATCGATCAAGGAGATCCGTTCGACCAGAATCTGTATGGTCGAACAGAAGAGGTCAAGTAAAAAAGAATGTGTTCCAACTTACAGAAAGGTGTTCGACCACCATTCGACTAGGAGACTTGTTCGACCAAAATTGGTCTGGTCGAATGACTGATTTTGATGGGATTTACACCTCCAGTGTGTGTATTTTCATATTTTCCAAGAAAAAACCCATCCAAGATCCTTTTGGAGAGCTCACAAATATAAAAGGGGATGTAGATCACATTATTAATCATGGGGACATTAGATTGGAATTAGATTGGATTAGAGAGATGCCACAACAATCCTACACCTCACAAGGGGGGATCACCCCCCAACCATCATCCACATCCTTTCTTTCATCCATCTATCACTTTGAAGATTCATTTGTGGAATCAAGAGGAGAACCAAGAGGAGGATTGAAGACAGAGAAGGGCGCGATGACGCCCACATTTAGGATTTATTTTGTCTCCTAATTTATCTTGTAATTTTCCAGACATATGGATAAGATTTATTTAACCCCATGTGTGTTTCTTACAACACCATGAGTTAGAGCCTTTTTAGGGTTGTGAAGATTTTTACGAATTAATTGAACTTTCGTGTTTACCGTACAACACTACTTGTGGATTTATTTTATATAAGACTATGCGTTTTTAATTCATACTCAGAGTTATTTTCTGCATCATTAACTGTTATGTAGAGTCTGAATACATATCTTGGTTATTGATTGAGTGCGTTCACTGCTGAGCAGGATTGCATGTTATGATTCTAAGTGAGGGGATTCTGAAACTTCATTAGAACTATCTTATATAAATACATATTAATTGAATTGGATTCGAATTAGTAAGTAGGATAAAGAGGATAATTACATAGTACCTATAAAGAGAGATCATATCGGGTTAGAGTACCAATCCTAGGTGGAAATAATTGATGCTGATAATACCTAGAAAGGGGGGTGAAATTATATCTCTTACTCCAAGGTTATTCACATGTATTATATGCATATTTACTTGTATCTATAGAGTATATTTGCATGGCTTAGTGATGTGTCCATAATCCACAAGGCAGAGTCGGACATTGATACACGAAAAGAAAATTAATGAGTGAAACCGGATTACCCTAGAGCTACTTATCCTCCATTCTTGAGTCACTTTCGTATTCTTCTAGTAATATTTTATTTTATTTATTATTTAATTTTCAGCATATTAGTTATTATTAGATAATCAACCTTAAAATGTTATTTCTTTGTCTTAATTAATTTAGTAAATAATTAAATGGCATAATATGCCGTCATTTGGGTTCGATATTTAACTTGGTCGCTTCTCTAAGTTATAATTGATATCCTTAATACTTGGGGATTAATTTTGCATGCAAAGAAAACGCGTATCAACACGCAGAGTAATACTATTTATTTTTTATTTTATAATATATTTATGTACCAACAATTCAATGTAGATTGCTATTTACCCCTAATATCTCTTTCTCTTGTGTTTCCAATCCAAGCGATATTGAAAGTTGATTTTTTCTCCAAACAAATAAAAGTGAAGCATTTGAAAATCTATATACATTAATTACGTTGACATTCATGCATGATTTATATAATTTCTTTGAATACGCTACATGCCACAATTTATGCACAAATATATAAATAAATAAATAAATTTGAAAATTTACTAAGATATATTAAAAATAAAGAATTAAAATTTTTTATTGAAAATGATTTGTTATTTATGTAAATAGGATTCAAACATTTTTCAAAACCTTCCTAAACACTATATTCTTATACGTATTATTTTTAATATTTTTTCTATCACAAAGCCAAAGAATTATATTCAAATATTTTCTAACTGTAACTCTTGAAACTGCACACACAATTGATTGTGGGCAAGGATCTCTTGAGGTATAATCCAACACTATTCAAAAACTGAACTTACTTTTACTTATGGTTATTGCATACGACACTATCAAGAAAATTTGTCTACTTTGAAATTTGATGTGGGAATTAAAGTAAAAATTAAATGCTAGTATTTATTCGGATTGTGTGTTTATAGATGGGGATATTTGTTAAATAATTACATCTTTTATATATATATATATATTCATCCCTAATATGTATTTTAGTTTGTACTGACATGCAGGTTAATAATTATTTTGGATTTGTCATTTCTATATCGTCAATTTAATATAGATTGATATATGTTCCATATATCTCTTTCTATTTCTACCATTTTCTCATTCAAGGACATGCTTGAAAGGTCTTTTTTTCCTTTACAATAATAAAAGTAGAGGATTGTCTGATTAATTATAATCAATCAATCAAATTCAAAAGAAATATAAAATTAAAAATCTATAGGGTAGATAATATATAAGTGTAATTATTAGAATTTCAAATGTCTCGTGATATATCTCCTTCCATTCCTTAAATGTATTTTTTTGTATGCAGATTAATAATTGTATTTTTAAATATAAATATTGATAAATTAGTGAGGGTATATACAAATGCATATTACCATGTTTGTTACAAATGTAGCTCAATTGTAACATATAGATTATTTTTTTTGTTAAAATAATTGTTTACTTTTACATGTACTTTGCGATACAAAAAAGAATTATAAGACATTTATTTACCTTTTATATTTAAATTTATTTTTTTATATTATAATATAAAATTTATATCTTATATTTTTATTTTAATTTATATATTTTGAAATTATATGTTAATTAATTTCATATATTATCTTTTTTTATGTAATATCTTTTAATTTTTTGAACATAATGTAATTTTATATTTATTAATTATTTAGGAATACCTACTTGTTTTGGGGTACCCGTATTCGTATACATCTAAAAATCTACCACCCATGCCCGAATTTGTCCCATATTATAATTCATTTATAATATTTGTATCCGACCCAAAAACTTTGATAATACCCATATATTATTTGTACCAGTTTATATATATATTTAAAATATTTTTTATTGACTAAAATTAATTTTTTAAATAAAATTATTTTATTCAAATTAAATATAAATAAAATGACATAATTATTACCTATAACAAATATTAATGTTATTGGTATCCGTAACTTATATGCATTTAATTGTTCACTGCACGTACCTTGACATGTCCCGTTTTAAAAATTCCTTATAATATCATCCCAAATTATTTTTTAATCAATACTTAAGTTTCTCGTACATGTTAATATTAATAATATTTTTTTATTTATTTTTTAGTATTTAATTTAATATTTAAAATTAAATAATTATATAATAATTTACTAAATACAAATTTATTCTTTTTTATATTTTATATTTTTATTGATTAAATTAATATTTTAAATAAGATTACAAAATTATTAATTAAATTTTAAATAAATATAATATAATCTTTTTAAATATGATAAGAGAGAGAGAGCAACTTGGATGGAACCTGTGATCTCACCAATTTTAATTTGTTTTTCCTCCATTAATGTTTTTTCTTTTATTTTTTATTTTTTGTCTTCTTTTAATTTACTATATTTTTAAGAGACCGTTACACCCTAAACTCTAGGTTAAAATATACCGTAAACCTAAAGAATGAAATTACAATTATATCTCAACCCTTAAACTCTAGAAGTGAAATATACTATAAACTATAAATGTGAAATAAAAATTATACCTTAAACCCCTAAGGGTGAAATTAAAATTATACCCCAAATTCTAAACTCTAGGTGTAAAATATACCCTAAACAATAAGGGTGAAATTATAATTATACCCTATACCCTAAATCCTAGGGGTAAAATATACCCTAAATTACACGGGTAAAATTACAATTATATCATAAGAATTAATCTTTACCCTAAGAATAAATAATAAGTAAACCTTAAGGGTAAAATATACCTAAAACTAATATAAAATATATCATAAATCATACTTCCTCCGTCCCGTATCAATGTTTATGTTTCTATTTTGCGCGTCACATTTCAATGTTTACGTTTTCCTTTTTGAAATATAGGACCCACCTAAAACAATTAATATATCATCCAACACTAATACACCTACCCACTTTACATTAAATATTATATTTTTCCACCCATTATCTATTAAAATATTATACTTCTTAATCAACGTGTAAACAACAAATGTAAATATTAAAACGGGACGGAGGGAGTAAGTTGAAACTATAATTATACCCCTAAATTAAATTTAAAAAATAGAAAAAAATAAGGAAAATAAAACTAAAAAAAGAAAATTAGCAAACAGGGAGTGGTCACTTGCATGTGATCAATTGGAGGTGAGGTTGGGGGTGGGGCCAAGGTTGTGTATGAAACAAAATAATAATAATAATAATAATAATAATAATAATAATAATAATAAAATAAAAACACACCCCCAGTTATTGCTTAAAAAAATTATAACTTCTTATATAAATACTTATATAACTTATACGGTATAATACATATAAATTTTTTTCTTAATACATGTGTATATATATATGAGTATTCACAAACACCCAAAATATATAATTGTATCTTTTGTAAATCCTAAGTGAATAATTTTTATATATTTGTATCTGTCTTAAACAACTCATACCATTTCTATTAAGCTTGGGGTAAAATGAGTATAAAAAATATATTTATTAGAGATAATAATTTTTAGTGTTAAAGGTACCCATAACTTGTATATATTTAAATGTTCAACTCCCATACTTTTATTATAAATCACCATCCCAGTTAATTTAACACCCATTCCCATTATGTTGTTAAAAGTACAAAATGAAAAAGCAACCACCCTAGTTCAGCACACTCAATTTTCATATGCCCTAAACTTGAAATGAAATAGCTGAAAAACGTCAAATGCAAAGGTACTAGATTATGCTGAAAAAACAGCAAGACAACATTAAAGGAGTATAAATTAGTGCAAAGAAGTTCTAACAAACTCTTGTTAAATGTACAATACACAATTTCACATAACATTGAAACAGTGTATTTAAATCTAAAATTAAGAATCGATAACTATTATGACCAAGGATTGGTACAAATAATTTAACTTGAAATGAATATGACCAAATAATTAAATTTAAGATTAACTTAACTAACTTGCATTTAACAAAAAAATAATACTTTAAACATAAGATTACATTAAGTACCCATATTTCCACTGTTGAAGAATGGTGTGTAAATCTTGATCCATCATGTGAGCTTGGAGTGTTGCTGTGAAGCTAAGGGTCTGGAGCACTTAATGAACGTGATGCATGAGTTATACACGTGATATTGAGTCAGTTTGATCAGCTGCAAAGTCAACACGTCAGCTTGTGATCACATGTGAAGGATGGATTGGTTTTTCTTTGTTAGCAGCTGTTACTTAGTTAGTTGTCAGCATGTGATCTCTTCAGTTGGATGGCCAAAAAGCACGTGAGGTGTGATCATTCATTGGTGCACGTGGCAGTCAGTTATGTGGAGGGAATTAACATAAAAGGCTCACACACTAAACATGGCAATATAGATAGCAACATTCATTCTTCTTCTTCTGTTAGACTTGCAGCTGGTTATTGAGCTATTTAGGAAGCACTTTGAATCAGTTCTTCATTGTGTATTTCATCAATCAATAAGAGAGTTCTCTTTCCTCACAGTGGATATAGATCTTTAAGATCGAACCACTATAATCCTCTTGAGCAATCTTCTTTTCTCGTTTTGGTTTACTGTTTCATTGAGTGAGCGTGTGTGTTAATTAAATCTACAACCGTGAGAGTGTTGAGCGTAATCTTCTTGTGTGATAGAGTAGTCTGTTAAGATTCAAGATAGCTGCTGCAATCACAACAAGTGGCGCCATCTGTGGAAAATCAAGAAGTTGAATCCAAGAAGATGAGCACTGCCACATTTGATATTGAAAAGCTTACTGAGAAGACCGACTTTGCTCTATGGAAATTGAAGATGAGGGCCATCTTGACTCAGCAAGGACTCATTGATGCATTATTCCCACCTCCATGAACCAAGATTGAGATCCTCAGAGATCCACAAGTAGCTGGAATGCAAGTAAGGGGACAAATTGATCATTAGGTAATCCGAAAAGCTCACTCTGTCATTATCTTGTGCTTAGGGGATAAGGCTTTAAGAGAAGTAGCTAGGGAGACTACTGCAATTGGAGTCTGGAAAAAGTTAGAATCTATGTTTATGGTCAAGACTTTGGCAAATCGACTTCATATTAGGCAGAAATTGAATGCATATAAAATGACTGATGAAAAGCCTATTTTGGATCAAGTTGATGAGCTTGTCAAGATCATGGATGATTTTGAAAGTGTTGATTTAAAAATAACAGAAGAAGAGAAGATCCTCATGTTGATGACATCACTTCCAAGATCTTTCCAAAGCTTCAAAGATACTCTGTTATATGGTAATCAAAGCACCACCAAGTTTGATAATGTATTACTAGCACTCAAGTCTAGAGAATTACAGCTAGTAACTGATGGTGCTCTGAGTTCTGGAGGAGAAGGTTTGGTTGTCAAGAAGAACAAACAAGCTAAAAGAAATAATAAGAAGAAAAAGGGTTCTGAAGGAAATAAGCAAGACAAGAAAGAAGGAGAGCATGCTAAAGAAGGTGAAGTGAGAAAATGCTATCACTGCAACCAACCAGGCCATATGAGAAGAAACTGTTACAAGTGTAAAGCTAGCAAAGGCAAAGGCATGAAAAGGGGGAAGAAGCTGATCAACAAAACCAAGCAAATCAAACTGCTCCAGCACAAGAAAATGCTACAAAATATATTGAAGTATTGACAGTCACTGCATCTGAGATCTCCTCTGAGTGGGTGATTGATTCTGGTTACACCTTCCACATGACACCTGTCAAGCGTTGGTTGATTGGTTTTAAACATCAGAATGATGGATCTGTACTTCTTGGAAACAATCAAACATGTAAAATCATGGAAAAAGGATCTGTCAAGCTTGAAATGTCTGATGGTACAGTAAGAATGCTTCATGATGTAAGGTATGTCCCTGATCTAAGAAGAAATCTAATTTCTCTTTGTAATCTTGATTCCATGGTATATAGTTTCCAGTCAACAGATGGTCTCCTGACTGTTACAAAGGGAAATGATGTATTTTGAAAGGTATAAGGAGACATGATCTATATTTTTTGTGTGGTAGTACTGTCACTGCTCAAGCTTGTACCACTAGTAAAATAGACAACTCTATCCTATGGCATGGAAGGTTAGGTCATATAAGTGAGAGGGTCTGCAAGAGTTGGCTACACAGAATTTATTATGTGGCCATACTTCCATTACTTTGAATCAGTGTGAGCATTGTGTGATGGGAAAGGCAAAGAGATTAAAATTTGGTATTGGAGAACATAATTCCTCATTTGTGTTGGATTATGTCCATTCTGACCTGTGGGGACCTGCCAAGAATATCACAAAAGGAGGTGGAAAATACTTCATCTCCTTCATAGATGACTATTTAAGAAAAGTATGGATTTATATATTGAAATCCAAGGATGAAGCTTTCACTAAGTTCAAAGAGTGGTTGGTTGAGGTTGAAAACCAAACTGATAAGAAACTGAAGTACTTAAGGATTGATAATGGCTTGGAATATCTGTCAGATGAGTTCAATCAATTTTGTAGGGATAGAGGAATCAAAAGACATAAGACTGTTCCATTAACTCCACAACAAAATGGAACAGCAGAAAGAATGAATCAGACTATTCTGGAAAGAGTTAGGTGTATGATCAGTAGTGGAGGATTTCCAAAGAGTTTTTGGGGAGAATTAGCTACTCTAGCAGCATTTCTCATAAATAGATGTCCATCCTCTCCACTGAACTTCAAAACTCCAGAGGAAGCTTGGAGTGGCAAACCTGCAGATTACAGTAGTTTGAAGGTAATAGGATGTCTTGCTTATGCTCATATAAAGTAAGGAAAGTTGGAACCAAGAGCTTTGAAATGTGTACTAGTTGGTTATCCATCTGGAGTAAAGGGGTATAAATTGTGGTGTCCAGAACAACAAAACATCCTAATCAGCAGGGATGTCTCTTTTGATGAAGGAAAAATGCCACTATTGGAGAAGTTCAAAGCTGAAGCAGGTTCTGATCAAGGTGTTGAGCCTCAGGTGGAGCCTTATAAGTCAGCTAGTGGTGGTGACAGTAATAAGGAAGAGCAAAACACCTATCATCTTGCCAGAGATAGACAAAGAAGAGAAATAATACCACCTGCAAGATACATCCAAGCTGATCTTGTTTCCTATGCTTTGTATACTGCTTCTGAAGTTGAATCTCTTGAACCTAGGAATTACAAGGAAGCTATAACTAGTGTTGATAGTGATCAGTGGATAATAGCCATACAAGAAGAGCTCTTATCCCTGGATAAGAATCACACATGGGATATAGTGGAGAAGCCAAAACAGCAGAAATTAGTAAGTTGTAAATGGATTTTCAGAAAGAAACCATCTACAGTTGAAGGGGGAAAACCTAGATTCAAGGCAAGATTAGTAGCAAGGCGATTTTCACAGAAGGAAGGGATTTACTACAATGAGATATTCTCACCTGTAGTCAAACATTGTTCTGTAAGGATCATTCTCTCATTAGTCACACAATGGAATCTTGAGCTTCATCAAATGGATGTTACAACAGCTTTTTTACATGGGGAGTTAGAAGAGCAAATATACATGACCATACCAGAAGGCATTGAACTTTAGAGCTCGAGTTCCAAAGCTTGTTTGCTTAAAAGCTCTCTCTATGGTCTTAAGCAAAGTCCAAGCAATGGTACTTGAGATTTGATGAGTACACTACAAGAAACTGCTGGAATACCGACAAATTTACCGACGGAAAAAAATCGTCGGTAATTACCGACAGTTTAACGATGAATTACCGACGGTTTATTGATTTAATAGCATTTATTTTAAAAAAATCTTCAATAAAAATTTCTGACGGAATTTGCGACGGATTACCGACGGAATTAGCGACGGAGTTTTTATTCCGTCGGTAAAGCCGTCGGTATTTTGGAGGGAATAAATCTCGGAAGTTTACCGACGGATTAAATCCGTCGGTAAATATATAAAATTTTATTTAAAGGAAATTAATTTTAAATTTTTTATTTAGCGACGGAAAATTTCGTCGGTAATTATATTAAATTTTAGTTTTAAAAAAATAATTTTAGTTTTTAATTTACCAACGGATAATTTCGTCGGTAAATATATTAAATTTTATATTTTCAAAATTTTATTTGTCTTTAATTTCCCGACGGAATAATCCGTCGGTAAACATATTTGATTTTATTTTAAAAAATTAACTATCTTTATTTTACTGACGAATTAAATCCGTCGGTAATTATATCTTAATTTTAAAAAATAATTATTTTAATTTTTAATTACCGACGGAATAAAATCCGTCGAAAAATATATCTTTATTTTTAAAAATAATTATTTTAGATTTTAATTAACGACGGAATAAAATCCGTCGGTAAATAGGACCACTTTTTATCTGGACGTGAATAGCTTGTAAACCCAAACCTAATTCAAATCAATTCATCTTCCCCAAATTAGCTTCCCGTCGACAAAATCGAAGAGCCCGCCACCATTTTTTGCCGCCGCTGCTGGAATTCGACGAACAGGGCTTTCTCTTCCAACTTTCCGCTGTCGATTAACAATAGGCTTTAAAGATGCTTTAGATGAAACCTCTCCTGCCCTAGACAAAACCGCGATGGTTTCCTTCTTGCAGCAGCGATATTAATGGTGCTTTCATTGTCTACCGTTAATCCACCATAGGCGCTCCTATACCATTCTTGGAGCAGCACCTCCGACCTCTCAATTACTGTGGAGTACTGTTATACCTCTGTAAGTCTTTCCCTCTTATCCAATTTTTTTTTTATTTCGTTGAATGCAATATGCTTTTTCCCAAAATTATTGAGCGCTTTCAAAATTTTTTTGTCTATTAATGTGCTGGGTACAGTTTTCAACTATGCAATTGGGGCGAAGTTCTATTTCCATAGTTTTTTGTTGCTGCGATTATTTATTGCTTTGGTGTCTCTCTTAACTCATTTGTTAACTGGGTGGTGCTCCAGGTTAGAGTGTGCACAGCAAATCATTATTTTCTTTACTCTTTTATGAATTAAGTGGTGGTCCATTTAGAGTGTAAAGTTCCAACTCATTGTTTGGTGGCTTCCTAATAGTGTTTTTTTGTTATTTAATTGGGTAATTTCTGATGTAAGAACCACACCTTTTAAAGGCAAGAGCAGTTTTGCTATGATACCTTCTTTTCTCTCTCTTTCTCTCTATATATCTGGGTTCATAATTAATCTCACTTCTTAATTTGCATGTGGCTAGGGCTCCCTTTTTGACCTTCGGAGTCATTTAGAGGAGAGTGAAGCTTAAGGTTCTCAAAGTGTTCCCTCCCTCTCCCCTTTAATCTCTCCTACATTGGAGATCTATACGTAAATTATTTGGTTTGCTTAATTATTTTTTCATTCGGGATGTTTTGTTGTCGAGTTGTGTTTTATTCTGTACAATTGAAATAGGGACAGAACGATATTAAATTATTGGGCGTTATTGTTGTGAAGATGAAATTAATTGGAAATTGAGATGTGGCTGATTTATAGTGGATATGGTATCTTTGATTGAATGATGATGAGTTTTTATCTGAAGTGAAGTTTGTGATTGTATTTTCTTGTCATGCTCTGGTCTTCTGTATATTTTTTCATCTCAATTCTGCTATGATCACATATGATAACAACACTCTGGCATGGTGACTTAAGGAACAAATGTATTGTTCTAGTTTCACTACTCCTGAATCCCTATTTTTGCTATATTTTTGCAGTCAGTTTCTTACAAAAAGATATATGTATATCTACTTTTGGAGTATTAATTGTATGGTTATGTGCTGCAATGCCAAAATTTAAATGGACTGAATATGGTACTTTATCAAGTGAAGGCAAACTTAGGTGAATCAAAGGCACACGAGTAACAATATGTCATGTTTCTTCAGCAATAATAGAAGAGAGAAGCAAACTTGGATTGTCAATGGATAAATGTATAAACTTGAAATTTATTTCATTTTTTTAATTGAGAATTTGACTTTTGGAGATCCATAGTTATTAAAAGCGCGCCTCCCCCAAGGCTATACCCCTGGCGACTCGATATAAGTTTTCAAGGCACGAAGTTTCAAGGCGCACGCCTTTGTGTGCCTCAACGTATGCGCGCCTTAGGCGCGCCTTGAGAATGACCATGTTTTTGTGTTGATTTTCATTTTTGATAATTGAAGTAACACCAGATAGCACTTTTAATTAGGGTAAATACACTTTATTTATCAATTTCACACAATTTTATTTACCTTTTTTTTTTACTTTTATTCTTCATTAACAATAACTTTATTTATTTTTTTTTTAAATTACCAACTTACCCTTATTTTTTCTAAAATGATCCCATATATTTACTCCCTCCGTCTCGCTCAAAGGGTTGTTTTTGCCTTTTGACACGTGGATTAAGGAGTATTATATGAACCTTTGCTAGTATACGACTATAAGAACTTTTGACTTCATTTAAATTGTTTCTGCATCTATAATTGTTGGCTGTTTCGTTGATCAACACACGATATATCTTTATTGTTTCCTATGACACTTGGTGCACTTTTTATCTACGATAAATATGCTTTTTGAATTCTGCCATAGACACATATAGGAATAACTAAAATGGATATCTAAGTATACAATAGTCAATTTTATCCAAAAATGTAGATAGGATTTGTAATATATATATATATATATATATATATATATATATATATATACTCCTAAGGCAGGGTTTTTGTATTTTTTTTTCACTTATATATTCTCCTCTCATTTTGTTTATTGACTTTGAGATGATGCCGATGCTCTTGTCATAATGTGCACAAAAGGTAGGTTGGAAAATTGATATAGATTTTATTCCTACTGTATTTTTAATTGATGGAGCATAAATGTATTCATGCTTATAGGAAGAATAAAAAAAAGTTACCAGAAGAATTAATTGTTTCATGTGTGACAGGGCAATTTAGTATGAATCATTTGGCTAGTGTATATTTACGATTTATAATTACGATTATACAGACTAGATTGCACAATGAAGTCAACTCGTTTGTGGATGTACAATCGCATGAGAAATGGGGGATTGACTTTTGAATTTTTGAAAGGAGTTGATGAATTCATTGAATTTGCAACTAGTCAACATGAGTGGAAGGATGGTGAAAAAATTAAGTGTCCATGTGTTAAAAGAAAATGTCGAAACAAAGGCTTTTTACCTGTTGACGTAGTAAAAGGACATCTAGTCAAAAATGGATTCACTCCAAATTATTTTAAGTGGGTTTTCCATGGTGAGCAATGGTCGAGAAATGACATGGAGATAGATGCTGATAGATCAATTCCTTTATCTAATCATGAAATGAATGAGGAAGAATATAGTCCATACCACGAAATGGTCATGGATGCGGCTGGACCAGCTTTTAATGCTGAAAACGTTGATGAAGAGAATCCTAATCCAGAAGCTCAAAAATTCTTTGACATGCTTGAAGCAGCAGACCAGGACTTGTGGCCCGGATGTAGTCATTCACAATTATCATTCATTTCTCGACTTATGAGCATGAAATCTGAGAATCACATGTCTGAGAAGTTGTTTAATGAGGTTGTCGGATTAGTAAAAGAGTTAGCACCGGAAGAAAACTCTGTTCCTGACGACTTCTACAAGTGCAAGAAATTGCTACGGGGAATGGGCTTACCAGTGCAAAAGATTGATTGTTGTCCTAAGAATTGCATGATTTATTGGCGAGCAGATGAGGAGTTGACTTGTTGCAAGTTCTGTAATGAACCTTGATATGATAAGAAAAATGTAGCCCGCAAGATTATGTATTACTTTCCTTTGGCTCCGCGTTTACAAAGATTATTTGCCTCTAAAATTACGGCTAATGAGATGAGGTGGCATGCTAATCAAGATAAGGATCAGGGCATGGAACATCCATCCGACTCGGCGGCATGGAAACAATTGAACAACAGGTATCCTGAGTTTGCAGCTGAAAGTAGGAATGTAAGATTGGGTCTTTGCACTGATGGTTTTCAACCATTTGGTCAATCGGGGCAGCAATACTCATCTTGGCTAGTTATACTTACGCCTTACAATCTGCCTCCATCCATGTGTATGAAGGAACAACACATGTTTCTTACTGTGTTGGTTCCCGGGCCACAGAATCCAAAGAAGAAATTGGATGTTTTTCTACAACCCCTTATACATGAGTTGATACAATTATGGGAAGTTGGAGTGGAAACTTATGATGTCTCCAAGAAAAATAATTTCATGATGAGAGCTGCAATTTTATGGACAATAAGTGATTTTCCAGCTTATTCAATGTTGAGTGGATGGAGTACTGCAGGAAGATTAGCATGTCCTTATTGCATGCACCATTCAGAAGCCTTTACTGTGTAGTGGGAAGCAATCATGGTTTGACAATCATAGAAAGTTTTTAGTGAATGATCACACATGGCGGAGAAATAAAACTTGGTTCCTCAAGAATAGAACTATTTTCACCGAGGCTCCTCCAATTAGAATGGGACACGAGATATTAGCTGAGATAGAATATCTGGGGTTTAAAAAGGTGACTGAACTAGGTGGTTGTGAAGTTAATGAATCGCTTAAAAATTTGGGTTGGAGAAGGAAGTGTATATTCTGGGATTTGCCATATTGGGGTGATTTATTGATTCGACATAACTTGGACGTAATGAACATTGAAAAAAATGTGTTCGACAATATATTCAATACTGTGGTGAATGTTCAAGGAAAAACAAAAGATACTCGTAAATCAAGAGATGAGTTGAATGATTATTGTCGACGTCCTGAGTTAAAGAAGAATGAAGAGACAGGAAAATTTCCATAGGCATGTTATACTCTTAACAAAAAACAAAAGGAAGTTTTGTTTGAGTGGATCAAAGAGCTGAGATTTCCTGATGGTTATGTCTCAAACATGAGTAGATGTGTGGACAAGAAAAAATTGAGAATGTTTGGTATGAAAAGCCATGATTGCCACATATTCATGCAGCGATTGATCCCAATGGCGTTTCAGGATCTACTCCCACGGGATGTTTGGAAAGCTATCACTGAATTAAGCTTGTTCTTCAAAGACTTAACTTCTACAACCATTAAGGAAGAAGATATGGAATGTTTGCATAAGGATATTCCAGTGATATTATGTAAGCTTGAACGTATCTTTCCACCAAGTTTTTTTGATTTAATGGAGCATCTACCAGTTCATTTGGCTTATGAGGCAAAGATAGCCAGTCCAGTTCAGTACAGATGGATGTACCCTTTTGAGAGATACCTTCGCAAGTTGAAGAAAAATGTAAGGAATAAAGCAAAGGTTGAAGGTTCGATTTGCAATGCTTATTTAGTAGAGGAAGCATCATCATTCTGTTCTTATTATTTTGAGGATCATGTGATGACAAGACACAATAGGACTCCTAGAAATGATGATGGTTGTGGAGATTTTGTCGTGAGTAATAGTGAATGTCTTTCTATATTTCATCTGCCCGGTCGTACATTTGAAAAGGTAAAGAAAAGATATCTAGATGATGCGGAGTTTCGAGCAGCACACTCATACGTATTACTTAATTATGAAGAAGTACAGCCTTATATAGAGTAAGTTTTATAACTTGTTAATACAAGTAATAACATTATTATTATGCTCAACTCTTAATACATTTCATTGTTAATGACCGCACCTATTGTTTTTGAAGTGTTTACACGACTGAGTTGCAACATAGTCAACCAATCATGTCAGTTGGTGAGATTGATTCAAGGATAGCAAGTGAATTTGCAACTTGGTTCAAATCTCATGTAAGAGTAAATTCCCTAAATTTATATGTTCTGCATATTGTAATATTCTTGCAATGAATAATTTAAAAATCTCCTTACAACGACTTATATTATTAGGTGCTCAACAATCCAATCATTCATAGTAAAATGATTAGAGATCTCTCAAATGGCCCATCTCGCAAAGTTAACATATATCATGGATATTATGTGAATGGCTATAAATTCCACACTGTTCGATATGGAGCTTCTAAATCAACATCAAATAGTGGGATCTGCATAAAAGGAACAAATTACCTTACAGATGAGAGTGACTATTATGGGATGTTGGATGAGGTAGTAGAATTAGATTATCCTGGTTTACCTATTAAAAAGGTTGTGCTGTTCAAGTGCGAGTGGTTTGACCCATCACCTTTGGGAACAAGAATTCATCCGGAATATAAACTTGTCGAGATTAACCACAAAAGGAGGTTCAGGCAATATGAGCCATTTGTATTGGCAATTCAAGCGGTCCAAGTGTATTATTGTACATATCCAACTGAGAAGAAAACAAAGAGTGATTGGTGGCCAGTTTGTAAAGTGAAGTCAAAGTTGCACATTGCAAAAATGTCCAAAAGTTGTGAAGATTCTATTCCTCCTCCATTTCAAGAGGATTTCATAGATGAGCCAAACAATGTGCAATCAGATGATGGGCCATCAGGTTTAAACGATGAGAGTGGTGCATTCATGGAAATCATTGATGAGGAAGATGATATCGATGAAGAGTTGCAGTCCGAAAATAGTTTTGAAAATTTGAATAATTCAGATTCTGAAAATAACTCTTGACATCGATTTTCGAGATGTATTTCACAAACTATATATGATATGTATAAAGACTTTTGTGAGTTTCTTCTTCTTGTTATTTTTATTTGTACTTTACAATATTTAATATACTTTATAGCTTGAAAAATTGAATATATTATAATTTTTTGGGTTGCAGATGACAGGTGGACGTACTGATGGACGTATTGGTGGACGTGGTCGATGTAGACTAGGTGGACGTAGTGCATCTTCGGCTGTACTATCAACTTCAGCTGCTCCATCAACCTCAGCTCCAACTCCCAGACCATCTGCACCATCAACCTCAGCTCCACCTCCCAGACCATCTGCACCATCAACCTCAGTTCCACCTCCCATACCATCTGCACCATCAACCTCAGCTCCACCTCCCATACCATCTGCACCATCAACCTCAGCTCCACTTACTATACCATCTGCACCAGCACAATCAACATCATCTGCTGTATAAAATTCTCAAACTACGACTCAAAAGCAAGAACTAGAGATCATTAAGGGAAGGTAATTATTTCCTTATAATTCTTATAGAGGGTGTTATTATAAATTATATTGTGTAACCATGATTTGCTTAATTTGTAGTTTACAGCCTGGTCATAAACTAGCCCACATGTTTAGAGAGATAGTTTTAGGTCGGGTTGAAAAATGAGCAACTCGTTGGAAAAAGATATCTGCGGAGACCAAACGTATATATTTTGAGGAGTTTAAGGTATGCATTAAAAAGTTTAGAGTTCTATTTTGATATGATATTAATCTTTTATTTAATTTATATAGAAAAAATGCATGTGGAGCGAAGACATCGATGCACTAGTTCCGGACAAATGGAACTTTTTATGTGCTCGTCGTTATGGTGACATTGTCCACGACTGGAAGAAAATATGGGAAGATAAGGATGAAAAACCAGAATATATGACTGATGAGACTTGGGCTAGCTTTATTGCTCATTGGCAAGATCCAAAAGAGATAGCAAAGGCTGAACAGAATAAAAAAAATCGTCGAAGTGAGCCGGCAGGAGAGGGTACTGGTATTTCTTGCCACAAAGGAGGTTCAATAGGAGCTTGTGAATTTGCTGAAAAGTTTGTGAGTTTCTATCTCTTATTCACTTATCTTTTATGAATATCTATTGTGTTAATTAATCTTTTTAATGATTGGGCTAAAATTGATGGCAAGAAATACCATTATGAAATATATGTTTAATTTTTTGTAGATTGTGTTGGTATACAAATATGCTTAATTTGTTTTCTTTGTTAATAAGGCCAAAAAGCATAAAAAGAAAGCCAATGAGTATGACATCTTTTTAAACTTCCATCCTCCGGATGAAAATGGAAAGTACGCCTATGCCGTAGCTGAAAATGTGGCTGTAAGTATAATATTTTGTGTTTTTAAAGTATTTATGAGTAAAATGATAAATTTATAATATTTGAGTAATAATTCATTATTAACCATGTAAATTCACAGAATACAATCTAACAAAAGAAATACGAACTGAGTCAAATGCCTGATGCTCCTGAGATTAATATGGGAGATATCTTCCGTCAAACCATTGCACCAAAAAAAGGTCGCATCTTCGGCATTGGTAATTTGGGAGAAGGAAGTTCAAGTAGCCAATCCAGTGTTACTCAAGTTGTCTGTTCAAAATCAGAGTGCAAGAGACAGTTAGATGAAAAAATCTTGGAGGTGCGTACTGAGATGCAAGCAGAAATTCAAGTGCTTCAAGCCCAAGTGCAACAACTTATGGAAATGATGCGAGGTGGAAGTACAATGGCTTCTCCTTATGGTGGTGGATCTACATCTGGTGTCGCTCATAATGATGTTGATATTGATGTTGATGTTGATGCTGATGACGAGGTTGATGCTGATTTGGGAGACTTGTGATCATGTTTATTGTATTGGATGTTTTGTGTCAAAGATTGAGTAGAATTTGATATTTTGTGTCGAATTTGGATAATCTATTTCAAATTATGGAGATTGTTGAATTTAAATCTTACATTGGGTTGTGTTTTGAAGATTTAATTAATTAGAATTTTATATTAATTAACAGGTATTAATATTAATTTTAAAATATAAAATTCAAATATATACATAAATTTGCGATGGAAATTTTCGTCGGTAAATGAAATATGTAATTTGAAAATAAATATTACCGACGGATAATTCCGTCGCAAAGTTTATGACAGATTATTTTCGTCGCTAATTACTGACGAAATCGCCGATGGATTACCGTCAGTAAACTAATTTTCATATGATTTTGCTTTTTTAAATTTGCGATGGAAATTTTCGTCGCTAATTTACCGATGGATAAATCCGTCGCTAAATCCGTCGCTAATTTGCAGCACCGATGAATTTTATTTTCATGATTACCGACAGAAAATTCTATTTACCGACGTCCATAATCCGTCGGTAAATACCGACGGAATATAATTTCAGTCGGTAATAAATTACCGACCATGGTTTTAGCGATGGATTAATGTTCGTCGCTAATCCGTCGGTAACCTCATTACCGACGGATTTTTCAAGTATTACCGACGGTAATTTCCGTCGGTAATCCGAGAGTTTTTTGTAGTGGTATATAGTTAAGTGAGGATTCCAGAGAAGTCTACATGATAGTTGTGTATACTATATGGAAGAAGGTGATCTATTTACATACCTTTTATTGTATGTTGATGATATGCTATTAGCTAGTCATACAATAGATGGTATTCTGAAAGTGAAAAGGATGTTGGAAGCTGAATTTGACATGAAGGATCTTGGAGAAGCCATAATGATCCTTGGAATGTCAATTGATAGGAACAGGATCAGTAGAACCTTGATGCTCAACCAAGAGGCTTATGTGTTAAAGGTTATAAAGAGGTATAATATGGATGAGTGTAAGGCAGTCACTACCCCTTTTAAACAAGGTATAAAGTTTCTCTACAGCCGGGCCCACAGTCTACAAAAGAAGTTATTGAAATGGACAAGACTCCCTATGCTAGTGCAGTAGGAAGTCTAATGTATTGTATGGTCTGCTGTTGGCCAGACATGGCTTTTACACTCAGTGTCTTAAGTAGATTCATGGGATCTCCTGGTAAACCACATTGGGAAGCAGCAAAATGGGCTATGAAGTATATAAAAGGCACTGTCAGTAGGGGATTAAAGTTTCAGAAAAGCAACTAAGACAGTGAAATACTATGTGGTTATGTTGATGCAGATTTTGCTGCAAATATGGATACTAGGAAGTCTTTAACAGGTTACATTTTCACTCTTTATGGAACTGCTATAAGTTGGAAGGCAAGCCATCAATCCATTGTAGCATTGTCCACAACTGAAGCTGAATTTGTTGCATTGACTGAAGCTATTAAGGAAGGTATATAGATTAGTGGTATGCTGGAAGAGCTTGGTGTAAAGCAAGAAACAGTGAAGGTGTTCTGTGACAACCAGAGTGCCATTCACTTGGCAAAGCCCAGGGTTATCATGAAAGAACAAAGCACATTGATGTTAAGATGTATTTTGTAAGAGATCTTGTTGAAAGTGGAGCTGTGAAGGTGTGTAAGATTGACACCTCAGTCAATCCTGCTGATTGTCTAACTAAGGCCTTGCCTAGTTCTAACTTTGAACTAAACTTAGGCTTAGTTGGGATGTGTAATGAAGTCTGAAGTACTGCTCAATAAGAGCAGTGAAAGGGGGGGGGGGAGATAGCAATCTTGTTTGAAGATGGATACTTGATTTAAGGTGGAGAATGTTGAAGAATGGTGTGTAAATCTTGATCCATCATGTGAGCTTGGAGTGTTGCTATGAAGCTAAGGGTATGGGGGACTTAATGAACGTGATGCATGAGTTATACACGTGATATTGAGTCAGTTTGATCAGCTGCAAAGTCAACATGTCAGCTTCTGATCACATGTGAAGGATGGATCAGTTTTTGTTTATTAGCAGCTGTTACTTAGTTAGTTGTGAGCATGTGATCTCTTCAGTTGGATGGCCAAGAAGCACGTGAGGTGTGATCATTCATTGTGCACGTGGCAGTCAGTTATGTGGAAGGAATCAATATAAAAGGCTCACACACTAAACATGGCAATATAGATAGCAACATTCATTCTTCTTCTTCTGTTAGACTTGCAGCTGGTTATTGAGCTATTTAGGAAGCTCTTTGAATCAGTTCTTCATCGTGTATTTCATCAATCAATAAGAGAGTTCTCTTTCCTCACAGTGGATGTAGATCTTTAAGATCGAACCACTATAATTTTTTTGAGCAATCTTCTTTTCTTGTTTTGGTTTACTATTTCATTGAGTGAGCATGTGTGTTAATCAAATCTACAACCGTGAGAGTGTTGAGTGTAATCTTCTTGTGTGATAGAGTAGTATGTTAAGATTCAAGATAGCTGCTGCAATCACAACATCCACAATAAGACATTTCTCGCCCTTTCTATATACAAGGTTTAAATTAATTTTTAGAGAATGGATGAACTCTCTCTAAAATTTTTCTCTCCCTTCTCTATTGGGTTTTACTAAACACCAGCCACTGTCCATATTCTTTCACGATTAACTGCTGGTAACAACACAAAGAGTTTAATCCATTCTTCCTAACACATTTCCTGCCAACGCCCACATTAGCCAAAATCCTTCTACCAGGGACGTTTATCTTCTAACCGGATCTGAAATCTCACATCCTGCAATTGGTGATTTGTCGATTTTATCCTGTGGTGAGTGCATCTACTGCTACTCCCAATCGTCGATCTTTCTCTGTGCGGTCTCTAATTGGAGCCCCCCTGTAGCTTCTTCTTCCTTCTTAGGATTCTGCTCAATTTTTTGGAGCCCGCGTCCTTCTAGATGAGATCCAGCTCTCCTAGTGCCCCCCTAAGGCTCTCGACAAGTTTTAGTCTCCACTGCCTAGGGTAGTCTCATCCGCCGATGTTCGATTATGCCAGGGTTGTCCTCGGGAATTGACCATCGACGTGGCTCCTTCGACATGTTTCTTAATCGTCGCCATCGCTTGACGTGATTCCTCTCGGCCACTTTTTCTTCTCGGAGAGCGGTCTGCTTTCTTTTCTAGCCCATGTCGTAGGGCTTGAGCTCTATCCATCGTTTCAATGTGTTGGCACTTCTGCTCTATTTCTAAAATTTTATCTTTTCAGGGCTCCTCAATCGCTAATGGATTTCAATTGCTTTGACATCTTTTTAGCCCTTTTTCTAAACCGACGGCACATGGGTGTTCTTGTTGTTCACCTTGGCATGTGTTTCGTTTAAATACTTTTTCTTATTGATAAGTATTCTATTCACTCTGCAACAGATTGAGATGATTTCATCTTGTCAAAAGATTATGCAGATTTTTTTTAATTGTTGAGGCTGTTTTTGTATAATCTTCTTACCAATTGTAAAAGGGCAGACCTCAATTATACAAGGGGTTCTTTGGATTTTGGTTGGATTATGTTTTAAAAGAGCCTTTTTACTGGACTCATGCTATACTTATGGTTACAACTTGATTACTTTTTGAAGATGCTACATGTGGATTCTTATATTTTGATCAGTGTCTTCATTTTTTTCATATTTTTTTCTGCAGTGGCTAGTATTGGTTTTTGTTGTTAGATTCCGGATGATTACTAGCACTGCTTGTATTTTTATTTTGGTTTACATTTTAGGCCAATTTAGCCCTAGTCTTGGTTTGTTAAAAGTATCATTAGATGATTTAGGCTGATTTCTTTCGTGAGGCCACCTGTTTGGTCTTTTTTCCAAAAAAAGCCGACTGTTTGGCTTATTTAATTGACTAGATCAATCTTTTTAACTTTCTTTATTTTCTTTTCTCTCCCCCTTTCTTATTTTCATTTATCATTTCATAAAATCTTATTTATTGACTATATACAGTGTTGATTCAATGTGCAGTAAAACTTCAAAGAAATTCAATGCACGTCTCGAAGCAGCACTCGATAGCCGATAATCAAACCACTCTTCAAAATTCTTGCAGCCAGATGCTCCTTAAACTCATTTTTAGTGAAGGCATTAACCATCTAATTAGGAAATAATTCATTCTATGATTATGTCAAAATAACATATAAATAAGTGTTTAATAAGCCCTCCCACATGAGTTTTTCTAACAATCTACACTCATCAACTAATTAATAATCAAATAAATAAAAACTCAACGAAGTATAACCAATTCAAACAACTAATATATATATATATATATATATATATATATATATATATATATATATATATATATATAATAGGAGCTATTGGTGCACCTATGTTTCCCACTCAAGTTTTTGTCCTGGATTATTACCCTTCATGTTAATGGGTAGGTTACCTATGTTAAACTATGACATTAATTAATTAATTATAGTATCTATATGACTGGTAATTATGTGACTTACTTAAGGATTATTAACCCAGGTTAATTAATGTACAATAAAACCTACAGTAAATTATTCTCCTAATTATAGTAAATATATATCTATAACATAATAGGAAAAGACTTGGGTGAGACCGTCTCACGAATCCCTTATGTGAGACGAATCACCCATTAACCCATTAATTATACTTTTAAGGGCCATGTTTGGTTGTACAAAAATTAGAAAATTGAAATTTTAATGGTAAAAGTAAATTAATTAGATCTTATATATATATATATATATATATATATATATATATATATATATATATATAATGTTATTTTTTGAATAATATTTTTATTATTAAAATTTTTATTAATTTAAATTTGTTATTTATTTAATTAATTTTTTATTTAAATATTATAAATTTATAAAATGTGATACTCAATTGATGAAAAGCGATAACAGTGTTGTGAATTATTACATGAACAATGTATTATATAAATAAAAAGTGATAACTAATTATCAAAGAGTATTTTACAAATAATTTGTAGAATGAATAAAATGTTATAATATTTTTTATAAAAAGTGATTCATAATTAAAAAAAAGGTGATATCCGTATAATTTAATTATTTCACGAACAATTAATAGAATAATGAAAAGTGATAATATTTTCAATAAAAAGTGATATCATAAACAAAAAGTGATAACCGTTTAATTAAATTATGAGTGAGGCTTGCGTGCACCCGGGCGCACGGAACACATTCCGTGCGCCTTTAGAAATTTTGTATTATGGGTAAGGGGACATTAATTTGGTCTAAAGGGTATACACTTTAATTACTAAAAGGTATACAATTTTGTTCTAAAGGGTATACACTTTTTATTAATATTTTTTTTTCTTTAGAAAATAAAGGGTACACATTTTTATACTAAAGGGTATACAATTTAACACAAAATTCTAAAGGCGCACGGAGTGTTGTCCGTGCGCCCAAAATTTTCTTTAGAAAATAAATGGTACACATCTGTATACTAAAAGGTATACAATTTAGCACAAATTTCTAAAGGCGCACGGAAAGTGTTCCGTGCGCCCGGGTGCACAGGAGCTTTTGCCTTAAATTATTCCATGAATAATTAATAGAATGAATAAAAAGTGATAATATTCATAATAGAAAGTGACACATGATAAAGAAAAAATGATAATTGTTTAGTTAAATTATTTTATAAATAATATAAAATTAAAAAAAAGTGATAATATTTTTAATATAAAGTGATATTTGATCAAGATAAAGTAATAATATATAGAACAATTTAACTATTTAATAAACAATTAATTATAATAATAACTATTATTATTATTTTAATTAAAATTAATCACACGATGATAATGAAATTTAAAAATATAATTAAAAAATTTATTTGAATTGAATTGTTAATTACTGTTGCCGCACCTCACGCCGAGAAGATTGTTTACAAAATATAGAAAATTACAAAATGTAGAAAACAAACACGGCCCTGACTTCTTATTTTTTATCCAATTTAATTTAAAATACAGTACTCCCTCCGTTCCCGGGTATTTTTACCCATTTGTACGGGCACGGAGATTAAGACATTTTATTTTTTTAATATATAATGTAAGAGAAAGTAGGGATAAATTAATAATATAAAAAGAAAAGGTGAATAAAGTTATTGGGAATGATGAATAAAGTGTAAAAAAGTAATTAAAGTTGTTGAGATTGTAAAAAGTATGTAATAAAATATTATGTATTTTTGCCAAAAATGGAATGGGTAAAAATACGTGGGACACTCCAAAATTAAAAGTGGGTAAAAATACGTCAGACGGATGGAATATTTGATTTGATAGATGGATGATCCGTCTCACGATCTGTGAGACGGTCTTACCCAAGACCTATCCAACATAATATGAGCTAATGACGTACATTAATTAATATGTTTTATTTAGAATCATAAATAATAAACATAATTGATATTTACATGATTAGCTTATATTTATTATGTATATAATATAATAATACCTTATACTTGTACCTTATAATTATCTTAAGGGTGAGTATTTTGTCCTTACTAAGGTATTATTACCCTATAAGTTATGTAATTAATATATCTTTATTATTTTTATTATTTTAGTATCTATATAATGTTATTAATTAATTAATATATACTCTTAATTTTAGTATCTATATTTATTATATAAAATAATGGGAGCAAATCGCTCTGACATCATTCTTAATCACGTCTATATTATGTTATCATTCATAATATTCAGCAAATAACGTCTATATTAATTATGGCATCATTCATAATTCTTTATTAATTATAGTATCTTTAATTTATGTCTATATTATGTTATCATTCATAATATTCAGCAAGTCACGTCTATATTAATTATGACATCATTCATAATTCTTTATTAATTTTAGTATCCATAATTTATTATTTATTATATTTATTATATAAAATAATGGGAGCTAATCACGTCTCTTACATCATTCTTTATTTGTTATATATCCTTATTATTTTAGTATCTATATTATGTTATTAATTAATTAATATATTCATATATATTCTTAATTTTGGTATCTGTATTTATTATATAAAATAATGGGAGAAAATCACGTCTCTGACATCATTCTTAATCACGTCTATATTATTTTATCAATCATAATATTCAGCAATTCACGTCTCATTCTTCATAAAAGTCATTACTTTTACTTATATTTTAAATCATACATTATACCTATAATTGGAAATTACGTGATTATCTCATTATGAAATTATCTCATTCTTCATAAATACATGGCTTTTGTTTGATACGTGATGAACCTTATATATTTGAATCATACACTATACCTATAATTGGAAATTACATGATTATCTCATTCTTTATAAATACATGACTTTGTTTGATACGTCATGAACCTTATTTAAAGGGTATTACTTTGAACCTTTCAATAACGCATTTGAACATCTAAAAATTCTAGCTACTCACTTAAGTAATATTCAACAATATCTCCACAGTATACTCTTATAAAAAATTTGGTTAAGACCAATATTAACATGTCCATGAAAGTAAGATGTATTAGATTATTTGACGCTGGTTACAAAAATGCTCCGTCCAACCGTGAAGCTGTTTTTCACGATATTGATGTTCAAATATGATTTTTACTAAGGTTTGTTCGTAGTTTTTTATGTGTAATGATATTATTATTATTTTTTAGGGCACCCATATTCAAGTCACTATCCCAAGCAACCATAAATAGAAATTTCAAGGAAAATTGCATGAAGGCTGTGTATACAACGTGCATAAATTCTGTGTGTGTGCGACGATCCTCAAGGCGATCCCAATCCGCAGTCTCCCTCATATTTCTCATGTTCTCTCCTATCTGATGAGAAATTTGATCTTTCATCTTAAGAATCAAATTATTTTGTAATTCATGATGACTGGACTACTGGGATGGATTATTTATAGGCTATAAAAGGGGCTAGGAGGAGAAATTAGGGTTGGGCCTCCCATTGGGCTTAAGCATCTAAATTTTTCCTAAAACTTATACTTAAGCCATATAATAATAAATCAGTCCACTAAAGAATTATTATTGCACTGCCACCTTAATCCAAAATTACGTAATGAGCTCCTTCTTATTATGAGTCCGTTTAACTCCCAGTGTTTAAGATATACAATGATCACTAATTAAATGAGTTACTGACAACTCAATTAATTAAGGGGTTAATGGAAAAAAAATCATGAACTTTATTCCTATTGCAAATTAATTCTCACCATTGAGAAATTGCAAAAAAAGACCACCACCTTTAAGTATTGTTGAAAAAAAATCCAATTTGTGCAAAAAGTAAGGATTTTTTTGGATTTTTTTTGCAACAATACTTAAAGGTGGTGGTTTTTTTGTAATTTCTCAAAAGTGAGGATTAATTTACGATAGGAGTAAAGTTCATATTTTTTTTTTGCAATTAACCCATTATTAATCTCTTATCCATGAGTAGTACCACTCAACCTTATTATAGTGCCAGAATAAATCCATCTGTAGGATTTACATGATAATCCTTATGAGCTCCTCAAGGGGACATCATCAACCTAATTTATTAGGGCTGGATTCCTTCTACAATCACAACACATCATAAAGACAGTACCACCTCCCAACTCACCAAGCATATTGATTTACAATTAAATCTCACCCATTGATGAATCAAAGAAATAAATAATGAATTACGTGTCGAGGTTATTATATAATTAAGAGTACGAACATCCATAATAACTGAGTCTAGTTCTCTTATATAGTCTGTATAAATCGAACAACCTCATGTGGTCCTATTTAATACACCTAAAGTGCAATTATGTAATTTTATAGTTAAGACAAACTAATACCAAATCACACTACAACCATCCCGATAGATTGTCCCCGTCTATCTCGGTTGTGAGCATTTGTTTATGCTTTATAAGGAGCTGATAATATGATCTTTCGTGCGACGCCACATACTATATTTTTTCAATATAAAGTAAATGGACTATAGCATCGACATGTAAATAAATTACAAGATACAATCATTTGATCAACGATTCTCATTTCAAACATTGTTAAAACATTGTTCATACTAAAGGTAGGATTTTAATAAAAAAACATACAAATTATAACATTCTGATATGTTAGATTTATTCTTAAATATTAATGTTATCGAATTTAGGAAACAAAACTTAAATAATTTAATCTATCGTTTGTTTATGTCACTTTTTGTAGATGTTATAGGAAAATTAGGTGCTCTCTGTCGATCACTGATCATTCAAGTTTAGGGAGTTCCGACAAAACTGACTGAATCGATCTTTAAGAGGAAGATCTTTATAAATATATTATTTTATTATTTTCCAAAAATAATACAACTCTTTTTTTTGCTTAATATTATTTTAATTTTCTATTTCAGAGGAAGATCTTTGAGAGTGGCTATTGATGAGTATGTAAATTCACATGTTTTGAGTCCTGATTCGTGTGATAATGATGTAAGATTTGATCTTAAGTCAAACTTAAATCAAGTTGTATTGTAAAAAGTCATGAATCAGGTGTGTTTGAGTCCGTTTGAGTGGATTTTTGAAGGAAAACGGGAGAGAAATGATCAAAATCAAAGAAAGGATGTCAAAGACACCAGTTCGACCAGCACCCCTGGTCGAACAAGATAAAAAGGAGCGTCAGGAGTATTGTTCGACCACGATACTGTGGTTCGACCAAGCACAGCGGTCGAACCATGGTCGAACCACAAACATAAGTTTTTGCAGTTGTAGTACAACCACAAAGCCTCCAGTTCGATGTGCCATTCGAGTCGAACCAGGGACCTGCAAGTATTTTACAAGTTGCTTCGACCTGCGATTCAACCAGACTTGATCGGTTCGACCAGGGGTCTTGGTCGAACCGATGCGCTGGACACATCTGGATTCGTATTTTTACACCTTCAGTGCATGTTTTTGCTCAAAAAACCAATCCTAGGTCCGTAAGAAGAGCTCACAAGTATAAAAAGAAGACACTGTGCAAGGAAAAGGGTGCCATTCACCACCTTCATTCTACACAACATCCGATCCTACCACCATCCACGGAGCTGTGGAGAGAGATTCGTCTATTGAATCAAGTAAAAACCAAGTGAAGATTCAAGACGGAGAGAGACGCGACGGCGCCCGCATCTAGGGTTTACTTCGCATCTTAATTTATATTGTAATTATTAAGACTATGAGTAAGATCTATCCAACCACCATGATTGTTCTTCAATCAATCATGGGCTAAAACTGCTTCGGTAGTTCTAGGGTTTATGAAGGTTTTATAAGTTAATTGAACTTCCGTGTGTATATTCCGTACAATACTACTTGTGGTTTATTTTATATAAGATTTTTAATTCATACTCTGAGTTGTTTTGTGAATCATTAATTGTTATGTAGAGTCTAAATACATATCTTGATTATTGATTGAGTGCGTTCACTGCTGAGCAGGATTCCACGTTATGATTCTAAGTGAAGAAATTTTGAAGTCTCATTAGAATTATCTTATATAAATACTTGTTAATTGAATCTCATTCGGGTTAATATGTAGGATAAAGAGTATAACTTCATAGTACTTATAAAAGGAGATCATATCGAGTTAGAGTACTTAGTGCACGGGAAATAATTTATACTGATAGTACCTAGAAAGGGGGGTGAGTTATATCTCTTGCTCCAAGGATATTCACACGAGTCACACGTTTATTTACTTGTGTCTATATAGTAGATTTGCATGATTTAGTGATGATTTCAAATTCCACAAGGCAGAGTCGGATATTGATACACGGAAGGGAAATTAATGAGTAAAATCGGATGGCCCGAAGGACTACCTATCTTCTCACTTATTCACTTTCATTCGTTCTTTATTGTTTATATATTTTAATTATTCTTTTAATTATTTAGTTATTGGTTACTTAATCATACAATTATTTTTCCAAAATAGTCTTAATACGTTAGAGTATAATTAAATTAATAATAATACATCCTTTGAGTTCGATAATCACTTGGTCACTTATAAAAGCTATAATAACAACCTTCACACTTGGGGATTAATATTGTGTGTTGAGAAAATGCTCATCGGTTATATGGGAACAGGAATTGATGGAGTTCATTAGAGGCCTCATAAATGAAAGATCGAAATCGTCTGATGTTGTCCTTATTTTTCAGATGTTTAGGCCGAGAACAAAAATGAAGGTTTATAAATTTCATAAGCTTGCAATGTTTTTAAGAGAATAATAATTAAAATTGTTTATGGTTTGATTACAGCTAATCTATGAATAATTGAAACTGACTTTTTTATTACGTATTTATTTTTTTTACAGTAACTGGTGATATCTCCATTTCAACTGCCTACAATGCATCGAAGATTATCTCATTCCAAGACTGTGAGACTATACAAGATTATAGAGATAGATATTGAATTAATATGTCCATTATTTTAATAGAAATATATGAGCTTTGTCTTCAGACAGTGTTAGTGCCCCGCAATTTATTGTTTAGGAATTATTATTTTTACAGATTAATTGTATTTAACCTGATGTTGTACTAATTACAGTCTAAGTTTCAACAAAAAAAGTGTTGGGTCGATTGCTACAGCATCCACGACAACAATCAGTAATTATTCTAATGAACATGAATTCGGAGATCTGATCCCTATAACGATGGAACAATTCTTACTTAAGATTGATGTGAGTTTGGTCATCATGCAATTTTTTCTTTCTGTGTTTCAAGTAAAAAATTATTTAATAACATTATTCTTTCATTTACTATTTAAATTTGTAGGGAACTTATTGGGTTCATTGCAAGATTTTGAATATCGAGAACTCATCTAATTAGTGGTACATGGGATGCAGAACTTGTGCACGCAAAATTAAAGAAGTTGATAATAAGCTTTCTTTCACGGTTGCAAGAAATCAGTTATCAGCGGAACTAGAAGGTATATGTTCCGCATTTACATATATTCATAACCACTTTTTTTTAATTCAAGTATATTTTTTGGTATAATATTATGAATTTATAATTTTATCTAAGACACTTATATTTATACGATATTTCTAGAATCGTAACGATGTTATTATTACAACAGGTACAACCTCACGGTTCTAGTTATGGCCTCCACAAGCAATTCATTTTTTGTCATGTGGGATTCTATATGCAAGGAGTTGATTGGAAAGTCTGCAAATATGTTGTATGAGACCACCACTTACGTAAGTTCTAATATTTCTTCATACAATACAATACTTATTTTTGTCTTATTATTATTATTGTTATTATTATTATTATTATTATTATTTCCTCAAATTAACACTCACCAATTATTAAAAAATCTAACCTTTTCGTATTAATGTATCGTGTTCTTAGACTGATTCTGCCCCTGAAGAATTCTTGAGTATACTTGATCGAGACATGTTAATAACGGTAGCTCCTAAGAAGGATAATGGTCCAAATTCCAAGTGTGTTATTTTGAGAGTTTGTATGGACACAAAAATCATTAACAAATACTGCCCTTCATCTAATGAGACCTAGGTACATACGATGAACCACGAATACATGTTATTAGTGTCAGAACAATGCATTTTATAACTTTATACATTCTTACATCTTCGATTCACTGTTTAGAATTCTGGCTACAATAATATTGTAGATGTGGACGATAGCTCAAAGATTTCCAAAGTATGCAACTTTTCAATGCTAATTATTTCCTATTGAGTTTGTACCTTAACTTATTTCACTAAGTTTGCTCCATCTGAATGCTATCAGGTTGGCTCTACTTGCGATGATGCTAAGTCTCCCATTAAGGTTGAATCAATTGTTACGGCTGTAAATGATGTTGACAAAGTTGGTACAAGTGCAAGGAGATCTTTGGTGGACACCTTCTCATCTACATCGTCCATGAAGAAGTAAAAAATAATTAAGATCAAGACTGAAAAGGAAGATTGAGTTGACAGATCATGCGTAATAAAACTGAATGAACTATTGTTGGACACATTTAAAAAATCTTATCTCAATTAAAGCTTATGGGACTATTTTATTGATTTTGATGATTGTTATGTTTTCTCAATGACTTGTTGATGTTCAATACTCTTTGAGAAATTTTATTAATAAGACAAGCACTTAGTGAGATAAATGATATCATTTTTTAAACTTTTCTGCGTTATTTATTTTTTGTTTTTCTTTTTGTTATTATTTATTAATATTTTAACTCCAGCACCTTTATTATTATTATTATTATTATTATTATTATTATTATTATTATTATTTTTAACTTATGCGATTTTTTTTAATTAAATTCATGACTTATTGCACCATTAAGATAATGCATCTTTGTTTTTTTCATTTTTAATTTATTTAATGACTTTGGTTAATTGATTATTAATTTTTAATGTATCGTGGGTAGTCATATTAGTAGTGTGTGGGTGTAATGTGTATATATTAATTGTTATATATAAGGCCCATATAATTAAAAATAAAATGAGTAAATTTTTGTATGAGAACACAAAAAATTATAAAATTCTATGAGACAAAGAAGTATTAATTTACACACTAACCTGAAAAGTCAACAAATGATAGCAGGATGAAAAAAGAAGATGCTTCTTAATATATTTGTCACCACATCCCGATTTTAGTTAATACCTTATCTTATTTTTATTGTAATGCTTCTATAAAAATATATTAATCTACTTGGCTGTTTTTCGTTCGCTATTAGTTTCTAAATAATTATTTTGAAAATATTTAGTATACATTGTCTATGTAATACATTCACACTACTTCGGTTGTAATAAACAATACAAAGGCATACCATGTGTTTGTTTAAAGTCCTAAGAGAATAAAAGATAAGTGTATTTTTGGATTATATATGGTTAGCATCTTCATAATTCATTTTCCTTTTTTTATTCTTACAGGGTTATGGTTTTTACGTTATTTACTCAATTACGAGGCATGATACTAATACAAATAAGGTAACCATCTATCAACTCTGATTCAGGATTATAGTTTAGTCAAAGAAACTATATTAGCCATATATAACTATAAGAATCTCCAACATATACATATGTTGGCATTACATTCATATTATATTGTAAAAAATGAGAAAGATAGTAAAGTCAACATCTATAAACAAAAGAAAGAGACAAGATCAAGATGAAAATATTGCTACAGTCGCAGGTAAATGTGTTCTTTTCATCCTTTATTAAAATCCTCACAATAAAACAAGGGCTTATTTTCTTTTATTGAATATACATTTGACATTCAAACATGAATTGTTATTATTATTCTTTTTTTAATAGAGAGCACGTCCAGACTTCCAAAAAATAACAAATTTCAATCCAACAAGAATAGTCTGAGATATATTTTTGGAGTCAATAGATCCTTGAATGATCGTGGGAAATCACCGATCACTTCACTTTCCGATATCACGAACGATTAGTCTAATCTAATTATTTGGAGTGCTTTTTTAGTATACACCCTTTAAAATTAATATAGTTTTTTATTGAGGAAATATGATAAATTTGAATGTATTTTGGAGCTCTAATAATATTTTAACTAATATTAAACATCATAGGAGCTTTCATGAATATTGAAATTCAACCTGATGTGGAGCATTTGAGACATGTACATAGTGACGGCTTCCACCTCATGAGTGATGGCAATTTACCAGTCACTCCACTTCCAGATACTGCAAACGATAAGTAATATTGGCCAACCTCTTATTTATAATAAGTGACTACATCTTTAATGTAATATTTGTGTGTAAATCCACCCTGTAATGTTTTTGATTGATAATCAATATACAGAACTGTATGTATCATATTATTTTTTAGATGTAACTTAAACTTTTCCTAAAAATAATTTAACTCAAAAATATTTATGTATATTTCTAGGTGGCTCTATTCCTTAATCTAATTCTAATTTTTTACACAGTAATCATTAATCAAATATCTTGGTGTAATAACTATTTGATGAATATATTATGGTGTTTTGCATTTGTCGATGTAGTCAGCTTTGAAATTGTTGGGAATTTATTAAAATGATGAAGCTAAATTCTTGACTAAATTATTCAATTTTACAGGGAAGTATTCCACAACAGGATTAACAACTCAACCAAATGAAACACAATGCATTAGAACAGATAGTCGAGTGGTAAATATTGCCTTTAGTTTTGCTAATGATGATAATGATTATGAATAACTTGGGATGGATTGTTCAGTTCAAGAGGATATAAAATATATTTTTTTGAAGAAGTACCTGAAGTAATTGATGTTTTGGATGATGATAGTGACCATGTCAACCAAACCCCAATAGGTAACCATTCCACATTAATTTTTTATGTTCTTCTCTTAGTTTTTTTAATATTTAAATTACAATCCATGGAAATTTTAAGTAATCAGATAAACTCCTGAATCTATAAACATCACCATAATTCATAAAATTTAGGAGATAACTAAAAAGATTGTAGAGATCAAGAATATAAGTGCTAATTCTATGACGTAAAATTCTGGTTCGGTGAGCGTACGAAGTCAGCTTCCAGGTCTACACTACCGAAATATAAAGGGTGTTGAATTCACGGTAAGGTGGTCTTGCCTTTGATGAGGCAACCTCCCATGCTCTTGAATGAATTGTTACATGGCGAAGGTGAGAGAATAAAACAATACAGGGAGAATATAAGGTCATATAATAGCATGTTTGCGTTTACATCAATGGGTGAAAAAATTGATAGATCACTTAACAACGGACGATTACCATCGGTGTTCAGACTAAGTGGGCAAAATTACCATAGGATTGGTAGTCTTCTACCTTTTGATGGAAATACCCCTAAGTTCTCTCAGCTATATATCTATGACACTGAAAACGAGGTGGCAAACAGGATCAATATTGTCGGTTATAAATAACAAATACTTTAATACTTCTTATTATTATTATTTTTCCTGTGCTAATAAATAATGTATACTACCTCAGGATGTCTGCACAAGAAAACTCTATTCATCAGAGCATTGTTGAGGACTTAAAAGAAATTTTGAATGAACACAATGTTCTTGTTAGAGCTTTTAGAATTGTAAGTCAGAAGATAACTGAAGGTTGTTCTGATATAAAGTTAAAGCTAATAGGCATGCGTGGAAACGATGCGAGAACATACAAAATGGCGTCTACATCTGAGGTTGCAGCACTGATAGTTGGTGATTTTGATCAATCAATGGGAGTTTGATATATAATAATTGAAACAAAAAAAAGGTCCCTTGCGGAGAATAAATGAACTGAACCCATCTTATCTTGCTCTTCAGTACCCTTTATTATTTATTTAGTAGGAGGATAGATATAGGGAAGACATTTCTTATTGTCGGAGTATTGTTAATTGGAAGAAGGGTCGAAAGAGGGTGAGTTTGAGGGAATTCATCTCATTTAGATTGCAAGACAGAGATTCTGAACCTCCTACATTAATGAACTCCAGATGATTACTTCAGCAATTCATAGTTGATGCATGCACAATGATTGAATCAGCCCGTTTGAATTGGATAAGAATTAATCAGAAGACGTATAGGTGTAAAATGTACAGAAGTCTTCATGATGCTATTTTGGGTGGTTAGAGCGATCCAAGGACACAGGGGAGAAGAATTTTCCTCCCAGCATCTTTTATTGGAGGGCCAAGGTACATGGTACAGAATTATTAAGACGCAATGGCTATATGCAGATGGGCAGGATAAACAAACTTATTATTACATTTACATGTAATAAAAAATGGCCAGAGATTCAGCGTATGGTGCATTCGCGTAGACATAAGCCTAAGGACAAACAAGATATTATTGCACGTGTTTTTAGAATGAAGCTTGACTCATTAATCTCTGATCTCCAAAACAATCAACTCTTTGGAAGGATAAAGGCAGGTTTGTACATCATATTACTCTTTATAATAAATTCACATGTTATAATTTTTTCTATAAAGATAAAGGCTCTCAATTTTAAGATTAGGATCATCTGTTTTAAAGAACTATGATATTTGAATCATTTCTTTAATGTCATAACATCTGGCTTTGGACATTTTCACTCATTTTGCATTTAAATTTTGAAAATTTTGACAATACACATCATGAAAAATAATTTGTTTGATTATTTGAGTTTTGGCAATTAGATAAATAATAAGTGGGTTTCAAATTTCAGTTGTTTATACCGTGGAATTTCAAAAGAGAGGATTACCACATGCCCATATACTCCTATTCCTTGAAAGAGTCATGGATAATCCTTCAGACCATGAAATAGATTCAATTATATCTGCTGAAATACCAAGTGAGGTTGAGGATAGAGAGTATTATGATGCAGTTTGTGAATACATGATCATGAACCGTGTGGAGAAGTGAGAAAAACTTCTCCCTGCATGATTGATAATGTCTGTAGTAAACATTTTCCAAAGAGATTTGTATCGACGACCACCATTGACAATGATAGTTACCCAGTCTATCGAAGGAGGAATGGTGGAAGGACAGTTGTGAAGAGTGGAATTGAGTAAGACAATTGTTATGTTATTCCAAATAACATAGAGCTCCTCCTGAAATACCAAGCACTCATTAATGTTGAGTGGTGTAATCAAACGCGTTCAATAAAGTATCTGTTTAAGTATGTTAATAATAGAAATGATAGAATATCAACAACTTTTTGCCAGAGCACTAAAGAGGAAGGAAGAGTAGCACATGTTGATGAACTAAAGATGTTCTATGATTGCAGATACATTTTCGCATGTGAGGCAACTTGGAGAATCTTTGGATATGAAATCCAGTATCGTTATCCAATGATTGAGAGGCTCAGTTTTCATTTAGAGGATGAACATTACATCCTATTCTCAGATACAGATCATTTGGAAGAAGTTGTCGAGAAAGCAATAATAAAAAAGTATGTTCCTTGCTTGGTTTGAAGCGAATAAAAAATACCCAGAGGTGCGGAGGCTTACATATGTAGAATTTTCACAGCATTTCGTTTACAAAAGAGATAAAAAAGAATGGGTATTGCAGAAGAGGTTCTATTGGAAGAATTTATTACGTTCTCCCTAGAACTGGTAATAGAACTGGTAATAATTCCTACTTCAGAATCTTGCTTAATGTTGTAAGAGGTCCAACATGTTATGAGGATTTCAAAAGATACAATGGTGAAATTTATAACACATGCAGAGAGGCTTGGTACACAAGAGGTTTATTGGATGATGATAGGGAGTACATTGATGAGTGATATTTTCACCTAGTTTTTAGTATCTTTTATGTCTATTTTCATAGTATTTTATCCTTATTTTATGTGTTATTTAGTTGTGTTATGTGTTTTCATAGAAATATATGTGAATGAGCTTAAACGTATGTAAAACATGTGAAAAAGGAGCAAAATAGAGTCGGGAACTGAAACGAGCAAGAAAACAAGCTGACGAGACCCAACTCAAGTTGCAAGGTCCAACTCGACTGCAACTCGAGTTGAGAGAAGGTCGAGTTAGGGTCCAGAATTTGTCCAGAGAGCTTATTCGAGTTGCAAGGTCCAACTCGACTTGCAACTCGAGTCGAGCTAGGAGCAGGGCAGCGTCCAAAAATTATACAGTGAGATTACTCGACTTACAAGCTGCAACTCGAGTTGCTAGCTTGAGTCGAGATGCCTTTCATGGGATTTTCAGTTTCAGAGCATCGCAACACGACCGAACAGGCGGGTGCATGAGGAGCCAACATGAGTCGAGCTTCTTTAGCTCGAGTTACACACCTTCAACTCAACTTGTAAGGCCAACTCGAGTTGCATGTTTTTGGGCCAAAATCCAGATTTTCACCTGCCAATATGTGTAAGTGTGTGTAAAAAGTCAATTTGATGTTAAATTCGTGGCCCAACTTGGAGAGGGTATAAATAGCCTCAAGTTCAACATTTCAAAGGGGATTGGAGATTCCACCAAGGGTTAGTATATCTACACCTTGATCACACACCATTTCCTTCCATTCACACCATCATCTTCATCCATTCACCATCCTTCCATCTACCATCATCCCACCATCAAAACCTTCATCCAATTGAGGAAAAGAATCATGGAACAGAGGAAGATTGCAAGGGGAAGAAGAAGATCACCATTGGAAGCGTCCAAGGGAGTTTTCATCCAACTTTTGTATTGAATCCTATTGTTTATCATGTTTTGTAAGGATCTTAATGTCTATGTTAATGTTCTTATGAATATGGTAGGCTAATCTCCCTTGTGAGATTAGCAACATGAGAGTTGTTGGATTTTGGGGATTCGTGTATTTGAATTCATATGTTGATTGGATCTTTGATTTTCTATCATTGATTATTAATTGCTTGATTTGTATTGTTGATTTGTGTGTTTAGTTGCTCTAAATATGTGATTAGATTGAGAAATCAATTATATGCTTAGGACAATTAAGTGAATCATTTCATCAAACACTTCATGTGCATTATAAATTGTAAAGAGATTGAGAAATCCTTTAGAGTTTAGAACCCTTTGATAGAACATGTGATTGGTTTGATCGAGAGGTTGATTAATCATGTGAAGGGACTCTCATTTCAAGCTTAGTACCTAGTTGGAATTGTTTGAGTGAGAACCAACTCATTGAGCTATATTTAGAACCATATCCTATTCATTCCGAGAGGGAGTTTAGGTGAACTTAGTGTTGGCCCTTAGTCTTCAATCCATGATTCATATGAATTCGATGCAATTATCCTAGGATTTCCACTTCTTAATTGTTGTTAATCTCACTTTTACTAAATTTGGAAAACCACTTTTCATCCATCTATCTTGTTTGCTAATCATTGCCTAATTGCTTTGGTAATTGTTATTTACTTGTTTAAATTGCCAAACCATTGATGATTTGTCTCTATAAAATTACAAGAAACGTGAGATAACTTAAGCACTAGTACCTACCTCCCTGTGGTTCGATAAATTATTTTAATTGGTCATTCCTACTACAAAATGACCAATCAAATGGCGCCATTGCCGGGGAGGCAACGGTTGCTAGTAGCTTGAAGAAGGATCGTTTTGAGTGATCTTACTGGAGACATTTTATTTTATATGTTTATTTGTATTTGCTTTTGAAAACCTTGTTCTAACTTCTTTTATTTTGAAGGTGTATGCAAACAAGGTCAAAAGGGAAACAAGTTGAACCTATTGACTTAGAAATTGAACACACTTTTCGAAGAAGGAGATAGAGCATGATGTGGAAGGAGGATAAAATGTGAACGTGCAAGATAACGCACCTCAATTCAATGCAAATCTTCCTCAACAAGCCTATCAAAATCATGGAGCTTTCAACAACCAAGCTTTGCTTCAACAAATGGTGCAACAAGTTCTAAGGCAACAAGGCTTTCCACAAGCTTATGCTCCTCCACAACAAGCTTATGTGCCACCGCCACCACCTCCGGTGCAACATGGAGTTCAATAATGATCAAAGAGTGATTCAGGATTTCTTTATGCCAAGGGCAATTCCACAAAGGATGGGACCACCAATCAATGCTAACAACTTTGAATTTAAAGCGGGCTTGATTTCTATGGTGAGAGAGCAACAGTTTAGTGAAACCCCGAATGAAGATCCTAATGCTCATTTAGCTCAATTTATGGAGATTGCCAACACCGTGAAGATGAATGGGGTGAGTGAAGATTGTATCAAGATGAGGTTGTTTATATTTTCATTGAGGGATCGTGCTCGAATATGGCTATCTACCATTACTCCCGGTACGTGCAACACATGGGATGAACTTGCACAAATGTTTTTGAACAATATTTTCCACCTTCTAAGATGCTTCAAATGAAGAGCTTGATCACTCAATTCAAGCAAATGCCTCAATAGAGCTTTTATGAAGCGTGGGAATGGTTTAAGAATATGCTTCGCAAGTGTCTACAACATGGATTCCCGGAGAATCAACAAGTTGGATTTTTCTATCAAGGTTTGGTGAATGGACAAAGAGTACTTGTTGATGCTTCTGCGGGTGGATCCGTACTTGGTGTAACTCCAGAAAGGGCCATAAAAATATTTGAAGAGATTGCTACAAATGTTTATCAATGACCATCGGAGAGGGTTAGTGGATGCTATGGATTTGAGAGTTTTGATCAGGGCAACAATTTAGCGTGAAGAGTGTTAGTGTTGATCAAAGTCCGCCAAACATGGAAAAGATAGTGGCGGAGGTTATGAAATAAATGAGCTTGAACCAATGTGTGAATAATCAAGGAGCTAATATGGTTTAGGGGCTACAATTCGATCAAGGTGTGCTACCTTCGAATATTGTGAGTGGAGAACAATGGGCCAACTCAATGCCACGAGTGGAAGATGTGCAATACATGCAAGGAAGAAGTTACCAAGGGAATTATCAAAACAATTACCAAGGTAATTTCAACCAAAGTCAAGGGAACTATCCACCAAAGCAAGGAGGCTTTAATGGTCAAAGTAGTGGAAGCTCATACCCACAACAATAACAAAGGCAAGGTAACTATTCCTACTCTAATCCGAGCAATGCGGTTGCGTATCCTCCGGGGTATCAACCGGGGGCTAAGGCACCAAACAACGAGGGACGAGCATCGATCGATGAGCTACTTGAAAAATTGTTGGCATCAAACAAAGCTCGAGATGCATTGGACAAAGCTCGAGATGAGGCATTGAAAAATATGGAAGAAGTAAATTAAAAGAGGCTCAAAGCTTTGGAGTATAATGTGGGACACATTACAAGTACCTTGAGTGCTCAACAAAAAGGGAAGTTTTCGGCTACAACTGAGGTTAATCCGAAAGCTCAATGCTTGTTTGTTGAAATAGAAGAGGAACGAAAGGTTGAAGAAGGGTTGGTGGAATGCAAGGTTGGTGAAGAAATTGAAGAGATAAGTAAGAAAGAAGAGAAGGGGCCTAAATAGATACCTAAGTGGAAAAGGGTGCAAGAGGAAAAGAAAGTGGAGGAGAAGGTGAAAGAAGAGGAGTACAAACGTGACTATTGGGGTATTCCGATCACTCCATTCCCTATTCCCTATCCACAAATATTTGTAAAAGAGGAGAAGAAAAAAGAGTTTGAGGAACATGTCAAATCTCTCAAAAAGAAGTATGAGGAGAAAAAGAAAGAAGAGCTAACCGAAGCAAGCGAATCAATGCAAAAAGGGGGACCTACAAAAGTTGGTGATCCAGGGAAATTCATAATCCCTTGTGATTTTGAAGGGAAGGAAACTCTTGAGGCATTGTGTGACTTGGGGGCGAGCGTCAATGTGATGTCTTATGCCACTTTCAAAGACCTTGAAATTGGAGAGCTAAAGCCTACTACTATCCGTCTTGAAGTAATAAATGGAGAGGTTGTGAAGCCACTTGGGATTGTTGAAGACGTGGAGGTGAAAGTGAAGTGGCTAGCTTTCCCAGTTGATTTCATGGTGTTAGAAGTAAAGGCGGATCTTCGAGTTTTACTCATTTTAGGAAGGACATTTCTAGCGACGGGAAGAACGAAAATTGATGTTGGTAGAGAAGAGCTTTCTTTGAGCTCAAATGGAAGAAGTGTTGCATTCTTGTGCAATAAGGAAAAAGGAGTCAAATCTCATTTGAAGCCTCCGGATGATCTTATGGATCATGACTCTATTCTCTTTGACAACTTAAACTCATTTCTTCAGGATTATATGAAATTGTCAAATGCTAACTTGTCTTCTTGTGATGTTGATAGGAAGAAAGGTCCGGACCTTGATTGGAAAATTGATAAAAGAGAAAGAGAAAGTCCACTAGAAGCTTTTCTTGATAATGATTTGATGCTCGTGAACAAGAATGGTGAAGTGAAGCTTGTGGACAAGAAGAGAGCGAAGCAAATGTTCAAAGTTAGGATGTGAGGAGAAAGTGTGGTGGACCACCATTTGGTTCAATGATCGTGAAAATTCGTCCGGCTTGAAGACATTTAACTTAGCGCTAAATGGGAGGCAGCCCATTCTTTTTATCTTTTGATGCTTGTTTTGTTGTTTGGTCTTGTAGGTGGATTGTGCTTGAGAGAAAGGTATAGTGAAGAAATAGAAGTGCTTCATGGATTTAAGTAGGAATGTCTCACCACTTGTTGCAAACTTAATTCTCGACGCTTATCTCTAGTTAAGTTTGGGGGGCTAGTGCGTGGTGGACATAGCTTGAGTCATGTGGATGCGTATACTTCTCTACAAGAAGATCGTTGATAGAAACTACAAGGGTAAGTCCCACCACTTTTTGTAACCTTAATTCTCAACTCTTGTTTCGATTTAAGTTTGGGGGGAGATTGCGTGGTGTGACTCACCATTTGAGTGTGCTTGATATGATGATATATTGATGATGATAGGTCTTCTTGTAAAATTGGTCAATTTAAAAAAAAATTTCATGAGTTTGGTTGGATTTTGGTATGATTGGTTGTGTTGAAGTGCATGATAGTCCATATTTTTAATGCAATTGTTGATCTAATGGTGTTGTATGAGTTTTTGAGTATGAATGAAGGGTATTGGAAGCACGAATGGAGCTTGAGCGAACGCTTTCCTTACCAAATGCCTATTGAGGGAGTACTCTACACCTTATCGCTTCTAATTGATTTTGATTTGGATTGAATGGATTAGCATGCTACTTTATGTGTTATGTTTTTGGGAAGTTTACTTTTTAATCAAGGATGGGATGCTTGTGAGCTTAATTGATTATGGATGATATGAATGTATACTTTATTTTCTTATGATGGTTATTTTTATTCTTGCATGTTATGTGTTTTTGTTTTGTTTCTTGTTTGTTGAGTCTTTATTTTATGTTTTGTGTGTTTTTTTTTTTTTGGGTATGTTTGGTGGTTTGTTTAGGGAGTTTGTGAGTCATTTTTGAATATGAGTGATATATGTTGTGGTGATAAGTGATGAAAAGTTATGATTAAGAATCTCTACACTTTCGAATTGTGACATGTTTTACTTAACTTATTCAATTTTGAGATGGATGTGGTGTAATAAGTCCTTAAGGTCCGAGCACAAGCTTGTGAGCATTTGAGCCTCAACCGTGCATACATGGTTTTTCTTTATGAGTGAATCGATTGTGTTTGATAAACTAGAACTTGCTCAATGACTATAGGAACGAGCCCGATTTGTGGAGATTAGTGACATGATCTAAGGCCATTCTTATTATTTATAGTCATTGCCATTTACTTCCCTACCTTGAAAATCATCCCATATGAGCCTTATATACATACCTTTTGTGTGAGTCATTGAGAAGATGGTAACTAGAAAGGTTTGATGAGGAAGAAAAATAAGAAAAGAAAATGGTAAGTAAGCAAGAAAAATGATGAAATGAGCAAAACTAAGAAAATAACATGCAACCTCATAACAAGAAAATGAGCAAAGTAACAGCAAAATGCTCAAGTATTTAAAAGTCCAAAGAAGGAGGCATGAATCAAACGAAGCTCAATCCAAGGAAAGTTGATGATTAGTGCTTGTGAACATTAAAGACAAGAAAAGAAGAAAGAAAAGTGGTGAAGTTGGAGAAATTGGTCATCTCTTTGATTACTTACACATGATTAGTCACTATTATCCATATTCTTCCTACCCTACCAAAGAGCCTATCATTACATCCTTAATGAAATACTTTTTTGATCACTAATGGAAATTTTGGTGGTTTGTGAATGTAGTCCACGAGCAAGCTTATAGCGAGTTAAGCCAATCGATTGATGAGTGTTGTTTTACCTTACTTAAAAGAGTGTTGAGTGAAATTGATAACCTATGTGAGGTTTGGACTAAAAAGGGACTATATTACACTTTGTTCTCTTGTGATTGAACTTGTTAATTCCTCATGTCATGAATTTAATGTTATAGGATGACTTAGCATTAATTGTGATTCTTATTGATATCGATGTGTTATTACTTATGTTGGTTTAATCTTTTCCTAGGTGAAAATCTCTCTCCCCTTGTTTTATCATTTTCGTTGTTTGGGGACGCACAACACTTTAAGTTTGGGGGTATGATGAGTGATATTTTCACCTAGTTTTTAGTATCTTTTTATGTCTATTTTCATATTATTTATCCATATTTTATGTGTTATTTGGTTGTGTTATGTGTTTTCATGGAAATGTGTGTGAATGAACTTAAACGTATGTAAAACAAGTGAAAAAGGAGCAAAATGGAGTCGGGAGCTGAAACGAGCAAGAAAACGAGCTGACAGGACCCAACTCGAGTTGCAAGGTCCAACTCGACTTGCAACTCGAGTTGAGAGAAGGTGGAGTTAGGGTCTAGAATTTGCCCAGAGAGCTTACTCGAGTTGCAAGGTCCAACTCGACTTGCAACTCGAGTCGAGCTAGGAGCAGAGCGGCGTCCAAAATTTACAGTGAGATAACTCGACTTACAAGCTGCAACTCGAGTTGCTAGCTTGAGTCGAGCTGCCTTTCATGGGATTTTCAGTTTCAGAGCATCGCAACACGACCGAACAGGTGGGTGCACGAGTAGCCAACACAAGTCGAGCTTCTTTAGCTCGAGTTAACACCTTCAACTCAACTCGTGTTGCAACTCGAGTTGGGTAAGGCCAACTCTAGTTGCATGTTTTTTGGGCCAAAATCCAGATTTTCACCTGCCAATGTGTGTAAGTATGTGTAAAAAGCCCATTTGATGTTAAATTCGTTGCCCAACTTGGAGAGGGTATAAATAGCCTCAAGTTCAATATTTCAAAGGGGATTGGAGATTCCACCAAGGGTTTGCATATCTACACCTAGATCACATACCATTTCCTTCCATTCACACCATCATCTTCATCCATTCACCATCCATTCTATCTACCATCATCCCACCATCAAAACCTTCATCCAATTGAGGAAAAGAAGCAAGGAAGAGAGGAAGATTGCAAGCGAAGAAGAAGATCACCATTGGAAGCATCTAAGGGAGTTTTCATCCAACTTCTATATTGTATACTATTGTTTATCATGTTTTGTAAGGATCTTAATGTCTATGTTAATGTTCATATGAATATGGTAGGTTAATCTCCCTTGTGAGATTAGCAACATGAGAATTGTTGGATAATTTTGGGGATTTGTGAATTTGAATTCATATGTTGATTGGATCTTTTATTTTCTATCATTGATTATTAATTGCTTGATTTGTATTGTTGATTTGTGTGTTTAGTTGTTCTAAATATGTGATTAGATTGAGAAATCAATTATATGTTTAGGACAATTAAGTGAATTATTTCATCAAACACTTCATGTGCATTATAAATTGTAAAGAGATTGAGAAATCCTTTAGAGTTTAGAACCCTTTGATAGAACATGTGATTGATTTGATCGAGAGGTTGATTAATCATGTGAAGGGACTCTCATTTCAAGCTTAATTAGTACCTAGTTGGAATTGTTTGAGTGAGAACCAACTCATTGAGCTATGTTTAGAATCATATCATATTCATTCCGAGAGGGAGTTTAGGTGAACTTAGTGTTGGCCCTTAGTCTTCAGTCCATAATTCATATGAATTCGATGCATTTATCCTAGGATTTCCACTTCTTAATTATTGTTAATCTCACTTTTACTAAATTTGGAAAACCACTTTTCATCCATCTATCTTGTTTGCTAATCATTGCCTACTTGCTTTGGTTATTGTTATTTACTTGTTTAAATATCCAAACCATTGATGATTCGTCTCTATAAAATTACAAGAAATGTGAGATCGCTTAAGCACTAGTACCTACCCTATGGTTCGATAAATTATTTTAATTGGTCATCCCTACTACAAAATGGCCAATCATACATCGAATGTTTTAAAGAAGCAAGCAAAGTTTCATCAGAACACTCCATGAGACAGTTTTTTGTAACACTTCTGATGTCAAGGATAATGAGCCGTCCTGAAAATGTGTTTGAAGATTGCTGCACTTATCTTTCAACATATATTCTCTACCGTCAAAGAATGATTATGAGTTTTCCAGGTTAGTCAAATTCTTTAGCATTTTAGACATAATACTATTACTTTTGTATATAGATATCTTATTTGGTAGTATGTCATAATCCATATGATAAATTGTAAATATTTTTTCTTTAAAGTCACCAATTTAATTATTTAACATTTTTAGTAATGTTTTGTATTAATATTAACCTAAATATATATAATATTTTGATAGAAACAATTTTTTTTTATAAGAATACTTACTTTACATATTCACTAAATATATTGCATGTGCTTTATTAAATATTTTGTTTATATGCTATAAGCATGTTAATATCATGATCTTTATTTTTATTTGTATTAAAGGATGCAAACCTGATATGTTCATTCAATTAGTTATTATTAATAATCTTCCGTTAAACAAGATTGAATTCATTTATAATATCATATTACATTACTTATTTCTAAATCATTGATATTTGAATATGCAATAATGATTATTTATGCCCAAATTAGTAATTCGTTTGATCATGAAAGCATTTATAAACATTTAATTAATTATTAATTGTTATTACAACCTAACTAATGAATTCATTGCATTAGTTAAGAAATATAAAACATGCACATTGTGTAAGATTTTAAATAAATTGTAGACTCTAATAATTGTGAGTCTCAGTCGACTGATAACTTATTTTCCGGCATTAAACATAGCAGGTTTAATAATGACGAAGGATGAGATCATAGATGCAACCCTGTTGGAAATTAAATTTTTTTAATGGAAAGGGAAAATCATTGAGTGACTATGAAGGGGTGATAGTTCCCACATTTGATCGTGAGACATATCTTAAAAATCGAATGATGATCATCAAATTGTGCTATAATAGACATGAAATACATGTGGAATATGAGAGCCTATTACATAAGATCAATGAGGAGCAACTATATGTGTATGATACAATTTTACAGTCTTTGTCTGGCCATTTGGTTTTTTATTCTTTGTATATAGATGTGGTGGGACTGGTAAAACCTTCCTTTGGAGAACCTTATCTGCTTTCTTCAGGTCAAAAGGACAGATTGTACTCAATGTTGCATAAAGTGGTATAGTGCTTGTTCACTTTTTTGTGCATCCCCAAGTGTAGAGAATCAATTGCAGCTCAGCGTGTGATCAAGTAAAAATATCGTACCCAAAGGATAATTCTAGATTCACTGTTTAATTCAATTTATAACTACTCTAATTTAAGACAAATCTGGATTTTATAAGAGAATTAATTAAACCTAAGAATGTAGAAAATAAAAACTAAAATAATAAAATAGCAAATAAAATTAAGAATGAAGTGTTTAAGAGAGAAGATAGATAGCTCTAGGAAATCCAGTTTAAATTGGTTAACTTAATTCACTAGACAATCGGCTAGAATTCCTGCATATTTTATGGAAGCAAACTCTTAATTATATTAAATCCCTTTTTTAAAGTAAATTTAACACATGAACCTGGTTTAAACCCTCCGATGCAAAAGAATAATTTCTACTCCCTTTCTAGGTACTTCATGCAAAATTTCATTAAAGAGAGCACTAGATTTTCCTTTATAGGTACTTAAGAATTAAACCCTAATTCCCACCTAATAATCTAAGAAACCAAATCCTCTGGATTGGTAATTAATAGATATATATTAAGTGTCTAATATTAATTATTCTAATGAATAAAAGTCATATGGTTAGATCCCCTTTACCCATAATAGATTGACAAAATTCATCCATTTATGGCACAAGCAACGAGCATAAATATGCATAAAACAATGACATATCATGAATGTGGACAGACCATATAAGATAAAAATATAAGTCTTAATTCAAAGCATTAATAAAGGAACAAGTATACTGCAGAAATCCAACCTAGTCTAGATCATCAATTCAATCCAATTCAAACCTTCAAAACCTAGAACTATCCAAGAAGTACTAGTCTATGGTGTTACAAGCAACACCCATGGTTAGATATAAAAATAATCCCATGGGTCTATTTTTTAAAATTAAGAAAGATAGAAAAAGAAAAACCCTAGATGTAGCGTGATTTTCCTTTATTTCCTCCATGGTTGTGAACCTTCTCCGTTCTCCTTCTCAAGTAAGCAACACCGATGAACTCTCCAATAGCGGGATGGGTGGATGGGATGGTGAATCTTAATTTTAGTATTGTGGCAGGAAAAGGGTATTGAAAAGTGATGAAGAGTTATGGAGAGTTATTGTTTTGGGACTACCAAGGGCTTCTTTTATAGTTGAGGACTGATAAATCCCGAATTCTAACTCAAAAGTGGGCTTTTTCACGTGAAAAATATGAACGGGCTGAAAAAATGCGATTTGGGTACTCTGAGACATTGCATGAGCCAGCCAGCGTTGGCATGAGTCATGCCAGCCATGGCACGGGTCGTGCCACTCTTCGGCAGCTTACGCAACCTCATGATTTTGACCATAACTTCCTCATACAAACTCCGATTGAGGTGATTTTTGTACTCACGTGATTCTCTCTTTCTCAGCTTTCTATTCATGTAAGGAAATTGCAAAAAAGCCAATATTTGTATGGCACAAGTCATGATGGTCGGCACAGCTTGCGCGACTTCACCGTTTTGATCATATCTTTCTTATCTAAGCTCTAATTGAGGTGTTTCTTGAGCCAAAATGACCTTCTATTCAGTAAATTTCCATCCATATATCATATGACCCGTTTGAACACTCATAAAGATACAAAAAATTATGCACAAAGGACATGTATTTTTCAGCACTCTTTCACAATTCACTCTTCATTCCAACTTTACACTTTTGATTATTTCGACCTAAAAACACGAAATAACACCTCAAATATACCAATATATTAAATATATGAAAATTAACCATTTAGTGCTAAAATAAGAATATAAATTCTAAAAAATGGTGCTAAATCGGACCCTAAAACATGCAAATTTTTAGACTAAACATATAGCATCACTACTGCTTTCGGGAGGTAGAACTGCTCATTTAAGATTCGCCATAGCTATAAACATCCACGAAGAGTCCATCTGTAATATCAGATAGGGAAGTCATCTGGCTCAATTGTTGTCAAAATGTAAACTTATCATTTGGGATGAAGCTCCAATGGTAAACTGATATTGTGTTGAGGCTTTTGACAGAACAATGAGGGATAAATTGCAGCTAACCAATCCAAAAGTTGCCTCAAGGCCATTTGGTGGTAAGATAGTCATTTTTGGTGGAGATTTTAGGCAGATTTTACCCGTGATCCCCCAAGGTTCAAGACAAATAATTGTTGGAGTGATAATAAACTCTTCATATCTGTGGGATGAAATAAAAGTTTTGAGGCTTACCAAAAGATGCGTTTGATGAGCTTGCCTACGAATTCAGATACAAACGAGCTAAGAAGTTTGCAGAATGGGTAGCCAACATTGGTGATGGAATAGTGGGTACGTATATAGAATACGAAAGTGATGTTAAAATTCCAGATGATATTCTACTAGCATACCATGATGATTTGATTAGTGCAATTGTTGACAGCGCCTACCGTAACTTGGGAAATGTGATTAATAATCCAGAGTACCTGCAGGATAGAGCTATTTTGGCACCAACACTTGATGTTGTAGACTTAATCAATGACTACATGACAGAATGAACAACAATGAATTGAAATCATACTTCAGCTCTGACTCTGCATGCAAATCGGATGCTAATGTTGATATACTTGCTGATGTACACACTCCTGAATTCCTGAATATGCTTAAGTGCTCTGGAGTATCGAATCACAAGCTGAAACTCAAGGTTGGAACCCCAATAATGCTACTCCGTAATATTGATCACTCAAGAGGTTTGTGTAATGGAACAAAGTTGTTAATTATAAAACTAGAAAAACACGTTATACACGCAAGGTTATTGACCAGTAATAATGCAGGTAAGTAGTGTTGATACCAAGGCTAACATTAACACCCACTAATGTTAGACTACCTTTCAAGTTCCAAAGAAGGCAGTTCCTAGTCATTGTTTCATATGCAATGACTATCAACAAGAGTCAAGGCCAGTCTCTCACAAATGTGGGTTTGTACCTAAAAAGACCAGTTTTTAGTCATGGCCAGTTATATGACGATGTTTCAAGATCAACGACCAAGGTAGGGTTGAAGATTCTTTTTGGAAAATGATGATAACACCGAAAGATGTATTTGTAAGAATTATGTTTTTAGAGAGGTTTTCAGAAACATTAGATTATTATCTTAATACTTTAATAACACTATGATACTTATTGGTGTTTTGAAACCCTTGCTTTGCTATGCTTAAGAGATACTAGCAATATTGTTTTAGTTTTTAAACCAACTAAAACACGATAAATGTTGAGAAATATAATTAATGTAACTAAATTACACATCACTTTAAAGCGCTCTGGAGATGACACGTCAGCAAGAAAAGTTATATATATATATATATATATATTACATTAATTTCTTAAAAATAACAAATAACAGAAAATAGAGCTACTACCAAAAATATATAAATACACTGTGATTTGCCTCCCTAAGACATATCAGAGCAAAAATCATTAATTTTGTTATCATGTAAAAATTCACATAAATTCCGACAACAACAAGTATGCAAAAGGGAGCAGTAAACAAATGATAAACAAAAAAACAATCCAAAAGCAATGCCAATAGGATCTCTGATAAAATTTAGCTCATATGCATCCAAATTAAACAAAAATGTTTTAACTTAAAGCAACTTTAGAGCATGGACAACAAAATAGCAGCTACCCTACTACACAATCTTTGGAATTTCTTCACCCCCATTGGAGAAAAAATGAATAAACAATGGGGGTAGATTAGAGGAAGAATGCCATTACAATGAGCTTCAGCTTATCCAAGTTATAGAGAGCGATCCCTCATTTCCTTGTCTTCTCAGTTGGGTGGATGGCTTCGAAAAATTTAATTTGGGGTGTTCTTTGTGTGTGCGAGTTTGTATCAAGGTGAGAAGGTAGAGATGAGGGCGAATGGAGATAGAGGAGAGGAGAGCAGGATGAGGGAGAGAGGGGGAACTATAGATTTAGATCTGAATTTATAGCCCAAAACTGCATGGCGATTTCTTACTTTTAAAAGAATTATTTTAAATAATTATGTGTTTCTTATTTTTAATAACGATTAAATTTTTTATATTTTATTTATTTATTTGGGTATCATTGATTAACTACTAAATCTTTTAATGCAATAAATTAAGAGTGAGTCTCATGTAAATCGGGTTTACATGCAACCCCTATTTTTTAAAATATTTTTTATTATATAAAAAATTACTCTTAGAGTAATAATATTTATATAGAAGAGTAATAATTCATTTCTCTAAAGAGTAACTTTTAATTTTTAATTTCCTAAAAAGTAATCGATAAATCAGAGTTCACAAGAATTTGAAGAGTAATTTTTTAATTTAGAAGAGTAACAATTTATATGTCTAAAGGGTAATTTTTTATGTACTAAAGAGTAACAGGGTTTACATATTAACGTATGTAAACTCTGTTTACACAAGTGTTTGTGATATATTAATATGTATCAAATTAAATCATATATAAAGGGTATACAGAATATTCCATATAATATTCACTCTCATCCAACCTATAAATAATATTTTTTGGTTATTTATTCTAAATACGCATTCTATTCTCCAAGAGTATAGGAATTTTCTTCAAGTTTCTCCAGAGAATTAATTTATGAAAGTATAAAAATTTATTTCGGTAGAGCGAATCAAGTAAAGATTTGATCTACCTATAAAAAATCGATTTAAGTATTCCTTAAGAGGAAGAAAACTGATTCAAGTATTCTTGAATTGATTTACCTCTAAATGAATCGATTCTTCAAGAGGAAAATGATCAAGTTTCTTGAATTGATTTACATCTTAAGAATCGATTCTTCAAGAGAAAGAGGATCGATTCACTTGAATCGATTTACATCTTAAAAATCGATTCACGATCTCACACAAGACTTGCCCCAAGATCTATTACTAGGAGATGCATACTTTGATAATAATTGTACTTAAATTCAATGAAAAAATGAAATACTATCAACTACGTACATTAATATACATCAAATAGACAAAATGTCCTAATCTTTTTGCGCATTTTTTTAGAGAAACAGATGGAGTAATAAATAGTTTTCAATTGTATTATGTTATAAGGTAACATTTAAAATAAAAAATTAGAAGTCAAGATTCTTTCAAATTATAATTAAATATATGTTAACTTTTTACATGATTTTAGTTATATGTCACATTATCAAAAGTCAAATGTATACTCTCTCCGTCTCATACTTATATTCACACTTTCTGCTTTCATCTGTCTTATACTTATGTTCACCACCCAAAAAAGGAAATTTCACATTAACCAAAAATCTCAAAAGTTATCTTAATTTTAAAAATATCACTCCCACTTAACACACATAACATACTTTATAATTTATTTATTGCCTAAAAATACCACAATACCCATAAAAAGTCAATAAAATTGGTCAAAAAGTAACTTTTCTTAAACTCTGTATCTACAGTATCGGTAAACTTAACTATGGGATGGAGAAAGTAATTTGTTGCAAATTCTTTACATTGATGAAAGAAATTGTCTAACTATATATATAAAAAAATCTCCCTAATTAATACTGAATCGTTATATGACACAGATTATTTAATTGTAAAAATAAGAATAATATTTAAATGATCCAGCGTAGTACGCGGGTTTCATACTATACATATATATATATATATATATATATATATATATATATATATATATATATATATATATATATATATATATATATATATATATATATATATATATATATATATATATATATATATATATATATATATATATATATATATATATATATATATATATATGTGTGTGTGTGTGTGTGTGTGTGTGTGTGTGTGTGTGTGTGTGTGTGTGTGTGACTGCTTTTTAACTGTTGCTATTTTGGTCGTCGGTAAATTTAATGAAGAAATTACTTATAATGTTATTGACAAAATTTGTGACTGCTTTCCAACTCAGTGATTTATGACAGTTTCAAATAGTCATAAATTTCGTGATGAAAAAATACCGTCACAAAAATAAAACAAATAAAAAGTTGAAAATTTAAGAACCATGAATGCTATCATATTATTGGGAAAGTCAATAGGCGTCTTATTGTCGTCCGTTGGCCGAAAATTTTTGGAGGAAAGATGATGAATGAAGAAATGAGGAATAAAAAATGGAAAAAAGTGATGGAGATTTAATGGAGATATCAAATATAATTATGTCAATTATCGTTTGTGCCCAAAATACACAAACAATAATAATACCAACAACAAACAACTTTTATAACAAATCTAACCAATATGCACATTTTGGACTTTAATTCCCTTACTATTCAATAAATTATACCCAATATATCCCATGTCGATATGAATGTCGGTGTGGGTGACAGTGAGTATTGGTGAGTATCTGATGTCGGTATGGATATGGGTGATGGTATCAGTAAGTGTCGGTATATGTATCGGTGAGTGTCCCATGTTAGTATGGGTGTCGATTTCGGTGTTGGTGAGTGTTGGCGAGGGTGTCGGTGAGTATCGATGACCTCCAGTAGTGGGCGGCGGTGGCGGCTGGCAACCGTCAGTGGCATTGGCAGGTGGGGGAAGGTAGGGTGAGGATTTTTTGGGGTTGAAGCATTTTGGACTTTTTAGGGTGCAATTGGTTAGAATTGTCATAAAAGTTATTTGTTGTTGGTATTGTCAATTTAGTTAAATAAATGAAATTTTTTCAATTCTCCCAATATAATTAGTAAATTAAGATTTTGATTTATTTCCTTTTATTTATATTTATCATTAAGTGGTAGATCTTGTTATCACCTATAAATAGGTGATCTTGTAATTGTTTTAGAGGAGTTGAATTGATAAATGAAATGAGAGTTTTCTCTTAATTTCTCTTACGATATTCTTATGAATCAATGTATCTGAGTTTTCTATTTTCCAATATTTTTTAGGAATCAGCGGATTATAGAGTTTGTTCTACGCATTATCATCCTTTAATACGCTTTCGCTGTATCAGTTGGTAATTAGAGTTAAATTCTCGATATAGGATTCGAGATTTCAAGTGGTTTATGATGATTAGTCATCGTATGAAGATGATGTTACGCAGATTTACAAATAAAATAGTTTGCTTCTATCCCATCCCATATCATTCAATGAATATGACAGATCATCAATTTTCGATGACGAAGTCAGATTTATTGATGGTGGCCAATCAATCTTCGATGAGGAATATGGTGGAGTTTTCTACGGTAGTTATGATGGCTCACCAATCTTTGATGAAGAAGATTCATATAGGGGCATGGGATTTTTCATGGATGTTGGCTCAAGGAAGTTTGAAAGGGATGAGTTTTTCGGTAATGATTGGTGGCATGGGGAAGCGGTGATTCAACGGGGAACATGGTGATGTGGTACTTTGTATCGGTGGAGCTAGATCGGTAAAGAGTAGCGGACCGACAAGTGAGAAAGCATCGTGAATTTCGAAGGGATAGAATCGGCTTCAAGTGACGACACTTAAGTAGGAAAAGGGTTCGGACAAACCTGATGTAGCTTGATGGTAAAAGGCAACGACGTCATATCGGTACAATGACGGTTTTTTGCTCAAGGTGTAGCAATGGTGCAGTGGTTGCTCAAGGTGGAGCAATGGGACGGTAATTGGTTACGGTGTAGCAATGGTGACGTTTTTGGTCAAGGAGGAGGTGGTGCGGCAATAGTTCCGAATGTTGAGTTAATATTAGTGGGGATCCTTATGACATGTTCAATTGCATGTCATGGAAAAGGATGTAATAATATTAGCTGATCCACAAGTTTGCACACGAACATTGACTTGGCAGGTGATGTAGGGTGTGTGGTGAATGTATATCGATGGCTGAAGGACTTTCAGGGGTAGCCAAGTGCTGGAAGCTGTAGCACCATAAATATCAGCATGTGTTTTCAATATGTACCGTAGAAAATTCTTAAAATGGTTGATTCTAAGTGGTCTACTCATATGGTGGAGTAGGATTCTCAGGATTGAGAATGGATTATCGGTGAAGGCAATGAGGCTTCTTTTATTTTGACAAGGTGGAGATTGTTGGTTTTGTAAAGAATAAAAGAAGAGATTTCTTTTATTTCTTTTGTCCCACATCGAATGAAGAGTAAAAGGGGAGGGATCATTTGTGCACTGCTATATAAGAAAATCCTTGGACTTGATGTCGAGCGCACCAATCAAGTACATTTCAATTTTTGTGTTTGATTCTATTTAAATTCCTTTCTTGTATTCTCGGTTGTGAGAATGAGGAGAAATGTGTGAATTAGTTAAAGATTTGTAAGAGTGTAGGGATTGGGATCGGGGGAGAGAAATTCTATGTGGATGTACAAATTTTTCACATAGTGGTATTTTTTTGTCAGTGGTTTTTCTCCAATTTTGGAATTATGCTTTTTATGATCTTCCTTATTTGTCCCTTAGGAATGACTGTAGATCTGCTTATTCCAAGAATAATTAGAATGTATGGTTGACTCGAGAGAACAGCTCAGCCTGACGGTGTTAAAGAAATGAAGATAAATGTCACGAGTTAATGATTGGGGCATGGGGAGATTATATGTATCTTGTATGGGGCCATTTCTTTTGGTATTGGATGTTTTGTTTCCAATATTGCTAAAGTCAAGGAAATTTCATTTGTCATGACCCCAAATACTTGTTTATATTCTTATTCCATTATATTGATAATAATATGTTTGTCTCCACATAATATCGTATTTTAATTGTGAACTCCTAACTTCTTAATTAGGGGTTTGGATTTCTTTGCTAATTTGATATAATATTATATGCATGAGACATTCATTTGAATAAGTGTTCCTTAATCTAGAGGAGATTTTAAGTCCTAACTAAAGTTTAAACTAATCTGCAGTTTATCCCACATCTGTTAGGATTAGTGATAACTTTAAAATAAAAAGTGATCAATATAATGGTGTTGTGAATCATTTTATAAATAATTTAATTATTATATAAATGAAAAGTGATAATATTTAAAAGAAAAAAGTATTAATATTTTTAATAAAAAGTAATAACTAATTACGAAAGCGTAAAATAATCTAATAATATTGAGATATCTCACAAATGTGTGCACAAAAAATATTACATTAAAGTGACACAAAATGAATATTGATTTTATTTTAAAATTTGGGCAGGTCTTGTATAAAACTATCTCACATAAATATTAATTTTAATTTAAAATTTGGGCAAGTCTTTTGTGAAACCATTTCACATTAAGACCACTTTACACTTTTGTAATGATTTATCACTTTTGTTATATATGTTATTACTTTTTATTAATACTTTAAATTATTCATAAAATAATTCACTGATCGATTCATTCACATTATCACTTACTAAATAAATATTGATTTTATTTTAAAATTTGGGCAAGTCATCTATGAAACCATTTCACATTAAGACCATTTTATGCTTTCGTAATTAATTATCACTTTTGTTATAAATGTTATCATTTTTTATTAATACTTTAAATTGTTCATGAAATAATTCACTGATCGATTCATTAATAATATTATCACTTATTATCCATCTCACGTAAATTTAAATGGTTCATGAAATAATTCACTGATCGATTCATTAATAATAGAAAAAGATTTGGGTGAGACCGACTCACGGATCCTCTTATGTGAGACGGATCATCCATTAACCCAATTAACTAATTTTAAAGGGCCTTATTTGGTTGTTATGAAATTAGAAAATTAAAAAATTAATTGTAGAGTAAAACTAATTAGGTTTAAATAAATTTAAAGGGCCTTGGTTAATATCTAATTAGAAAATTAAAAAATAATTAGAACTTATATGTATTTTTCTCTATGCTTTTCTTATCTAATTTATATTTTTTATTATTTAAAAATATAATAATTCAAATTTTATTATTTATTTAATTAAATATTAGTATAAATTTATAAAATCTGATAATATGTGATGACCTTAAAAGTGATATTCAATTGATAAAAAATGATAATAGTGTTGTGAATTATTTCATACAAAATTATAGAATAAAAAAGTGATAATATTTTTAAAGAAAAGTGATAATATTTTTAAATAAAAGTGATGACTAATTGCAAACGTGTATTTTACTAACAATTTACAAAATGAATAAAACGTAATAATATTTTTAATAAAAAGTGGTTCCTGATCAAAGAAAAATGATACGCGTCTAATTAATAACGAACAAATTGTGATAATATTTATTATAAAAATTGATATGCATCTAATTAATAACGAACAAAATGTGATAATATTTATTATAAAAAGTGATTTCTGATAAAAAAAAGTGATATGCGTCTAATTAAATTATTATTATTTGACGAATAATTTGTCGAACAATAAAAGTAATACTCCCTCCGTCCGCCCCAAAGAGGGCAATTTACTTTTGGGCACGCGATTTAAGGAGTATTATTATTTAATGTGTAGTGGGTAGTTGTATTAGTGGGAGTGTGGACCCCATATTTTAGTTGTATTAGAGGGTGTGTGTGGGTCCCATGTGTGTAAAAAAGGAAATGATCCTCTTTGGAGCGGACGACCAAAATGGAAAAAAGACCCTCTTTCGAGCGGACGGAGGGAGTAATATTTTTAATATAAAGTGATATCCGATCAAGATAAAGTGATAATAAAAGAATTTGACTATCTAATAATTGATAACTAAAAAAAGAGAAACTCTCTTGTGAGACAGGTTTTTTGTGAGACGATTGTGAGACGACTTGACCTATTACTAAAGTATGTTTATTATATAGGTAAAGTATACTTATTTATAATTAAAGTATGTCAATAATGAATCATATTATAATACCCCAAAATCATACTTTAATTCATCATTTATCATATTTTAGAAAATATACTTTAATAACCATTAAGTATACTTTATCTATATAATAGGCATACTTTAACATATCTCACAAACCGTCTCACATATATAACGTCTCACAAGAGAATTTGTTCCAAAAAAAAATTATGGGTTCACTTACTGTTGGATACATAAAATAATGCATAATTGCTATAAACTACATGACTCAAAGCACTTATACTTATAACTACACAATTATGATTGTGATACCATAAATACCCTTATGTGTTTGTACAATTTGTTTGCACAAATTTGTTTAGCACAATTTGGTTTGCATAATTTTATTTTGCACAATTTTATTTCTACACATTTTGTTTGCACATTTTAAGTTTTGGCGGAGGTCTGGCAGCTGGCGGTGGTTCGGCAGTGGGTGGGTGGGTGAGGGGTAGGGTTTTTGGTTTAAAAGTGTATGAGATTATAAGGTTATATTTGATATTTTATTTTAATATTTTGTATGTTAGAGTAATTATTTGAATTTATTGTATCTTATAGTAATTTAGGGTAAAAGCGTGTATCTATGAGTGGTTTTTCCAAAAATCACTATAATTGAATAATTAATAATAATAATAATAATAATATAATATAATATAGGCAAAGACTTGTGTGAGACCGTCTTGCGTAATGACTTACGTGAGACGGTTAGAATGTGATAACCTTTATATTGAAAAAGTGATACTAAATTAATGAAAAGTGATAATGTTATTTCGTGAACAATTTATGTATAAATCAAATGTGATAGTAATATTTTATAGCGAATATGATAATTTTTTAAAAAAGTACAAAATAGTCTCACGTGAGACGGTCTCATGCAAGACCTACCCTATACCCTATAATATAATGTACTCCCTCCGGCCACTTACAAGGTATCCATTTTACCATTTTGGGCGTCCACTTCAAAGGTATCAATTTTCCTTATTTGGTAAAAAAATACATCATGTGGCCCACCACTTCCCTCTAATACAACTACCCACTTTACATATAATAATAATACTTCTTAATCCAAGCGCAAAAAGCAAACGAGTACCTTATAAGTGGCCGAAGGGAGTAATATTTATTAAAATTGAAAAAAAAAATTAAATACCTGTTTCAAAATTGCGCTGATAGCGCCACAATTTCATTAAACGTCGGTAATCTTAACTAACAAAAACCTAACAGCGTCCCTGTTGTGCTTTAATTATTTTTTATTTTTTATTTTTATTTTATATTAATGGGTAGATAAGATTCGTCTCACATAAGTAAATTCGTGAGACGGTCTCACCTAAGATTTACCCTTAATAATGTTATCGCTTATTATCCATCTCACGTAAAGACGAAACCATCTCACATAATTTTTTAACTTAAAAATTTGACTTGATGATCAGCTCATCTGATGTAATATTTGCCACGAAAAAAAATGTTCAGGTAAATTAAAATTGGTAAATTAGAAAGCATATTTTAACAATAATTAAACATACTTTATAAATATAATAGCCATACTTTAATCGGTCTCACAAGCTGTCTCACAGAATTAAGATCTCACAAGAGACTTTGTCAAATTTGTAATACACAGATTTTAGAAACTTACTAGTAATGTCCCCGCGCGATGCGCGGAATAATCGCACAGACAAATATTATGTATATTATTATATCAAAATTAATATAAAATAAATAAATAAAAATAAATAAATGAAAAAATCTCTTAATTTACTTATATTTCTCTACACTTTGAGATATATTACTTTATTTTTGTCAACAAACTTTCTTAAAAGACCAAAACTTTATTTTTTTACTCCCTTATTAAAAGTCATGGAGTTCTCTTTAATTAAAGCTTTAACTGACAGATCAAGTTATGAAATTTAAACAAATAATAATAATAAAATAAAATAATGTTAAATAATTGTAAAAATTAATGTAAAATGTCAACCGTCTTAATATATTTGAATATAGAATACTTTTATTTTTTAAAAATAAATACAATGTGTTCGTAATTATTATTGTTATTATTATTATTATTACTATTATTATCATTATTATTATTATTATTAGAAAAATATTATATAAAATATTTGTATGGATAATTCATAAAAGAATAAAGTATTAGCGACGCTCCATCAACCTGTTATCTTAAAAAGGCAGAGACATATATGAGACCGTCTCACATAAGCCCTTTCGTGAGATGGTCAGAAAGTGATAGCTTTTAAAAAGATAAGTGATAATTAATTAATAAAAAGTGATAGTATTATATCATGAACAATTTATAACATAAATAAAAAGTTATAACATTTATAGTGAAAGTGATGACATTTTATATCGAATATGATAACTATTTTAAAAAGTGAAAAATGGTCTCACGTGAGACGATCTCACGCAAGACCTACCCCTTTAAAAAATTAATAACTTTTCACTTTAATTTAATAAAAAATATTTATCTTTTATTATTATTATTATTCAATAAAAATAATATAATTAGTAATTACTGTTTAGATAGTTCAACTATTTTATTATCACTTTATTTTAATTGGGTATCACTTTATATTAAAAACGATATTACTTTTTATTCATCCTACAAATTGTTCATAAAATAATTTAATTAAAAGGTTATTACTTTTTGTTTATTATATATCACTTTTTATTAAAAATACTATCACTTTTTATTATTCTATTGACTTGTTCGTGAAATAATTCAATTATACGGATATCACTTTTCTTTTATTATGAATCACTTTTTATCCAAAAAAATATTATCACTTTTTATATATTCTATAAATTATTTGTAAAATACCATTTGATAATTAGTTATAACTTTTTATTAAAAATGTTATCACTTTTAGTTTAAAATATTATTACTTTTTATTTATATTATAAATCGTTCATATAATATAGTTTACAGCAGTGTTATCACTTCATCAATTGAATATCACATTTTATAAATGTATACTATATTCAAATAAAAAATAAATTAAATGAATAAAATATTTAAATAAGTAAAAATTTAAATAATAAAAATATAATTTAAAAAATAACATTATATTTATATAAAAGACCTAATTAATTTACTTTTATAATTAAATTTTCAAATTTCTAATTTGACTACACACGTATCTAAGACATAGTTCGTGGCATACAATCGAAGAAAGCTGGGCAGGGTCCTTAGAAATAGGGTAGGTCTTGCGTGGGAGCGTCTCACGTGAGACCGTTTCATGTGAGACCATTTTTTACTTTTTAAAATAATTATCACTTTCGTTATAAATCGTTAACACTTTCACTATAAAATGTTATCACTTTTTATTTATACTATAAAATGTTCATAAAAGAGCATTATCACTTTTCATTAATTTATTAGCATTTTCTTCCTAAGAGTTATCACTTTTTGGCTGTCTCACATAAGCTCTTACGTGAGACGGTCTCACATAAGTCTTTGCCTTAAAAATATATAATTAATGGGATAATAGGTGATCCGTCTCACATAAGAGGATTTGTGAGACGGTCTCGCCCAAATTTTTTTCTAATAATAATAATAATAATAATAATTTTGAAACTCTAAAATTAGTGTAAATTACATAACTTAATTAAAAAAAAATATTGAAACTGAAAAATTGGTAAATTATCAATTTGGGGTTTGAATTATTTTTTCTATCAATTTGTGGCCTGAAATATGTAAAACTATCAACTCAGGGCTTGAATTTATCAAATATTATCTCCTATTTTATCAATTTGGGGCCTAAATTCAGGCCCTGAATTGCTAGTTATACATATTTCAGGCCCCAAATTGATAGCAAAAATAATTTAGGCTCTGAATTGATGGATTACCCATTTTTAGATTTTGAATTGATAAAATTCCAAAAAAAAGAACTAAATAAAGTTAGTGTTTGAATTAAAAAAAAAGAAAAATTACTCATAGGTACACCCTTTGTACCCATAATTACTGTGAGATACAATGATTTAAAAAATTACTCTCACATATAAAATATTAAAGTAAAATACCAAATATAACACTAAACTCATACACTTTTAAATCACAAACCCTAAACCCTCACCAATGCCGGACAACTGCCGGACCTTCGCCGGATATACATTATTTTTGCTGCACAATTTTTTAAAGCACACACTTTTGCTGCACATGAATTTTCATGTTGCACACAAACATTTATGTGCAGCACATTATAAGGGTACTATTGGAATATCACTTTATATTTTTGCAGTTAGTAGCAATATTTTTGTATGTTTGTATCCCATAGTAATAAAGGACTTTTTAATGTACCTAGTAGTAAGCACCCCAATTAAATGTATACATTTTTATTCATAAATATATATATATATATATATATATATTTATTTATATTTGTATATATTTTTGAAAGTGAGTGCACCCATCTTAGGGTGCACCCGGGTGCACAGTAAGTAGTCATAATAATAATGCAATTTAAAGATATTCATAAAATTGTTTTTTAATAAAATATATTGATTTATGAAACTTATAATATAAATATAAATAAATATATATATATAGTATAAATCAATACGCGGGACATGAAATTATTATTATAATATTAAAAATATAATTTACTAACAAAAAAATACTATATTTTAGAATAAAATTAATATGTATTAATAGAAGGAAATAAAAGTATTATAAAAAAATTAAAAGTAAGATCGTATCAAAATAAACTCTCATTTGATATCTAAAGTAAAAATTATAGTAAAACTAAATAAAATATTAATGAAACTAATTAATAGAAATTCAAAAAATAAAAAAATATATAGAATGGAAAATTATAAAAAATACGTATATTTTAATCTGAAAAAATTAAAAAAAGAATAAACATAATTTACATACTTATAAAAAACATTAAAATAAAAAACAATTAAAAAATAATGAAAATTTATTAAAAAGAATCATAAAATAAAAATTAAAAGAAGTAAAATTAAATTAATATAGATCAATTTGAAAAAATAAGAAAAAAAAATAAATCATAACAAAATTATTTAAAATAAATTGAAATTTTGTCCATAAAAAAAATTAATAATAAATAATAGCAAAAGAAAATTTTAATTTATGTATTAATTAAAAAAAATTAAAAACAAAAAAAATGATATTAACCAATAGAAATCAATTAAAAATAATAATATAAATTATTAAGAAGAAACAAAAAAATTAAAAGAAGTAAAATTAAATTAATATAAATCAAATCTAAGAAGTCTAATTATATTGTGCATCCGGGTGCTCCCTAAGATAGGGTACCCACATTCAAAAACATATACAAATATAAACAAAAACGTATACTTCAATTATGAACAAAATGTATACAATTTAATTGTTAATATTTTTAATGAAAAATTGAGTGTAAAAAAACATACAATTATTAAAAAAAACTTATATACACTATTGAATAAAAAGTTATACACATATGGATGCTAGTTTTTTTAATGAAAAACTTAGTGTGAAAAAAGTATACAATTATTAAGAAACACGTATACAAAATATAATAATATGTATACAAAATAAAATAAAAAATTATACACATATGGGTGCACTCTTGCACCGTATGTACCTAATATCAAGTCTTTGAAGAATACAAATAAATATGAAAAGAAAAATAAATCATAATAAAATTCGTTTAAAAATTTGTAAATTTGGCCAAGAAAAAAGTTTAACAAAAAGAAATGAGACAAATTCAATTCAAGTAGTAGCACTAATAATAATAATAATAAACTGAATAAAAAAATCAAAAATAATATAAAGAAAAAAAAATTGTAAAAGAGACATGATATTATTTTTGAAAAAAAAATGGTACCTTTTTTTTGAATCTTGTAAGCTTTTGTTCAATTTTCATGGAAGAGAATGAATGAGAAAATTTTATTTATAGATAGATTTTTAATATATTAAAGATATCTCTTTATCTTCTAAAAAAATAATAATTAATATAAATAATATTAAGTAAATATATATTTATATATGAATAGATATCTCCTATTAATTATAATAAATAAATATATTAATTAGGACAAGCTCATAAAATAAATTAGGGTTTATTATTGAGGGATACACAGTTTAGAGGTACACAAATTCATGTTAATCTCCCTAAAATAACCTTTATAGGCGCCACTTATGGCTGAATCTTCAATAGATTTCCATCATGTGGGCATCCTCTTTCACCGGCAGTCTCCGCCGTCACTGATTAGGAGCCTTCCGCTTTCACCAACCGTGCGGTTTTTAGATTCAAACGCGGCACCCACGTTTTGCTATCGGCCGTGATATCTCAGATCCGAACACGACACTCACGATTCTTGCTATCGGCTGAGTCAATTTCTCTATTTTTCTCAGCCACCGCTTAGCGCTGCCCTCGTAGGCCCGATTGCGGTTGCTGCTTCTGATTTCACTGCCTAGGGCATCGTATCCACTGCCATCGCTTCAATCGGTGATCTAGGGCATACTATTCTCCATCGCCGCTTGATTAACCCGCAGAATCTTCCATCAGTGCGCCTCCCAGCCAATTCTGGCTTCTATTGATGTGCGATGGCGCTCCATCGTCACTGATGGTATTTCCAGCCACATGGAGTATACGTTGCTCTCGAGAGAGAGGTCATTCCAACTCAGGATCAACTCACTGAGTTTGCTCACGGGCTCGAGTTATACGGGGTCCCGTTCTTCTGGGTTCTGAGGAAAGCATTTGGGTCCAACTCGGTGAGGCTGTCGAATGGGTTCGAAGAGAGAGTAAGGGGTCAAGAAATGGTGTGGAGGATTTGGGTACCTCAGTTGAAGATACTGAGTCATGACTCAGTGGGTGGATTCTTGACTCGCAGTGGGTAGGGTTCTGTTGTAGAGGGGCTAATGTTTGGCCTGCCATTGATATCACTACCCTTCCTGATGGAGCAAGGGTTGAATTCTAAGCTTATTACTGAGAAGAAAATTAGAGTTGAAATCCTAAGAAATGAGGAGGACAGGTCATACACTCGTGACTCGATTGCTGACTCGGTTAAGCAGGTGATGGTTGAAGAAGATGGGAAGCAAATCAAAGGGAAACCTAAAGAAATGGCTGCAATAATTGGTGACGTGGAATTACATGCTAAATACATAGATAATTTCGTGGAATTTCTTGAAATTAAGTCATCTAAAGATGGAACAGAACCATAACCAAAAAATATTGTACTAAGTACAACCTAAAAGCACAACCGTTACATGTTTATTAAATATAATTTGAGATCATATATATTTATTTTACATTATATTAGTTGAGATTTAATTAAGTCAAGAACTTATATTTTTACATAATATTATTTGACTTTTAAGCACGAAAGTAACGCATACCGAAAATGAAATGTGTAAAAAAATTGTGCAAAATAAAATGTATAAAAAGAATTGTGTAATACAAAATGTGCAAAAGAAATTGTGCAAAATAAAATTATGCAAAGCAAAATGTGCAAAACCAAATTGTGCAAAACAAAATCTGCAAACACTTAAGGGTATTTATGGTATCATAATCATAATTATGTAATTATGAATATTAGTTCTTTGTGTAAAAGTAAAAGATGTTTTTATAAAAAAATTCCTCTCTCTAGAATTTTCTCTCTGCCTTCTCTCTATATTTTCACAATTTCTGTGCTTATGGATGATCTTAATCCCAAATTATGTCCCGAAAATTTACTACAAGGCTTCATATCTATGGCTAGGGCTTCCCCTGAATTGTCTAATCTACTATTGGGCGCTGATTCACCCGGATCTGCTCTAGATCGGTTTTTCCAAGTTGCCGACCCACATTCAAATGTTCGCAATTGTTCGTCAGCCCCAAATCAGCACCGCCTGATGTTCCTTTTACTGATTTTATTCGAAATTGTTATTCGACTGATTCTCCTCCACACAAGCATAAATTGGATGTCGCGGACCCTACTCTTGGAAAATCCCCAATTTCTGCTCTCCTCCGTGATACATCCGCCGCTTCTGATGAGTTCCCAGTGAGCCGCCATGGCGACTCCATCTCTATAACGATTGATGAATCGTACTACTTCGACAGAGTCAAAGCTTGCGGATCTTTCCTTACTGGTAGACTGTTGTTGAATCAGGGTCAAAAACCCTTACCCCACTCCGATTTGGTTTCGTCGCAGAAGAAACTTTGGAATGCAACTGATTTGTCCTTAATCCATTAGGAAAGGGTTTATTCAATATTCTCATTCCAGATGAAAGTCTTCATCGTCGCATCCTGAAACTTCCCATCTTTGAGATGGAAACAGGTATGCTCAGGGTCCATCGATTGACCCTTGCTTTCAACCCATATAAAGCCCAAACTATGATACCCGAGTTTCTCACTACTTATGTGCCAATATAATTTAATTTGTGTTATGTGCATTTTATAATTTCATTATAATTATGTGGCAATTATGTGATAATAATGTGGCAATTATGTGACAATTATTTTTACATTTTATTTATGTTATATTTTATTTGAGACATTCGTGATAAAAATAGTAACAATACGTGAATATATGTGTACATAAATATTTACGTGCATTAAGTTGGATATATATAATTAAATTGTCTTATGTGTATAAATATATTATTTCTTAATTATTAAGTAGTAATAATTATAGTGGCAATAAAAGGTGCACAGGTGTAAACATATAACCTCTTAGTTATTAAATAGTGTGTATATTTATAATAATAAAGAGAATAATAATATTTAATGAAAACTTAATTTTGAAGAAACAGTGGACGTGGTGAATTGATAGCACACAACACCATTAGGTTATTAAATGGACACGTATTCACTTAGCTAATAATTTAAAAAAATATATATACATTATTACGTGGCTAAATTTTTATCATGTATATGGGTTCTTACCCATCTCCAATTTACTATATATATACCCTCACTTGAGGGATTAATTTTAAAAAGAAAAAGTGATGAGTTTGAGAGAAAGAGAAAGAGAGAGAAAGAAAGAAAGAGAAAGAAGAAAGAGGAGTGCCGGAACGGGAAGAAAAGGATTAGTTATAGTTCTTCACGAGGTTTATATTACTATCAAAATCCAGGTAAGTAGAAGTCCAACTACAATGCATAAACATGCTGTTTGTGAATTATTTATGATTAATATGTGATAATATTATGTCATGGATTATTTGTGATTAGTTTAATTACGTTATGAATTATTTGGGGTTAATTGATGATATAAGTTGTGGATTTATGCGATATCATTGTCCTATATAGATCTGTGTGATTGGGAACTGTTGAAAATATATCTGTATAGGTTTGAGAAGATATTGGTTATGAGGATCTGTGTTATCCGAGATGAAGTTGTTATTTTAAAAAGAGATCCGTGTGATCCAAGGTGAAGTGGTTATTTTATAAATGGATCTATGTGATTGAAGTGAAGTTGTTATTGCAGAAGTGGATCTGTGTGATTTGAAGTTAAGTTGTTGCTTTATTGTAATTAAATGTTAATATTGATTTCGTAAATGATTTATGATGCATAATTAATTGCCCTTGTTGCATACCATGCATAATCATGAAAAGCGTTTTCTCCAAAATTAATAAGATACTAATGGTGTGTGCGGCCACTATATATGCATCTCTGTTAGGGTTTGAAAAAATCGTTCCCGATACTTTATTCTGGGTTCGAAAAATCGTTCCCAATACTTTATTTGGGGTTTGGAAAAATCGTCCCCACCACTCTGCTAGGGTTTGGAAAAATCATTCTCGTCACTATATTCAGGGCTCGGAAAAATCATCCCCATTGAGCTCATTTGGGGTGCATATCATAAGTGTGTCGTGAGGATCCCACAACATGAACAGTTTTCAAAATAAAAGAGACAAATTAGAAAGATTAGAAAATAGGCAATAAAAAATTAAATGCATTTTCATGCACTGACATGCATGATTTCTACTTACTGAGATTTTTGTCTCACTAGTTTATGCATTGTAGGTGAGCCTGTTGATGATTGAGTTTTGTGATGTGACTATGCAAGCTGTGGAGCTCCTACAGGGTGTTGAGCGGATGTACATAGATAATGACCTGTTGGGCTAGGCCGTGGATTTATTTTGTTTCCACTAATATTCTGTTATGTAAAATAATAAGTATTGTCATGAGTTTATCTGGATTGATGTGGTGTCAGAAACTAGTTACGTATGTTGAATTGGTGTGATGGTTTTGGTTATAAAAATATATTATGTGAAAAAAAATTATATGCAATTTTTATAATGATGATGTTTATTTTAATTAGTATTTGAATTATAAGTTATGTAAGGTGAGTCGTGTCAGAGTTACAGACTGTCTATGTACATAAGCTCATTCCTTGGGAGCACAGCGTTGCATGTAAGTATTACTTTCATTCTGTGTTGTTATGTGATTTATAAATTATATTGGTCATGTAGTGTAGGACTCATAGTTAGTAAACAAAATGATAAGGGCTACAGGTGAAAGTTCTTAAGGGGATAGAGCTGCTGAGCAAGCAGCACCTACTGAAGAAAATAATTGTGATGGGTGATTACTCGACTGATGGAACTGGTAGAGCGCCAGTCCCAACAGATACAACAATTGATTCAGCAGAGAGATATGGGTGGACAACCAGAGGGTAATGCTAATCAAGATAGACGTCAAGTAGAACGTGTAGAAATAGTTTATGAGAGGTTTCGAAAGCTGAGCCATCGGATATTTGAGGATGCAGCAGACCCCACAAATGCAGAGAATTGATTACATACAGTGAAAATATATTTCAATACAGTAGAATTCCAGATGGGGATAGAGTGTTGTGTGCTTCATTCATGTTACGGGGGAGTGCTAGCCACTGGTGGGATACAATTAAAAGTATTGAGAATGTTACGACCATGACATGGGAAAGGTTTAAGGAGCTATTTAGGAACAAGTATTTTACGGCACTAGTGAGAGCCATGAAGATGAATGAGTTTATACAGCTGAAGCAGGAAGGTATGCCCGTTATAGACTACCTTCGTAAGTTTGAGCAATTGTTGAGGTTTGCCAAACATATGGTGAGTACGGAGGCATCGAAAGTGGAGAGATTTGTGGAAGGCTTAAGGCCTGAACTTTACAGAGATGTGAGTATGGCGGGACTGCATGGAGCAACAGACTCACAAGTTGCAGAAAGGGCCCAAATTACTGAGCAAGCGAGATGAGGATCAGACAAGCGCAGGCTATCAGACGTCAATTTCAGCAGAAACCAGTGCAACAGTTTGGGAGAGTTGATAGGAGGTCGATGCCATTTCAGAGGCCGAAATCAAATGTTCAAGTGGAGCAAGGACAGAGACAAGGAGAACCAAACAAGCGTCCCAAATTCGATCAGGGTAAGGTGCCACCGGCGCCGCCACTACCCATATGTCCTAATTATCTTAGATCACATGGTAGGAAGTGTCAAATTCCTCCGAGAACGTGTTACACATGCGGGGAGAAAGGACATGTGACTACTACTTGTCCTAAGAAAGGGAAGCAAGGACAGCAGGGAAAAGCTCCAGCTAGGGTGTACACTTCAACGCGGGAGGAGGCAGATGGGAATTCCTCAGCTGTCACAGGTAAGTTTTCTATTTTTGGCACTTCTACATATGTGCTATTTGAATCTGGAGCAACACATTCATTTGTATCCACTGAGTATGTGAGGAAGGTGGGTGGAACATCTAACTTGATAGAAGCTAATTATGAGGTGATGATACCTTCTGGTGAATCAAAGCAAACCAATCAACTCCTTCGAGGTTGTGTTATTCCTATTGAAGGAAGATAACTCCTTGCTGATTTGATTGTGTTAAGTATTAATGATTTTGATATCATATTGGGCGTGGATTGGTTGTCAAAGTACGGTGCTACAATAGATTGTCAGAAGAATAGTATCACCTTTTAGCCATTGAGGGGAGAACCATTCACTTTTGTTGGAATCAAGAAGAACTTCAGATTCCCTGTTATATCAGCAGCAAAAGCATAGTGGTTGTTGGAAGGTAGTTGTGAGGGTTATTTGGTGAGTGTGATGAATGTTGAGGGACAACAGTGTCCAATCCTCGGTGATGTACCAGTAGTTTGGGAATAGCCAGAGGTATTTCCAGATGATCTTCCAGGTTTACCACCAGACCGAGAAATAGAGTTTGTTATTAAGCTGCAACCGGGAACTACTCCTATATATAAAGCGTCACACAGAATGGCACCAGCTGAACTGAAGGAATTAAAGATACAGTTGCAAGAGTTGCTAGACAAAGGATTTATCCAACCTAGTTTCTCACCTTTGGGAGCACCAGTTCTTTTTGTTTGTAAGAAGGATGACACATTGAGGATGTATATTGATTACCGAGAGCTCAACAAAGTTACAGTCAAGAATAAGTATCTATTACCTCTCATTGATGATCTGTTCGATCTACTACAAGGTGCAGCTATCTTTTGTATGATTGATTTGCGGTCAAGGCATCATCAGTTGAAGATTAAGGAGGAGGATATTCCGAAGACTGCATTTAGTACAAGGTACGGGCACTATGAATTCTTAGTGATGCCATTTGGTTTGACGAATGCTCCAGCAGCATTTATAGATTTGATGAATAGAGTATTTTAGGAATTTCTCGAGAAGTTTGTGATTGTATTTATCAATGATATTCTGATTTACACAAAGAATAAGGAAGATCATGCTTTGCACTTGAGGAAAATATTGGAGATTTTGAAGAAGAAGCAGTTGTATGTGAAGTTTAAGAAGTGTGAGTTCTGGTAGGACCGAGTTGTTTTCTTGGGACACGTGGTATCAGGAGAAGGAATTTCAGTGGATTCAAGTAAAGTAAAAGCAATCCATGATTAGCCACAACCCTCAAATCCACTAAGGTTCGTAGCTTTCTTGGATTGGCGGGATATTATCGAAGGTTTGTTGAAGGATTTTCTAAGATCGCTTCACCATTAACACAGTTGACTAGGAAAAATATGAGGTTCACATGGACGGAGGCATATGAAGAGAGTTTTTAAGAATTGAAGAGACGGTTGATATCAGCACCTATCTTAACTATTCCTACGGATACAGAAAACTTCAAGGTTTACAGTGATGCTTCAAAGAATGGTCTTGGGTGTGTATTGATGCAGAATGGGAAAGTGATAGCATATGCATCCAGACAATTAAGGGAGTACGAGAAGAACTACCCAACTCATGATTTGGAGTTAGCTGCAGTGGTGTTTGCACTCAAGATTTGGAGGCATTATCTGTATGGGGAACGTTGTGAGATCTACACTGATTACAAGAGTTTGAAGTACTTCTTCACTCAAAAAGAGTTGAACATGAGGCAGAGAAAATGGTTGGAACTATTGAAGGACTATGATTATGTTATCAATTATCATCCGGGTAAAGCCAATGTTGTTGCTGATGCATTGAACCGAAAGACAATACAGAGTGTAGCTGCTATGACCTTAAAACGGAAACCAGAGTTGCTTGATTTGCAAAGGATGGGTGTGGAGATTATTTAGGAAGGATCATTGGAAGCAAAGATGGCAGCTCTGACACTTCGACCAACTTTAATGGATAAGATTCGACAGGGACAAGAGGTGAATAAATTGTTTGACAAGATAAGGAATGATATCAGTTCTAGCAAGTCTTCTGACTTCCAAATAACAGATGATGGCGTGATTTGTTATATAGGTCGATTATGTCTACTTGAAGGGGATGACATTCGGAAAGAAGTGATGACAGAAGCTCTGCGATTTCGGATCCAAGCCTGGCATTTCTTTGTGCGACCATGCAAAGACATCTCTGAATTCTTGCAAAAGGCTAATGTACTTCTCTTTCTCCTCAACATTTAACAGAGCACTTATGTAGGTAGGACTTGGGTCATCTTCACAGCCTAAGTTGATTTCTTTCAAGTCATTAACAGTGGCCTTCACACCTTCTTCAAATTGTGGAGGAGCGTCTTCGGCATCTACCTCTTCCATTTGGGAATCCTCAAGAACAGTGATATGATTGTTGGATGCTACACTTTATCTATCATCTTCATTGCCATCTTTAGTAAAGATGATCGTCTGCATCTTAGCTTTCAACACTCTTCCACATGAGACCGTCAAAATATTTCATCGCTTCATACGAGAGGGAATTCGACTTTGGAGTTTTCTGAAGCTAAGAGGCTTGATATTATTTTGCCTTCCACATTTATTCCTCTCACATGTTTCGAGCCTTTCGAAGACACTTCCAAGCCTTTCAAAGACAGAGATTTTCTTGATCTTTCTTCCGCCTTCATCAAACATATCTTCCGTGGATGAAGCTTCTCCTTCGGTGATATAGTTTGTACTTGCTCTTCTAATTGCAATGCGGACTGGCTTTTGGGGGACATATCAAAAACCTGGCTTAGCATTCTTGATAGTGTAGACACTATTTTTCAATATTTTTTAGTGGCATTTAACCCATGTTCTGGTGGATTAATAGTCTCTTGATGCAACTTGCTTGTCATCAGTTTTTCTTTCGGTTCATAACCGGTCTTCTTGAGGAGTCTGAAAGCTTGTGGACCATATGACTTCGCTATTTTTGCTTCAAACACCTCACTGTGTTTAGTCTTTGCTCCTTCAATAGGACATGTGAATCCTTTGAGTGGTGGAGAAGAAGGTTTACTTGCATCGATTTTTGTTAAAGGCAAGGTCAACTCTTCCAAGGTCTCAAGCTCTTTGCCTTTGTTCTTCTTGAGAGTGGCAGATGATGTGCTATATTCCTCCTTTATTTGTTTACTGCCCCCATCATCTTGTGCTGGGACTTCTTCATATTTCACTTCCTTTGTATTCTTGAAGAAGTATTTAGCATATGCAAAGTAAGATTCAACTTCAGTAAATGGCTTATCATCATCAAATACCCTTTTCACATTGTTGCCTTCACTATACTTGAAACACTGGTGTAATGTAGAAGGGATCACTCCATTCTCATGCAGCCATGGGTGCCCCAAAAGCATGTTGTATGAAGTTTTTGCGTCTATGACATGGAAGAACACCGTTGATTTCATTTCATCAATTAGCAAATCAGGAACAATCATGCCGAGAGTTCTTTGCCCTTCATGGTTGAACCATTGGATCATCAATCGGCTATGGTTGAGTTCCTTCACTGGTATTTCTTACTTCTTCAAAGATAGGATGTTCACTGCTGAGCCTCCGTCAACAAGAATACACTTTACTCGCAGCCCTTTTGTATAACCGGTAACAAATAGAGGTCGGTTATGAGGTTGAGAACCCAACAACATATCTTTATCTGTGAAGGTCACCCTCATAGAGTAAGCTTTTTCCTTAGCCTCAAGCTGCTCACTTTCGCTGCCTTCCTCACTCACCATATTACATGAGTTTTCATCACAATCTTCTTTCACAGAAGTGAAGTTTGCGGCTGCTTCATCCTCTAATACAATTTTTCCTTCTTTGGCCAGTTGCATGATCTTTTCCTTGAAGATGAAATAATCATGAATGGGATGACCTACCAATCTATGGTACTTGCAGTATTTTGGGCCATTGGTTCAATTGGCTTTCTCTGGGCGCTTCATCTCAGGGAGTTCGATGAGTTTGTCTTTCATCAAATCATCGAATATGCCAGAAACATCAGAGTTTAGGAATGGATACTTTTTTTCTTGCATCTCCTTCAGGGTTAACCTTCTTTGCCCCCACTCTTGAGTAACTTGTTTTCCTTTGTCTTTCTTGTCATCTCCATTCTTTCGAATCTTGACAATAGCAGTGTTTGTGGCCATTGATTCTTTATTTGAGTTTCTGGCATAAGGCTTGCCCCTTTCTTGGCTTCTTGTCTGTCTTTGGATTTGTAAGAATCCGACAATGGTAAGTGTTTGATTCCACTAGCAGCCATGCTCAATTCCATGTCATGAGCTCTCGTAGCCAACTCCTCAAAAGTCTTTGGCATAATCCCTTTAAGTATGTAAAGTAAACTCCACTTCATCCCTTGGATGTACATTTCGATAGCAGACTCTCCGGATAATCGGTCCTTGCAGTTTAAACTCAAATTTTTTCATCGATTGATATAATCAATCACAGGCTCTTCCTTCAATTGGCGAGTATCAGTCAGCTCTGTCATGCTAACGGTTCTCCTCGTGCTGTAGAAATGATAGAGAAATTCATGCTCCATTTGCACCCAGCTGTCAATGGATTCAGGTTGCAAGTCGATATACCAATCAAAGGCATTTTCTTTGAGAGAGCGAACGAATTGCCTTACCATATGGTCTTCATAAGTACCAGCATCATTGCATGTCTCAATGAAGTGTGTCACGTGCTTTCTTGGGTTTTCGTTGTGCTTGTTCACCTTTTTGCGTGTCCCCAAGTGCAGGGAATCAGTTGCAGATAAGCGTGTGACCAAGTCTATTATCGAACCCAAAGGATAATTCTAGACCTACTATTCAAACCTATTATTGATTATTCTAATATAAGACAAATCTGGTTATTTTAAGAGAATTGCCTAAATTAACTATGCAGAACATAATTACTAATATAATAAAATAGCAAATAATTAAATATGAAAAGTATTTAAGAGAGAAGATTGACAGCACTAGGAAATCCAGTTAAATTGGTCAAATCATATCACTAGACAATCAGTTAGAATCCCTGCAGTTCTTATGAAAACAATCACTTAATTATGTTAAATCCCTTTTCTAAAGTAAACTTAACACATAAATCTGGTTTAACCCCTTAGATGCAGAAGAATAATTCCTACTCCTTTTCTAGGTACTTCATGCAAAATTCTATTAAAGTCTAGAGCACTAGACTTTCCTTTATATGTACTTAAGAATTAATCCTCAATTCTCACCTAATAATCTAAGAAACCAAATCTTCTAGAATAATAATTAATAGATATATTAAGTGTCCTATATTAATTATTCTAATGAATAAAGGTTATATGTTTAGATCCCTTTTACTCATAATAGGTTAACAAATATAATTCTTATATAACGCAAGCAATAAGCATAAGTACGCATAAGACAATGACATATATATGAATGAGGACAGATCATATAAGACAAAAATATAAGTCTAAATTCAAAGCATTAATAAGGGAATAAGTATATTACAGGTATCCAACATATTCTAGATCATCAATTCAAAATAATCTAACCTTCAAACCTATCACTATCCAAGAAATACTAGCCCATGGTGTTACAGGCAACACACATGGTTAGGTATGAAAGCATAGCCATAGGTCTATAATTCAAAAGATTAAAAGAAAGAATAAGAAAAACCCTAGATGTAGCGTGATTCTCCGTTTTCTCTTCCATGATTCTGAACCTTCTTGTTCTCCGGGTATGGTGTTTACGCTCAAAGTCAATTCAAGTGCATGCGTAACCATAAGCTTGCCAAACGTCTCAAACTCTCCACCACTAAAAAGTATGATTTGACAATGGAATCCAAAAGGACTTTACTAGGATGTAATGTTGGCTCTTTGGTAAAGGTATGAAATATATGGATAAGTGACTCAAAACTCGGATCAATCAAGTAGCAACCAATCATGATCTTCCGTTCTTCATACTCACTTCAACTAAGCACACCATCCTCCTTTTCTCTTCAATTTTTTCTCTTCCACGCACAACATGTACATATATTTTTTTCCTTCCTTCTTTTTTCTTTTCTTCTTCTTTTTTTTCTCTTGAGGTACCAGTTTTGGGCACTACGTCGCGCATCCTCCATAGGGTACCAGTTTCGGGCAATACCCTAGGGTATTTGTTTCAATAGAGTACTAGATTTAAGCACTACTCCATGATTCTCCTTTAGATGAAATTTCAAGCTCAATCACTATTTTAATACCAATTGCATTCCTTCCCAAGCTGTTATCAAGCTCCATTAACTCACTTTGTAAAGCCATTAATTATCTTCAAGAAGGACAATCAAGGCTCAAAAGAATTCAGATTACTCAAAGTGGTTATTTTTCGTAGGTTGCCAAAGAATGAGGTTTTAAGGCTCAACGGGGCTAACTACGGATAAACAATCATATGGTAGGGAATTATTTGGCTAAGTGACTCATAAATTCAAGGATGGCCTAAAATCATCTACCATCATCTAACATAACGTGTAGTCTCAAGCAAGACAAAAGGCAAATTCTAGAATACACGCACAAGAATGATACTCAACAGAAAGAAATATCATGTGTTTATATATATGAATAAGGCTCAAAATCTCACATGGGTTTTTAACAAGTAATAGAGCACTCTTCATGGTAAGTAATATCTCACTAATACACATAGAACTTCATACCACAATATAACTTAAGTACACTCCCTTCATCAATTTCAAGAGCATCAGAATTCCTGGCAGAAATCTAACAAATAAAATCACACTAAGCATATAACCAGAAACTCCCACTATAACTCCTCAACTACTCAAAAATCAAAATAATCTATCACATCAAAATTAATAATAAAGAAACGAAAGCACCTGATTTATCTCCTCCACATCTTGCAAGCTCCTCGAGTTATCCAACTCGGTCAGGCATAGGCCTTAGATAGAACTCACTTCTTTTTGCTACTCTGATATCCTTCATAATTATTAAAGCTCAAATACATTTCATAACACATCAGAATTCATCAGTAAAATCATAAGAGAACTTAAAAATTCAACCAAAAATTAATCACACCAAATCTAAGAAACACACAAGACACACAAGACACTTGGAAAGTTGCAAAAAAATTCGAAATATCGAAATAAATTCCAAAAATTCTAAAAAAAATCAACCTCCAAGCATTACACACAAGTGAAGAAAACTTACCTTAGTGCTTCAAGACATTGGGATACACGTCCACCCCCCAAACTTAGTTCAAGCTAAGTGAGAAACTAAGTTTGTAAAAAGTAAATACCATAGACGACAGAGCACCTAATAAAACTTCCTACACCAAACAAAAATATTAAAGCAATAAAAAAGGAGGGTAAGCCCCCAACGAGTGCTCATGTTTAACATCGGAGAGTCACGACGAATGCAAAATCAATGAACTTTAAGCTCATGCATCAACACTTCCTTTTCATCTTTCATCTTCACTTTGAAGTGTTGTTTTGCCATCTTTCGATCCATCAATAGTATCTTTCCATTCTTGCTCACAAGGATCAACTCATCCGGATCTCCTTCTTCATATGCATCCTTCCTATCAAAATCAAGATAATCAGAAAGACAAGAGTTAGTATCATGATAGGCATAAAGATGAGAGTTTAAAATATCTGGAGAGATCGGTGGAATTTTCATATAAGGATAATCTCTTTTTTCTTTGCCGCATTTGAATACGATAACTTTTCCCTCAGAGCTCAATGAGATTGTTTCTTCTTGCAAGTCAATTTTGGCTCTTCCTGTCGCTAGGAATGGTCTTCCTAGAATTAGTGGAACTGCAGGATCCACTATTTTTTCACACACCATAAAATCAGTCGGGAAAGCCATCTTTTCAACTTCCACCACAACATCTTCAACAACCCCTAAAGGTTTTATTACATCACCGCTAGCACCATGAAATTTCCTAGATGTTGATTTCAACTCTCCTCCTTCAAGTTTCTTAAACACGGCATAAGGCATGATATTCACAGCAGATCCCAAATCACACAGTGCATTCATTTTCTTCTTCCCTTCAACCTCACAAGGGATTATAAATCCCCCTGGATCTCTCAGCTTTTCAGAAGGCTTTTCAGACACTGTCTCATTCTTTATCACCTCATACTTTGATCTTAGAAATTGAACGTACTGCTTGAACTCTTCTTTCTTCTCCTCCTTCACAAATATTTGTGGAAAAGGGAGAGGATAAAGAGTTGTAGGAATACCCCAGTAATCACATTTAAATTCTTTCTCTTTTGCACTTTCCCTTTTTGCTCTTAGCCACTTTTTTTCAGTTACATGAGGCTTCTCTATCTCTTTTTTAGAGTCCACAGGGTCACTGTGTGGAGGATCAAAATACGTTAGAAAACCTGGATGGGCGCTTGCCATTGAGCGTTGGCGCTCACCATCAATTTTCTATTCACTTTCTGACATCTTCCACTCCTAAAACTGATAGCCATGCAGCTCTCTTTCGGATTAATCTCCGGCTGTAAAGGGAATTTCTCTTACTGTTGTAGCTTCTCAATTGCAATACTCAACTGTCCAAGAGCAATATCAGTTTCCTTCTGTTTCTTCTCAGTTTGCTCTTGATTTGCCAACATCAACTTTACCATCATGATCATTTGATCACACTGCTGTTTCATGTGATCACCATGCTGTCTAATATGATCACCCTGCAGTTTCATCAGCTCTCCTTGTTGCTTCATGTGATCTTCTTGCTGCTTCATCCACAGCTTCAACTCATTATCAATGGATGCTCTCTCTTCAATAGGTTTATTGGTTGGATCAAAACTTTGGAGGGTACCCGACTGTAGTGTTCGGGATAGAGTACGACAGATTATCATTCCTCATCTGATTGTTGAAGTTCGCACCACCTTGGAAATTGGTAGGTCTGAAATTCTGTCTATTTCTGTACTCCCCTTGAAAATTTTGACTCATAGAATAATCGGCATCCTCTATCAGCTCTTCTTCTCTCACCATCATTACATTCTCTCCGGATCTATTTCTTTGTGTGAGAAAATCAAGTTTCTTGTGCAGCTCCGTGAGTAGGCTCTTCAATTCTGACATGTCATCTTTGTGAACCTGATGTTCCACTTTGCCAATCTATTCAAAAGTCGCTCCTCCCCCATCAGTTGTTTCAGTTGACCAATCATAAGTATTTGCAGCCATCTCCTCTACATCATCCGCAAACTTCTTAAAAATCGATTCACCTGCTGTTGCATCCACTAACACTCGTGAGTCACCTCTTAAACCTTGATAGAAGAAGCCTAAGTAGGTGTCTTTTGAAAATCCATGTTGGGGACTGCAGCGCAACAGCTCCTTGAATCTCTCCCAAGCCTCATAGAAACTTTCCAAGGGTCTTTGCTTAAATTGAGTGATCATCTTCTTCACATAGAAGCTCTTGGTTGCTAAGTCCTCCCAAGTAGCACAACAGCTTGCGGGTAAGTTCTTATACCACTCCTTGGCTTTTCCTGTTAGTGAGAATGAAAAAAGCCTCATCCTAACTGCATCTTCAGGAACTCCTTGCTGCTTTTGTGTCCTAACATACTAATCAAAGAGCTGCAGATGTTCAGAGGGATTTTCTAGTGGTCCCCCATTGAACTGTTGTCTCTCCACTATCTGGATCAGTCTGAATGATAACTCAAAATTCTCTGCAGTGATTGCAAGTTCATACAATCCAACATTAGTGATATGCTTCAACTTATACTAGTCCCACATGGGAGTTGGGGCTTGCTGATTGTCATCCATCTTAGCTGCTTTTACCTGTGCTCACGCAGTAGATTAGAATAGTTAGATCTAAATAAAATTAAAATAAAATAAAAAAAAGCAATTAAAAGATTAACATCCTAAATTAAAATAAATCATAAAAGAATTAAATAGTAAAGCCTAGCTAATTATCCCCGGCAACGGCGCCATTTGCTTGTTCACCTTTTTGTGTGTCCCCAAGTGTAGGAAATCAGTTGTAGATAAGCCTGTGACCAAGTCTATTATCGAACCCAAAGGATAATTCTAGACTTACTATTCAAACCTATTTATGATTATTCTAAAATAAGACAAATCTGGGTATTTTAAGAGAATTACCTAAATTAACTATGCAGAACATAATTACTAAAAATAATAAAATAGCAAATAATTAAATATGGAAAGTATTCAAGAAAAAGGATTGACAGCACTAGGAAATCCAGTTTAATTGGTCAAATCAAATCACTAGACAATCAGTTAGAATCCCTGCAGTTCTTATGAAAGCAATCACTTAATTATGTTAAATTCCTTTTCTAAAGTAAACTTAACACATAAATCTGGTTTAACCCCTCCGATGCAGAAGAATAATTCCTACTCCCTTTGTAGGTACTTCATGCAAAATTTCATTAAAGGCTAGAGCACTAGACTTCCTTTTATAGGTACTTAAGAATTAATCCCCAATTCCCACCTAATAATCTAAAAACCAAATCCTCTAAAATGGTAATTAATAGATATATTAACTGTCCTATATTAATTATTTTAATGAATAAATGTTATATGTTTAGATCCCCTTTACCCATTATAGGTTGACAAATATAATTCTTATATAACGCAAGCAATAAGCATAAGTATGCATAAGACAATAACATATATATGCATGAGGACAGATCATATAAGACAAAAATATAAGTCTAAATTCAAAGCATTAATAGGAAATAAGTATATTGCAGGTATCCAACCTATTCTAGATCATCAATTCAAAACAATTTAACCTTCAAACCTAGCACTATCCAAGAAGTACTAGCCTATGGTGTTACAGGCAACACGCATGGTTAGGTATGAAAGCATAGCCATAGGGCTATAATTCAAAAGTTTAAAAGAATGAATATGAAAAACCCTAGATGTTGAGTGATTCTCCATTCTCTCTTCTCTGATTCTAAACCTTCTTGTTCTCCTTCTCAAGTAAGCAATACTGATGAGCTCTCCGGGATGGGTGGATGGGATGGTGACTGTAAAAGGGTATGGAAAAGTATGTATGGATATGGAGAATTATGGAGAGTTAGGGTTTGGAATACCCCAAGGGCTCCTTTTATAGTTGAGGGCTAGTAAAATTCATATTCTACCTCAAAATAGGGTTTTTTCACGTAAAAAATACGTACGGGCCAAAAACTGGGCCACCGAGTCGCGCCACTCGTCAGCAGATTGTGCGACCTCACGGTTTTGCTCATAAATTCTTCATCCAGACTCTAATTGAGGTGATGCGCTCATGCGACCCTCTCTTCCTTAGCTTTCTACCAATATAAAGAACCCACAAAAAATTCAACGTTTAAAGAGAACGAGTCGTGTAAAAGTGGCACGAGTCGTGCTGGTTGGCACAGTTTGCGTGTCTTCACTGTTTTGATCATAACTCCCTCATCAGACCTCCAATTGAGGTGTTTCTTAAGCCAAAATGACCTTCTCTTCTGTAGTTTTTCAACCATATATCACATGATCAATTTGGACTTCCACAAAGATACAGAAAAATTATGCAAAGAGGACATGCATTTTTCAGCATTCTTTCACAATTTCACTCTTCTTTCCAACTTTTGCATTTTTAATCCGTTTTCCACCTAAAAACATGAAATAACACCTCAAATGCACCAATATCTCAAATATATGAAAATTAACCATTTAGTGCTAAAATACGAACATAAGTTTCATAAAATGGTGCTAAATCGGACCCTAAAACACGCAGATTTTCACACATTGTTGGAATTTGGGTGGCTGGTAACCAGCGGCATCTTTAAGTTGTTCACTCTTTTTGTGTATGGCTTGACATAAATGACGGTAGGCTTGGAAGTCTCCTCAAACCTTTCTTTTATTGTTCCAAGTATAATATCCTTGAGTTGATCTACTTGGAGCATTCCATCAGCCGAAAGTTGCACTCCTCTTTCAGTTTGCTCGTTTTCCATAGTCTAGCGCGTTGTAATCTCTTCCACCTCACTATCGTCCATCCTCCTTTTTCATTTGCATGGCTAATCTCCGCGATATCTCTTTTTTCCATCAATTGGGAGATCTTTGTATCTAGAGCTTCTATATGTTTTGTGAGCCCTTTGATAGCTTTCATCATATTTGCTAGTTGCTCTTCAATAGTTGTAGTGCCTGCCATCATTACTCGAGCTGCACTTGAGTCAGATGAAGAGCTTGAAGATGAATGAGGGTGTGAGCAGCAAGAGTCTTCATCACTATCCTCCTTCATGGGTGGTTATTTTCTCGAAGCCACTTCGACCGAAGAGTTGGATCCAGAGGAGGCCTCTGACTGAGCTTTCTTTGACATACTCCTTGTGACAACAGCAACATATTCATTCAATGAATCAGAGAGCTTGGAAGCAGCAGTCCTTCCCACTGTAATCTTAGTAGGAGTCATGTTCTATTTTCAAGCTTGTAGAGAGAAGAGATGAGAGGTAGAGATGGTCCCACTGGGCGTGCCAAAATTTGGAACAATAAATTTTGTATTTATAATAAATAAATACAAGTTGAATTACAAAGATAATCCAAATGGATTGAACTTGATAATTTAGAAAATAATCTCTATCTGTCCTCTGATTCTTCTCTCGAACCAATTCGGACTTTGACTTATTATGTTGACCACACTGACTGTTGACTATGCTGACTTTGTGTGTTGAGTCGGATCTTCAGTTGAAGATTATCTGGAATCAAATTTGGGACTTTGTAACATTAAACATGCTTGCTGTGAGAAAATACTTGATCTAGGGGGCTTAGCACCTTAATCCCAGGTCGTATGCTATTTTTGACTCAAAGAACACTAAAGAACTTAGTGCATAAAGAACACTTGATTTGGGGGACTTAGCACATTGATCCCGAATCGTATACCGTTCTTGCCTTGAAGATCTTGAGGAGCGATGCTCGTGTTTCAATCTCTTCAGAGTGTTGTCATCTTCGGATGCTTCAGTATGTGTTGAATGAATGGAGGAGACCCTTTATATAGGTGAGAGGTGAAGACTAACTCATTAATGTCTTGCATTCTGATTGGTCCACTCTATTTGGGCCATATCCTGCAGGCTTGGGTCTCCACTTGTTTGGGCTGTAATCAGGCCTATTTTATTTGGGTCTGCTTTAATTTGTATGGGCTGATTTGAATTAAGTCAGGCCTCATTTGACTTGGGCTTGTTTGACTTGGACCAGACCCTTTTTAATTTAAGCACCATTTAATTTGTTGGGCTTAAATTAATTACTAATTATTTATTAATCTATTTTTAGGAATTAATTTATTTAAATTTTAAAATAAATTAATAATTGATATTTAATCAAGAAAATTCACGTTTCGCCATTTTATTAGACCATAAATTTTAATTGCTTAAAGAGGGATTTAGAGTTTGTGGTTTAAAAGTGTATGAGATTATAATGAATTAAGATTATACTTGATATTTTACTTTAATATTTTGTATGTGAGAGTAATTATTTGAACTCATTGTATCTTCTATTAATTTAGAGCATAGAGTGTGTAATTTCGAGTAATTTTTCCTAATTGAAAATTATAAAATTGTTTAAATATAATTTTACTAAGTAACAATAACTTTCATATATTGAATACAACTTGTATTTTTTTAATATTTTTTAATCTTGTTAATTACATGACAAATTATTATGAATTATTATGATTATATTTAATCATTTTAAAAATCAGTTTTATGATTATAGACTCCATTGTTAACATACTTTTTAGGTTTTATGCCGAAAAAATATATTATATATATTTATTTTATGGAAGAATTTGTGTAAAATCATCTTATGAGAAAGAATTTTATAAGATGAATAATAAAAAGTGATACTCGCATTAATGAAAAGCGATAGTGATGCAATGAATTATTGCATAATTGTATAAGTGAAAAGTCATATAATCTTTGACAAAGACTCTTGTGAGATGTTAATAATATGAGACGATTTGTGAGTCGTGTTAAAGTATGTCTATTATTTAGATAAAGTATGTGCTATTATTTAGATAAAGTATGTTTGATAATTATTAAAATATGTTTTCTAAAGTATGTTGAATTATGTATTAAAGTATGATTTTAGTGTAGTATAACATGATTTATTATTGATATACTTTAACTACAAATAAGTATACTTTATCTATACAATAAGCATATTTTAGTGATGGGTCAGCCCGCCTTACAAATAACCCGCCTCACAAGAGAGTCTCTCATAATCTTTAACTAAAATACTATGATAACTATTTATAAAAAAAAGTCTTACGTGTGACCACCTCGCGCAAGTTTTGTGCTTTACTCTATTTTATACTCTTAGATCACTCTAATTACTTGACACTTTCAATTTTAATTTATACTTAACTTATGAAATCACATAATACTCCCTATGTCTTTCAATAATGTTATATGTGTTGGGTAGTAATGTTTTTTTTATTTATAAAAGTTTATAAGAAATAGTGATAATTTTAACTTTTTATAGAAGGGTAAAAACTTTTGTGGATCGACCAAAGATAGAAAGGGTTAAAACTATTGAGCAATGGAGGGATCAAATACTGTAATAACTCTTAACTTATGGTGAATTTATGGAGTACAGCAAAATTAATCCCCAAGTATTAAGGATAATAATTGCAGCTTAAGCAAGCGACCAAGTGATTATAGAACCCAAAGGACGGCGTATTATCAATTTAATTATTTACTAAATTAATTAAGACAAGATGACAATTAAGATTGAGGTTTGAATGATTAACTAAAAAATAAAAAATAAAATAAAATCACTTAGAAGAATACGAAAGTGGATCAAGTTGGAGAATAGGTAGCTCTAGGATAATCCAGTTTCACTCATTAATCTCTCTTTCGTGTGTTGATGTCCGACTCTGCCTTGTGAAATATGGACATATCACTAAACTATGCATATCTACTCTACAAACACAAGTAAACATGCGTGTAACACGTGTGAATAACCTCGGAGCAAGAGATATAATTCCACCCTCCTTTCTAGGTACTATCAGTATCAATTATTTCCCTGGCCAATTGGTACTCTAACCCGATATGATCTCCCTTTATAGGTACTATAAAATTATCCTCTTTATCCTACTTAATAACCTAAATAATATTCAATTAATAAGTATTCATATATGATAGTCCTAATGAAGCTTCGGAGTCCCCTCACTTAGAATCATAACATGGAATCCTGCTCAGCAGTGAACGCACTCAATCAATAATCAAGATATGTATTCAGACTCTACATAACAATTAATGATGCACAAAACGACCGTGAGTATGGATTAATAAAGCACAATCATATATAAAATATATCAACAAGTAGTGTTATACGGAGTTTACACACGAAAGTTAAATTAATTCATAAAACCTTCACAACCCTAGTTCTACCAAAAAGGCTCTAGCCCATGGTGTTACAAAGAACAAACATGGGTGTTGGATAGATCTTACCCGAATATCTGGAAAATACAAGATAAATTAGAAAATAAATAAAACCCTAGACGTGGGAGTCGTCGCGTCCTTCTCCATCTTGAATCCTCCTCTTGGTTCTCCTATTGATTCCACAAACGAATCTTCAAAGTGATGGATGGATGTAGAAAAGGATGTGGATGATGGTTGGGGTGGTGATCCCCCCTTTTGGGGTGTGGTATGGTTGTGGCCTCTCTTATGGCTCTCTTGTTGTTTTTTTCCTCCCTTCTAATGGTGTGATCTACACCCCCTTTTATACTTGTAAGCTCTCCTTATAGGCCTTAGAATGGGCTTTTTGAGTGATCACACGCATTGAGGGTGTAAAAATACGGATATGATAAGTTTCTGCATGTCAATTCGACCACGAAGCTAAGTCGAATTCACCTTTCCTGGTCGAATTGCAGGTCGAATCACCCTACTGAAAGCTTCAGACATCGGATTCGAGCTTTAGGTGCTTGATTCGACCAGTACTGCAGGTCGAACTGAGGTGTCGTGGTCGAATTTCTTCTTTTGCCATCCAATTCGACCAGGATTCGACCACATGGTCAGGTCGAATTCAAATAATTGTGGTCGAATATGGTGACAGTCTCACCGTTTCGCGTATAACTTCCACATCCGAGCTCCAATTTGAGTGATTCTTGCGCTCACGTGATTCTCTCTTCCTTGACTTTCTATCCATATAAAGAATATAAGAAAACTCCAAGATTTGAATGTGCAATAAACCACGGAATATAGCACAGCAATTCTATTCAGCACAGCTCGCGCGACGTCACCATTTCGATCATAACTTTCTTATTTAGAATCCGATTGAGGTGTTCTTTACGCGTAATCAACCCTCATTTCAGTAGCTTTCAAATCATATATCACACAAATAGTTTTGATCTCCACAACAACACAAAAAATTATGAAAGTTGGATGTGCGTTTTCAGCATTCTTGCACAAATTGCACCTTTTCTCCAACTTTGCACTTTTCATCCTTTTTCACCTAAAATACAATAAAACACCTCAAGTACACCTCATTCTCACATACAATGAATATAAGACACTTGTGCTAATATATAACAAGAATTTCCATCAAAAGATGTTAAATTTGACACTCAAACACTCTAATTTCCACTCTCATCAAGTACTCCCACCGTCCTGTAAAAAAGTTCACGTTTGCTTTTTACACGAGAATTAAGAAATATAGTATTTTAATATACAAGATAAAATTTATTTTTTCATTTCAAGTTATACAAGATAATTTAAAAAAATTATTATACACCTTCAAATCAAATTATTAAATCAAATATATGTTGTTTATATTGACATTTTGTATTATTCTATAATACACACACACACACACACATATATATATATAATTGTATTATTCTATAATAAACACACACACAAACACACACACACACACATATATATATATATATTGAATTTGCAAAAAAATAAAATTACTACAAGCCTAATTTTGAGAAAAAAGTAAAATTCGAACCCTGAAATGAAACACTACTAAAATTGAGTCCAAAATTGAGGAGTGTGTCTCTTGTGCGCCCGGGAAAACAGATTTAGATCCGTGCCCCTTTGAAATTTTCATGCCTCTTTACAATTTAAACTCCTTAGCAATACATAGGTTTAAATAGAATAGGGAGGGTGATGAGAGTGAAAATTCATTTATTTTTTAGTCCGATTTGATACCTCTTTGAGTGTATATTTAAAATTATTTGTACAAATATTAATAATTTAAATTATTATCGACTAAAAGGTGCATGAGAGGTATTTTATTGTATATTGATAGGAAAAAGGATCAAGAACGCAAAGTTAGAATGAATGATGAATTGTACTACTTGCAAGCAAACAGACGTTCATTTTCCATAATTTTTCTATATCATTGTGGAAGTTCAAATTAACAATATAATATATGATTGGAAATCTAGAGAAGATCATTTTGGCTCAAGAAATACCTCAATCGGATTTAAAACAAGAAAGTTATGATCAAAACGATGACGTCGCGCAAACTGTTCCTGCTCAGCACGGTTGTGATATTTTACATGACTTGTTATACCTTCAAATGTTGGTGTTTCTATAATTTTTTTATTCAAATATAAAGCTAAGAAAGTGAGGATCGTGTGAGCATAAGAATCACTCAAATCGGGGTTTGAATGAAGAAGTTATGCTTAAAACTGTGGAGTCGCGCAGGCTGCCGATGGACACTCGGCGCACACTCGCTCGGCGGTGTGTGTGAGCTAATGTTGCACGTTTTCTACCATGTGAAGCACTAGCAGCTGTGTGAAAAATCTTATCATACTGTTGTTTCTATGCGACAAGTCACGAGGCCGTGCAAGGAGTTTTCAAAGTCATAGCTGCCAAAATCAAGGAAACGAAGCCATGCATGAGGATCACGACGCTGTGCGAGGAAGAATTGCGCACGGTTGCTGCCGTGTGACACTATGCTGTGCGACTGCTGTGCGACCCTTGCACTGGCCGTGCGAGTATCGTGCAAGGTGCCATGCACCAAGTCTACCTACCATGTGCCCAATCCTTACACGACACGTCACTTATTTTTGGGCCAGGCCCATTCCTCCATGTAAATACTCCAGTTCTGAATTATCGAGAGAACAGATCCCCCATTCACGCCTCCAGGCATACAGTGCCCTAATTTCACCCATCAGTCACCACCTTCCATTCATCCATCGGAGAGACAATCGTAGTTGCTACTTGGATCGAAAAAGGAGATTCCGACGGAGATCTTGATTGAAGAATCGGAGTCCTCAAAAAGGATTCTTTATTTTTCAGTTATTTATTTTTCTTATTTTAGAACAATGGTTGAGGCTTATTACATCTTTGTGATTTGTCCTTGTAAATCCATGGGCTAAGTTTCTTTGCTGGTAATGTTAGAGCGCTAAGACGATTTGACTATGTGATTTGATTGCCCTAAACTTGTTTTGATTACTCTACAGATTGTTTATTTACTTATTGAAGAGGATATTTTGAGACTTCATATTACTGTATTTTTGGGTTTTGATTTCTTTAATTATTCATGACGGTATCACTGATTGATAGTTAATAGGATTCTCTATTTCGGCATAATAATTGTTGTTTCCTGTGACAGTCTTATGGGATTGGCCTATATACCTAAGAGTGTTAGACAATCAGTTTGGAATATTAATTACTTGGTAAAATATCATTATTAGGTAATTAGTAAGGAGACAAAAGGGGTTAATAATCGCATACCTAGATAGGGAAGTCCAGTGCTCTAGCCTTTAATGGAATTTAGCATGAAGTACCTATAGAGGGAAAGAGAGTTAATTTCTTATTGATCCTAGGATTTTAAACTCATTATAAGTGTTAGATCCTGCCCAATCAAGGTGATTTAACTAGGCTTAGTGATCCTCTTATAAACGTCTACATGTAATTAATTTGGGTCTAGATATATTAGTCACATAGTTAAGCTGTTAGCCCGAGCATTACCAATTCTCCATTCTTGAATTCTAAATCGTTTCTCTTGCGTGATTTATTTTATTGCATAATTAGTTTAATTATTTATTTTTTACTTTTTATTAATTAATTAATTAAAATCTCAAAAACTCCCAAATTTATCTTGCATTTGAATTATCATATAGAATTATTTATTAAATTTATAACTATCTTGTGGGAACGATATTTCACTTGGTCACGTGCACTAATCGATCCCTTACACTTGAGGGTGAAAGAAAATAGCGATCAGAGGGGAAGGGTTATATTCACATGGGGACATGGACCGTGTCCCCGTATCCTTGGGGGCGCAGGGGTTTTTGCCTAAATTGAGACTTATATTAAAAATTGGGCCATATATTTGAATTTTTTTTTGGGTTTACCATAACTCTAATTACATGATATTGAGCAGAGATAATTGAGTTTAAAAATGAATGACATTTTTATAATATTATAATTTACAGAAGAAATATAATAAATTATTGTTATTATTATTGGAAATGTGAAAAAGTATTAGAAATGATTAAAAATTGTGTTCTTTGGAGGATACCGTGCCCCCAAATGCTGCATTTTTCGAAAGTTATACTCTTTAATATAAGAAGTGTACCCTTTATTTCTAAAAAAAATATTTTTTTTAATCAAAAATTTATACTGTTCATATTTCAGTCGATTTTTTCAATGAAAACATTATATCATTATTAATTAAAATGTATACTTTTAAGAACAAAATGTTATACCCTTACACACCCTATGCTCCCGGGAACACAAGAGACCGACTTATTAGAAATAGAGTGTTTATAAAAAAAACATTAAGAGTTGAAGTAAGCATATATATATATATATATATATATATATATATATATATATATATATATATATATATATATATATATATATATATATATATACTAAAGGAGAGTTTAATTTTGATGAGGTGTCACCTCCAGAATTATTCTCAATTATATATATTTTTTTGTTCTTAATTTTTAATAATTATTTTATGAGTATATCTTAATTAATATATTTATTTATTACAATTAATAGGAGATATCTATTCATAATACATATATCCTTATATTTACTTAATATATTATTTATATTAATTATTATTTAATTAGGAGATAAAAAATCAATAATATACTAATGATATATCTACTTATAAATATATCTACCTATAAATAAGACTATTTATTCATCCATTCTCTCTCAAAAATTCAACAGTAGCTTTCTTCAAGTTCCGAAAAAAGGTCCGTTTTTTTTTTATTATTATTTTTTTGTCTCTAGATTTTTTAAATTTTCTTTAAATTATTTTTGGATTTTTCTATTCATTTTTTTTTTATCATTAATACGTGAATTAAATTTATCTTATTTCTTTTTGTTAAACTTTTTTCATGGCCGAATTCACAATTTTTTAAACGAATTTTGTTATGATTTATTTTTATTTTCTTATTTCTTCGAAATCTTTGAATTGATTTATATTAATTTAATTTTACTTCTTTTGATTTTTATGTTTCTTCTTAATAATTTTCGTTATTTTTTAAATTGATTTTTATTGGTTAATATCATATTGTCTCTTTTTTATTTTTTAAATTTTCGTTTGATTTTTTTTTTGTTTTAATATTGTGTTGTCTCTTTTACATTTTTTAAATTTTCTTGAGATTATTTTTAATTTTTTTATTCAGTTTTTTTTGTTATTATTAGTACGTGAATTAAATTTGTCTTATTTGTTAAATTCATTGCCAAATTTACAAAATTTTAAACGAATTTTGTTATGATTTGATTTATATTAATTTAATTTAACTTCTTTCCATTTATATGTTTCTTTTAATAATTTTTGTTATTTTTTTAATTAAGTTCTATTGCTTAATATCATATAGTCTCTTTTATATTTTTTAGATTTTCGTTTGATTTTTTTATTATTTGTTATTATTTTTTTTTCATGTACTAAATTTCAATTTATTTTAATTAATATTGTTATATTTTTTTCTTTTCTTATTTCTTCAAATTGATTTATATTAATTTATTGGGTCACTTACTATGAGATATATGAAATAATGCAAAATTGCTATAAGCTACATGACTCAAAGAACTTAATTTTTTATTATAAAAGAAAAAGAAAAAAGGTACAATTGATAAAGATGTTGAGAGTAGGGCAAAGCCTTAGAAGAACCAAAGATGCGGTCCATAAAACGAAAATCTAAAACAAAGAATTTAAAGATTTAGAGATTGCAGCAGTGTCACTTGGCAATTTTTGAAATAGTCCCAGACTGCCGTGCTGTGTCTGAACGAGTAACCGGTTTAAAACCGGGATGTATATAACTTCCCTTCTTTCTTAACTTACCAACAATCTGCAGAGAAGGGAATTGATCATCAACATACACATTGGAATTCCTCACATTTGGATTTTGAGCATTCTCATAGGATTCAACCAAGGGATTGGAAATGCCCTTGTCAATAGGGGCAGCAAGGAGCAAAGCTGTCCTCGAAGCCTCATTCAAAACCTCCATTTTGGCCGAAGATTTTGCATTTTTGTGAGAAGTAGAACACGTATAGCTGAATTAATAACTTCACTAGATGCAGCAAGATCAACGTGTTGAAATGTGTCTAAACCCAAATGAGGGGATGTCTCCTCCCGTATTATAACATCATCCATAGCATAAGAGTCTGCCTCGTATCCATGAGCTGATTGAAAATCAGATTGAGTGAGGCCAACACCCATGTCCTTCATATTTTTAGTAGCCAACGTAGCTTCCTTATCTTCAATCATTCTGAACTGATTCGAAAGAAGGATAGCTAGGGAACGAACAGTCTTATCAGATCTAACCCCAGCCTTAGAAGACTGAGTATTCTTATCAACGTGTTCAGCAGAACACGAAAGACCAGCCACATCTGTTGAGAGAACCCCTGCCTTAGAGGAAGCAGGATTGGATGCAGCAACAAAAACATCATCAAGTGGCTGGGTGGCAACGGTGGGAGCAGAAGGAGGCTTGGCTCTCCATTGATCAGTAAAAGGCTGCTCCCTAGGCCTTCTCTTTTTATTGCAAATAGATTCTAAATGCCCAAAAAAATGGCAAAAAGAACAGAAAGAAGGGAGATTCTCATAACTAATAGAAATAACAAAAGAGTGAATCGCAGTTGATAAAGAAATTGAAGAAGGGAGGATACAGTTCAGCATATCTATGTCTACCAGAACTCGAGCGAATCGGCCAAGGGAGCCATTAAGTGCTCTTTCGTCAATATGGATAGGCGTTCCAATGGTAGAAGCTATCGAAAGCAAGACCCTTTCTATCCAAAGATCAAACGGAAGTTCAAAAATACGAATCCAAACAGAGACAGTAGTAGTTTGGTGATACGACCCATCTACATAACTTATAATTCAAATACTAATCAACATAAATATCATCATTATAAAAATTGTATATACTTATTTTTTACATAATATATTTATAACTAAAATCATCACACCAATTCAACATATGTAACTGGTTTCTGACACCACATCAATCCAGATAAACTCATGACAATACTTATTATATTACATAACAGAATATCAGCGGAAACAAAATAAACCCACGGCCTAGCCCAACAAGTCATCATCTATGTACATCCGCTCAAGACCCTGTAGGAGCTCCACAACATGCACAGTCACATCACAAAACTCAATCATCAACATGTTCACCTACAATGCATAAACTAGTGAGACAAAAATCTCAATAAGTAGAAATCATGCATGTGAGTGCATGAAAATGCATTTAATTTTCTATCGTCTATTTCCTAATCTTTCTAATTGGTCTCTTTTATTTTGAAAATTGTTCACGTTGTGGGATCCCCACGACACACTTATGAGATGCATCCCAAATGAGTTCAACGGGAATAATTTTTCTGAACCCCGAATATAGTGCTGAGAATGATTTTTCTGAACCCTGGCAGAGTGATGGGGATGATTTTTTCGAACTCCAAATAAAGTACTGAGAATGATTTTTTCGAACCCAGAATAAAGTGTCAAGAATGATTTTTTCGAACCTTAACAGAGATGCATATATAGTGGCCGCACACACCATTAGTATCTTATTAATTTTGGGGAAAACGCTTTTCATAATTATGCATGGTATGCAACAAGGGCAATTAATTATGCATCATAAACCAATTACGACATCAATATTAACATTTAATCATAATAAAGCAACAACTTAACTTCAAATCACACAGATCCACTTCTGAAAATAACAACTTTACTTTAATCACATAGATCCATTTATAAAATAACCACTTCACCTTGGATCACACGGATCCCTTTTTAAAGTAATAACTTCATCTCGGATCACACAGATCCTCATGACCAATATCTTCTCAAACCATACAAATATATTTCAACAGTTTCACAGATCTATATAGGACAATGATATCGCCTAAACCCACAACTTATATCATCAATTAACCCCAAATAATTCATAACGTAATTAAACTAATCACAAATAATCTATGATATAATATTATCACATACTAATCACAAATAATTTACAAACAACATATTTATGCATTATAGTTGGACTTCTACTTACCTGGATTCCGACAGTAATATAAACCTTGTGAAGAACTATAATTAATCCCTTCCTTCCCGTTACGGCAATCCTCTTTCTTCTTTCTCTTTCTTTCTCTCTCTTTTTCTTTCTCTCAAACTCGTCACTGTTCCTTTTTAAAATTAATCCCTCAAGTGAGGGTATATATATATATAGTAAATTGAAGATGGGTAAGAACCCACATACATGGTAAAAATTTAGCCACGTAATAATATATATTTTTTTAAATTATTAGCTAAGTGAATACGTGTTCATTTAATAACCTAATGGTATTGTGTGCTATCAATTCACCACGTCCAATGTTTCTTCAAAATTAAGTTTTCATTAAATATTATTATTATCTTTATTATTATAGATATACACACTATTTAATAACTAAGAGGTTATATGTTTACACGTGTGCACCTTTTATTGCCACTATAATTATTACTACTTAATAATTAAGAAATAATATATTTATACACATAAGACAATTTAATTATATATATCTAACTTAATGCATGTAAATATTTATGTACACATATATTCACATATTGTTACCATTTTTATCAAGAATGTCTCAAATAAAATGTAACATAAATAAAATGTAGAAATAATTATCACATAATTGCCATATTATTATCACATAATTGCCACATAATTATCATGAAATTATAAAATACACATAACACAAATTAAATTGTATTGGCACATGAGTAGTGAGAAGCTCGGGTATCACATCCTCTCCACCTTATAAAAAATTTCATCCTCGAAATTTGCTAACCTGAAGAGTTCTGGATACTTAGCTATCATCTCATCCTCTCGTTCCCAAGTGGCCTCCTCCACTAACTGATTCCTCTATAAAACCTTTACTAATTGTATCTCTTTATTCCTGAGCTTCTTCACTTCTCGCCGCAAAATCTCAACTGGTATTTCCTCATAACTCAAATCTTCTTTCAACTTAACTGGTTCTTGTATGAGAATATGAGATGGATTCGGAACATACTTCGTCAACACAGACACATGAAATACGTCATGTACTCTAGACATCATTGCTGGTAACTCCAACTTATAAGCAACACTTCCAACTCTCTCAATGATAGTGAATGGACCAATATATCTTGGACCGAGCTTCTCTTTCTTTCCAAACCACATTATTCCCTTCATTGGAGATACTTTCAAGAATACCTGATCACCCACTTCAAATTTCAACTCTCTTCTGCGTTTGTCTACATAACTCTTCTGCCGATTCTGAGCAACTTTCATCTTTTCTCATATACAGGTAACAACTTCTGACATTTCACGAATCAAGTCTGGACCCAAAAGTTTCCTTTCTCCAACTTCATCCCAATGTACTGAAGATCTACACTTCCTCCCGTACAATGCTTCATATGGAGCCATCCTGATATTAGACTGATAACTGTTGTTGTATGAGAAATCTATCAAAGGTAAAAATTTACTCCACTGACCTTGAAAATTCAACACACATGCTCTAAGCATATCCTCCAAAATTTGTATCGTACGTTCTGATTAACCATCTATTTGTGGATGGAATGTTGTGCTTAAAGATAATTGTGTCATTAACGCCTTATGCAAACTCTTCCGGAAAGCAGACAGGAATCTCGCATCTCTGTTTGACACAATGGTAAGTGGTACTCCATGGAGTTTGATAATCTCTTGGATATATAACTGGGCATAACGATACATGGAATACATAGAGAAAATAGGAAGAAAATGAGCGGACTTAGTCAATCGATCCACAATAACCCAAATGGCATCATGACCTTTTACTGCCTTTGGTAAGCTGGTGACAAAATCCATAGTGATATTCTCCCACTTCCACTCTAGATAAATAGAGGCTGTAAAGTTCCTGCTGGTCTCTGATGCTCGGATTTGACTTGCTGGCAAGTCAAACATTGCTCTACATATTGAACGACATCTCTCTTCATCCCTGGCCACCAATAATATGACTTCAAATCTCTATACTTCTTAGTAGCTCCTGAATGTACAGAGTACGGTGTTGAATGTGCATCACTTGTCCATTAAAAAGGGAACTCGACTAATTAAACAAATACAACTTCGATTTCAACTAGAATTAATTCCATTGATTGAGGATGAAGTTAATAAGCTTCTTGAAGCAGTCAAGATCAGAGAAGTCAAGTATCCTACATGGATTTCTAACATCGTGCCGGTGAGAGAGAAAAATAGGCAACTCAGAGTATGTATTGATTTCCGAGATTTAAACATGGCATGTCCAAAGGATGACTTTCCATTGCCAATTGCTGAACTCATGATTGATGCAACAACGGGGCATGAGGTCCTTTCATTTATGGATGGGTCATCTGGCTACAATCAAATTGGTCTGGCTCTTGAGGATCAAGAGAAGACAGTCTTTCGTACTCCGAAAGGAATATATTGCTACAATGTCATGCCATTTAGCTTGAAGAATGCTAGTGCCACTTATCAACGAGCCATGCAAAAGATATTTGATGATATGCTCCACAAAATTATCGAATGTTATGTCGATGATATTATGGTGAAATCAAAGGAAAAAAAGATCATCTTCATGATCTAAGACGGGTGTTTAAGCGATTAAGAGAACATCAACTCAAGATGAATCCACTCAAGTGTGTATTTGGAGTTACATTCAAAAAATTCTTTGGATTTATTGTTAGCCATCGAGGGATCGAGATTGAGAAAGCAAAGATTAATATAATCATGAAGATGCATGTGCCTCGAAATATACATGAGCTTAAGAGTTTGCAAGGAAAGTTGGCATACTTGAGAAGATTCATGTCAAACTTGGCTGGTCGATGCCAACCATTTAGTCATCTCATGAAGAAAGGTATCGTATTCAAATGGGATGAAGTTTGCAATAATGCTTTCAATATCATTGAGGAATACTTGATGAAGGCACCAGTGTTGTGTGCACCAATACCCGGACGTCCATTAATTCTCTACCTAGCTGCTCAAGAGCGTTCTGTTGGATCTTTACTTGCACAAGAGAATGATGATGGCAAAGAAACTGCCCTTTACTATCTGAGTAGAACCAAGACTCCAAACGAGTTGAAATATTCACCAATTGAGAAGATCTGCTTAGCCTTTATCTTCGTGATTCAGAAGTTGAAACATTACTTCCAAGCTCATAAAGTTCGGCTAGTCTCGAAAGCCAACCCACTAAAGTTTGTCATGTCAAAGCCAGTACTCTCTGATCAGCTTGCAAGGTGGTATCTCCAACTCCAACAGTTTGAGATTGTATACATCCCTCAAAAGGCCGTAAAAGGACAAGTGTTGGCAGATTTTCTAGCTGATCATCCAATGCCCACTGAATGGGAATTATCTGATGAACTCCCTGATGAAGATGCTTCCACTGTGGAGATAGCTTCTCCTTGGAAAATGTACTTTGATGGAGCATCACATAGAGAAGGAGCCGGTGCTGGAGTCGTGTTCGTAACATCCAGTGGTAAAGTTCTACCATATTCATTTTCCTTAACAGAAAATTATTCTAACAATATGGCTGAGTATCAAGCACTCATACTTGGTTTAGAGATGGCCGTCGATATAAAGTAATTACACCTTAGGGTGGGTGTATGGTGATTCGCTGCTTACGATAAACCAATTACTTGGAGTGTATGAAGTAGGGAAGCCTGAGTTGCTCCCATACCACAAGTATGCTCAAAAGCTGATGGGTTGGCTTGGTGATGTTGATATCGAACATCTGTCTAGAAGAGAGAATAAGCAAGCTGACGCCCTTGCTAAGCTAGCATCAACTATAGCTATGCCAGAGGCGCAAATTCAAATTTCGGTGTGTAAAAGTTGGGTTGTACCACCAATCTTCGAAGATGAGGATTATGAAGAAGTTGAAAATCATTTAATGGAAGTCTTCGAAATTGAAGAAGAGGATTGGCGCCAACCACTTGTGGATTATCTGAAGTATGATATATTGCCTAACGATCCACGCTAAAGGGTTGATATTCGGCGTCGAGCACCTCAATTTATTTACTTCAAAGGCACACTGTATAGAAGATCATTTGATGGAATTTTCTTGAGATGTCTGAGTAAAGAAGAAGCTGCTCAAGCAATGGAGGAAGCTCATTCCAGAATTTGCGGTGCTCATTAGTCTGGGCCAAAGCTGCATTTCAGAATTAAGAGAATGGGTTACTATTGGCCAACAATGGCGAAAGACTGCATGGAATATGCACAAAGATGCCAAGCTTGCCAGTTCCATGGGAATTTGATTCATCAACCTCTGGAGCCTTTGCATCCGACAGTCGTTTCATGGCCTTTTGATGCTTGGGGTTTAGATGTCGTAGGGCCACTTATGAAGTCCTCTGGTGGACATCTCTACATTCTTGCTGCCACCGATTACTTTTTCAAGTGGGTCGAAGTTGTGCCTCTCAGGGAAGTGAAGAAAGAAAATGTTGCTGATTTCATTCGAATCAACATTATTTACAGATATAGTGTTCATCGCTACATCATCACTGATAATGGAAAGCCGTTCAGCAACAGTTGGATTGATAAGTTATGTTAAAAGTTTGACTTCAAGCAAAGGAAGTCATCAATGTACAACGCAGCTGCCAATGGCCTTGCCGAAGCCTTCAATAAAACCTTGTGCAATTTGTTGAAGAAGGTTGTCTCCAAGTCGAAACGGGATTGGCATGAAATAATAAATAAAGCTTTATGGGCATACCGCACCACCTATAGAACGGCCACTCAGGCTACTCCGTATTCTTTGGTTTATGGTGTTGAAGCTGTTATACCTCTTGAAAAGCAGATCCCATCTTTGAGGATAGCCATACAAGAAGGCTTAACCGAAGAGAAAAATGCAAAGTTGCACCTTCAAGAGTTAGAGGCGTTAGATGAAAATAGGTTGGAAGCACAACAAAGACTTTAATGTTACCAATCTCGCCTTTTTAGAACGTTCGACAAAAAAGTAAAGATACGTTCTTTTCAAGTTGGTGACTTGGTGCTTGCTGTGAGAAGGCCTATTGTGGTCACTCATCGTGTGGGGAATAAATTTCTACCCAAATGGGATGGCCCTCATGTTGTGAAAGAAGTATACACAAATGGCGTCTACAAGTTGATCTCGGAAGATGGCGTGAACATTGGCCCCATAAATTGGAAATTCGTGAAATGCTACTACGCGTAAAATAAACACAAAACACAACGCTCCATGATGCACGAGCCTAAACTGCATGTTACTCCTGGTCCGCATGAGTATAAATTGTGTACGACGAACTCTTGGTCCGCATGAGTATAAACTGTATACGACAAACTCTTGGTCCGCACGAGTATAAAATGTGTACGACAAACTCATGGCCCGTATGAGTATAAACTGTGCACGGCATACCCATTCAAAACCAAATTATGTCCCTTTAAACTACGTAATGACTTGATCCTCTGTAAAGAGGTAGGTAGGCAGCTTAGCATTTTGTTAAGTTCATTCATGTTTTGGTTTGTTCGCATCAAGTTTGTGAAGTAAGAAGCAAATTAATGTATGAAGGCAACAAGTAAATATCAAAAGACAGAAAAGCAAAACTAAAGATGCAATGATGAATAAGAAGACGAAAAAGAGATAAGGGAGAAGATGAACTTCATTGATAATATCATTACAGTACATAGAAAAAAAAGGACATTGAAATGAAATGGTTTCAATACAAACTAATGAAAAATATTCATAATAGATAACTCCTCTCGAGCGGCTTTCAAAGCTTGTGTAACACTCCTTAATTCATCAACAATGGAATCTTCTTGGATGGGTGTTTTCTTTAGCACACCGATATCCTTGACAGCAGTTTGGACTCCAAGCTTCGCACTTTGAACAGACTCGCGAAGACGTTCAACCGTTTGAGATATTGCTTCCTTCTCCTTCAACAGGGTCTTAATTTCTTCCGCAATCTGCTTCAACCTAGTTTCAGATTCTTGCAACTGTTTGCTCTTTGTAGATTCTTTGCCTTTGAAGTCATGAGCATGCTTCCTTACATCAGTCAGACATTTTTCGACGTCTCTTCTGGGCATCCTATCAGCAAGTTTTATCTTCACAGAATCATATGCATCAGCTTTAGAAAGTAAGAAATTGAATGATTCTTCTAAAGTAGATCCGTCAATCTCTGGAGCGCTCTTCAAATTGTTCACCATCTTAAGTCCCTCATTCCTCATAGAAGATAAGGAGCTGGCAGGAATCCTCTTCAGTTTATCTTGAAAGCATTTCCACACTTCCATATTAACTAGTTTCCTAGCATCCATGATCACGGCATCAAAGTAAAAATATGTAACTTCTGGAGCTTCAGCCATAGTAACTAGAGGATGAGATTCAGGTATGATGGGAGAAACATGATCTAGGAAGCCATCATCAGCTAAGTCTTCTGGGGCTGCAACAGAAGCTGATCCTTACTCAAATTTACCATAATCAAAACCCAATACAGCATGCAAATGTTATAAGAAGAAAAGATGTTAGAAAATAATTACAGGCATGGAAGTATGTAACTCATAATTAAAGGGTGATTGAAACCTCGGCTTGAGTTATCATGATAGGCATTTGAGATTTGGCTCTCTTAGTCCTCTTCCAGTTTCGGTTTGTGTTACTATCATTTGAATGAGAGAGATCACTCTTTCTCTTTTTTACTCCACTAGACGTCCTACAATCACATTTCGAGGAAGCAGGGCCTCTAACGATACAACTGCCTCATCAGCCTCGACATTACCTGAATTGCCAGTAATGTCAACTTCTTCTTCTATGACATGGTGATGAACGTTTTCTCAACACACAAAATAATCCTCAAGTATAAGGATATCAATTGTAGTCTCGAAAGGTGACCAAGTGAATATCGAACCCAAGGGACGACGTATTATCAATTAAATTATTATCTAAATTAATTAAGACAAAGCAATAAGAGTTTGATGTTTGATTATAACTAAAATACTAAATTAAATAACAAATAAAATAAACTATCACTCGAAGAATACGTAGGTGGATCAAGTAGGAGAATAGGTAGCTCTAGGATAATCCAGTTTTACTCATTAACTTCCCTTCCATGTGTCAATGTCCGACTCTGCCTTGTGGAATATGGACGCATCACTAAACCATGCATATCTACTCTATAGACACAAGTAAACATGCGTGTAACACGTGTGAATAACCTCGGAGCAAGAGATATAATTTCACCCCCCTTTCTAGGTACTATCAGTATCAATTATTTTCCCCTAGGATTGGTACTCTAACCCGATATGATCTCCCTTTATAGGTACTATGAAATTATCCTCTTTATCCTACTTATTAACCCGAATTTAATTCAATTAATAAGTATTCATATATGATAGTTCTAATGAAGCTTCGGAGTCCCCTCACTTAGAATCATAACATGGAATCCTGTTCAGCAGTGAACGCACTCAATCTACAACCAAGATATATATTCAGACTCTATATACCAATTGAAGATGTACAAAACGACCGTGAATATGGATTAAGAAAGCACAATCATATATAAAATAAATCCACAAGTAGTGTTGTACGGAGTTTACACATAGAAGATCAATTAATTCATAAAACCATCAAAACTTCTAGATCTACCAAAAAGGCTCTAGCCCATGATGTTTCGAAGAACAATCATGGGTGTTGGATAGATCTTACCCGGATATCCGGAAAATACAAGATAAATTAGGAAACGAATAAACCCTTGATATGGCGTCTTCATGCCCTTCTCCATCTTGAATCCTCCTCTTGGTTCTCCTCTTGATTCCACAAACAAATCTTCAAAGTGATGGATGGATGGAGGAAAGGAAGTGGATGATGGATGGGGGGTGATCCCCCCTTGTGGGGTGTTGTATGTTTGTGGCCTCTCCTCGGTGATTGGTGACGTTTTTCTTGACCGCATGAGCCTCCTTTTATACTTGTAATCACGTCTCTAGGGCTTGGAATGGGCTTTTCAAGTGATCCCACGTGTTTTGGCCTCGAAAATACGGATTTGGTAAGTTCCCGCATGTAGGTTCGACCTCGTCAAACAGGTCGAACCACTTGCCACAGGTCGAACCACAGGTCGAACCCTGCTACTGGATTTGCGCAGTGTCTCCGTTTCGCGTATAACTTTCACATCCGACCTCCGAATTGAGTGATTTTTACGCTCACACGATCCTCTCTTCGTTGGTTTTCTATCGATATAAAGAAATCACAAAAACTTTAAGAATTGTATATGTAACAAGCCATGGAATGTAGCACTGTAATTCTATTCGGCACAGCTCGCGTGGCGTCACCACTTTGCTCATAACTTCCTCGTTCGGACTCCGAATGGGATGTTCTTTATGCAAAAACGACCCTCTCTTCAGTGGCTTTCCAACCATATATCACAAATCCAATTCAAAGCTACACATCAATACAGAATAATTATACAAGTTCGACGTGCGTTTATCAGCATTCTTGCACAAATTGCACCTTTTCTCAAACTTGGCTCTTTTCATCCTTTTTCCACCTAAAACACAACAAAACACCTCAACTGCACCTTTTTCTCACATATAATGAATATAATACCATTGTGCTAATATATGACAAGAATATCAATCAAAAAGGTGTTAAATTGGACACTAAAACACGCTTATTTTCACTCTCATCAATCCCCCAAACTTACCCGTTGCTCGTCCCGAGGCAACAAAATAAAAATAAAAAGAGAGAGTAAGAAAATTAGTGAGGAAATAAGGACTATGATCAATACCCCATTCAAAATACAATCGTCATCAACTTAGGTCATGCAACTCTTATTACATGTAATAATCAATTCAAAGCATACAAGTTAAGACAATCACCACCAATTCAAATGCTCCATTGACATGTTCTCACGGGAAGTATATATCACTCGTACTCAAGTGTAAAAGATGTACACTTATGGGTTAAGGTGTTTACGCTCAAATTCAATTCAAGTGCATGTGTAACCATAAGCTTGCCTATTGTCTCAACTCTCCTTTTACTTGTAGCTAGTAAATCATGGATCAAAAAGGTCTTTTATTAGGTTGTAATGTATGCTCTTTGGAATAGGTGGAAAATATATGGATAAGTGACTCAAAACTTGGATCAATCAAGCTACAGTCTCTCTCGATCTTTCATTCTTCCTCATCACTACAATTAAGCACAATACTCTTCCATCTTTCTCCTTCAAGCACAACATTTTTTTTCCAACAATTTCTTGCTCTTCAACTCCATCATTCTCCTTTCTTCACCTTTTTTTTTCTCTTTTCTTTCTCTTTCGAGGTACCAGTTTCGGGCACTACCTCTCACATCCTCCATAGGGTACTAGATTTAAGCACTACCCAAGGGTATTTGTTTGCATGAAGTACTAGATTTAAGCACTACTCCATGAATTTCTTTTTCATCCTTAAGACTCTTTTTTCATTATCCTTATCATCCCTCAAATCACCACTCTCTTCAATTAAGCTTTATTGGCTATCAAAGAATGGATTTAATAAGGCTCAATTGGGCTGACTAGAGATTTAATGAATTCAGGTAAAGTATATGGGAAAATATGTGTTAAATATCAAAGATGGCCTAATATCATTTCCATAATCCGCTAGACTAATCTTGAATATTCAAGGAGACTCAAGGCAAGTTCTAGAATACACACACAAGAACGATACTCACCAGAAAAGAAATATCATGTGATTATGTACATGATCAACGAGGCTCAAAATCTCACATGGGTTTTTAACAAGTAACAGAGCACTTTTCATGGTAAGCAATATCCCACAAGTACACATAGAACTTCATACCACAATATAACTCAAGTACACTTCCTTCATCAATTTCAAAGGCATATGAATTTCAAAGACAATTTTAAACATATAAGCTCACATGGATCACCACCTTAAACTTAATCATTCCACTCCATGAATTAAAAGCACATATAAAAATTAGAATAAGGGAACGAGGGCACCTGATTTCTCCTTCAAAACGCACGAGCTCCTCGAGTTAAAGCCATAGTATAGAACTCGTCTTGCCACCTAGTTACCCTTTTTCTATCATCGAAGCTCAAACAAACTCATCATCACAGGATTCATCAATAATAAAATAGGAGAACTATAAGAAAGAATTAATTGACTATCTAATCGACTCCACACACTAGAAACTCCACTGAACACTAGGCAAATTGCAAAAAAATCGACACATCAAAACCGATTAAAGTTTCAACATACCGCAAAAAATCAACTCCCCTAGCAAACATTACAAAGAAAATATTATATTCTTGGTGCTTCAATGAGGTAAGTGCATCACACCCCCCCAAACTTAGTAAAAACGTAAGTTGAAACTAAGTTTGAAAAGAGATGTAATTGCCGATTGGTAAGCACCTCAAATACAAAAATTTCTTACTCACACGAAATAAATAAAGCAATAAAACGGAAGGGCAAGCCCCCAACAGGCGCTCATGGTTAACGTCGTAGAGTCACGACGGATTACCACTTTGAACTACTGGATCACAGGACGGTCTTGTCGCATCCTCACCTTCAAGTACTTTCTTTCCCTCTTCTTGTCTACACTCAACACCTCACATTTCTTGGTCACAAAAATATGATCATTAAAATTTCCTTCCTCCCATGGCTGTCTAGACACCCCCTTGTCAATCTTCCACTTAAATTCAGAATCATCTGCCTTAGAAAAATCAAGATTAAACAAGTTAGAAACCACATCTATGCTTTCGCACGATTGAGTCTCCATGGGCATCTTCATTGCACGATCAAGAGAGAAAATCACATCTTCATTATCCATTCGCAGTCTAAGCTTTTCTTCCTTAACATCTATCATAGCTTCAGTTGTGGCAAGGAACGGTCATCCCAAAATAAGGGGAATGTCACCCTTATCATCTTCCATGTCAAGTACAAGAAAATCCACGGGAAAACTAACTTATCCAATCTCACTAAAACATCTTCAATTAAACCCTTCGGACAAGTCATGGATCTATGATTGTCGTCATTTTCACCTAGGTTTTAGTGTCTTTATGTGTGTATTTTCGGATGTTTTTATCCGTATTTGTGTTAAGTTTGGTGGAGTTATTGTTATTTTGAGAAAAGTGGTACGAACTGATAGAATTGTGTAAATGAGCTTAAATATGTGTAAAACAGGTCATGGAACGGACAAAAACGGAGTCGGGAGCGAAAGGGAGACGAAGAATAGGCCATGCAGCTGCACGGGCCGTGCGCGGAACACGGCCCTGTAGCAGCTGGCCGTGTAATGTCATCAGAACATGCTGCTCGGCCAGAGATTCGGCCGTGCGCTGGTGCACGGGCCGTGCGCTGCTGCACGCCCCGTGTGCGGAGCTCGGCCCTGTAAGAAGAAGCCGTGTATTATTGTCAGAAAGTGTTGCACGGCCATGATCAAGGCCGTGTATTGCAGCTCGAGCCGTGTCCGGAAGCACGCACAAAAACGCCGAAGTAGGTGTGCCTTACACGGGCCGTGTACTGCAGCACGGGCCGTGTAGGTGCAAAATCCTGTGAAAATTTCAGAATGTTCCGGAAGCTTCTAGAAGGTCCATAAGTGAGATAAAACCATGATTGGTGCGAAATTGAAAGGAGGGATTCACATTAGATCAGATTGAGAGCAGTTACACACAATCCACACCACATTTCCTCACACACTAGATCCACAATCCATCTACACCATCTAAATCCATCAATTCACCTTGATCTTCATAAATCCATCCATACATCCATCCATTCCATCATCTAAGAAGAGAAAATCAGATTTGTTTGAAGAATTTGGCATGATCAAGGAAGAAGGAGTCTACCTTCAAGGGGAAGCTCAATCTCTTTTATTTTGCTACTTTCTTCATTATATTGCTCATATGGAGCTTGTATTGGATTGTAGCCAATTGGCAATGAGTATTTGTGGCTAGTCCTCAAGTGAGGCTAGCAATATGATTGGTTAGGAAATATGTAGATTTTTGCACTATTAAAGCTTGATGAATTGATTGTTATGATTACTTTCTATCATGAATGCTTATTCTCATTTGATGCATGATGTGTGTGGTTAAATTCTCTATGCATAGTGTTAGGATGGCCATTCCAATATTATGTGTGGTGGTTTAATTGAATCATTGATTGTATTAGGTGACTTGGTTAGTATGAGGGGAGGAAAGCCATTCCCTCCAAGTGCTTAGAACCTCATGATAGAACATTAGTGATGAACTAGTGAGGGGAACCAACTTATGATCATAGTACCCATGAGGGAATTGAGAGTAAGACAATCTTAGGAGATTTAAACTTGTAAAAGAGTTGAGAACCTAATCACCTTGGCCATAGGGGTTAGGGGTACAATTGTGATTGCCCTTAGTATCATAACTTGAAAGTCATCAATGCTTGAGTGAGTGTGAAGTCTACATAAGACCTTGACCATGATGTTGCTAGCCTTGCTCTCTTCTTAGATACACTTCATCCATTCCATCTCATCTTGCTACTTGATTAGATTGATATTTGTTATAATTAGTTGCTTGTCTAGTTCATTAGTTAATTGATAGAGTAATCATAGTTCTTAAATCAAAACCTTATCTTGATAATCCTTACAAAACATAAATCAATGGAAAATCCGGATACAACTTGAGTTTACCTTTTCCCTTGGGACGACAATACTATAAATTTTGCACTTGGTCACGCGTATACAACAACGATAGAGTACACTTACTCTTGACATTTCACTAGAAATGCGGCTAAGTTCATGGCGCCGCTGCCGGGGAAATGTTAAACTTGTGGTTGTAACGAGTTTGAAGTTGATTAGTCTTGATAAGGATATTTCTTTCATTTGTATAGTTGTTTACTTGTCTTGGTTACTTGGAGAGCTAATTTGAGAATTCTTGTAGGTACATGCAAACTCGTTCAAGGTTTCAATCTATTGAACCTTTGAACTTGGAGTTGGAAGCTACCTTAAGAAGACAAAGAAGAGGAATTCTAAACCCTACGGAGGAAGAAATGGAACACATAAGGGATAATGCAAATATTGGTGATGAAGAAGGTAACATGAGGCTTTTTCAAGGGGGTGATAATGCTCGAGGGGGAAACAATAATCCGGAGTATGTGCCACAAGGTTATATGCAACAAGTGCACTTGCAAAACCAACAAATGCAAGCTCAAAACCAACGAATGGAAGCTCACAATGAGCAAATGCAAGCTATCATTCAAAACTTGTTGGCACAACAAGAAGCAAGGGATAACCAACAAGCTCCTCCGGTAGTGCAAAATCAACCTCGGGGTAATGGAAATAATGAAGTGGGGATGAATATCCGAGATCATTTCCAACCTCAATATGGAAACTATGTTGTGGGACCACCGGTGAATGTTAATCATTTTGAGATCAAGACGGGATTGATCAATATGGTGCAAGCAAACCAATTTGGTGGTGGTACTATGGAGGATCCAAATGCTCACTTAGCCCAATTTACGGAGTTAGCAAACACGGTCAAGATAAATGGGGTAAGTGAGGATATTATTAAATTGAAGCTTTTCTCGTTTTCATTACGAGATAGAGCTAAGGCTTGGTATCATACTTTACCACCGGGATCCTACAACACATGGAGAGAGTTGGCACAAAAGTTCTTGAGCAAGTATTTCCCACCATCAAAGATGTTGCATCTCAAAGGTCAAATATTGCAGTTTAAGCAAATGCCTCTTGAAACTTTTAGTGAAGCTTGGGACCGATTCAAAGAAATGCTAAGGAAGTGTCCACAACACGAATTTCTCGAAGATCAACAAGTAGGATTTTTCTATGCCGGTTTGAGTGGGGGTGAAAGGATGCTAGTTGATGCTTCATCGGGAGGTTCAATTTTGGGGAAAACTCCTGAAAGAGCAATTGCCATATGCGAGGAAATAGCTTTGAATACGGGACAATGGGCCATGGATAGAGTTGTGGGCCTATATGAAAAAGAAAGGATTGCTAAGATGGAAGAGGTGTGCTTGCAACAAGTGAAAAAGGTGGAGGTGCCTAAAGAAGATGTCACCGATAAGGCAATCAAGGAGATACTCAAGAAAATGAGTGAAAATTGGCAAGTGTCTCCGGATTCTTTGTCCAAGCCATTGGTGAATCAACAAATGCTTACAAATCCTCAACAAGGTACATCATCACCTTTGATGAATCAACAAGTGTTTCCTAATTTTCAACAAGGTATGTCTATGCCTAATGTGGGACAATCGTCTCAAAGTGGTCAAATGCTGAATTCTATGTCTCAACAAGGAATGTCCTCTAATTTTGGAGTTCAAGATAGTTGGTGCCCACCCGAAATGACGCTTGAGGAAGTTGCCTTCATGCAAGGAAGGAACTTCCAAGGAAATTATGGTGGGAATTTTGGGAATCATGGAGGAGGATATCCACAAAGGCAAGGAGGTTGAGGGCAAGGTAACTTTCAAGGAAATTTCAATCAACCTCGAAGGTATGAGAATTTGTCATATGGGAACCAAGGGAATGCACTTACGTTGTCACCGGGGATTCATCCGGGAGAGAAAGCGCCAAATGGTGAAGGAAAGTCTTCAAATGAAGATCAAATGGCTAAAGTGTTGGAATTCATGAAAGGGACTAAAGAAGGAATAGATGAAATGAAACATGAAATGAGACAACAAAATGAAGAAAGGAGACTACAAAATGATATGAATGAGAGGAGGTTCAAAGCAATTGAGACTCACATTAGTCAAATGGCAAGTGAAATGGGTAATGTTCATCACCAAGGGAAGTTTCCATCTACAACCATTACTAATCCGAAGGAGCAATGTAAGGTGATTGAACTTCGTAGTGGAACAAAATACGAAGGGCCTTCAATGCCAACGGAAGTAGAGGAGGTGGATTGTGAACTTGAGCCTATGGAAAGTTTGGGTGAAGAAGGGAAAGAGAAAGAAGTTGATATTGTTGAAAAAGGTGAAAGTACCCCTACACTTGAAGAAGAAAAAGTAAAGTCTCCAAAGAAAGGGAAAGATGTAGAGAAGCAAAACGGAAAGAGATAGAGGAAAAGTTTGAAAGGGATGAATGGGGGATTCCTAAGTTGCCCATGGCAATCCCGTTTCCACAAAGATGCTTGAAAAAGGGATTAGAAGAGAAATTTGCCAAGTTTGTTGAAATGTTGAAGAAGATACATGTGAATATGCCTTTTGCGGAGGTCTTACTTCAAATGCCCAACTACGCCAAATTTTTGAAGGATATCTTGTCAAAGAAAAGAAGCTTGGGAGAGTTCGAAACGGTGAACCTTACGGAGGAATGTAGTGCAATCTTGCAAAAGAAACTTCCCCCTAAATTGAAAGATCCGGGGAGTTTCACTATTCTTTGTGAGATGGGAGAGCAAGGGAACTACAAAGCTTTATGTGATCTAGGGGCAAGCATTAACTTAATGCCCTTATCAATCTTCAAAAAGTTGGGTATTGGTGAGGTCAAACCGACGTCGGTTACACTTCAATTAGCCGATCGGTCGTTGACACATCCCAAGGGAATAGTGGAAGATGTTTTGATCAAAGTTGGCAAGTTTGTGTTCCCCGTTGATTTTGTGGTACTAGATATGGCTGAAGATGATAGTGTCCCATTGATACTTGGACGTCCGTTTCTTGCCACCGGGAAAGCATTGATAGATGTGGAGAAAGGGGAGCTAACTTTGAGGGTGAATGAGGATGAAGTCATATTTTCTTTAAGTGAGGCTATGAGGTATCCTAGGGAGGAATGTGGAAGAGTGGAGGTTATTGACGACATGGTTGAAGAGCATATGTATCACCTTCACTCCAAGGACCCTTTGGAAATCATCATAAGCCACTCTTATTCTCTTGAATCTATAAAAGCTAAATCTTCTTTTGGTGTAGAAAATGATGAAATAATTGATGAATTGCATGGTTTAAATGCTTGTAGGGCACTCACAAAAGAGGAAGCAAAGGAGGTAAAGGTGGAGAAACTTGATGAAAAGCCATTTTTGGAAGTGCAAGAGAAGAAGAAGGTAGAGTTGAAACCATTGCCGGATCACTTAAAGTATGCTTACTTGGAAAAAGATGAAACGTATCCGGTAATTGTATCCTCTTCCCTTAATGATTTAGAAGTAGAAAAATTGCTAAGAGTCTTAAGAGATCATAAGTCATCTATTGGTTGGAGCATTAAAGATTTGAAAGGTATTAGTCCATCTATGTGCATGCATAAGATCCATTTGATTGATGATGAAAAGTCTTGTGTGCAAAACCAACGTAGATTAAATCCTATAATACAAGAAGTGGTAAGGAAAGAGGTGTTAAAATGGCTTGATGCGGGAATAATCTTTCCAATTAGTGATAGTCAATATGTAAGTCCTCTACATGTAGTGGCAAAGAAAGGTGGTATGACAATTGTTAGATCCGATACAAATGAAACAATTGCCACTAGAACTATCACGGGTTGGAGAGTATGTGTTGATTATCGTAAGTTGAATGAGAATACTCGTAAAGATCATTTCCCATTGCCATTCATAGATCAAATGTTGGATCGTCTTGCGGGGCATGAGTACTATTGTTTTCTTGATGGTTATTCCGGGTACAATCAAATATTGATTGCACCGGAAGATCAAGAGAAGACAACGTTCACATGTCCCTATGGTACATTTGCGTTTAGAATGATGCCATTTGGTCTATGTAATGCCCCTGCCACTTTTCAGCGTTGTATGATGGCAATCTTTGATGGTTTAATTGAAAATATTATGGAGGTGTTTATGGACGATTTTTTCGTGTATGGATCTTCTTATGATATTTGCTTAACTAATCTCACGATTGTGTTGCAGAGGTGTGAAGAGTCGAGTCTTGTGCTAAATTGGGAAAAATGCCACTTTATGGTGACCGATGGGATAGTCTTGGGACATCATATTTCAAAGCATGGGTTAAAAGTGGATAGAGCTAAAGTAATAGCCATAGAACGCCTTCCCCCTCCTACTAGTGAGAAGGGGGTGAGATCGTTCTTAGGACATGCGGGCTTTTATAGATGCTTCATTAAGGATTTTTCCAAAATTGCTAAACCCCTTTGTAAATTGCTTGAAAAAGATTGTCCATTTAACTTTGATGATGAGTGTTGTGTGTCATTTCAGGTGCTTAAGGATGCTCTCACTTCATCTCCGATCCTCGTTACCCCGGATTGGAGTTTACAATTTGAACTTCATTGTGATGCTAGCGATCAATCCATTGGAGTGGTGTTGGGGCAAATGAGAGAGAAGAAGTTTAGAGCAATCTATTACGCCTCAAAGACATTGAATTCGTACCAAATTAACTACACCACAACGGAGAAGGAATTTTTAGCCGTAGTGTATGCTTTTGAGAAGTTTCGACCATACTTGGTTGGAACACAAACGATTGTCTACACGGATCACGCGGCTATAAAATACCTCATGAGTAAGAAAGATGCTAAACCTCGTTTAATTCGTTGGGTGTTGCTTTTGCAGGAATTTAATGTGGTCATCAAGGATAAAAAGGGCGTGGAGAATGTGATTGCGGACCATTTGTCTAGGTTAGAAAATGGAGGTGCAAATGAAGATTTGAAGCCCATTGGGGATGAGTTCCCGGATGAGGACATTTTACTACTAGAGGTCAAGCAAGTGAGTACTCGCATGGTGAATGTGCCGCCTTGGTACGCCGATTACGTCAATTTCTTTGTGTGTGGAATCAAGCCCACATTGCTTAATGAGTACAAAGAAAAGAGGTTTCATGTTGAAGTTAAGAAGTATTTTTGGGATGAGCCGTATTTGTTTAAAATTTGCAATGATGGAGTAATAAGGAGATGTGTAGCTGAAGAAGAAGTTATGGGGATTCTTGAACTTTGTCACTCGTCTTTGTGTGGAGGTCACTTTGCTCATCAAAAGACGGGGGCTAAGGTTTTACAATCGGGCTTCTATTGGCCAACATTGTTTAAGGATGCAAAGAAGTTTGTTGCAAAGTTTGATAGATGCCAAAGGATAGGGGGAATAGGCAAGAGAGATGAAATGCCCATGACCTTAAGGATTGATGTAGAAATTTTTGATGTATGGGGGATTGATTTTATTGGACCATTTCCCTCGTCTAAAGGATATGTGTACATCTTGCTAGCTGTGGATTATGTGTCCAAGTGGGTGGAGGCAATCCCCACGAAGACAAATGATGCTTTGATTGTGCAAAGGTTTTTGAAAAAGAATATTTTTGCTAGGTTTGGAGTTCCACGGGCTTTAGTGAGCGATGGAGGATCACACTTTGTAAACAAGTTGATGGAGAGTTTGTTGAAAAGATATGGAGTGAAACATCGAGTGGCTACACCTTACCACCCTCAAGCAAATGGTTTGGCGGAGGTCTCAAACCGCCAAATCAAGTTAGTTTTGGAGAAGACCATCAATGGAGGGAGGAAGGATTGGTCGGACAAGCTTGACGACGCTTTATGGGCTTATCGGACGGCTTTTAAGACCATTCTTGGTGTCTCACCGTATCAATTGGTCTATGGTAAAGCTTGTCATCTCCCCGTGGAGCTTGAACACCATGCATTATGGGCTATCAAACGCCTTAATATGGATGAGGGGGAAAGTGGTCAAGCAAGGTTGTTGAAGTTAGTTGAGTTGAAGGAGTTTAGAGGAAGAGCATTTGAAAACTCAATTATCCATAAGGAAAATATGAAGAGATGGCATGATGCTAAGGTCAAGGAGAAGACGTTTGCTCTCGGGGATAAAGTGCTTGTATTCAATTCGAGGCTCAAGTTGTTTCCCGGAAAGCTTAAATCAAAATGGATGGGACCCTATGAAGTGCTTGAAGTGTTGAATGGACATACATTGAGGTTAAAGGGTCCAAATAATGAATTTGTGGTAAATGGTCATAGAGTGAAGCATTACCTATCTCCTTCTCAAAAGGAGAGGGTGTATGTGGTTACTCTCTCTTCTTAAACTTCTTTTGAGTATTGGTTTAGTGTAGATTTTTTTTTTTTTAGTTTTCTTGTAGATTTGGTATGAAGGTGGTTAAATTCATGAGAAATGCATAAGAGAAAGGACACGGATGCTAAAGGTGGAATGATGATTGTATGCCTCACCACTCTTTACAAACTTAAATTTTAACACTTGTGTTAATTTAAGTTTGGGGGGAGGTTGTGTGGTGGTCACACTTGATCAATTGGAGCTTAAAGTAGGCATAAGAGGTGGAGAAGTTCATGAAGAGCATTGAGAAAACGAATAAGTGTTTGAGCATGAATAGGGTATGTGAAGAGTGAAAAACAGGGCAAGGATGGAGTGAAGCAAGAAAAATGAAGAACAGGGCAAACTGCTACACGGGCCGTGCGCCGTGCATGGCCCTGTAGCAGTTGGCCGTGTAGCGGGATCAGAACATGCTACACGGCCAAGATGATGGGCGAGTTACGCAGCTCGAGCCGTGCAGGAGAAACGGTACACGGACCGTGTTCCGCACACGGCCCTGTAACAGGTGGCCGTGTAATGGGATCAGAACACGATGCACGGCCTCACTTGAGGCCGTGCTGCGTAACACGGGCCGTGCAGGGCTTCGACCAGGTTTTTAAAAGGGCTTTTCCGTAAGCATTCTACCACTCCCTTTCATCCGTACGCATCCAATTCACCCTTCCAAGTACACAAATCTTCCACCAGGTTAGTTTTTGAAGGATTGTGAGTAAAGTTTGTCAAGTTTGCACACCAAATCACTTCTCCACATCCAATTGTTGAAAGGTATGACTTCTTGAACCAAAACTTTTGAATTTTGATATGAATTTAGTAAATTGATATATGGGCTTTGTTCTAATGTGAATTTTATGCTTAATTGATGATGTTCATACATGTTTTGAATAGAATTTTTGAATAAAGTGAATTAGGGTTCATGAGAAATTTGGGGATTTGTGTGAGAATGTTGAATTTGAATAATTGTGTTGTGCTTATTGATGAATTACGTGAGTATGATGTTTATTTGTGAGAGATTAGCTTTAGAAATGTAAGATTTGGGCATGAGGCTATGCAAATTGTATGTTGAGAGGATGTTTAAATTTTGTGCATGCCAAGTGTTCGATGAAATGTCTAAGAGAGGAATTCGTTGGAAATTGATGGTCAAATGTGAATAGCATTTTAAGATGATTGAAGTGAGGATTCATATGTGTGATCATGAGTAGAAATTGGTTATAATTGTTGATAGTTGTGATGAATGGTGATAAGTTGTTAAGTGTGAATATGTTTGATAAGTTGTATATTGTTTGTACATTGTAGATGGCCGAGAGGAGAGTTCGCCCTAGGACCGAGGATTTCATTGTGATAACCGACCCTGAGGAGTTATCTAACTTGGATGCCCAGTTGGTAATTGAAGGAATTCATCCGCAGGAATTTGGGGTTGAGTTCGAGGATTATTGGGGAAAGTTTGTGCTTCGCTGGCAAGTGCTAGCTCCGAAGGTAAAGGCTACTCGTTTCCAAGATACGGAGACGATAAGGGGACTAGGTATAGAGGAAGATCTGAGGAAGTTATTTCGCTTCTCTCAGATGGAAGCTTTCTTAGATAAGAGGCCGCCAACCTACTATCATCTCACTGCGGAATTCATGAGCACTTTACAAGTGAAGAAAGATAGGAATGGGAATCCATTGTGGGTGACTTTTCAGCTAGACAATGTGTTGAGGGAAAAGGTTCCATTGGCATTTTTGAATGAGTGTTTTGGGTGCCCGCCATGCGAATTCCATCGGAGCTTTTATGCCGGAGGAACTTTCAACCAACAGGAATGGTGGTCAAGCCTTGTGAACGATGGAACTGAGAGAGCAGGGTACATCCCTAGTGCCTCAAAGGGAACAGCCATCCGGAATCTGGTAATGAGGTATTTGGAGAAGATCGTCTCCAACACTATATTGGGAAGGTTTGAAGGAGGCTCAGTTGGAGAAAAGCAGCTCTACATCATGTATTGTATGTATAAAGAGCTACCGCTTAATGTTGCAGCACACTTTGTGCAACATGCAGAGAGATTTGCAAAGAGGCAGAGTTCTCAAGGGTTGATGCTAGGAGGGATGATTACAATGATAGCTCAAGGAATGGGAGTTAACTTCGCAGGGATAGAGAATCGTATGGTTAGTGAAGGGTTGAATTACTCACAGCTGATGAGGATGGAATTTTTGACCATGGTAGGAAATCAATACTGTTTAAGGCAGGAGAAGGGAGCTCCATTTCCGTTGCCAATGCCGGAGCTCACTACAGTTTATATAAGGAGAAGGCTTGCAAATTTGGCTATGGGAAGTGTGAACCATTCCAGAGTTGTTAAGGCATTTTATAGAAGAAACAGAGATGAAATGGAACAGGTTCTGAGGCAGGTTAGAGTTGAAGAAAATGAAGAGCTAGCCAATTTGAGGGCCGAGCAAGTGCCCATGGAGGGTGATGAGCAAGGAGAGCAACCGGAGCAGATTGAGTTTGAGGAGCAAGGCCCTGATCCACCACTGTTTGAGGAAGAGGCACCGCCACCAGTCGCACCAGGCCAAGGAGATGAAAGGTGGAACTATATGATGGATGAGGTACGCGACATGAGGCATGTGCAGCAGACATATGGGACTCAGATCAGGGAGATTCGCGAAGTCCAGCAAGAGCATGGAAGACACATTGAAGAATTGAGAGCTGGACAACGAAGGAGGGAGTACTATGAAGAACAAACAAGGGTGCACTCCAACAACATGGAGGAGATGATGACCATGATGTTCAACTTCCAGTTTCCTGCGAACCCTCGAGCCTACATTCCATGGAACACCTATCGTCCACCTCCTCCGCCTCCGGAACAATGAGGGAGTATTTTGAGTGCTTGCCACTTTTGTCCATTCATCTAGCTATTATTTAGAATTTTGGAAGTATTATTGCTTAGACATTTGATTTGATTTGTTAGGATTTGATTGGATTGTACTTAAAGTGTTGGTTTTGGGAGGTTTTGTTTTGGTTTTTTTTTTTATTTTATTTTCAGTTTTATGCGATTTCCTTTTTGGTATTTTAGTTTGATTTTTCGTTGTTTGATGCGATGGGAGATTGATCTTTATCGTTATGGGTTTGAGTTGATGTGCTTTATTTTCTTTTGATGGATGATTTGATTTATGCATATTATATGTTTGTATTGTTTGTTGATCCCTTGATTAGTAGGTGATGTTTGTTGTTATTTTATTTCTTGTATAGGTGTGGTTTTGGTGGTATGTTTTGGGAAAGAGTTGAGTAATGTTTTTGAGTATGAGCTATGATGCATTGTTTGTGATAGGTGATGGCAAGCAAGTTAATGGTTTCTACTTGTTAAAATTGTGACATGGATTACATAATTTGTTCAATTTTGAGAAGTATGAAGGTTAATTGAGTTTCTTTTGGTCCAAGCAAAAGCTTGTGAGAGTTGAGCCTCAACCGTGCCTCCATGGTTAATTATTGAAGAGAGGACCGGTTGAACTTAGACAAACTAGAACTTGCTCTTGGACTATAGGAACGAAGCCCGAATGGTTGAAATTTGTGAAATTATCTTAGGCCATCCTTGTTGAAGTCATGGCCATAAAATTTCCTTACCAAAAACATTATCCCTAGTAAGCCACTTTGAACCTTTAAGCTTATTTCTTGTGATATAAGCACATTACAAGCCTTGAAAACTCATTTAAACCTTATATATAACCTATGTGTGGGTAATTGAGGATGATGATGATTTACAAGGGAAAATGTGGAAAGATATGCAAATGTATATGGAAAGACATGTTGGTCAAGAAAAAGGATGAAAGAGCTCAAGATAAAAGCAAGTGCAACTTCAACAAAAGTGAAAAAGGAGAAAAATAGAAAAATATGCTCAAGGAATACAAAAGTCAAAGACAAGAAGTATGCCATTCAAAAAGAAGCTCAAGAAATCCAAGGAATGATGATGCTTAGTGCTTGTGATTAAAGTAGAAAAGAAAGGAAGCATGAAAGTGAGGACGTTGAAGAAAGGAATCATCTCTTCGATCAACCACACTTGAAAAGTCACTATTATCCAAAGTTTCCTACCTTACCAAAGAGCCTAAACATTACATCCAAAGATAAAGACCTTTTTGATCACTTATTGAAACTAAGGTGGCTTGTGAATATAGTCCATGAGCAAGCCTATGGTGAGTCGATTTTAACCGGTTGATGAGTGTTGATCAAAACCTTACTTCAAAGAGTATTGAGTGAATTTGATATCCTATGAAAGGCTTGGATTGAAAGGGATTTGATTACTCTTTTGTCATGCTTGAGATTGAACTCGTTAATCTTTCATGTTATAAGTTTGATTATGTAGGGATACTTAACTTGATTTTGAAGTCCTTATTACTTGTGATATATTGTGGTTTATGTTCGTTAGATGTTCTCTAGGTGAAAATTTCTCCTCTTGTTTATCATTTTTTTAGTTGTTCGAGGACGAACAACACTTTAAGTTTGGGGGGTTGATTGTCGTCATTTTCACCTAGGTTTTAGTGTCTTTATGTGTGTATTTTCGGATGTTTTTATCCGTATTTGTGTTAAGTTTGGTGGAGTTATTGTTATTTTGAGGAAAGTGGTACGAACTGATAGAATTGTGTAAATGAGCTTAAATATGTGTAAAACAGGTCATGGAACGGACAAAAATGGAGTCGGGAGCGAAAGGGAGACGAAGAATAGGCCATGCAGCTGCACGGGCCTTGCGCGGAACACGGCCCTGTAGCAGCTGGCCGTGTAATGTCTTCAGAACACGCTGCTCGGCCAGAGATTCGGCCGTGCGCTGGTGCACGGGCTGTGCGCTGCTGCACGCCCCGTGTGTGGAGCTCGGCCCTATAAGAAGAAGCCGTGTATTATCGTCAGAAAGTGCTGCACGGCCATGATCAAGGCCGTGTATTGCAGCTCGAGCCGTGTCCGGAAGCACGCACAAAACGCCGAAGTAGGTGTGCCCTACACGTGCCATGTACTGCAGCATGGGCCGTGTAGGTGCAAAATCCTGTGAAAATTTCAGAATGTTCCGGAAGCTTCTAGAAGGTCCATAAGTGATATAAAACCATGATTGGTGCGAAATTGAAAGGAGGGATTCACATTAGATCAGATTGAGAGTAGTTACACACAATCCACACCACATTTCCTCACACACTAGATCCACAATCCATCTACACCATCTAAATCCATCAATTCACCTTGATCTTCATAAATCCATCCATACATCCATCCATTCCATCATCTAAGAAGAGAAAATCAGATTTGTTTGAAGAATTTGGCATGATCAAGGAAGAAGGAGTCTACCTTCAAGGGGAAGCTCAATCTCTTTTATTTTGCTACTTTCTTCATTATATTACTCATATGGAGCTTGTATTGGATTGTAGCCAATTGGCAATGAGTATTTGTGGCTAGTCCTCAAGTGAGGCTAGCAATATGATTGGTTAGGAAATATGTAGATTTTTGCACTATTAAAGCTTGATGAATTGATTGTTATGATTACTTTCTATCATGAATGCTTATTATCATTTGATGCATGATGTGTGTGGTTAAATTCTCTATGCATAGTGTTAGGATGGCCATTCCAATATTATGTGTGGTGGTTTAATTGAATCATTAATTGTATTAGGTGACTTGGTTAGTATGAGGGGAGGAAAGTCATTCCCTCCAAGTGCTTAGAACCTCATGATAGAACATTAGTGATGAACTAGTGAGGGGAACCAACTTATGATCATAGTACCCATGAGGGAATTGAGAGTAAGACAATCTTAGGAGATTTAAACTTGTAAAAGAGTTGAGAACCTAATCACCTTGGCCATAGGGGTTAGGGGTACAATTGTGATTGCCCTTAGTATCATAACTTGAAAGTCATCAATGCTTGAGTGAGTGTGAAGTCTACATAAGACCTTGACCATGATGTTGCTAGCCTTGCTCTCTTCTTAGATACACTTCATCCATTCCATCTCATCTTGCTACTTGATTAGATTGATATTTGTTATAATTAGTTGCTTGTCTAGTTCATTAGTTAATTGATAGAGTAATCATAGTTCTTAAATCAAAACCTTATCTTGATAATCCTTACAAAACATAAATCAATGGAAAATCCGGATACAACTTGAGTTTACCTTTTCCCTTGGGACGACAATACTATAAATTTTACACTTGGTCACGCGTATACAACAGCGATAGAGTACACTTACTCTTGACATTTCACTAGAAATGCGGCTAAGTTCAATCTATCCGCCAATTGAAGAACAATATTCGTGGGGTTAAGATCCCCCAAACCAAGCCTTTTAAATATGGACAAAGGCATCAAGTTAATGCTTGCCCCCAAATCACACAAGGCTTTATGTGCCGACCCTTTTCCAATGTCACAAAGAATGGTGAAGCTTCCCGGAACCTTTAACTTTGCAGGTAGCTTCCTTTGAAGGATCGAGCTGCAATTCTCTAATAGGTTCACCGTCTCCACTCCGTTCAAGCTTCTCTTCTTTGATATAATATTCTTGAGGAATCGGACATAGTATGGCATCTCCATGATTGCTTCAGAGAAAGGAATGTCCAAGCTTACATTGCTCATGACATCGTGAAACCTCTTGAACTTTTCTTCCAATCCCTTCTCGGCCAATCTCGAAGGAAACGGAGGAGGTATCTTGGTCTTTGGTCTTCCCCATTCATCACGTTCAACCTCCTTCGCTTTATCCTTCTTGGCTCTCAATCTCTTTGCTTCTTCCCACTTTTTCTCATCTATTATCTCTGTACTTTCCTCATTCCGAACCATTGGAGTAGCATCAACATCATAGGGAACATTCGGTGCGGAAAACGGTGCATTTTGGCAGGGTTCGACCTGGATTCGACCAATGGCACAGGTCGAATTGGGTACGTCGTGGTCGAATCGAGCACCTGGAAGTCCATTCCCACCTTGCATGTTGGATTCGACCTGGATTCGACCAGGGATACTAGTCGAACCAACTCCCCCCAGGTCGAATCGGCTCACTGGATGATTTTTGCCTACCGGTTCGACCTTGGTTCGACCAAGGGTACTGGTCGAATTGATTATGTCGTGGTCGAATCGAGCTACAGACAAAACAGAGTACTTCGGAGGGTGCGGTTCGACCTCGGTTCGAGCTGTTGTGCTGGTCGAACCGAAATGCCCCAGGTCAAACTGACCTTCTGTAAGATTTTTGGTCGCCGGTTCGACCTGGGTTCGACCTGATGGCCTAGTCGAACCGGTAGCATCGTGGTCGAATCGAGGCTTTGTGAAAACAGAGTGCTCCAGATGGGGTGGTTCGACCTGGGTTCGACCAGATGGCCTGGTCGAATCGATGCCCCCCAGGTCGAACCGAGTGCCTGCTGCTCTTGAAACACTTCCAGAAGCCCAGTTCCGCCTAGCATTATCATTCGCTCCACTGCCCTTTTGAGTGTTTGCATAACCAAGAAAATTTCGGAGATGCTGATATGGATCTTCAAAACAACCTCCAGAAAAGGGATTCTTCTCTACCATGTTAATAAGAGCGGGATGTATCTCAAAATCATCATCTTCCCCCCTTGCTCCTATCAACACCATGTTGACATTCCCAAAGTTCGTGAAAATTTCACGTATGGCAATATTATCCGGATTCTGCCTTGCTCCGGCCATGTTTAGATCAATGTGTTATTTGCTCCTTTCCTTCCTCTCCTTTTTTTAAGCGCACAAGTAACTCGGAAAAATTCAAGGTTAGATAGAAATAAATAATCACAAATAAAAGAGAGAAAAAAAATATCTTAATCAACTAGAAATAATAAAATTAATAATTACAGCCGTCCCCGGCAACGGCGCCAAGAACTTGATGAGCGTTTTCTCAACACACAAAATAATCCTCAAGTATAAGGATATCAATTGTAGTCTCGAAAGGTGACCAAGTGAATATCAAACCCAAGGGACGGCGTATTATCAATTAAATTATTATCTAAATTAATTAAGACAAAGCAATAAGAGTTTGATGTTTGATTATAACTAAAATACTAAATTAAATAAAAAATAAAATAAACTATCACTCGAAGAATAGGTAGGTGGATCAAGTAGGAGAATAGGTAGCTCTAGGATAATCCAGTTTTACTCATTAACTTCCCTTCCATGTGTCAATGTCCGACTCTACCTTGTGGAATATGGACGCATCACTAAACCATGCATATCTACTCTATAGACACAAGTAAATATGCGTGTAACACGTGTGAATAATCTCGGAGCAAGAGATATAATTTCACCCCCTTTTCTAGGTACTATCAGTATCAATTATTTCCCCCTAGGATTGGTACTCTAACCCGATATGATCTCCCTTTATAGGTACTATGAAATTATCCTCTTTATCCTACTTATTAACCCGAATTCAATTCAATTAATAAGTATTCATATATGATAGTTCTAATGAAGCTTCGGAGTCCCCTCACTTAGAATCATAACATGGAATCCTGTTCAGCGGTGAACGCACTCAATCTACAACCAAGATATATATTCAGACTCTATATACCTATTGAAGATGCACAAAACGACCGTGAATATGGATTAAGAAAGCACAATCATATATAAAATAAATCCACAAGTAGTATTGTACGGAGTTTACACATAGAAGATCAATTAATTCATAAAACCATCAAAACTCCTAGATCTACCAAAAAGGCTCTAGCCCATGATGTTTATAAGAACAATCATGGGTGTTGGATAGATCTTACCCGGATATCCGGAAAATACAAGATAAATTAGGAAACGAATAAACCCTTGATGTGGCGTCTTCATGCCCTTCTCCATCTTGAATCCTCCTCTTGGTTCTCCTCTTGATTCCACAAACGAATCTTCAAAGTGATGGATGGATGGAGGAAAGGAAGTGGATGATGGATGGGGGGTGATCCCCCCTTGTGGGGTGTTGTATGGTTGTGGCCTCTCCTCGGTGATTGGTGACGTTTTTCTTGACCGCATGAGCCTCCTTTTATACTTGTAATCACGTCTCTAGGGCTTGGAATGGGCTTTTCAAGTGATCCCACGTGTTTTGGCCTCGAAAATACGGATTTGGTAAGTTCCCACTGAACTTAGCCGCATTTCTAGTGAAATGTCAAGAGTAAGTGTACTCTATCGCTGTTGTATACGCGTGACCAAGTGCAAAATTTATAGTATTGTCGTCCCAAGGGAAAAGGTAAACTCAAGTTGTATCCGGATTTTCCATTGATTTATGTTTTGTAAGGATTATCAAGATAAGGTTTTGATTTAAGAACTATGATTACTCTATCAATTAACTAATGAACTAGACAAGCAACTAATTATAACAAATATCGATCAAATCAAGTAGGAAGATGAGATGGAATGGATGAAGTGTATCTAAGAAGAGAGCAAGGCTAGCAACATCATGGTCAAGGTCTTATGTAGACTTCACACTCACTCAAGCATTGATGACTTTCAAGTTATGATACTAAGGGCAATCACAATTGTACCCCTAACCCCTATGGCCAAGGTGATTAGGTTCTCAACTCTTTTACAAGTTTAAATTTCCTAAGATTGTCTTACTCTCAATTCCCTCATGGGTACTATGATCATAAGTTGGTTCCCCTCACTAGTTCATCACTAATGTTCTATCATGAGGTTCTAAGCACTTGGAGGGAATGACTTTCCTCCCCTCATACTAACCAAGTCACCTAATACAATCAATGATTCAATTAAACCACCACACATAATATTGGAATGGCCATCCTAACACTATGCATAGAGAATTTAACCACACACATCATGCATCAAATGAGAATAAGCATTCATGATAGAAAGTAATCATAACAATCAATTCATCAAGCTTTAATAGTGCAAAAATCTACATATTTCCTAACCAATCATATTGCTAGCCTCACTTGAGGACTAGCCACAAATATTCATTGTCAATTGGCTACAATCCAATACAAGCTCCATATGAGCAATATAATGAAGAAAGTAGCAAAATAAAAGAGATTGAGCTTCCCCTTGAAGGTAGACTCCTTCTTCCTTGATCATGCCAAATTCTTCAAACAAATCTGATTTTCTCTTCTTAGATGATGGAATGGATGGATGTATGGATGGATTTATGAAGATCAAGGTGAATTGATGGATTTAGATGGTGTAGATGGATTGTGGATCTAGTGTGTGAGGAAATGTGGTGTGGATTGTGTGTAACTGCTCTCAATCTGATCTAATGTGAATCTCTCCTTCAATTTCGCACCAATCATGGTTTTATATCACTTATGGACCTTCTAGAAGCTTCCGGAACATTCTGAAATTTTCACAGGATTTTGCACCTACACGGCCCGTGCTGCAGTACACGGCCCGTGTAGGGCACACCTACTTTGGCGTTTTTGTGCGTGCTTCCGGACACGGCTCGAGCTGCAATACACGGCCTTGATCATGGCCGTGCAGCACTTTCTGACGATAATACACGGCTTCTTCTTACAGGGCCGAGCTCCGCACACGGGGCGTGCAGCAGCGCACGGCCCGTGCACCAGCGCACGGCCGAATCTCTGGCCGAGCAGCGTGTTCTGATGACATTACATGGCCAGCTGCTACAGGGCCGTGTTCCGCGCACGGCCCGTGCAGCTGCATGGCTTATTCTTCGTCTCCCTTTCGCTCCAGACTCCGTTTTTGTCCGTTCCATGACCTGTTTTACACATATTTAAGCTCATTTACACAATTCTATCAGTTCGTACCACTTTCCTCAAAATAACAATAACTCCACCAAACTTAACACAAATACGGATAAAAACATCCGAAAATACACACATAAAGACACTAAAACCTAGGTGAAAATGACGACAATCAACCCCCCAAACTTAAAGTGTTGTTCGTCCTCGAACAACTAAAAAAATGATAAACAAGAGGAGAAATTTTCACCTAGAGAACATCTAACGAATATAAACCACAATATATCACAAGTAATAAGGACTTCAAAATCATGTTAAGTATCCCTACATAATCAAACTTATAACATGAAAGATTAACGAGTTCAATCTCAAGCATGACAAAAGAGTAATCAAATCCCTTTCAATCCAAGCCTTTCATAGGATATCAAATTCACTTAACACTCTTTGAAGTAAGGTTTTGATTAACACTCATCAACCGGTTAAAATCGACTCACCATAGGCTTGCTCATGGACTATGTTCACAAGCCACCTTAGTTTCAATAAGTGATCAAAAAGGTCTTTATCTTTGGATGTAATGTTTAGGCTCTTTGGTAAGGTAGGAAACTTTGGATAATAGTGACTTTTCAAGTGTGGTTGATCGAAGAGATGATTCCTTTCTTCAACGTCCTCACTTTCATGCTTCCTTTCTTTTCTACTTTAATCACAAGCACTAAGCATCATCATTCCTTGGATTTCTTGAGCTTCTTTTTGAATGGCATACTTCTTGTCTTTGACTTTTGTATTCCTTGAGCATATTTTTCTATTATGCTCCTTTTTCACTTTTGTTGAAGTTACACTTGCTTTTATCTTGAGCTCTTTCATCCTTTTTCTTGACCAACATGTCTTTCCATATACATTTGCATATCTTTCCACATTTTCCCTTGTAAATCATCATCATCCTCAATTACCCACACATAGGTTATATATAAGGTTTAAATGGGTTTTCAAGGCTTGTAATGTGCTTATATCACAAGAAATAGGCTTAAAGGTTCAAAGTGGCTTACTAGGGATAATGTTTTTGGTAAGGAAATTTTATGGCCATGACTTCAACAAGGATGGCCTAAGATCATTTCACAAATTTCAACCATTCGGGCTTCGTTCCTATAGTCCAAGAGCAAGTTCTAGTTTGTCTAAGTTCAACCGGTCCTCTCTTCAATAATTAACCATGGAGGCACGGTTGAGGCTCAACTCTCACAAGCTTTTGCTTGGACTAAAAGAAACTCAATTAACCTTCATACTTCTCAAAATTGAACAAATTATGTAATCCATGTCACAATTTTAACAAGTAGAAACCATTAACTTGCTTGCCATCACCTATCACAAACAATGCATCATAGCTCATACTCAAAAACATTACTCAACTCTTTCCCAAAACATACCACCAAAACCACACCTATACAAGAATTAAAATAACAACAAACATCACCTACTAATCAAGGGATCAACAAACAATACAAACATATAACATGCATAAATCAAATCATCCATCAAAAGAAAATAAAGCACATCAACTCAAACCCATAACGATAAAGATCAATCTCCCATCGCATCAAACAACGAAAAATCAAACTAAAATACCAAAAAGGAAATCGCATAAAACTGAAAATAAAATAAAAAAAAAAAACCAAAACAAAACCTCCCAAAACCAACACTTTAAGTACAATCCAATCAAATCCTAACAAATCAAATCAAATGTCTAAGCAATAATACTTCCAAAATTCTAAATAATAGCTAGATGAATGGACAAAAGTGGCAAGCACTCAAAATACTCCCTCATTGTTCCGGAGGCGGAGGAGGTGGACGATAGGTGTTCCATGGAATGTAGGCTCGAGGGTTCGCAGGAAACTGGAAGTTGAACATCATGGTCATCATCTCCTCCATGTTGTTGGAGTGCACCCTTGTTTGTTCTTCATAGTACTCCCTCCTTCGTTGTCCAGCTCTCAATTCTTCAATGTGTCTTCCATGCTCTTGCTGGACTTCGCGAATCTCCCTGATCTGAGTCTCATATGTCTGCTGCACATGCCTCATGTCGCGTACCTCATCCATCATATAGTTCCACCTTTCATCTCCTTGGCCTGGTGCGACTGGTGGCGGTGCCTCTTCCTCAAACAGTGGTGGATCAGGGCTTTGCTCCTCAAACTCAATCTAGACATTTCATCGAACACTTGGCATGCACAAAATTTAAACATCCTCTCAACATACAATTTGCATAGCCTCATGCCCAAATCTTACATTTCTAAAGCTAATCTCTCACAAATAAACATCATACTCACGTAATTCATCAATAAGCACAACACAATTATTCAAATTCAACATTCTCACACAAATCCCCAAATTTCTCATGAACTCTAATTCACTTTATTCAAAAATTCTATTCAAAACATGTATGAACATCATCAATTAAGCATAAAATTCACATTAGAACAAAGCCCATATATCAATTTACTAAATTCATATCAAAATTCAAACGTTTTGGTTCAAGAAGTCATACCTTTCAACAATTGGATGTGGAGAAGTGATTTGGTGTGCAAACTTGACAAACTTTACTCACAATCCTTCAAAAACTAACCTGGTGGAAGATTTGTGTACTTGGAGGGGTGAATTGGATGTGTACGGATGAAAGGGAGTGTGTACCGTTTCTCCTGCACGGCTCGAGCTGCGTAACTCGCCCATCATCCTGGCTGTGTAGCATGTTCTGATCCCGCTACACGGCCAACTGCTACAGGGCCGTGCACGGCGCACGGCCCGTGTAGCAGTTTGCCCTGTTCTTTATTTTTCTTGCTTCACTCCATCCTTGCCCTGTTTTTCACTCTTCACATACCCTATTCATGCTCAAACACTACTCAATGTCATCCATGCTACACTCATAATCAAGAATGGATCGAAATGTACTCAAAACACCACCAAACACACCAAAACTATACTAACTCATGAGAAGCATATTCAAAATTTTTCAAAAATGACCATTTTGCAAAGATGATATATATACACAAGATAACACAATCAATTGAACAAAGTATAGATCACACCACGCACTCTCCCCCCAAACTTAAATCGAAACAAGTTACGAATTAAGTTTGCAAAAGTGGTGAGACATACCTTATTCGTTTTCTCAATGCTCTACATGAACTTCTCCACCTCTTATGCCTACTTTAAGCTCCAATTGATCAAGTGTGACCACCACGCAACCTCCCCCCAAACTTAAATTAACACAAGTGTTAAAATTTAAGTTTGTAAAGAGTGGTGAGGCATACAATCATCATTCCACCTTTAGCATCCGTGTCCTTTCTCTTATGCATTTCTCATGAACTTAACCACCTTCATACCAAATCTACAAGAAAACTAAAAAAAAAAAATCTACACTAAACCAATACTCAAAAGAAGTTTAAGAAGAGAGAGTAACCACATACACCCTCTCCTTTTGAGAAGGAGATAGGTAATGCTTCACTCTATGACCATTTACCACAAATTCATTATTTGGACCCTTTAACCTCAATGTATGTCCATTCAACACTTCAAGCACTTCATAGGGTCCCATCCATTTTGATTTAAGCTTTCCGGGAAACAACTTGAGCCTCGAATTGAATACAAGCACTTTATCCCCGAGAGCAAACGTCTTCTCCTTGACCTTAGCATCATGCCATCTCTTCATATTTTCCTTATGGATAATTGAGTTTTCAAATGCTCTTCCTCTAAACTCCTCCAACTCAACTAACTTCAACAACCTTGCTTGACCACTTTCCCCCTCGTCCATATTAAGGCGTTTGATAGCCCATAATGCACGGTGTTCAAGCTCCACGGGGAGATGACAAGCTTTACCATAGACCAATTGATACGGTGAGACACCAAGAATGGTCTTAAAAGCCGTCCGATAAGCCCATAAAGCGTCGTCAAGCTTGTCCGACCAATCCTTCCTCCCTCCATTGATGGTCTTCTCCAAAACTAACTTGATTTGGCGGTTTGAGACCTCCGCCAAACCATTTGCTTGAGGGTGGTAAGGTGTAGCCACTCGATGTTTCACTCCATATCTTTTCAACAAACTCTCCATCAACTTGTTTACAAAGTGTGATCCTCCATCGCTCACTAAAGCCCGTGGAACTCCAAACCTAGCAAAAATGTTCTTTTTCAAAAACCTTTGCACAATCAAAGCATCATTTGTCTTCGTGGGGATTGCCTCCACCCACTTGGACACATAATCCACAGCTAGCAAGATGTACACATATCCTTTAGACGAGGGAAATGGTCCCATAAAATCAATCCCCCATACATCAAAAATTTCTACATCAATCCTTAAGGTCATGGGCATTTCATCTCTCTTGCCTATTCCCCCTATCCTTTGGCATCTATCACACTTTGCAACAAACTTCTTTGCATCCTTAAACAATGTTGGCCAATAGAAGCCCGATTGTAAAACCTTAGCCCCCGTCTTTTGATGAGCAAATTGACCTCCACACAAAGACGAGTGACAAAGTTCAAGAATCCCCATAACTTCTTCTTCAGCTACACATCTCCTTATTACTCCATCATTGCAAATTTTAAACAAATACGGCTCATCCCAAAAATACTTCTTAACTTCAACATGAAACCTCTTTTCTTTGTACTCATTAAGCAACGTGGGCTTGATTCCACACACAAAGAAATTGACGTAATCGGCGTACCAAGGCGGCACATTCACCATGCGAGTACTCACTTGCTTGACCTCTAGTAGTAAAATGTCCTCATCCGGGAACTCATCCCCAATGGGCTTCAAATCTTCATTTGCACCTCCATTTTCTAACCTAGACAAATGGTCCGCAATCACATTCTCCACGCCCTTTTTATCCTTGATGACCACATCAAATTCCTGCAAAAGCAACACCCAACGAATTAAACGAGGTTTAGCATCTTTCTTACTCATGAGTTATTTTATAGCCGCGTGATCCGTGTAGACAATCGTTTGTGTTCCAACCAAGTATGGTCGAAACTTCTCAAAAGCATACACTACGGCTAAAAATTCCTTCTCTGTTGTGGTGTAGTTAATTTGGCACGAATTCAATGTCTTTGAGGCGTAATAGATTGCTCTAAACTTCTTCTCTCTCATTTGCCCCAACACCACTCCAATGGATTGATCGCTAGCATCACAATGAAGTTCAAATTGTAAACTCCAATCCGGGGTAACGAGGATCGGAGATGAAGTGAGAGCATCCTTAAGCACCTGAAATGACACACAACACTCATCATCAAAGTTAAATGGACAATCTTTTTCAAGCAATTTACAAAGGGGTTTAGCAATTTTGGAAAAATCCTTAATGAAGCGTCTATAAAAGCCCGCATGTCCTAAGAACGATCTCACCCCCTTCTCACTACTAGGAGGGGGAAGACGTTCTATGGCTATTACTTTAGCTCTATCCACTTTTAACTCATGCTTTGAAATATGATGTCCCAAGACTATCCCATCGGTCACCATAAAGTGTCATTTTTCCCAATTTAGCACAAGACTCGACTCTTCACACCTCTGCAACACAATCGTGAGATTAGTTAAGCAAATATCATAAGAAGATCCATACACGGAAAAATCGTCCATAAACACCTCCATAATATTTTCAATTAAACTATCAAAGATTGCCATCATACAACGCTGAAAAGTGGCAGGGGCATTACATAGACCAAATGGCATCATTCTAAACGCAAATGTACCATAGGGACATGTGAACGTTGTTTTCTCTTGATCTTCCGGTGCAATCAATATTTGATTGTACCCGGAATAACCATCAAGAAAACAATAGTACTCATGCCCCGCAAGACGATCCAATATTTGATCTATGAATGGCAATGGGAAATGATCTTTACGAGTATTCTCATTCAACTTACGATAATCAACACATACTCTCCAACCCGTGATAGTTCTAGTGGCAATTGTTTCATTTGTATCGGATCTAACAATTGTCATACCACCTTTCTTTGCCACTACATGTAGAGGACTTACATATTGACTATCACTAATTGGAAAGATTATTCCCGCATCAAGCCATTTTAACACATCTTTCCTTACCACTTCTTGCATTATAGGATTTAATCTACGTTGGTTTTGCACACAAGACTTTTCATCATCAATCAAATGGATCTTATGCATGCATATAGATGGACTAATACCTTTCAAATCTTTAATGCTCCAACCAATAGATGACTTATGATCTCTTAAGACTCTTAGCAATTTTTCTACTTCTAAATCATTAAGGGAAGAGGATACAATTACCGGATACGTTTCATCTTTTAACACCACATTTCCTCACACACTAGATCCACAATCCATCTACACCATCTAAATCCATCAATTCACCTTGATCTTCATAAATCCATCCATACATCCATCCATTCCATCATCTAAGAAGAGAAAATCAGATTTGTTTGAAGAATTTGGCATGATCAAGGAAGAAGGAGTCTACCTTCAAGGGGAAGCTCAATCTCTTTTATTTTGCTACTTTCTTCATTATATTGCTCATATGGAGCTTGTATTGGATTGTAGCCAATTGGCAATGAATATTTGTGGCTAGTCCTCAAGTGAGGCTAGCAATATGATTGGTTAGGAAATATGTAGATTTTTGCACTATTAAAGCTTGATGAATTGATTGTTATGATTACTTTCTATCATGAATGCTTATTCTCATTTGATGCATGATGTGTGTGGTTAAATTCTATATGCATAGTGTTAGGATGGCCATTCCAATATTATGTGTGGTGGTTTAATTGAATCATTGATTGTATTAGGTGACTTGGTTAGTATGAGGGGAGGAAAGTCATTCCCTCCTAGTGTTTAGAACCTCATGATAGAACATTAGTGATGAACTAGTGAGGGGAACCAACTTATGATCATAGTACCTATGAGGGAATTGAGAGTAAGACAATCTTAGGAGATTTAAACTTGTAAAAGAGTTGAGAACCTAATCACCTTGGCCATAGGGGTTAGGGGTACAATTGTGATTGCCCTTAGTATCATAACTTGAAAGTCATCAATGCTTGAGTGAGTGTGAAGTCTACATAAGACCTTGACCATGATGTTGCTAGCCTTGCTCTCTTCTTAGATACACTTCATCCATTCCATCTCATCTTGCTACTTGATTTGATTGATATTTGTTATAATTAGTTGCTTGTCTAGTTCATTAGTTAATTGATAGAGTAATCATAGTTCTTAAATCAAAACCTTATCTTGATAATCCTTACAAAACATAAATCAATGGAAAATCCAGATAAAACTTGAGTTTACCTTTTCCCTTGGGACGACAATACTATAAATTTTGCACTTGGTCACGCGTATACAACAGCGATAGAGTACACTTACTCTTGACATTTCACTAGAAATGCGGCTAAGTCCATGAACTTAGCCGCATTTCTACTGAAATGTCAAGAGTAAGTGTACTTTAAGTGATCCGGCAATGGTTTCAACTCTACCTTCTTCTTCTCTTGCACTTCCAAAAATGGCTTTTCATCAAGTTTCTCCACCTTTACTTCCTTTGCTTCCTCTTTTGTGAGTGCCCTACAAGCATTTAAACCATGCAATTCATCAATTATTTCATCATTTTCTACACCAAAAGAAGATTTAGCTTTTATAGATTCAAGAGAATAAGAGTGGCTTATGATGATTTCCAAAGGGTCCTTGGAGTGAAGGTGATACATATGCTCTTCAACCATGTCGTCAATAACCTCCACTCTTCCACATTCCTCCCTAGGATACCTCATAGCCTCACTTAAAGAAAATATGACTTCATCCTCATTCACCCTCAAAGTTAGCTCCCCTTTCTCCACATCTATCAATGCTTTCCCGGTGGCAAGAAACGGACGTCCAAGTATCAATGGGACACTATCATCTTCAGCCATATCTAGTACCACAAAATCAACGGGGAACACAAACTTGCCAACTTTGATCAAAATATCTTCCACTATTCCCTTGGGATGTGTCAACGACCGATCGGCTAATTGAAGTGTAACCGACGTCGGTTTGACCACACCAATACCCAACTTTTTGAAGATTGATAAGGGCATTAAGTTAATGCTTGCCCCTAGATCACATAAAGCTTTGTAGTTCCCTTGCTCTCCCATCTCACAAAGAATAGTGAAACTCCCCAGATCTTTCAATTTAGGGGGGAAGTTTCTTTTGCAAGATTGCACTACATTCCTCCATAAGGTTCACCGTTTCGAACTCTCCCAAGCTTCTTTTCTTTGACAAGATATCCTTCAAAAATTTGGCATAGTTGGGCATTTGAAGTAAGACCTCCGCAAAAGGCATATTCACATGTATCTTCTTCAACATTTCAACAAACTTGGCAAATTTCTCTTCTAATCCCTTTTTCAAGCATCTTTGTGGAAACGGGATTGCCATGGGCAACTTAGGAATCCCCCATTCATCCCTTTCAAACTTTTCCTCTCTCTCTTTCCGTTTTGCTTCTCTACATCTTTCCCATTTCTTTGGAGACTTTACTTTTTCTTCTTCAAGTGTAGGGGTACTTTCACCTTTTTCAACAATATCAACTTCTTTCTCTTTCCCTTCTTCACCCAAACTTTCCATAGGCTCAAGTTCACAATCCACCTCCTCTACTTCCGTTGGCATTGAAGGCCCTTCGTATTTGTTCCACTACGAAGTTCAATCACCTTACATTGCTCCTTCGGATTAGTAATGGTTGTAGATGGAAACTTTCCTTGGTGATGTGTTGGCAATTGGATCGTGCGGTTCAACGTGATCCGTTAGGATTAACAGGTAAACAAAATCAGCGGAAGCATAAAACGTGTTTACCGTACTTCTGGGTCGATGTAGAGGATGAACAGCAGTGAAGAACACCTCTGATCTTCTACCGTATGTCCCAAAGTCAACTCTGGTGTTGGGTGGTCAACAATCCCCAGAGTTCTCTCAATCTGCTCTCTGTTCTCTCCCGTGTGTCAAAAGAGGCACAGACTTAGGTTTAACAGGAACTGAGATGACTTATATACTTGGGCTACAGCAGGGACCAGGAGGAGAAATTGGGCTGGGCCTCAATTGAATTTAATTAACCAAGCTTAGCCCAAAGCTTTTAATTAAATCCAATATTAATAATATAGTCCACTAAAATATTATTACTGCACTACCCGTCCAATCCCAAAATTATGTTCTGGGCTCCTTCTTATTATAAGCCCGACAGTCTCCCCATGTTTAAGATATACAATGTCCATTAATTAATTAAGTTACTGACAACTCAAATTAATTAATATCTCATCCAAGAGTAGTACCACTCAACATTTTTATCATGCCGGAAATTAATCCACTTGCAAGATTTACATGATAAACCTTATGAGCTCCTCAAGGGGACATCATCAACCTATGACGGACATGGATTCCTTCTACAATCAACAGCACACCATAGATACAGCACTACTTCCCAACTCACCGAGTTTATTGATTTAATACTTATAAATCTCACACATTGATGAATCAAAGAAATACATACTGCCCTACGTGTCGAGGTTATTGTATAGGGATTAAGAGCACGAACTTCCATAATAACAGAGATCAAGTTCTTCTATAAGTCAGTATAAGTCGAACGATCTCAGGCGGTCCTGCTCAATACACACAAGTGCACTAATGTGATTCTATAGCCAAGACAAGCTAATACCAAACCACACTACAACCATACCGATAGAGAGTCCCCGTCTATCTCAGTTGTGAGCATCTGTTTATACTTTATAAGGAAACCGATAATATGATCTTCTGCGTGTTGTCGCACAACATATTATCTACAGTATAAAGTAAATGGACTATTGCATCATGCATATAAAATAAATTATAAGATGCAATCATTTGATCATATGATTCTCATTTCAAATATTGTTATAACATTGTTCATACTAAAGCTAGACTTTTAGTATACAATCCAACAATCTCCCACTTATACTAAAAGACTATGCTGTCATGTCTTCTGCCATACATCTGATACCTACTCCAACTACACGACCATTAAAAACTCTCGCCTTAAGGTCCATGTAAATGGATTTACTGGGTCATCATCCGATGCAATCTAGGCGACAACAACCTTCCCCTCATCATACGATTTCTCGTAACAGGTGGTACTCGCGCTCCATGTGTTTAATTGCCTTATGGACTTGTGATTTCTTCAAGTTTGCAACTGCACCAATATCATCAATGTAAATTGTGATTACCTTGGGCAAACTTAGAAACACTTCAAAGTCCATCATGAAGTCTCTAGAGTCATATAGATACTTTGGCTGCCTCATAGGCTCCAATTTATCATCTTTCCATGATGGAGTCTGGAGTTTGAAATATATTTCTATATAACACTCCTCCACATTATGACTCTACTTCCTAAGATTAAACATATAACCTTTGAGGTGAATTTACTGCCGTCCAATATGACTAAAAAATCTGAATCTACGTAATCGACAAGAAGCAGTGAATCTGTCCAGTAAGTACACATATAATTTCCAGTCCTTCTCAGGCACTTTATATATGTCTTAATACAGTTCATCATTCTTGTTCCGGGTTACGTTGATACCCACTGTTCATGCATTCAGCAAAACAGATATCCAACATCGTTCATAGCATTCCTTAGATTAAGCTTCCTTATTCGCCGAAGCATAAGGAACCGCTTTCATCCTATTTATTTTCTTCTTATGTCTCAAAGACACATTCACTTAGATAAATTTATATGCTAAACGAGTATGGACTGTATCATTTTATGAAACTTGAGATAAGCATAATATCCTTTCTTGTGATCCGTATTACCGTGATCAAAAGGATATATTTTGCCTTTCTTAAGTCCTTCATCTCTACCGCTTTATTAACCGTACCCATACGCCCGATAATACTCTTTCATTGTCTCCAATGAGCAAGATACTATCTACGTATAGTACAAGAAACACCACCACGTTTTCGTCACTCTTTACAACACACAAGACTCATCCGCTCATTGATTTAAATCCATGCCACTGGATTACCTAATCAAAACAGATGCTTCACGATCTTAAAGCTTGCTTTAAGTCCATCGCTGGACAATTTTAAGCTTACTATCAAAATGCTATTAGTACTTTGCAATGAATTACTCTGGTTGCTTCACATAGATGTTTTCATCAAGACTTCCAATCAGGAAAGCTGTCTTGACATCTATTTGCTGTTCCTCATAATTCAATATGAGCAGCAATCAATAAAAGAATCCGGATCAATTTAAGCATAGCTACCAGCGAACATGTTTCCTCATAATCGAACCATTTCTTTTTGAGTACACTATTTCGCAACAAGCTTTGCTTCCAAGGTTTTCACCTTTCCATATGATCCTCTTTTATTTCCTTTGACCCTTGCAATGGCTTTTACACCATTTTAGTGATCCTTCAAGTTCCAGACTTAATTTAGAATCCGTAGATTCTATTTCAACATACATTGCAACTTACTAAGATTCCGCATTTTAATCTTGTAGTGCTACGTCGTATCCGTGGGACAATACCATGTTTACTAGGGATCAAGTCTTACGACTCTCCCAAAACATATATTTATGGGTTGTCATACAACCCTCCCACTACGACAAGGCACTACATGTAATTGTGTATCAGACGTGACACGCGTTGCAGTTTACCTTGTGGTATATCCTCTTGTACACTTGGTACTAATACTTTGTGTTTTCTTCTCACTACCTTTAAAACAACTTATACATGGGCTTGTGATTTATTACATAGTCCTTTTCCAAAAATCTAGTTATTGAGTTAACAATTATCCTTCGATCTTTTGGACTAAATAAATCACCCTCCATTTTTCTAGGATATCCCATATACAGACAAACGTTTCACGAATTACTGTATCTAGGGCATATCCATAAAATGAATTTAATTATTCCAAATAATTCATCATATTTCTAATCATAACCATAAGAGCCTTATTCCTTCTATCCACCACACCATTCAGTTTGGGGCATACCCGGTGTAGTCAACTTGAGATTTAATCTCAACTTCTGATCAATAGCTCTTAACTATCCCAAGAGGTATTCGCCATCATGATTGAATCATAATGACTTAATATATTTTCCATGACGCTTCACTGTACCAGCCTTACAATTCTTGAATTAATCAAAGAACTTAGACATGCAGCGCATCATATAAATATATTGGTTTCCAGAATAATCTTCGAATATTCATAACCACCTCTCGCCTGGATAATATTAGGTTCGCTTGAATCAGAATGAACTAATTCCAACATATATATCTTTGGCTCTACACCCCACAGCCTTGAAAAGGCAGTTAATCATTTTTACTTCCAAGCAAGACTCGCAAGCCCGATAGTTTCCACTTCAGATAAACCTTACGGTCTATCGGCTATCAACTTTTGAATCCTACTCAAGTAAAATGAATTAGTCATAGACGCCAAATGTATGTTTAGTTCATTTTTGAAGGTTCCTTTCTCTTACTAATATTGGAAGATGCATTATTTAATTACTATTTATTGCATCTGTGGGATGTACATGATTCAAGAGTATACTTTTTATCCACCAACGTACTTTAACGGATTATAGCCTCATTCCTCATTACTATGACCATGTCATTTAAATGAAATGAAGTGTCCATCCGTTAATGCATAGAAACCGAAATCAAATTCTTTCTATGAAAACGTACGTAAAGACAATTTCTCATAATCAATTATTTATTCCTATCATAAGATAAATAAACTTCTCCCACCGCAATAGCCACTACCTTCGTAGTTTTACCCATGTCATTACAATCTTATCCTTACTGAGTGATAAACATTTAGTGATTCCAGTATCTACATACTTTATGTCAGTAGATGCCATCACTAATCATGTTTAAATCATTAGTAAATAAGATATTAAACTTGTTCACATCATGATGAAAATGGCTTTCCCTTTGCCACATGTTTTGTCAGAAGTTTCCCACCATTTACATCCTTTTGTAATTCAGGTGGAACTTACTCAAAACATTTAAGCAATTATGTAGAATAAAATTGACTTAGGTTTCCCTTTCAACTTCTATTCCATATATATTTCCAATTCATTCATCAAATTCTATCATGATCTTGCGCCTTTTAAATTACTCAAGTATCCAAAGAGTTACATGAGACCATCATATTTCTATGAACCTCTCATCTCTTCACTAGAGACATTAACAGGCATCATGAGCCGTCCTATGAGAGAACATACTTGTATTTTCTTAAGCAGTAAATTTTCAAAACCAAGATTCTTTTCTAATCAACTAATTTGGACAAGTAAATATAATGTCTTTTAGTTAACAATTAGTGAGATAATACCATTCGAAATTCAGAGAATCACAAATAAATATTCAGATCAAAACTTCGAATTTTATCCTTTTATATTGTTTCCCTCAAAACAATATAAAATAAAATTCACCGACATCTCAAGCACCGTGAGTCTGCAAGCCACGTTAGTGTGGACGTTTACAAACCCGAACATTTACAAGAGAAGGTTTTACCCATTAATTTCATTTGTCAACCTAACTTTATGACAAAATAATTAATAGTCGGTTACTTTTTAGCCATGCAAATAATAGCAGTGACTCCGTTGGGGAGGATACTAATTATTTACACCTAAGTGTACACCATTATTTGATCCCAAGTCCACTGCGCGAGCTTATGTGCCTTACAGTTGGAGAAGTACACACGCGCTCGGGTAGCTTCCTACAATCATCAATTATAAGTTTGTACCAGTGTACTGCACACAAACTCATCCGTTAGGGAGGAAGGCCTATGCCAACACGCAAGTTTATGTGCCACATTACAAACAATAATTATTTATGAAGTCTGTACCAGTGATCCGTGAATAAACTCATCCGTTAGGGAGGAAGGCCTATGCCAACACGCAAGTTTACTCACATCACTTACAAACCAATAATGGAGGCCGCGGGAATTTATTACCAATCCCCTCTCCCACTTAGTTATTTAACACCGAGGGTTTTAAACATGCATATAATATTTCATAAATAAAATATACATCTTAGACATGCTTCTATTAACAGCAATTTAAATAAATAAATCACATAGAACATGCCTGTCACATATACAACAATAATTGACAATTAAATCAATTAATCAGTTATATAACATTAATTAATTGCATAAAATGTTGGATCATTTAAATATGCCCAGCTGACCCAAACTTTATTAGCATAAAATGAGCAACCCATTAATAAAATAATTAAGCCCATTTACCCTGCCAATTTCTTCATTAAGGTCTAGCCCAATATTTAAATTAAATCCAGCAAGCACATATATCCAGCAATTAAAAAAAATTGGCCCAGCAGCCCTTAGACACCACTATTAAATTTGGGCCCTGCAGGCAGCCAAAACCAAATATAAGAAATTGAGCCCAACGGCCCAAAGAATGAGATGCCCTCTTCCTGCCTAAATCACCAGCCGCAAAGATAAATCCCAGCGCCAACGTTCGCCGCCAACGAAACTGCCACTGCCACAACTACTTCTCACCGGCGCCGCTGCTGCCGGCGGCCGTGCCCAGACCTTGCACTCAGTCCTCCTAGCAGTGCCCACCAGCCACCACACTGCCGGTCGCACGATCCCTCGTCCCGACAGCTACCAGCAGCCCTGTCGCGCCGCTGCCCGATCGCACACACTGCAGCAGACACCCCGGCGCCGCTGCTCTCAGCGATAGCACCGTCAGCCCGCCGGAGACATGCCGTCAAGACCCAACAGCTTCGCCACATGCCCAGCCTGCCATGCCCAGCAACACAGCGCTATCCACGCCGTCGCGCTCGGTGCCGCTGCTTTCGGCAGTGATGCCATCAGCCCACCGGTGTCATCCCGCCGTCAGCTAGCCCGGAAACGACGCTTCGCACTTCTGCCATCGCCCACTTCCAGACCTTCCATCAGTCTGCAGCAAGGACCACCGGAACCCATCGGCGCTCCATATTCGTCAGACACGATCGACAGGAACACCGTCCATGGCCTGGCCCTTCCGCTGCGCCTGCCTTCCATCGCGATTCGCCAGGATGCATTCCACAGTTTGCCATGGCCACCGTCGATCTCGCAGCGATCCCTGCCACCGTTTGCCGTCGACAGTCGCGCTGTCAAGGCAGGCTTTCTCCAGTCACCGTTTGGTCCAGTCGCTCGTCGGGAACGACGCACAGCAGACAAGCCCGAGTCCAGCATCAGACGCGCTCGGAACTGACCTCTGTCACGCCCATCGCTGAGTCCTAGTCTGAATCTATCGTCAACTCGGCCGGAATCCACATTCGACTCACATCAGATTATCACCAGACGCCATCGATGTTCATCCGACTCTTCCGACGCATGCCGTCCAGGTCTGACGCCGCTCACAACTTCTGTCGATCTCCATGGCGGGTGTTCACCAGTCGACGTCGTACAGCCTCGCGTCGAAGGCATGGAGCAGATGTGTGCGTATCATGTTTTTCGATCGAAGAGAAATAAACACACAGCAATAGGGTTTTTATTATTATTATTTTTTTTAATAAAATAATACCAAAAACCCTTAAAAAGAACAGGCGATTATAAACAGATTATTACACATAATCACAAAAACAGCCTTACAAATCACGTTTCACCAAGAAACCATGCTCTGATACCAATTGTTGGCAATTGGATCGTGCGGTTCAACGTGATCGTAAGGATTACAGATAAACGATAACAGCGGAAGCAATTAAATCTTGTTTACCGTACTTCTGGGTCGATGTAGAGGATGAACAGCAGTGAAGAACACCTCTGATCTTCTACCGTATGTCCCAAAGTCAACTCTGGTGTTGGGTGGTCAACAATCCCCAGAGTTCTCTCAATCTGCTCTCTGTTCTCTCCCGTGTGTCAAAAGAGGCACAGACTTAGGTTTAACAGGAACTGAGATGACTTATATACTTGGGCTACAGCAGGGACCAGGAGGAGAAATTGGGCTGGGCCTCAATTGAATTTAATTAACCAAGCTTAGCCCAAAGCTTTTAATTAAATCCAATAATAATAATATAGTCCACTAAAATATTATTACTGCACTACCCGTCCAATCCCAAAATTATGTTCTGGGCTCCTTCTTATTATAAGCCCGACAGTCTCCCCATGTTTAAGATATACAATGTCCATTAATTAATTAAGTTACTGACAACTCAAATTAATTAATATCTCATCCAAGAGTAGTACCACTCAACATTTTTATCATGCCGGAAATTAATCCACTTGCAAGATTTACATGATAAACCTTATGAGCTCCTCAAGGGGACATCATCAACCTATGACGGACATGGATTCCTTCTACAATCAACAGCACACCATAGATACAGCACTACTTCCCAACTCACCGAGTTTATTGATTTAATACTTATAAATCTCACACATTGATGAATCAAAGAAATACATACTGCCCTACGTGTCGAGGTTATTGTATAGGGATTAAGAGCACGAACTTCCATAATAACAGAGATCAAGTTCTTCTATAAGTCAGTATAAGTCGAACGATCTCAGGCGGTCCTGCTCAATACACACAAGTGCACTAATGTGATTCTATAGCCAAGACAAGCTAATACCAAACCACACTACAACCATACCGATAGAGAGTCCCCGTCTATCTCAGTTGTGAGCATCTGTTTATACTTTATAAGGAAACCGATAATATGATCTTCTGCGTGTTGTCGCACAACATATTATCTACAGTATAAAGTAAATGGACTATTGCATCATGCATATAAAATAAATTATAAGATGCAATCATTTGATCATATGATTCTCATTTCAAATATTGTTATAACATTGTTCATACTAAAGCTAGACTTTTAGTATACAATCCAACAATCTCCCACTTATACTAAAAGACTATGCTGTCATGTCTTCTGCCATACATCTGATACCTACTCCAACTACACGACCATTAAAAACTCTCGCCTTAAGGTCCATGTAAATGGATTTACTGGGTCATCATCCGATGCAATCTAGGCGACAACAACCTTCCCCTCATCATACGATTTCTCGTAACAGGTGGTACTCGCGCTCCATGTGTTTAATTGCCTTATGGACTTGTGATTTCTTCAAGTTTGCAACTGCACCAATATCATCAATGTAAATTGTGATTACCTTGGGCAAACTTAGAAACACTTCAAAGTCCATCATGAAGTCTCTAGAGTCATATAGATACTTTGGCTGCCTCATAGGCTCCAATTTATCATCTTTCCATGATGGAGTCTGGAGTTTGAAATATATTTCTATATAACACTCCTCCACATTATGACTCTACTTCCTAAGATTAAACATATAACCTTTGAGGTGAATTTACTGCCGTCCAATATGACTAAAAAATCTGAATCTACGTAATCGACAAGAAGCAGTGAATCTGTCCAGTAAGTACACATATAATTTCCAGTCCTTCTCAGGCACTTTATATATGTCTTAATACAGTTCATCATTCTTGTTCCGGGTTACGTTGATACCCACTGTTCATGCATTCAGCAAAACAGATATCCAACATCGTTCATAGCATTCCTTAGATTAAGCTTCCTTATTCATATCATTTTGTAGTCTCCTTTCTTCATTTTGTTGTCTCATTTCATGTTTCATTTCATCTATTCCTTCTTTAGTCCCTTTCATGAATTCCAACACTTTAGCCATTTGATCTTCATTTGAAGACTTTCCTTCACCATTTGGCGCTTTCTCTCCCGGATGAATCCCCGGTGACAACGTAAGTGCATTCCCTTGGTTCCCATATGACAAATTCTCATACCTTCGAGGTTGATTGAAGTTTCCTTGAAAGTTACCTTGCCCCCAACCTCCTTGCCTTTGTGGATATCCTCCTCCATGATTCCCAAAATTCCCACCATAATTTCCTTGGAAGTTCCTTCCTTGCATGAAGGCAACTTCCTCAAGCGTCATTTCGGGTGGGCACCAACTATCTTGAACTCCAAAATTAGAGGACATTCCTTGTTGAGGCATAGAATTCGGCATTTGACCACTTTGAGACGATTGTCCCACATTAGGCATAGACATACCTTGTTGAAAATTAGGAAACACTTGTTGATTCATCAAAGGTGATGATGTACCTTGTTGAGGATTTGTAAGCATTTGTTGATTCACCAATGGCTTGGACAAAGAATCCGGAGACACTTGCCAATTTTCACTCATTTTCTTGAGTATCTCCTTGATTGCCTTATCGGTGACATCTTCTTTAGGCACCTCCACCTTTTTCACTTGTTGCAAGCACACCTCTTCCATCTTAGCAATCCTTTCTTTTTCATATAGGCCCACAACTCTATCCATGGCCCATTGTCCCTGATAGGCTTTTATTGCGCACTCTAATTTAATCCCCAAGTATGAAGGATATCAATTGTAGCGGTAAGTGACCAAGTTAAATTATCGAACCCAAGGGACAGCTAACTATTTATTTTCTAATTATACTAGCTTAATCAGAATAAGGTAACCGATTTCCAATGTTTTGTTGTGAATTAATCTAATTAACGAAATATTAAATAACTGAATTAATTAAAAGCAAGGAAAAATAAAAACAAGTGTCTAATCAAGAGATGACAAACAGTTCTAAGGTATCAGGTATTGACCAATTAATTTGGGTTATTAAACTTACGATTGCTCATTCATGCAGTTTCACTGAAAATACACCACATATCCCTGTTATCCCACCGAATATGATTCGATTCAAAGCTAACAGTATAATCTGGTTTAAATCCTAAGGTGCGCAAATATTACCAAGCCTTATTCCTAGATACTAATCAAAGCAAGCAACAATACCTCCGGATGGTAAGCCCGACTAACAAGATATTTTCTGGAATTACTACAAGGTTCTATTAACTTCCTAGTTGATTGTCTAATTGCATTGTTCCACTAAACTAATCAAGTATTTGATTTACCAGTTCATGGAATTAAAGTGCTTATAGCGGAGCTACTCTAATCCCTAACAGATAGACAATACCAATCATGAACGCACACAAGCTAACACAATAATCCAAGCATTATAGCGGATGTCATGAATATATTATGAAGACGTTACGAAGCAGAAAAGCATGTCAGAAAAGCATGTCTTAATAAAATAAGTAAAATCAAAAGCTCAACTGCATAAAATCCCAATCTTTGGTCTAAATCCCCAAATCAATTAAATCAATCCATCAAACCCTAGAACTGTATAGGAAATTAGCCCATGAGATTACAAGCAATCCTCATGGCTAAGCAATTCATAATAATAATCAAAGTAATAGAAAGGAATAGATAGGAATGGTGAAACCCTAGTGTAGGAGCAATCTCACGTTCCTTCTCCGTCTCTTCAATTGCTTGATTTTCCCTCAATTAGCACTTGAAACCCTTGTGGAATTGGATGGAGGATGAAATCAGATTGTAATCTGATATGGGTGTGAAAGGAGTGTGGATTGATGATGGTTTATGGCTGGGCTCTCTCCAATTGACGTCTCGATCTCCCTAATTATTTCTAAGATGGATGCAGGGCTGTTTTCGCGACGAATCTGCTTCAGAATCGCGTCTGGAAGGTATTTATACAGTGTTGCATCGAACAGGCCCCGTCTGGGCTCTGAACTGGGCCGCTCGGCACCTAGCTCGGCTCGAGCTGGGTCTGGACCCAGCCGAGCGGCCTGCCACGTCACTGGCCACGTCACTGGGGTCCAGGTGGGACCCCACTCGGCAGCTTCTACCACGGCTCGGCACCCAGCTCGGCTCGAGCGGCTCGCCGAGCTGCTCCCGAGCTGGGCCGTTCCGGGTCTGTTTTGCTCCTCTTCCGATCCTGCCCTGTTTTACCCTGTTTCCTGCCTTTAAAACTCACAAAAACACCTTAATAGCCTTAAAATCGTGTAAATACTTAAACATACACAATTCCATGCAAAAACGATAAATTTCCTAAGCAAAACGGTGCAATGTGCACACATAAAATGCGTGAAATTCCACTATCAACAAACCCCCAAACTTGCCTGTTGCTCGTCCCGAGGCAACAGCATCAAAAACCAATAGATTAATTGAGAGGAAATTTCACAGCAGAAAAACATTCATCACAATATAACAATTTAAATATCATACTTGGGATACAAGATAACCATCCATTTAAAAACATACAAATCAAATCAACTATTTTACTCATTCGGAATGCTCATCCACCCATTCTCTCTGGTAGTATTTACGCTCATCGCTCAAGTGTGAGATATACACTTCAAGGTAAGGTGTTTACACTCAAAGTCAATTCAAACACACGCGTAACCATAAGCTTGGCAATCATCTCAACTCTCGACTAAAGGGATAATTTCAACAATAGGATCACAAAGGTCTTGCATTAGGTTGTAATGTTGGCTCTTTGGTAAAGGTAGGGAGTATATGGATAAGGTGACTCAATCACTAGTAGAGAATCAAAGAAGACTTACAGCTTTTCAACAAACATCTTTACTTTCTTCTTTCTTCTTCAACGCTCTTCAATGCTTCTTGCAATTTGATTCCTCCTTCACTTTTAAACACCACATCCTTACTTGAAATTTTTTTTCTTCTTCCCTCTTTTCTTTTCTTTTTTTTTCTTTTTCAAATAAGGGTACCAGTTTCAGGCACTACCCTTTTCATGGGGTACCAGTTTCGGGCACTACCCCTTTATGCAACAATTTAACCACTCTCTTCAACAAATTTCATCACTTCCAACTTATTTCTCCTTATATACTTCATCACAAGACACCAACTTGATTCCTTCAACTCTCTACTAGGTAGGAATTTTTTAAAGGCTAGCAAAAGGGATCAATTGGCTAATCACGTAGGCTTCCAATAAATAAGGCTTTTATGCTCAAAAGGGTTGACTACGGATATTTTCAATAGGTAGGATAATAATTTGGCTAGTGACTAATAAATAACAAAGATGGCCTAAGATCATTTCCTATCATTCAATTAAACACGTAGCTTCAAGCAAGATATAAAGCCAAGTTCTAGAATACGTGTGTATGAACGACACTCACAAGAATAAACTAAATCATACAATTTGTCATGATTTCAAAAGGGTCAAAATCTCACATGGCTGTAGGAATGAACGAGCAATCCTAATAAAGTTACATAGCTAATCTTTCATGCACATAAATAAATTTCAAGTATCTCAATATCCAAGCACAATCTCACACTGCTTCTCAAACACAATCACACATATAATCAAGTGCCATAAAAAAATCAGAAATCATCCTAGAGAACCATAAATCGACTACACCGACACTAGGATTAACACAAAACAAACAATAAACACCACAAAACACGAAACCTGAAAAATCGCAAAAAATCGAACCCTCAATATTCTCAAATAAATCAAAAATATTAAGAATCCGCAAAAAATCGACTCTCCAAGCAACAACATAATGTAAAAATTCTATTTCGACACTGCAAGACAAGGTATGTACGTTACCCCCCCAAACTTAGATTAAACGAAGTGAGAAACTAAGTTTGCAAAGAAGTATATACAGTAGTCAAGCAACACCTAATAAAACTCCTACACCAACACAGACATATAAAAGCAATAAAACGGAAGGGACAGCCCCCAACAAGCGCTCATGTTTAACGTCGGAGAGTCACGACGGGATACCTCTTTTTGCCTACGGGATCGGAGGACAGCTCTCTCGCATTCGTACCTTAAGGTACTTCTTTCCTCTCTTATTTACTTCACCAATCATCTCACCCTTCTTTGTCACTCCAACATGATCCTTTGAATTCTTTTCCTCCCATGACTGTCTTGAGTCCTTCTTGTCAATCCTCCACTCAATTGTAGGCTCAACCTGTGTAGCAAAACAAGGATCAAACAAGTTAGAATTTTCAATAATATGAGAATAAAAATCAGGAGGTAAGTTTGGAGGCTTCAATTATGGATCGTCAATCTTTCCTGCAACCAAAAGATTATCAAACATCACATTAGAGTTAGTAGTAGGAAAAGTATGAGATACGCTTGCTTCTACAATTTCCTCTACCACTTCAACTCTCTTCCCTTCATACTTCACTTCCTTGGCAGCAGGCTTCATCTTTCCTTCAACAGTGGTCTTCTTATTCCGATTCACTATGTCAGCAGTAGTCTTCCTTATTTGTTCATCCCTTGCATCACCTAATGCAAGTAACTTCTCAAGATAGTCAATACATGCATCATTGGACACACTCTCGAACTCTGCATCAGAAAGGATAAAGTTCTCATCATGCTCTGTGTCCACTACATCCACAGACTTGCACTGCTGCTGATCCGTGGGCCACTGCATCTCCTTATTCAAAGAAAAGATAATCTCCTTATCATCAGCCCTAAGCCTCAACTCTCCTTTGAACACATCAATCAGAGCCCTTCCAGTTGCAAGGAATGGACGCCCCAAGATCAGAGGCGCACCATCCTTTTCATCCTCCATATCAAGTACAAGAAAATCCACAGGAAAAGTCAAATTCGACACCTTCACTAGCACATCTTCAATCACTCCCTCGGGGTATGTCAACGATCGATCTGCTAACTGTAGGGCAACAGATGCAGGTTTCAACTCCCCCAAACTAAGCTTCTTGAACACTGATAAAGACATCAAATTTATACTGGCTCCTAAATCACACAGTGCTCTCCTAGATGGTCTTTTTCCAATCTCACAAGGTATGATGAAGCTTCCAGGATCCTTTAACTTTTCAGGTAACTTCTTCTGAATCACTGAGCTGCAATTTTCTGTCAAGTTCACTGTTTCCACACTGTTCAAGCTTCTCTTTCTGGAGATGAGTTCTTTAATGAATCTTGCATAGTATGGCATTGACTCCAAAGCTTCAGAAAAAGGAATATTGATTTGTATGTTCCTCATTACATCAGCAACCTTTCTGAACTTCTCATCCAAGCTTTTTGACAAGAATTTCTGAGGGAAAGGAATTGGTACCTTTGTGATCGGTAATCCCAAACTGTCTTTCTTGAATACCACTTCTGTTTCTCTCAGTTTCTTTGCTTTCTGCCACTTTTTATCAGTGATTTCCAAATCAGACTGACTCTGTACAGAATTCGGACGCGCTGGAAAACCCGGAGGACAGCTCGTTGGCTCGCTCGAGCCGAGCTGTGGAAGAACTGAGCCGAGCTGGGTTCCTCCCGAACCAGAGGACTCAACTGAACCGGTCGGAACCCCACTCGGCGGCGACTCGGCATCGGCGGGAGGCGGCTCGGCCCGAGCGGGTGGCCGAGCGAATGTAGATTGACCCTGTCCCGTCCCTGTTTCGTCCTGCTTCTGTTCTGTATCATTCTGCATCAGTTCTGATTCATTCTGTACCAATTCTGGACCTTCGTAATGCCTTCCGGATCTCAAAGTGATCGCATTAACACTCTCCTTTGGGTTGATTTCCGTATCCGAAGGAAATTTTCCTTTCTGCAACTGCACTTGCTGCTGATTTACTGTAGTAGAGATCTGCCCTATGTTATATGACAAATTCTTCAACTGCTTGTTCACTTCCTCATTCTGTTTGGTCATATTCGAGTCCATGAGAACAATGCAGTTATTGATCTTGTTTATGTCGGCATCATTCTTCTTCATGTATCTTGCTAACACATCGTCAATACTGGACTTCCCTTCTTCAGTCTTAGCACCAGGATCAAAATTAGGAGGATATGGAACTGCATTATTCGGATTTGAATAAGAGAAGTTCTCATGCCTCTGATTCTGCCAATTGCCTCCTTGATTATTAGGACCTCCCCCTTGGATATTCCTCTGGTTCGAATTACCTTGAGGGTACCTATTTCCTTGCCAATTTTGAGGAGCTCTCGAACCCTGAAGACTCTGCCCCATAGCCCAATTAGCATCCTCGACCTCTTGAAGGTTCATCACTACATCATCACTAGCAGACCCTCGGTTGCCTCCCCCATTATTACCTGATATCAGAGTAATCAGGTTCTTATTCATCTGTTCCAATTGAGCGACAACCTTATCATTCTTATCAGCTTCAGAAAATTTCTCTTCAACCTTTGCAACTTTACCAAGTATATAAGTCCCTCGGATCCTCTCAGATGGCCAATCCCTTGAGTTCAAAGAGATATCATCAAACAATTTCTCTACTGCATTGGATGTCTTGCCAAAGATTGTTCCTCCAGCAGAAGCATCAACCAACACTCTCGATTCGTTGTCAAGGCCATTATAGAAGACACTGATGAGTTGAGACTTTTTGAATCCATGCTGAGGGCATCTCCTCAACGCATCAGTAAACCTTTCCCAAGCCTCTCCAAACGACTCATCTCTCCGCTGCTTGAATTGATTGATCTCCTGTTTCAGTAAAAGAACCTTTCCTGGTGGCATAAATCGATCCACGAACAACTGCTGCAACTCAGTCCAGTTTGAGCAACTGTCTCCCTTTAGCTTATCATACCACTCCCTTGCCTTATCAACCAATGAAAACTGAAAAAGCCTCATCTTCCATCTATCATTAGTAGCATCAGCAGCTTTCACTGTATCCATGTAGCTGTTGAAACGCTTAAGATGGCCATAGGGCTCATCAAAAACGCCTCCGGCAAAGGGGTTTTTCTCCACCATATGAATCAGGGCTGGCCTTATGTCGTTCGTTTCATCAGCTTGAATGGCTCCAACTACGCCTGATCCTCCTAGATTGGTGGACTTGAATGTTTCTCGGATGACGATGTCATCCTCATCGACTCTTTCTCCCATTGATGCTGTTTCAGGTTCTGTCTCAGATTCTGATTCAAACTCCGATTCAGCCTCTTCTAGGATAGCCTAATTCTCAATCTGCACTTCTTCCTCCTCTAAAATTGCTTTAGGAGGTGCTTTGGTATTCTTTGATTTTACTCTTCTTTTCCTCGCAGAAGCTTCAATTTCCGGATCAAATTCAAGATCTTGTGCTCTCGTCTTTGACCTAGTTTGCATGCAACTTCAAGAAAAATCCAAAGTAAAACAATTAAATTCTAAAGAAAATATTCTAATTAACTAAGTAATACAAGAAAATAAATAATTAAAACTGTCCCCGGCAACGGCGCCAAAAACTTGATAGGCTTTTATTGCGCACTCTAATTTAATCCCCAAGTATGAAGGATATCAATTGTAGCGGTAAGTGACCAAATTAAATTATCGAACCCAAGGGACAGCTAACTATTTATTTTCTAATTATACTAGCTTAATCAGAATAAGGTAACCGATTTCCAATGTTTTGTTGTGAATTAATCTAATTAACGAAATATTAAATAACTGCATTAATTAAAAGCAAGGAAAAATAAAAACAAGTGTCTAATCAAGAGATGACAAACAGTTCTAAGGTATCAGGTATTGACCAATTAATTTGGGTTATTAAACTTACGATTGCTCATTCATGCAGTTTCACTGAAAATACACCACATATCCCTGTTATCCCACCGAATATGATTCGATTCAAAGCTAACAGTATAATCTGGTTTAAATCCTAAGGTGCGCAAATATTACCAAGCCTTATTCCTAGATACTAATCAAAGCAAGCAACAATACCTCCGGATGGTAAGCCCGACTAACAAGATATTTTCTGGAATTACTACAAGGTTCTATTCACTTCCTAGTTGATTGTCTAATTGCATTGTTCCACTAAACTAATCAAGTATTTGATTTACCAGTTCATGGAATTAAAGTGCTTATAGCGGAGCTACTCTAATCCCTAACAGATAGACAATACCAATCATGAACGCACACAAGCTAACACAATAATCCAAGCATTATAGCGGATGTCATGAATATATTATGAAGACGTTACGAAGCAGAAAAGCATGTCTTAATAAAATAAGTAAAATCAAAAGCTCAACTGCATAAAATCCCAATCTTTGGTCTAAATCCCCAAATCAATTAAATCAATCCATCAAACCCTAGAACTGTATAGGAAATTAGCCCATGAGATTACAAGTAATCCTCATGGCTAAGCAATTCATAACAATAATCAAAGTAATAGAAAGGAATAGATAGGAATGGTGAAACCCTAGCGTAGGAGCAATCTCACATTCCTTCTCCGTCTCTTCAATTGCTTGATTTTCCCTCAATTAGCACTTGAAACCCTTGTGGAATTGGATGGAGGATGAAATCAGATTGTAATCTGATATGGGTGTGAAAGGAGTGTGGATTGATGATGGTTTATGGCTGGGCTCTCTCCAATTGACGTCTCGATCTCCCTAATTATTTCTAAGATGGATGCAGGGTTGTTTTCGCGACGAATCTGCTTCAGAATCGCGTCTGGAAGGTATTTATACAGTGTTGCATCGAACAGGCCCCGTCTGGGCTCTGAACTAGGCCGCTCGGCACCCAACTCGGCTCGAGCTGGGTCTGGACCCAGCCGAGCGGCCTGCCACGTCACTGGCCACGTCACTGGGGTCCAGGTGGGACCCCACTCGGCAGCTTCTACCACGGCTCGGCACCCAGCTCGGCTCGAGCGGCTCGCCGAGCTGCTCCCGAGCTGGGCCGTTCCGGGTCTGTTTTGCTCCTCTTCCGATCCTGCCCTGTTTTACCCTGTTTCCTGCCTTTAAAACTCACAAAAACACCTTAATAGCCTTAAAATCGTGTAAATACTTAAACATACACAATTTCATGCAAAAACGATAAATTTCCTAAGCAAAACGGTGCAATGTGCACACATAAAATGCGTGAAATTCCACTCTCAACAGTCCCGTATTCAAAGCTATTTCCTCGCATATGGCAATTGCTCTTTCCAGAGTTTTCCCCAAAATCGAACCTCCCGATGAAGCATCAACTAGCATCCTTTCACCCCCACTCAAACCGGCATAGAAAAATCCTACTTGTTGATCTTCGGGAAATCCGTGTTGTGGACACTTCCTTAGCATTTCTTTGAATCGGTCCCAAGCTTCACTAAAAGTTTCAAGAGGCATTTGCTTAAACTGCAATATTTGACCTTTGAGATGCAACATCTTTGATGGTGGGAAATACTTGCTCAAGAACTTTTGTGCCAACTCTCTCCATGTGTTGTAGGATCCCGGTGGTAAAGTATGATACCAAGCCTTAGCTCTATCTCATAATGAAAACGAGAAAAGCTTCAATTTAATAATATCCTCACTTACCCCATTTATCTTGACCGTGTTTGCTAACTCCGTAAATTGGGCTAAGTGAGCATTTGGATCCTCCATAGTACCACCACCAAATTGGTTTGCTTGCACCATATTGATCAATCCCGTCTTGATCTCAAAATGATTAACATTCACCGGTGGTCCCACAACATAGTTTCCATATTGAGGTTGGAAATGATCTCGGATATTCATCCCCACTCCATTATTTCCATTACCCCGAGGTTGATTTTGCACTACCGGAGGAGCTTGTTGGTTATCCCTTGCTTCTTGTTGTGCCAACAAGTTTTGAATGATAGCTTGCATTTGCTCATTGTGAGCTTCCATTACTGCCTAAGGAAAGAGGAAAAGCCTTGAATAGGCACTGGCATCTCCATCGAAGCTTAACGTTGGTTTTGAGCTTGCATTTGTTGGTTTTGCAAGTGCACTTGTTGCATATAACCTTGTGGCACATACTCCGGATTATTGTTTCCCCCTCGAGTATTATCACCCCCTTGAAAAAGCCTCATGTTACCTTCTTCATCACCAATATTTGCATTATCCCTTATGTGTTCCATTTCTTCCTCCGTAGGGTTTAGAATTCCTCTTCTTTGTCTTCTTAAGGTAGCTTCCAACTCCAAGTTCAAAGGTTCAATAGATTGAAACCTTGAACGAGTTTGCATGTACCTACAAGAATTCTCAAATTAGCTCTCCAAGTAACCAAGACAAGTAAACAACTATACAAATGAAAGAAATATCCTTATCAAGACTAATCAACTTCAAACTCGTTACAACCACAAGTTTAACATTTCCCCGGCAGCGGCGCCATGAACTTAGCCGCATTTCTAGTGAAATGTCAAGAGTAAGTGTACTCTATCGCTGTTGTATACGCGTGACCAAGTGCAAAATTTATAGTATTGTCGTCCCAAGGGAAAAGGTAAACTCAAGTTGTATCCGGATTTTCCATTGATTTATGTTTTGTAAGGATTATCAAGATAAGGTTTTGATTTAAGAACTATGATTACTCTATCAATTAACTAATGAACTAGACAAGCAACTAATTATAACAAATATCAATCAAATCAAGTAGCAAGATGAGATGGAATGGATGAAGTGTATCTAAGAAGAGAGCAAGGCTAGCAACATCATGGTCAAGGTCTTATGTAGACTTCACACTCACTCAAGCATTGATGACTTTCAAGTTATGATACTAAGGGCAATCACAATTGTACCCCTAACCCCTATGGCCAAGGTGATTAGGTTCTCAACTCTTTTACAAGTTTAAATCTCCTAAGATTGTCTTACTCTCAATTCCCTCATGGGTACTATGATCATAAGTTGGTTCCCCTCACTAGTTCATCACTAATGTTCTATCATGAGGTTCTAAGCACTTGGAGGGAATGACTTTCCTCCCCTCATACTAATCAAGTCACCTAATACAATCAATGATTCAATTAAACCACCACACATAATATTGGAATGGTCATCCTAACACTATGCATAGAGAATTTAACCACACACATCATGCATCAAATGAGAATAAGCATTCATGATAGAAAGTAATCATAACAATCAATTCATCAAGCTTTAATAGTGCAAAAATCTATATATTTCCTAACCAATCATATTGCTAGCCTCACTTGAGGACTAGCCACAAATATTCATTGCCAATTGGCTACAATCCAATACAAGCTCCATATGAGCAATATAATGAAGAAAGTAGCAAAATAAAAGAGATTGAGCTTCCCCTTGAAGGTAGACTCCTTCTTCCTTGATCATGCCAAATTCTTCAAACAAATCTGATTTTCTCTTCTTAGATGATGGAATGGATGGATGTATGGATGGATTTATGAAGATCAAGGTGAATTGATGGATTTAGATGGTGTAGATGGATTGTGGATCTAGTGTGTGAGGAAATGTGGTGTGGATTGTGTGTAACTGCTCTCAATCTGATCTAATGTGAATCTCTCCTTCAATTTCGCACCAATCATTATTTTATATCACTTATGGACCTTCTAGAAGCTTCCGGAACATTCTGAAATTTTCACAGGATTTTGCACCTACACGGCCCGTGCTGCAGTACACGGCCCGTGTAGGGCACACCTACTTCGGCGTTTTTGTGCGTGCTTCCGGACACGGCTCGAGCTGCAATACACGGCCTTGATCATGGCCGTGCAGCACTTTCTGACGATAATACACGGCTTCTTCTTACAGGGCCGAGCTCCGCACATGGGGCGTGCAGCAGTGCACCAGCGCACGGCCGAATCTCTGGCAGAGCAGCGTGTTCTGATGACATTACACGGCCAGCTGCTACAGGGCCGTGTTCCGCGCACGGCCCGTGCAGCTGCATGGCCTATTCTTCATCTCTCTTTCGCTCCCGACTCCATTTTTGTCCGTTCCATGACCTGTTTTACACATATTTAAGCTCATTTACACAATTCTATCAGTTCGTACCACTTTTCTCAAAATAACAATAACTCCACCAAACTTAACACAAATACGGATAAAAACATCCGAAAATACACACATAAAGACACTAAAACCTAGGTGAAAATGACGACAATCACCCACACGTAGGTTCTACCTCGTCAAACAGGTCGAACCACTTGCCACAGGTCGAACCCTGCTACTAGATTAGCGCAGTGTCTCCGTTTCGCGTATAACTTTCACATCCGACCTCCGAATTGAGTGATTTTTGCGCTCACGCGATCCTCTCTTCCTTGGCTTTCTATCTATATAAAGAAATCACAAAAACTCCAAGAATTGAATATGTAACAAGCCATGCAAAGTAGCACTGTAATTCTGTTCGGCACAGCTCGCGCGGCGTCACCACTTTGCTCATAACTTCCTCGTTCGGACTCCGAATGGGATGTTCTTTATGCCAAAACGACCCTCTCTTCAGTGGCTTTCCAACCATATATCACAAATCCAATTCAGAGCTCCACATCAATACAGAATAATTACACAATTTCGACGTGCGTTTATCAGCATTCTTGCACAAATTGCACCTTTTCTCAAACTTGGCTCTTTTCATCCTTTTTCCACTTAAAACACAATAAAACACCTCAACTGCACCTTTTTCTCACATATAATGAATATAAGACCATTGTGCTAATATATGACAAGAATATCAATCAAAAAGGTGTTAAATTGGACACTAAAACACGCTTATTTTCACTCTCATCACATGGCTTGGAACAATTTTAATTAGATCTGCCACATGATCTACAAAATAAGTTCCATGAGTCTGAGAGGACCATTGATTGTATTCTGATGAACAGAAATCTTTGAACTTTGAAGGGGCAGCTGGAAAAGTCACTGTCGAGCGAGAATTACGTAAGATACATTGTTTTCAATACTGAAACCCTTGCTCTAAAGTAGTTTCTCAAATGTCCGTTTTCAGTCTCTCTAGAGTGTTTGCTTGATAAAAGCCAAATTGGCGACTAAATCGACGTGGGCTGTAAGGTTCAATGAGAAATTCTCCATTCTGCTGCAGGGTAAGATAATGTGTACGAATAGCAATGAAGAAACTCCAGTCACGCCAAAGTGTTTGGTCAGTGTCAACATACTTCACTGGGTCCTTTCTTCGGTGAACGTTGCGAAACAAGAAAGCATCATTTCCATTTTGAAGCTTCTTGCGAGCATTAGCTGGAGTAAAATACTTGGCTCCCTTCTCGCCCGAATACGTCACCATTAAAGGAACTTTCAATTCATGAGGATTCGGATGATGAGTATTGAAATAGTGAGCCAACCATGTATAAACAAAATGTACGGGAAATGTTGACTTCACTTCAGAGGGTCTAAGCTTGTTTGAAATCTTATTCAAACCGCTATTGATGCTTGTCAAAACTGGAACGACAAGTCCAACTGATTTTTCTACAGCCATCAAAGTCGCCACCTTAAAGGAACCAGGACGTATCAAATCTACTTCATCGATAGGGAGTACGAAAGAGCAGAGCCAGCAAGCCAGATGAGCAGCCAGATACGTCTTGTCTTGTTGTGTAGCATCAATCCCAAGCACTTTAAATGGTTCTATCTCTGCAGAGGTCCATTTTTTGTGATCGTCAATGATTCCCTTGGGATTGTGTGGCCTCTTGCGGCGATTCTTCCTCCTCTTCTCTACACGTGCAGGGGGTTTTTTGTATGTTATAGGCCGACAAAACCAAAAGTCTACCCATCGGGTGAGTGAAACAAAACCACTACCATCAAGACTACGAAGTTTATGGTAAGTGTGCAGCAAATTTCGGTAACTAGAGGGAATGCGTAAGCCATTGGCGTCACGCTCATTGAAGAGTTCGGGCTTGTCAGGCACAACTTCTTCATATAAGTGACCAGCAAGCGACAATCCCATCCAGTTATACAAATCCCATAGAGAAATCGACATTTCTCCAAGGAAAGTGAGTAAGGTATTGGTAACGGGGCACCATGCTTCACAAAAGGCTTTGATGAGTTCACGACTTCAGTCATATGTGAATAAAGATACGAAAATAGGTTCATAAATCCTTGTTTTTCCAAGATCAGAGCGATATCTACTGAGCACAACTTCAGTCCACTCCCAATATCTGGGAGTGTAATTGAATTTCTCGAGAAAGTTCACTGACTTGCCCCACACCGCATCGTTGTTGATTATTTAGCGCCCTCATGTAGGCAAAGGGCCAAAGTTTCTTTCTTTAACATGGTTGGCCACCCTCAAAGCTGCAACTTTGGTTTCACCCAAGTCCAGGTCTCTAGTCCAAGTCTCTAGACTAAATTCGCTACTCTCGCGAGAAAGTTTCTAGATAAGTGCACCCATCAAGGGTCTCTCAATCGAAAGATGAGTTGCTCCATCTGATGGTGAGTTCTTACTGTCAAGAATCACCAATTGACGCTTATTGGAGTCTATGATCATACTATCGAAGTAAACCATCTTGAAGTTGAATTGCAAGAAAATATATGAGAAAGTATCAGCAAAGAGGTTCAAATTAATTTATATTTTTGGATTTAATTAATTAAAAAACCCAAATAAATTCATGGGTCAGTTAATTATTAAATTCGAAATTATAAATTAAACATATGATGGGAAGGGCCTAAATATTGAAAGGGGCAATTACATTAATTCATATTTGAGCTTGATAAACTAAGCCCAAATTACATGAATTAAATTTAAGAGTTGAGACCCAAATTGTTGGTACAAGCTTGAATGTATGGAGCTTAAAGTAATGTGAATTAATGGTCATTCCAAAGCAAATTGGCATGAACATAAGCCCACACAGCTTATTTGCTAAATAATTGAATCAAAATTGGCATGAACATAAGCCCACGTGACTTGTTTGCTGAATAATTTATTCAATATGGATAAGAAGCCCAAATTATGATGGTGGGTCCGAAGCCCAAATTGATTAATGAGTCAAACATCCCAAATTTGAAAGTCAAAATAAGGAAAAGGAAGAAATCCTTTTTACCGGGCAAGTGCGAGAGATGGTTTAAAAAAAAAAAAATTCCGTAAAATAAAAGGGGAAAAAAAAAATAAGGAATTAATCTATTCCTTCATAATGCTCACGTGAATAACTGCCACAAAAAAAAAGAGGAAAGTCAAAGTTGCTGTTTGACATTAAATGAAAGGCAAAATCATGTGAAAGTGATACCCATGCCAACCAAAATCAGATCTCTCTCTCTTAAAAGGACGAAACACGTGAACTCCCGGTAGAATCAACTTAATCTCTCTCCTCAAGGAAATCTCCTCCAAAATTGACTCTTCGCCGGAAATACCAAAGCTCGTGCCATGTTGTCGTCGGAATTACCGTCACCTCACTCGCAGTTCACCGGAGAATCACGCCAAGGCTTGGTCACCTCAGTCACCGGAAGCGTTGTCGACTGGTCACCAGAAGTCTCGTGGCCCGCTGCGAATCACATCGCCAACTCGCCGGAGAAGCCCCTTCGCTGCCTCAAGTTACAGTGCGGAAGTCGCGAACCCCGTCGCTGGAAAAGCAACATCAGTCACGACTGTCAGCCACCGATTCCCCGATCGCAGCGCCGTCGCGCACACTGAAGCCGCCGGAAACAGTCGCCAGTCGTACCCCTTCTATCAATTTGCAACGCCGGCTGCCGTGTTTTCACTTCCAGCCGTCCACGGAGCAGACAGTCTAAGGCCTTCGTCGGAAATCTCACGACCCACGAGCCGCCGAGATTTTGCCAGAAATCATGACACTTTCGGTGCGACCCACTTCCATCATCAATTCGCTGCTTTTGCCGAGAAGGAGTGCCACCATCACAACATTGTTTTCCAAATTGGTCCCCCGATCACCGTGCCGTTTCGCTCGCTACTGCAGTCGGAACCCGTCGACACCACCTGTGACTCACCTCGCATCATTGCCCGATCCTGTCGGTCTGACCATTATTGCTTCCAACCCTCTTATGAATCGCGAAGCCCGGAAACGGCGTCAGCTTATCAGCGCGCAGACACAACAAGGAACGACAGCCGCTGGTGGTCGACGAATGGCGATGGCGGTGTACGTGTCCACAAAGTTGGCAGAGTTCCGATTGCCGCTGGGTTGGCTGCTTGCGCCAGTACCACTTTTAATGCCATTAAAAATGACAATCATAAAGTGACATCCAAGGGACAGCTGTAGCCTTTCAATTCCATTGAAAAGTACTATCGAGGGACAACCGAGGTACATTCGTTAACTCCTTGAAGGGACAATCGAGGGACAATGGTTAATTCCGTTAAGGGACGAGGTTCGTCAGACATTCCGTTCGAAAAGGAAGAACGACGAGGGACAATTATATAACAATTACAGTATATGCGTTGAAAAAAAAAAAGCAAAACAAAAGCATACAGTAATATAAAGAAGCAGATTAAAAAATGGAAAAGAAATGGATTGAATTGAGGGCTTACACTGATAGTAGACAATGCTTGATGAGGGAAATTGCAAGACAAAGGAGGATTACTCTTCGAAAAAAATTGAAAAGAAAAGAAATCAGAACTGTAAGCGTCTTATGTTTTGTTGTTGAAGAAATCAAATGAAGCGGGTCCTTCTTATATAGTGAGCAAATTATGAAAATTATTTGCATGATTGAAATCTCTCAAGATTCAAAGAAATTTCTTTTATTAATTTTAAACAAAAATTTGCAAATCATCTGGATGAGCAATCAAATCTGTCCATATTTCCTATCTCCCGTAAATCTTGAAATGAAGCAGGGAAGGAAGTTGATTTGGGCCTAAGAAGATAAATTGGGCCACTAAAGAAATAAATAAATTGGGCCACTTGAAAAAAATAAAAGGTTGGGCCAAAGAAAAAAAAATACTTGGATAAAGTAATTTCTCAACTGTAAAAGCCCAAGTTACAACTGCTGAAAATAAATGGAACTTTTGCGATTCCTTCACAACAAGACATGGCGTCCGTGAAATAAATCGCAAGGGGGTATTTGTAAGCAATTAAAATTTATAGTCCAATTAAATGGCGACATGTGGATTTTCTTGATTAAATATCAATTATTAATTTATTTTGGAATTTAAACAAATTAATTCCTAAAAATAGATTAATAAATAATTGATAATTATTTTAAGCCCAACAAATTAAATAGGACTTAAATTAAAAAGGGTCTGGTCCAAGTCAAACAAGTCCAAGTCAAATGAGGCCTGACTTAAGTAAAACTAGCCCATACAAATTAAGACAGGCCCAAATAAAATAAGTTTGATTACAGCCCAAACAAGTGGAGGCCCAAGCCCGCAGGATATGGCCCAAATAGAGCGGATCAATCAGAATGCAATGCATTAATGAGGGAGTCTTCACCTCTCACTTATATAAAGGGGTCTCCTCCATTCATTCAACACATACTGAAGCATTCAAAGACAACACTCTGAAGAGATTGAAATACGAGCATCGTTCCTCAAGATCTTCAAGGCAAGAACGGTATACGATTTGGAATCAAGGTGCTAAGCCCCCCAAATTATGTATTCTTCATACACTAAGTTCTTTAGTGTTCTTTGAGTCAAGAACAGCATACGACCCGGAATTAAGGTGCTAAGCCCCCTAGATCAAGTGTTTTCTCACAGCAAGCACGTTTAATCCAAACAAAGGCTCGACGCCTCTGGATAAACATTACAAAGTCCCAAACTCGAGTCCGGACAAGCTTCAACTGAAGATCCGACTCAACACACAAAGTCAGCGTAGTTAACACAGTCAGCGCGGTCAACATAACAAGTCAAAGTCCAAATTGGTTCGAGAGAAGAATCAGAGGATAGATAGAGATTGTTTCCTAAATTATCAAGTTCAATCTATTTGGATTATCTTTGTAATTCAATTTGTATTATTTATTATAAATACAAAATTTGTTGTTACACCCGTACCCACCCACTATCGCCGCTGGACCGCCGGCTGCTGGCGCCGTCGCCGGACCGCTGTCATCGGAGAGTAGGAGTATATAATTTTTTCGCTGCACAAGACAGTTACGATTCATACTTTTTTTGCTGCACTCATTTTTTACTGCACATAATTTTTGTTGCACTCACTTTTTTTACTCCACATAACTTTTGCTGCACACAAACTTTTATACTGCAAATAAATATTTATGTGCGGCACATTGTAAGAGTATTATTGGAATATCCATATATATTTATGTAGTTGGTAGTAATATTTTGTATATTTGTATCTCATAGTAATAAAAGAGTTTTTAATTTACCTAGTAATTATCCCTTTAAATTAATTATATTACCCTTAACCTTCTGAGGGTGGGATTCTCTAAGGCATTTAAATAAATAAATAAATAAATGTGTAATTATAATTTAACGTTTTATTAATATATTTACCCTTTAAATTAATTAAATTACCCTTAACCTTCTAGGTTGGGATTCTCTAAGGCATTTAAATAAATAAATAAATAAATGTGTAATTATAATTTAACCTTTTATTAATATATATATTTACTAGGTAATGACATGTGAACACGTGTATTAATTATAATTTGTATAGTTACATGTACTCTCCCCATCTCAACTTAAAAAAATATTGTATTGAAGTTTAAGAAAAAAATTGATTAATATTATTGATTTTTAAAAGATAATACGGTAGTTTTAGGGAAGAATCCCGATGACTGGGAGGTCGCATCATACAACACCGGCACTGTACGTACTTCAGCAGTTTCCTCGGGTGCAGTTTCTTCCTCTGCCTGAACTATGATAGGAATGGTTGCTCTCTTTTTCCTGCCATTTTTCGTAATGTGCGGTCCTCGGCCTTTGCAAATAACACCTTGAAACCAGCATTCGGGTCCAACTCATGACCTCTCCAGTACCGTGCAGAGTACTCGGTGGGCAGTAGAACATGCATATCTTGAATCGACGGATTCTGCAAATTGAACAATAAATTAAACACGATAACTTATTACATTCCGTTAAATTCTGATAAAACTTAACAAAAAAATCACACTTACTGATTGAAAAAAAGCACTAGTATCAACTCGGACTGGCTTCGCCTTAAACATCCAACGTCGGTAGAGGGGCCTCCTGTTTTCAATAGGCAGCCCAATTATAAATGGTTCGGCAAATGAGGGGATCCGTTCGTAAGCTCAAACCTATATCATATACAAACATACAAAAAATTATTTATTAAGTGTTGCATGGTTTGTGGAGAAAATTTAACGATAATTCGATGAGTGTATAAGAGATTTACCATTAAGGCATACGTGCAACCATAAAAGTGATACCTATAGTTATCAGGATTGACGTGAACAGGTAAAGAAATCAATACTTTATCCATGCAGTGAATGAGATGTAGATACGTATACCGGCCCCAAGGGAATCCATCCCAAGCATCTGTATCCTCTACTAAGCTCCACATCTAATCCTCTATGTTCACCTTACTTGTATCCTGTCCGAGGAGAAAGTAGTAAATCAGAAGAATTTTTGCTACTTTCACTGCATCCTCCCCTTCAAATTTGCCTGACCCAAATAAAGAAGTCAACGCAGCCACATTTATCTTAGGACTCGCTGGTCCTCCTTCCTTTATCAACTTCCTCGCATACACACTGTTACCGCTTATTCTAAAGTTCCCATTAGGATCAAAACGCCCTCTGTCATCAAATCCCAGACCCATCACTCTAATAAAGTCCACCGCTGTAAACTCGAGTAAGGTATCAGACACCATAAACCATCGACTGTACTTAGGACCTCCGGTAAACTTAACCTCCTGACTCATCAAGCTATGCAGTCCCATATGTGTCCCGTATCCTCGATCTAAATCCAAAAAATATCCAAAACATGAATCTCTAAAGGATTGTACTGCCCCCGGCCCACTGTTATCCAGTACAGTCGAGATCATATCCAATATGAGTGCCGGTTTGCAGTAATTTCTAATACCATATTTTTTCCTTGCATGCTTTCTCGTTTCCACTCCCACTATTTTAATCATCAAATCACATAATTTTATCATATAACTAAAATATTATGAATTTTATAACACCAAACAAATAACATTGACACATAACAGTAAGTCTTTTAATGATAAAAACGATTAAAATGTAATATTATTGCACTCAGCATTTCAAAAAAATATGACAATGCATAAATTCTTATAACATTAATATCATAATCATACACATTACAATATCAATATGAATACAAAGTTTATAAATAATTATAAGTTTAATACTAAAATTAGTCATGATTGTTATTTACAGTCTATATTATCAATAAATAGTGATTACGTTTAGTTTATGAATTAATTTATACAATTTTAATATTATAAATATGTACTGCATTTTGATTATTACTGAAATTAGTCCTTCTTTTGATGGATTATTTAATTTTCATTAATAAATATATTTTATTTTGTATAAAATATATACAAATCAATCCGTTAATAGTGTTATATATATAATTATCAAATATATAAAATTATGATTAATTTGAATATGGTTTATAAAATAAGTTGGGTGTGGCTTGTATTAGTAGTGTTATCAATTATTTAATTTTCATTCAATTAAAAAATATTGTGCATTATTTAATTAAGCGTACCCAATTATTATTGATTTTACTCAGTCTCTCCTTTTCAAATACAAATCATTATTTTTTAATACAAATCAACTCGGTCTTTCAGATTTTATTCACTCGGTCTTTAATTTAATATATTAAATGAGGTATCTCACTCGATTTTTAATCAATTCGGTCTTTCCAGTCTTTATTATTGAATTATGCTCGGTCTTTGACTTCAATTCCACTCGGTCTTTGACTTTGCCTGTGGAGGTTTATAAAATAACAAGATTACTCGGTCTTATATGAACTCAGTCCCTAATTTCTAAAAAATTTACCACTCGGTCTTTCTAATTTTTCACAATGTGCTTTCATTTTCAATAGAATATCATTCCAATTTCCGATTAATACAGAGATACAAAATCATTACAATCCTAAATCCTAACATAAAATCATTATCAACGCATGCTCACTAATTCACCATTACAAAAAATTTTTACGGCAGTACATATTGAAAAGTATGTATTCTACAGCAAAACAAGGCAATATTAGAACGAAAACTCACCGGTCGCTCCATCTTTCTGGGATTTGAATCTGCAACCAATTTATCGCCGGAAATTTAAAAAAATATTTGAAAAAATTAGTATCACTGCGAATTTTGGGGACCGAGTAGAGAAAGAGGCAGGAGAGAGAGGGAGTAAAAAAGATTTTAAATAAAACGTAAATATCCGGAATGGCCGAGTAAAGGGGAGAAAATATCAGGTCAAACTGACTCAAACTCGGTCAACGAAAACTCTATCCACTTTCAAGGGATAGTTTGGTCAAATTGTCTAAAAAATGGGCATTTTGTATTTTTCGAAATGGACCGAGCATTTTTGTAAATAGATTTTTTGCAGAGGGTACTGTAGCATGGGCCCCAAATCATAAATACATATAAAACCACTTGAAGCATAGCTCAAGTGGTAGAGGGGAGGATGAAAAGGCCTTCCAACTGAGCTTGGTTGCTGCAGGGTGGGGGTTCGAATCCTGCATTTGGCATGGATTTGGCCCCTTGCAAGCACAAGTTTAACAGTGAACCCTCTCTATAAACCAATTGAGGCACATCCTGCGATTTACCTCCTCCACCAATCTCCAGGGTAGGGGCGGTGGGGGCCCCTAATGGTGGGGTACACCATATAAAATTATTGAAATGCTCTAACCCGACGCGCATGTGAGATTGACGTGTCTGCTATCTCTTGTGTTAAACTACACGCTCCATTTATTGCTCCTTGGTTTGGAGTCATTTTTTTATTTCGTACAGGTTGGGTATAATTTTTTTAATTTGTACCTCTGCATCACAATGGATTTGTACCTCTATATAGGTATTCTTTCATCATATAAGCATTTTGTACCTCCATTTGGAGGTAGGTGCCCTCAGGAGCAGGGGACTACGGGGTCTTTGCTGATCATAAGGAAGATGATGTTTCAGCTGAACAAGATTTTGAAAGTAGGATAGGAATGGAACCATCGCTGCTTGGTTTAAGACCTGGGAAACAACCTATGAAGCCTACTGCAATAGTGAATCATTTTTCCTCAATCGAGCTATGAAGAATCAGATGACAGCAACTCGTCCGAACCCTTCTATTCATTAAGAGCCTTGGTAGTTTACTTTCTTGGTCTTGGCTTTTGCTAGTTTTTTTGTTGGATTATCTTGATATTGCTCTTGGTTTCCTTGATGGAATTTTGATTTTCTTTTCTTTTGTGATAGAGTAAACTCTTAAGATTTTGTGATTGTATGCTGAAATTAGATTTCCTATGCATTTTGGTAGCTGCTTTGCTAGTTACTATGCTGGTTTTTTTCTAGAATTATGTTGGTTTTGATTCTAGTTGTCTAACATGCGGCTATTTGTTTACATGTAGAGAATTTCTCACTGAGTTATGATACAAGCATACCTTCCAGGTAATGCTTATGATATTTGGTGTCTATATTTGCTATTACTTAGTCTCCTAGCAATCATAGAATAATTGCATATAGACATTCTAATTTCTGAGTTGTAATAGGAGTTATATTATTTGACCTTATATGGAAATCCAAATACAAATCATGAAGTGAAACATTTAGTTTTTTTATTGCTTTTATGTCATACGGAGTACCTGTCCATTGATGTTTGTATATTGTTTCCCTATGAGAAAACGATGTCAAGTGGAGCATTATGCTTCAATACCTTCGAGCATATTTCGAGATGGGCATAAAGTTATTTCTAACTAAATGATATGATTCCGAAAACCTCATTTTCTATTAGAGTAGCCCTATTACATTTTGCGTCATTTTATATTTGAAACACAGGATATCATGTTCTTGTCAAAGCTACTGAGCTAGATACTGAAAGTTGATTTTAATTAATTCTTAGGGCCAACTCTTTCCAAATATATACTGTCACACCCCAAATTTATAAATAGACATTAAATGTAAAATTCTTTAATATAAATCCTTAAAGAATGGGGTATGACCAAAATACTTGAATAAATAGACAAAATAAACATAAATAGATGCAGTCTTATGCGTTTGAAATTTTAGAATCCACCATGTCACTTTTGATGGCTAAATAGAAATTTTTTTAATTTTCTTAAACGTGTACTCTAGAGAAGTTGACAACATACGTTCTGCATGCCAATCCCCAAGTCAGCAAACAACTAAAAATAAATTTCAACTTATCTTAAGTAATCATAAGTAAGTGCCTCGAAAATTTAGTGTAAAACAATAAATCTCAATTCAAAACTTTATTAAGATTTTAATTTGTCTCCTCTTGCCATTACACCCTCCACTTGTACACACGCTGCCACGCTAACCTGAAAAGGGGGTAATTGGAGGGGTGAGCAAATCCACAGCTCAGTGAAATAAATTAAGTACTATTTATCATTCAAACACTACTACGAGTGAAACTGAAATTCTTACACTTGTAACTTGAAATTTCAAATCATGTTGGTAAGCACCTTTCGGTTCAATACCCATGTTGGCAAGCACCTTTCGGTTCAATACCCATGTTGGCAAGCATCGCGATTCAATACCCTTGACTTGTACTTAATAATTCATGGATAACATAGCATGTTCATGTATAATCACATCATGTAGGGTTTTAAATAAATAAATAACACATAATTAAATCCCACCTGTGATCACGTAAAAGCCTTGGATTAGAGAGTTGAATGCCGTGATCAGCCTTGTTGAAACTCTTCTCTCTTCGTATAAGAGCAGCCGTGTGAAAAATAAAAGTTGGATGTGTAGGAACGAAGGAATGATCAACCTTTTATGCTTGAATGGTTGGGCTAAATCTCAAAAATAATTAACGCGTAAGGGAGTCAAACTTTCCTTAGCAAGAGAATAAATTTGGAAGTGATAGCAGGAGAATATCTCTTTGAAGAATTAACGAGATATGATGATATTTTCTTGGGCAGGAAGAGATTTTTTTATGGCGTGTAGTAAAACCCAAAGTTATGCTATATATATAGCAGTGTGATAGTACTGAATTTTTGAGGAAAAACTAACGCAGTAGCATATTCTGTAATCAAGAAAAATAGATTATTGACTTTCCTTCTTGAATATTGATAATTGATAGGGATTTGATAGGCAATTAGAATTGATTTGAAAAAAAATACTGCAGGGAGAAACTAATGCAAGAGGATATTTTGTAATCAATAAAAGATTTAATCAATGAAAGATAGATTATTGACTTCCTCCTTTAAGAGATTTGATAGATACAAATATTGATTTAATAAAAGATATAAAATAAAACTGTAGGGAATATTTGTGATGAGATCACTCTCTTAATATAAATTTGGAAATAATAAAACTGATTATTTTGGAGGAGCACAAAATATCGTAGACTTTTAAATGATATTAAAGGAAAAAAAATTATTTGAGCTTAAAAAGAATTTGAGACATAAAAAAAACGTAAATAAGCTCTAATTTTTGGGGTGTTACATTCTACCCACCTAATAAAAATTTCGTCCTCGAAATTTTAAATAAACTCTCTTCCCGATGAGGTCAATACTCATATTACTCCATTTGACTTAATAATTTCCAATAAACAACTCAAAATTTCCAAGTCCTAAGCTTCACCTTCTCATATCCATAACTTAATTCTCTGACAGAAGCATTCTCATTCTCAATTCTCATAATAAATTATTCTCCGGACATAATTCACAAATACGTGTGTTAACATAAATATCCAATCATATCACTCACTAAAAATAATTAAATCAAACAATACATCATGTACATTTATGCCATGTAAAATATCTTACCTTTTTTAAGCGGGCGTCGTACTCGGTGGATGCGTAGCAAGAGACATACTTTCATTTGAAAATTTTATTCGATTATGAAATTATATCGTGTAAATCATTTAAATCATGTGTATGCGAAAAAATTTTGAACAAGTATGCAGAATCGCATACCTGCTCTGATACCATTCTGTCACACCCCAAATTTATAAATAGACTTTAAATGTAAAATTCTTTAATATAAATCCTTAAAGAATGGGGTATGACCAAAATACTTGAATAAATAGACAAAATAAACATAAATAGATGCAGTCTTATGCGTTTGAAATTTTAGAATCCACCATGTCACTTTTGATGGCTAAATAGAATTTTTTTTAATTTTCTTAAACGAGTACTCTAGAGAAGTTGACAACATACGTTCTGCATGCCAATCCCCAAGTCAGAAAACAACTAAAAATAAATATCAACTTATCTTAAGTAATCATAAGTAAGTGCCTCGAAAATTTAGTGTAAAACAATAAATCTCAATTCAAAACTTTATTAAGATTTTAATTTGTCTCCTCTTGCCATTACACCCTCCACTTGTACACATGCCGCCACGCTAACCTGAAAAGGGGGTAATTGGAGGGGTGAGCAAATCCACAGCTCAGTGAAATAAATTAAGCACTATTTATCATTCAAACACTACTACGAGTGAAACTGAAATTCTTACACTTGTAACTTGAAATTTCAAATCATGTTGGTAAGCACCTTTCGGTTCAATATCCATGTTGGCAAGTACCTTTCGGTTCAATACCCATGTTGGCAAGCATCGCGATTCAATACCCTTGACTTGTACTTAATAATTCATGGATAACATAGCGTGTTCATGTATAATCACATCATGTAGGGTTTTAAATAAATAAATAACACATAATTAAATCCCACATGTGATCACGTAAAAGCCTTGGATTAGAGAGTTGAATGGCGTGATCAGCCTTGTTGAAACCCTTTTCTCTTCGTATAAGAGCAGCAGTGTGAAAGAATAAAAGTTGGATGTGTAGGAACGAAGGAATGATCAACCTTTTATGCTTGAATGGTTGGGCTAAATCTCAAAAATAATTAACGCGTAAGGGAGTCAAACTTTCCTTAGCAAGATAATAAATTTGGAAGTGATAGCAGGAGAATATCTCTTTGAAGAATTAACGAGATATGATGATATTTTCTTGGGCAGGAAGAGATTTGTTTATGGCGTGTAGTAAAACCCAAAGTTATGTTATATATATAGCAGTGAGATAGTACTGAAATTTTGAGGAAAAACTAACGCAGGAGCATATTCTGTAATCAAGAAAAATAGATTATTGACTTTCCTTCTTGAATATTGATAATTGATAGGGATTTGATAGGCAATTAGAATTGATTTGAAAAAAAATATTGCAGGGAGAAACTAATGCAAGAGGATATTTTGTAATCAATAAAAGATTTAATCAATGTAAGATAGATTATTGACTTCCTCCTTTAAGAGATTTGATAGATACAAATATTGATTTAATAAAAGATATAAAATAAAACTGTAGGGAATATTTGTGATGAGATCACTCTCTTAATATAAATTTGGAAATAATAAAATTGATTATTTTGGAGGAGCACAAAATATCGTAGACTTTTAAATGATATTAAAGGAAAAGAAATTATTTGAGCTTAAAAAGAATTTGAGCACAGGTGAGTACCTTTCGAAGATGAAATGAGGGCCTTCAGCTAGAATGGTTGGAAATTGTTGGAACTGTCTTATAAAAAAAAAACGTAAATAAGCTCTAATTTTTGGGGTGTTACATATACACACTAGAATGATGCAGAATACCGGATAAGGACCCTTATGTGAAGTTTTAACCAATTTGCTTCCAGATTATTTTCTAAAACTTGGACTGAAAAATTATTTTGCTTAAGTTCCTATTTCTAATGTTTGGGATTACATGGGTTTACGTAGATTAAAGAAATAACATTGTTTAAAATTTACATTCATATAGTAGTCCTTAGTTTACATTCCAAAAATATTTCCAAAGTAATAGTATCGTATATTACATATATGTCATAATCCTTCTAATTCTTTGAATTCCTCTATAAATGAAATCTTTTAATTTATGCTCAAATGACTAAAGTATGACAAACATATGTCAAAAGACAGTCTATTAACCAATAAAACTGTATTCTAAGACAATGAATTAGGCTTTTTGGCATACATCAAACGGTTCACATGTCTAGTTTCTAAATAACTTAGAATTTTTCATTTTGGAAATTTTGAGTGAGAAGTTATAGTAAGAATACTAAAGTATGACAGGCACAACTGCAAAATCTGTAAAGAAGTTGTCTATTAACATTAAAATCTGTGTTTTTTTTTTTTTTACATTGAATTTGGCTTCATGGCATACATCACTGGAAAGCTACATAAGTCTAGTTCTTAAAGAGTTTAGAATTTTGTTTTTCTGGAATTTTGACTGAAAAGTTATGTAAAGATTATTAAAGTATGACAGGCTGCTGCAAAATCTGTCAAAAGACTTCTATATAATGTTTATAACTGTTTTTTCTGAAGTTGAATTAGGCTTCATGGTATACATCATTGGAAAACCACGTGAGTCTAGTTTCTAAGGAAATTTGATTGTTGCATTTTGGAATTTTGAGTGAGATGATACGGTTAAATAACTACAATACAGCTGATTGTTGGGGAATATGTCAAAGTTTGTTTCTTATCATATTAAACTGTTTTTTGGTGATATGGAATTAGGCTTCGTGCAATATTTAATGAGAAAGTCACACAAGTTTAGTTTCTAAGAAATTTTGTAATAGTCGAATTACTAAGGTATGACAAGCTTCGAGAGAATAAGTCAGACGACTGTATTTAATCTTATATTGCTCTTTATCGTTTGTTTTTTTTAATATTCCAGATTATCACATTGATATCATATTATTTTTAGTGATCTCAATTAGAAAGAGGATACTTCTTCAGGTGGTTTAATCTATACAATCTTAAAGCTGCTTTCTTGAAAGTGTCTGATTTCTTCAGCAATTGTTATTGTATCAGTTTCCCAATGTAATATTATTGAAATGTCATTATTTTCTGTAGAAAGTGTACATTTACCCTCATTATTTTCAGCAATTGTTATTGTACCAGGGTCCCTGCAACAGCATTGCCGTTCTGTGTTGCTGGTTTTTCTTTGCTGCTGTTCACTGTGATGAGGGAAAGAATTTCAGCATCTGTAGTAATTTTGAAAATTTACTGGCAGTTATTGGGAGGGAATCAGATGGTGAGTCATACATGGATAGAAAGCTCTTTAAGTCTACTTTCTAACGCAACAAACGGAGACTCGTTTGGAGTCTTCTAGAAGGAGTTATGACCTTTTTTCTGAAGTGTGGCAGATACATCCGAAAAGCTGTCAATTCATGCATTTGAAGAGTTTTGGAGTCTTTCCAACTATCTATTCTTGGTCAAGTCAACATGTTCATCTCTTAATTGATATTCATGTGTTTTAGTGGTCAAAGGAAATAATTAGAGTGATCAAATGAATCAGCAAGAGTAATTAATGTATGGATGTTTCTAGGTACTTGTATGGCTCCTATAAATTGAGCCTCATTCCATTGTATTTGCATTGAAAAATTTGTGAGAATATAAATCTTTTTGGAGTGTTTACTCTTGACTAGAAGATGGATTTCTTCTAATTTTCTCTTAGTCTTTAGGTGGATTCCTTAAGACGACGAGTTTATTCCGAACTTGTGGTGGATTCCATTGAGTGAGGAATTGTATCCGAGTGTTCTCTTGTGTTACCTCCTAAATCTCCAATTTTTCGGTATCAAAGTGGTACCAGAGCCGAGGTTAGTCATGCCTCCTCGTTGTAGAAATAATGCTACTGAGGAACCAAGGCGTGAACGTGACATTCGAGATATCGAGTTGGATGATTTGAGGAGACAAGTGCAACAACTTCAACAACGTCTTGAACGCCGCGAACCTGTTGAACGTGATGAGTCGCATCATGATTCTGAGGATGAGCAATCTGAAGACGAAGACTTTAATCCTTTTCATGGCAGCCATGGATCGGGTGGTGAGTCTCATGGAAGGTTTAATATCCACGAAAATCATGCTTTTCGAAGGAACTATAACACAAAAGTTGATGTCCCGGAGTTTGAAGGAAGGATGCAACCGGAGGAGTTTATTGATTGGTTACACACAGTTGAAAGAATATTTGAATATCATGAAGTCCCGGATGACCGCAAGGTGAAGTTGGTGGCCATCAAGTTGACAAAGTATGCGTCACTTTGGTGGGAATATACTAAAAAACAACGAGCTCGAGAAGGGAAAAGTCGGGTCGTGACGTGGGAAAAAATGAAGAAGTTGTTGAAGAAGAAGTTCTTGCCAAATAATTATAGACAACATAATTTCCTAAAGTTTCATAACTTTAGCCAAAAGGAGCAAGGCGTGGAAGAATTTACTGCTGAATTTGAACGTCTCATGATGAGGTGTGAAGTTGAAGAGCCGGAAGAGCAAACCATAGCTCGCTATCTTGGTGGGTTAAGGTCTGAAATTGCTAACGTGGTCCAACTCCAGCCATATTGGACGTATAATGATGTGGTGCAACTTGCAATGAAGGTGGAAAAGCAAGTTAAGGAAGCCCCAAGGAATCCACGATATGGGAGTAAAGATGTTGTTCCCAATAGAGGTACTTCTCATCATTCAAAGTTTCCTTCTAATAAAGTTGTTCCTTCAAAGGTTTCTGCAAAAAAAGATGAAGTAAAATTCAATCAGCCTAGTGCTTCGACTTCGAACACTCGACGATGCTATAAATGCCAAGGACTTGGACATATAGCTTCCGACTGTCCAAATCGGAAAATTGTCTCTCTTGTGGAAGAAGTTGAGTCCGAAGAAGAGGAGATGCCGATTTATGATGAAAGTGAAGATGAAGAAGAGATCACGTATGCCGATCAAGGTGAGAGTCTTGTTGCAAGAAAGTGCTTGAGTACTATCCAAGAGGAAGAAGAGTGGTTGCGGCATAACATATTTCACACTCGGTGCACCTCCAACAGAAAGGTATGCAATGTGATTATTGATGGAGGGAGTTGTGAAAACATGGTGTCTAATGAGATGGTAGAGAAGCTGAAAATGAAAACAAAGGTACACCCACAACCTTATAAACTTTCTTGGCTTTCTAAAGGAAGTAAACTAAAAGTTGATAAGAGGTGTTTAGTTAATTTTTCCATCGGCAAGAATTATAAGGATAACATTTGGTGTGATGTTATACCCATGGATGCTTGCCATCTACTTCTTGGAAGGCCGTGGCAATATGATCGGAAGGTCACTCATGATGGATACAAGAATACTTATTCTTTTGAGAAGGATGGAGTGAAAGTTGTGTTGGGTCCTTCTAAAATTGAGAGTGTTTCTAAACCTTCTAAAGGGGATGAAATTATTCTACTCTCAAAATCTCAATTTGATGTTGATTTGGAGGAATCTAATGAAGCTTATGCTCTTGTGGTGATGGAAGCAAATGAAATGAAGACGGAGATTTCACCTATAATGGTACCTTTACTTGAAGAATTCCAGGATGTTGTTCCTAGTGAAATCCCATCGGGACTTCCACCTATGAGGGACATACAGCATTGTATTGATTTCATACCCGGAGCTTCTATTCCAAACAAGGCAGCTTATCGAATGAACCCGCAGCAGCACGATGAGTTGCAAAGGCAAGTGGACGAGCTTTTGGCTAAAAGCTTGCTTAGAGAAAGTAAGAGCCCGTGTGCAGTCCCGGCTCTACTTGTCCCGAAGAATGATGGTTCTTGGCGAATGTGCACTGATAGTCGAGCAGTTAATAAGATCACAATCAAGTATCGATTTCCAATCCCTCGCCTTGATGATCTTTTGGACCAACTACATGGAGCATCAATTTTTTCGAAGATTGATTTACGAAGTGGTTATCATCAAATTAGAATGAGGCCCGGAGATGAATGGAAGACTGCCTTCAAAACAAGAGATGGGTTATATGAATGGATGGTGATGCCATTTGGTCTTACAAATGCTCCAAGTACTTTTATGAGGTTGATGAATCAAGTCTTCAAGCCTTATATTGGTAAGTTTGTGGTTATTTATTTTGATGACATCTTAATTTTCAGCAAAGATGAAGTGCAGCATCGGGAACATCTTTATAAAGTTTTTGGCATCTTAAGGGTAGAAAAACTTTACGCCAATTTGAAGAAATGTGAGTTTTTCTCCAAAAGCCTTATCTTTCTAGGCTTTATCATTTCTGATGAAGGTATTAAGATGGATCCCAACAAAGTGGAAGCTATTGTTAATTGGCCAACTCCAACAACCATTCGTGATGTACGAAGCTTTCATGGTCTCGCATCATTTTATCGAAGATTCATAAGAAGTTTCAGCACTCTTATGGCTCCGATCACTGAATGTTTGAAAGGAGGGAAATTTCAATGGTCCAAAGAAGCACAAAGGAGTTTCGATGTCATCAAACAAAAAATTACAGCAGCACCTATTCTTGTACTTCCTGATTTTGAGAAGTTATTTGAGGTTGATTGTGATGCTTCAAATGTGGGTATTGGAGCCGTGCTTAGCCAAGAAGGGAGGCCTATTGCATTCTTTAGTGAAAAGCTGAATGGAAGTCGGATGAATTATTCTACATATGATAAGGAGTTCTATGCTATTATTAGAGCTTTGGATCATTGGAGTCATTATCTCATATGCAAGGAATTTATCTCGTATTCTGACCATGAGGCTTTGAAATATATCAATGGTCAACACAAGCTCAATAGCCGACATGCTAAATGGGTGGAGTTTCTTCAAGCTTATACTTTCCACATTAAGCATAAATCTGGAAAGTTGAATCAAGTGGCGGATGCGTTGAGTCGTAAGTATTCTCTACTCACCACATTGGAAGTAGAAGTTTTGGGCTTTAGTATTCTCAAGGAGCAGTACAAGGATGATCCTCACTTTCAAAAGATATGGGAAGAATGTTTGCATGGTCCATCAAATCACTTCTTATTGCAAGATGGTTTTCTTTTTAAAGGGAATCAGTTGTGCATTCCAGATGGGTCTCTTAGAGAACTTGTTATTAAAGAAGCTCATGAAGGAGGACTTGCTGGACACTTTGGAAGAGACAAGACCTTGTTTCTTATCCAAGAAAAATTTTATTGGCCCCGGATGGAAAGGGATGTTGCTCGATATGTGAAACGTTGTCGGATTTGTCACTTAGCAAAGTCTCAAGCTCAAAATACCGGTTTGTATACACCATTGCCCACTCCAACTGCCCCGTGGGAAGATATTAGCCTTGATTTTGTGGTTGGGCTACCAAGAACTCAGAGAAACAAGGATTCTATTATGGTGGTGGTGGATCGATTTTCCAAAATGGCGCATTTTGTGCCATGCAACAAAACGATGGATGCTTCTAACATTGCTGATTTATACTTTCGAGAGATTGTGAAGCTACATGGTGTTCCTAAAACTATGACGTCCGATCGAGATTCGAAGTTTATGAGTCATTTTTGGAGAACACTATGGCGGAAGATGGGGACTACTTTGCAATTTAGCACCTCTCATCATCCTCAAACGGATGGTCAAACTGAGGTTGTTAATAGATCTGTTGGAAATCTCTTAAGAAGCTTGGTGCGTTCCAACATTCGTCAATGGGATCTTGTGCTTGCTCAAGCGGAGTTTGCTTATAATCGCTCCCGAAACCAAACAACGGGAACCAGTCCTTTTGAAGTTGTTTATGGCAGCAACCCAAATAGTCCATTGGATTTGGTTCCTATCATAACCCCTCATTCTTATAGTGGGGATGCAGAAGAAAGAGCCAAGTACATTAAAAGGATGCATCAGGAAGTGCATGATCGAATTGTCAAGCAAAATGAAAAGTACAAAAGGAATGCAGATAAACATCGGAGGCCTGCTGCATTCCAAAGAGGTGATTTGGTTTGGATTCACTTGAGGAAAGAAAGATTTCCAAGAGGAAAGCATGGAAAGCTTAGTCCACGCGCAGATGGCCCGTTTAAAGTTCTTGAACGCATTGGAGAGAATGCTTATAAGATTGAACTTCCTGGAGATTATGGTGTTTCTGCAACTTTTAATGTCTCTGATTTGTCTCCATATCATGGTGATATTGCTGATAAAGATGAAGACAACTCAGGGACGAGTTTGCACGCAGTGGAAGCGAATGATGAGGGAAAGAATTTCAGCATCTGTAGTAATTTTGAAAATTTACTGGCAGTTATTGGGAGGGAATCAGATGGTGAGTCATACATGGATAGAAAGCTCTTTAAGTCTACTTTCTAACGCAACAAACGGAGACTCGTTTGGAGTCTTCTAGAAGGAGTTATGGCCTTTTTTCTGAAGTGTGGCAGATACATCCGAAAAGCTGTCAATTCATGCATTTGAAGAGTTTTGGAGTCTTTCCAACTATCTATTCTTGGTCAAGTCAACATGTTCATCTCTTAATTGATATTCATGTGTTTTAGTGGTCAAAGGAAATAATTAGAGTGATCAAATGAATCAGCAAGAGTAATTAATGTATGGATGTTTCTAGGTACTTGTATGGCTCCTATAAATTGAGCCTCATTCCATTGTATTTGCATTGAAAAATTTGTGAGAATATAAATCTTTTTAGAGTGTTTACTCTTGACTAGAAGATGGATTTCTTCTAATTTTCTCTTAGTCTTTAGGTGGATTCCTTAAGACGACGAGTTTATTCCGAACTTGTGGTGGATTCCATTGAGTGAGGAATTGTATCCGAGTGTTCTCTTGTGTTACCTCCTAAATCTCCAATTTTCTGGTATCACACTGCCTGGTGTAATTGCTTTCATGTTGTTGTTTATTCATGCTGTTGTGCTTTACTAGCTGCTGGTTTATTCTGTTTTTGCTGGCTTCTAGGTTGCTATCTTTCTGGTGCTTTTCTGCTGTATTTTCAATCCGGCAGCTCTGTTTGTCTGGTTTTCTTTGCTGTTTGTAACGTTGGGCGTTTGTATGCGGTAGATAGCTTCCTACTGATTTTTCCACTAATCGATTATGTAGTAGGGTAGTTTTGCGCTGCTGTATTTATTACGCTCTTGAATTTTACTGTGCATGCTCTAAGGTCAGTTATTTGTTGCTGTTATTTTGGTGGCAAGAAGTTGTTTCTCAGGTTTTTTGCCACATGCTACATGCTACATCATGCTGGAATTTTTGCGTTCATGCTACGACCTGCTGATGTGAAGTATGGTTGCTGTTTGCTATTCTGAAAATGCTAATGCAGCCTGTTAGAAAAGAGATATCTACTATTGCTACTCGGCTATGCAGAAGAATTGTTACTTCTGCTGCATGTTGTTTACTTGCAGTGTTTATGATGTGTTTGTAATACTTTAGTTTGTTTTTTTGCTAGGTTCACAGCTATTGTGGTTGCTTGTTAGACAGGAATAAATATTAGCTCCTTGCTTAGAGGTAATTTTTTTTTTTATAAAGTTTATACTGTAAGTATTATTATTATTATTTTTGCCAGGGTTTTTTATATATTTGAAATGTTTTCTAATGATTCATTCATAACTAAACATTTTGTTTTGTGAGGGCAATTAGTGATAGGAAAATTGTTATTTAATGATAGGAATTTAACTATGTTACGATAGAGTTTTCAATGAGAGAAAAATCTCATCATTTACATGTAAGATGAAAATAATAAATGAAACATTTTTTGTCATTAATAATCGTATTATAGTTCCTTAATAATGGTAATTTAACCTTTAATGTTTTGTCATTATAGGCTAAATTTTTGGTAGTGTCTTAATAAATATAATTCTTGACAATTATATAATTTTATTTTTTACATATTTATATAAAATTATCATAGTTTAATTGCAATTTTTTCGGTGTATCTAGGTGCACAGTGCACCTACATCTAGAATTCATTCGATAATAAATAAAAATTTATATACATGGTTAGCGAATTTTCTTTTAATTTTTTCTTTATAAAAATGTAATATAAAAAAATATATTACAATATATATATATATATATATATATATATATAATAATTTTTATTATAATAATAATTATAATTTTTTTTTCACCTAAAATAAACTTATATTAATGTTTTTTTTTCTTCTCATGAAACTATTAAATAGTAGAAAACTTATTAGTTTTATAAATTTTTTATACATCTTAAATTTTAGCAAAATTATTTTAAAGAAATGCCAAAATTAAAATACAATTTGTATTAGTATCTCAACTGAAGTGTTGCCTACCTAATGTGTGTATATATAATTTATTTAATTAATTTTTAGACTATAAATATATACTTATTTAATAAATCCTAAATTAAAGTGTAACATAAAAATATTTTATAAGAATGTTACTTAAATAAAAGTGCTATTATACAATGATGTTACTTATAAAAAATTGTTAAATGAAAAGTGTAACTTATGTTAAAATGTTAAATGAGAAGTGCAACCTATATAAAAGTATTATGCATGTGGTATATATTAAAAAAATATCACTCATATATGTTACTTATATAAAAGGTGTTACAAATGTGTTACATATATAATAATAATTTGAAAAGTGTTACCAATTTCTGTTAAATAAATTAAAAGTGTAACCATTAGGTGTTATATAATGAGACTTATGTTGTAGTGACATTTAATTCAACATTTAGTAATAACGTAGTGTTATAAACTTATAACAAAATAATAATAATATAGAAATAGTAAATTTTAAACTTAGTTTAATCATATAATATATTACTATTATACATATAAATTACATAAATAACCAGTACGATGCCCGCGTGCGACGCGGATAATTATGTTTTATTATTTATTTATTATTTTAAAATTTTTATTTTTTAATAGAAATCAAACATATTAATTTATGATAATGAAAGTTTTTATTTTTTTAAAAATTTTTGTAAAAGAGCATTGGAACATCTAATATTTAGCAGAATCATAACTTATTATAATTAGGATATATAAAACTCATAACTGAGTAATCGTACTAATAAGAATAATTTAAGAATTGATATGCACCATTAAAAAAAAATAATAATAATAATAATAATAAAAGAAAACAATCAATTTTTGATTTTGTTTTTGGTTGATTCAATGCTTTATTGATCATGTTTTTGATCTAATTCAGCAGTACATATAAAGTTATGTAATTTGATTATAATTATAATTAATAATGATTTGTACGTAAAGAAAAATACTCCCTCTGTCCCACGTATTTTTACCCACTTTCCATTTTGGGTGTCCCACGTATTTTTATCCATTTCATTTTTGGCAAAAATACATAATATTTTATTACCTACTTTTTACAATCCCAACAACTTTAATTACTTTTTTACACTTTATTCATCATTCCCAATAACTTTATTCACCTTTTCTTTTTAAATTACTAATTTATCCCTACTTTCTCTTACATTATATATTAAAAAAATAAAACGTCTTAATTTCCGTACCCGTACAAATGGGTAAAAATACCCGGGATGGAGGGAGTATTAAGTTATTGTAATTTGATTATAACTAAAATAATATATGGTTTGTACATAAAGAAAAATAGAAAATTAAGTGTCCAATCAATTCACCGATTAAAATTATAATAATTATAATAATAATAATAAAGAATCAATCTTATTGTTGACGTAAATGCCTAATTGATCATGTTTTTTTTTTAAATCTAATTTACAAAGTTATATTAATTTGAACTGAATAAGTTTGATTACTATTCTTTATTTATATATTGTTAAAACTAAAATATTTGGTTTATATTAAAAGTAAATCATCAGTTAACATTTGAAATATTAGAAATTCTAAGACTATATATTATCCTTTTCAATTAATTAATTAATTAATTATTACTAATATGTTCACCGTGTATTACACGGGTTATATTTTTTATAATATAACTTTTTTTAAATGATCTTTACTTTATTATGTTAATTTCGATATGTTTTGATGTAATGTTATTTTCGTTCTGTTTTTCGTGTTCGTATATATTTATCTTTATTTATTGTAATTATGATGTTTACCTTTAAATGCTATATTATGTAAATGAATTGAAATAAATAAAAAGTGAAATATAATCATATTTATATTATCTGTAACATTAATTACTGTAAATTTCTAAAAACTTCACCAAACACAACATTAATTATGTTGTTGCTTGCTTTCCCTTCTTCATCCAGACAAAGTATTTTTAGGTCTGCCCTACTCTTAACCCTGGAAAGCGCTACATTAATTAAGAGCTTAATATTCATTCTAAACCTGGAACCTTTTAGTTTTGCTATATAATATTTGTTTCAATATAATACTCCTTTTTTATCAAGGTTGTCCCATAACTTTTGTTTTAATTATTAATTTTTACTTGTTGTAATTTTATCTCAAAATATTACTTTTTATCTCTATAAAACTCATAAATAAAATTGATCATTTTTAGGTTTAAATGACCATTTTAGAGAAAAATTAAAAGTTATGGTTTTATTTGTAAGTAAAATTAAAATTTTTGAGACTATTTTGAATAAATTAATTTTGTATGAGACAATTTAGATTCTGAATTCTTATTCTTGTGGTGGCGCATATCTACTTAATATGGAAAATAGAGTTGGTAATGATATTGAAAATAAACATTAATTCTTGATTCTAGAAAAGTTTGAAGGATATAATTGATAATAGAATTAAAATAATCATTCATAGTTTCATAAAAATTATGATAATCTAAATCTGCAGTTATAATAAAATTTATGGATAAATCCTAAATATTTCATGAAGTAATAGGTTTTGTTTCTTAAGATTGATCATCTTCAACTTTTACTTGAATCATCCTTTTATTCGTGGCCGGCATTTGAGTCTGATCCAGAGCATTATCTTTATCATCATCAATAGTCTCAAAGTCAATCAATTTATGCTTCCGTTTTGGAGTACTCATTTTATTTGAAAAACATCATTCATGGAGGATCCTAAAAGCTGTATGTAAACATAAAAATAACAGTATAATATAACAGTTAGAAAAGATGGAGCAAATCACCATAAATGCATTTTTAATTTTGAACTTCAATACCTTTTTCGCTTTTGATCTATTCGTTATAGCCTTGATCATAGTAGGATCTGAAGATACTTTCATTACAGTGTATACATTCCATTGACTACTATATTTCTTTAAGAGATATGGAATCTAAAGATGAACTTCGAACCAATAAGAGTGTCAAGCTCTTTAGGAAATGATCCAACCAAGTCCAACTAATAAAAAAATATAAAAAAGAATTATAATAAAACATAGGATAGGTATAACAGGTATGTATTATTTTGCAAACTAAATTCTAATTTATGTCATATCTTCAGTCATGTGAAAATTTATAATATGTGAAATTTGATTAATGCAATTCTATTCTTTATGGATGTCATTATATGAAAATTATAAAATACCTTCTCAAGATTTTCAATGAGTTTGACTGCTGTTTTTCCAATGATTGGCCTAATTTTTCTATCAAATAATATAAAGAAAGTACTCCCAATTTCATCGGTAACCTTGAGATGAATTTTATATCTGTTGAAATGCAAAATAACTTAATAAAATTTTATTTGTCATTTTCAAAAGAAAAAAGTAAATTTAAAAAAAACTATGTTAAATTTTCAAAGAAAAAAATAAAACTTACTGTGGCACAGGTACTGGTATGTCATGCTTACACTTCTCACAGTAAGGGACTCCAGATTTATCAATAACTTTCTTGATGAATTTGTTACATCCATTATAGTACCATCCATATTGAGTTTGGATCCTTTGAGCATTTGCAACAACAATGCAATAGCTTTTCTAAAAATCCATGATGAAAATATAAATTAACATAAGTTATACAATAATTATAATGCATTTTAATCTTTGTAACAAAAATATTTTTTTAAAAAAAATTATAATGAAATATTTACATTCTTGATGTCTTGAATTTCTGCAAGATAGATCACTTCTACATCTGATGTAAATTCTTCAAAGACGAAGCTTCTACCAATATGATTTATATGAGACTGTCCAGACAATCTATCATGGCCTATTAAACCCATGCTACATTTTTAAATGGATAAATATTAAAATTTATAGATATATATATTTTTTTAAAAGAAAAAATCACTAAATGTAATGTATAGATTGAGCGCGTACCTCTTTCGAAAATCATGAACTTCTTTTATATATTCATTAATTGTTATCCTTGTTGCATTCCAAGAATTTGATATGTTTTTTCCCATAGCATATTTCAAGAAAGTATGATTTAAATTTTTATATAATAATAATAATAATAATTATTTTTTAAACATATCTAAGAAATTAGAGGACAAATAATATATGAATAATGACTAAATATGTTAGAATAAACATCTTATGACATCTAAATACATACAGAATTATACATATATAAAATGAGTTTAAAAAAAATGTACCTCTATATTTATTGTTGATTTTGGCATATTCAAGAACAATAATAAGTGTTTTGTAATGCCCCGGGTTACGCTATGGGGTTGGGACGCTACTAGATATATAATTCCCAATATAGTAATAAAGGGATTGAGAATGCACAGCGAAAATAATATAAAAATCCCCAAAGCGATAATATAATAAAGTAAAATTTGCATATAGATTATTACATATTAGCGTCTACTCACCCGAGTAGAGTGAAATATCCAAAAAAAGTACGTTCAAATGATATATCTGAAATAAAGTTCTTAATAAAATACTAAGATATACGACATAATATAAGGTCCTCTATGGGATTGGGACATCTGCATGGGCCTCTTCATCTTCTAAACCTTGTTCTGAAAATTAATAGGGGTGAGCGTCTAAAACACACTCAGTGGGTTAACTTTAATGATTGCACAGTTAAAAATAAATATGCATGCCAAATATACCATAAAATGTAACATATGCCAATTTAATAAAAATAATTTGCACATTGTCGTTCGATAACTTAATGAAAATATTTAGACCGAACCGTCATCCGATAACTTGTGTTAGTTGGTATATGTACACCGGGCTGTCACCCCAGTACGATGTTAGCATATTTTGAAATACATTTTAGTACTGAACCGACGTAGCCAGTAACTTGTGTTAGTTGGTATATGTGCACCGGGTCGTCACCCCGTACAAGTGTTAGTAAGAAAATATTTGTCATCGAACTAAAAGAACACATGACACATAACATGACATATAAGTAACACATATCACAACGTAGCAATCATGACATAAAATTGTAGCACTCGGTAAAGAGTGAAAGTTACCCCACCTTGGACTTCTTAGAGATAGTTGGTTGATGAGTGTGTAAATTCACAAGTTTTGTACCATGTTTTGTGCTAGTTTTGGAGAGTTTTGAGGTGGAAATAGGTGGAAAACCCATACATATTGTGAATTAGCATGAATCAGGTGTTAGCGGAGCTATTTGAGTGGTTTTCATAGCAAAAACGGAGTGGAAGTACCAAGAATCGAAGAGACAAAGTCGAGACCACGCGAACTGCCAAGGAAAGAGTAGGGTTCGACCTGATGGAGGAGGGTTCGACCTCTCCTACAGGTCGAACCAGTGTTGCAAAAAGTGCAGAAGGAGGGTTCGACCACGACACCAGGGGTTCGACCTGTTCAACTGGTCGAACCATGGTCGAACCAGTTCGCGAGAAAATGGGTTCGACCACGACGTTGGGGTTCGACCTGACAGTTGGTCGAACCAGGAGCGGAAATTGTCCAGTGGTGAGGTTCGACATGGGGTTCGACCAAAGAGAGAGTGGTTCGACCTGTACAAGAGGTCGAACCAAGTGCAGAATATGTCCAGTAGCAGGGTTCGACCTGTGGTTCGACCTGTGGCTAGTGGTTCGACTTGTTTGACGAGGTCGAACCAAAATGCGAAAACTTACCTTATCCGGATTTTCGAGGCCAAAACACGTGGGATCACTTGAAAAGCTCATTCTAAGCCCTAAAGACGTGATTACAAGTATAAAAGGAGGCTCATGCAGTCAAGAAAACAGAGACGCGAGGAGCTTAAGATTGTGAATCATCAGAGAAGACAAGAGAAGAGATTGGTGATCCATCCGGAGGGTGGTGACAGAGGTGCAGCTGGAGATTCAAGTAAGATTGGTCCAACTAACCATGATTGTTCTTAGACCAATCATGGGCTAGAGCCACTTCGATAGTTCTAGGGTTATGAAGGTTTCATGAGTTAATTTGTATTTCGTGTGTATACTCCGTACAATACTACTTGTGGTTTATTTTATATAAGATTGCACGTTTTTAATCCATACTCATAGTTGATTTGTGCATCAATAATAATTGTGTAGAGTCTGAATGCATGACATGGTTATTGGTTGAGTGCGTTCACTAATGAGCAGGGTTTATTGTTATAATTCTAAGTGAAAGGATTCCGAAGTTTTATTAGAACCGTCTTATATGAATGTTTGTTAATTGAATTAAATTCGAGTTAACAAGTAGAATTAAGAGTATAATTTTATAGTACCTAAAAAGGGAGATCAAATCGGGTTAGAGTACTAAGTGCACGGGAAATAATTGATTATGATAGTACCTAGAAAGGGAGGTAAAGTATATGTCTAGCTCTGAGAATACTCACACGTGTCAAAAGCTTATCTATTTGTGTCTATAGAATAGATTTGTATGGTCTAGCTATGCGTCCATAAACCACAAGGCAGAGTCGGACATCGACACACGAAAGTATGAATTAACGAATGAAACTGGACGGCTTGACGAACTACCTATTATCTTATTTGATCAAAACTACTATTTCCTTGTTCTTGTTATTTATTTGCTATTTTTATTATTACTTAGCTTACAAACCTACAAGTTTAATTATCAACATAGTCATAATTGCTAGAAAATAACAAAAGTAATATTTATACGTCTCATGGATTCGATATTTAACCTGGTCACCTTCGAAACTACAATTGATATCCTTCATACTTGGGGATTTAAGTTGTGTGTTGAGAAAACGCCCATCAAGTTTTTGGCACCGTTGCCGGGGAAGGCTTAAAATATCTTTTTGTTATTTCTATTTTATTAAGGCTATTTTTCTTGTTTTGTTGTTTTAATTCTAGTTCTTTTTAGGTGCATGCTCATGAGATCAAAGAAAGGTGAACTTGAACCCTATAATCCTGAAATCGGAGCATCGTCAAGAAAGAAGAAGAAAAAGAAGAGCAAGGCAAAGAATATTGATCCAACTGAAGCTCTGAATTTTGGAGTTGAAGTTGACGAGCAGAATTCGCAGACGATTGAAGCTACAACTGAAGTTAATTCGGGAGTAAGGACAGTCAACATGGCAGTGAATCCGGATAATCTAGCCATCCGAGAGGTTTTCAGAAACAATGGGGCTGGAAATTTTGGGCTTCTAGGAGCGAGGAGAACTAATGCAGCTTTCGATCTTCATCCCGCTCTTATTAGTATGATAAAAAGGAACTCCTTTTCAGAAGGATCTTTCGAGGATCCGCAGCAGCATCTGAACAAGTTCTTGGGCTATGCAAGTACTCAAAAAGACGCAGGAGAACATGAAGATGCTAGGAAGATCCTTTTGTTCAAATTCTCGCTTACTAAAAAGGCGAGAGATTGGTACGACACTATCAACGCAGCTGAGTGCACCACTTGGGACCAACTGAAGTTAAGGTTCTTGGAGAGGTACATGCCACCTTCAAAGGTGTTTAAGATGAAGCAAGACATTAACCAATTTGCTATGGGTGGAGGTGAAAAATTTCATGAAGCATGGGATAGATTCAAGGACATGCTTAGGAAGTGTCCTCAACATGGGCTATCTAAAGCTCAATATATCAGTATATTCTACAATGGATTGGACTGTGATTCTCGAGTGTTATTGGATGCTTCTTCTAATGGAGCATTGCTTACAAAGTCATCCGTAGAGGCCAAAAAGTTGTTTGAAGTTATTTTGATGAATTCGAGGGATTAGCCAACTGATAGAGTTAGAGGTACTTATGTCCTTGGTAAGGTAGCTAAGGTTGAACAAGCAATGGTGAAAACAAGTAGAGAGGATGAGATCGTCTCTAGCTTGCCCAATATCAACAAGCTACTTGAATCCCAACAGAAGCAAATCAGCGAATTATCTCAGCGCGTACCAATCATGCAGCAGGAGTTAAAGAATGAGGGACCAATCCAAGAGGAGTTGGAAGAGGCACACTATGCCATGGGTCAAAGTATTCAATGGACTAGGTATCCAGATCAAGAAAACCGGAATTACCAAGGGAACTATCTAGGAAACTTTAATAATCGTGGTCCCCCTGGTGGTTATCAACAGCCTAGGAGGCCGGAGTTCTCATGGAGCAATCCGAATAATGCGATTCAACCTCCGATGGGTGTTGATCCTGGTACTAAGGTGGAAGAAGGGAAACCAGGTCTTGAGGATACTGTGAACAGGTATATGGTCAAGAATGATGAAAGAGTTAACCTCCTTGAAGCCAAACTTGAAAAGAAAATTGATGCAAACCATGAGGTTATATTTAAGCAGGTGAAGGACCTTACATTACTAATGGGGGAGATGGCAGGAAGTGTTAACAAGCTTACTCAAACTCTTGAGAAGGGGAGGTTCCCGTCTCAAAGTATTGAGAATCCAAGGTCCTGCAACGCCCATCAAGTTTTTGATTGTCGATTGTCTTATTGTTAACCATCACATTGAGGTCGGAAACGCAGTACGAGGGACCTATGAGGCCGGAATCAAATTTGGACATGTCTAGGGTGAGGTTCGACCATGGTTCGACCAACATTGAAGGTCGAACCATACAGGGGAGGTCGAACCAACACACTGGACACGATCAGGAGAGATTATAGCATCGGTTCGACCAAACTGCAGATGGTTCGACCTGTCCCACAGGTCGAACCATGGTCGAACCTGATAACTCGGAGCACTATGTTTTTCCAGAACACCAGTTCGACCAAATCAATCTTGGTTCGACCTATCTAATAGGTCGAACCGCACCACTTGGAGCACTCTATTTTGTCGCAGCAATGGTTCGACCACGATGATCATGGTTCGACCTATCAAACAGGTCGAACCTTGGTCAAACCGGATGGCGGAAGGAGTACAATAGGCCGGTTCGACCTAGGTGCCCATGGTTTGACCTACTCAACTGGTCGAACCCAAGTCGAACCTCAGATTCAAAAAGAGAGCCATTGTCCAGAAGCAAGGTTCGACCAGTATGTGCCTGGTTCGACCTGTTCCACAGGTCGAACCCTGGTCGAACCCCATCAGAAATTATCTGTTGCCACTCCGAACACTCTCGATGATGTTGATGCTACTCCAGTGGTTCGGAATGAGCAAAGTACAGAGATAATAGCTGAGAAAAAGTGGAAGAGAGCCAAGCGATTGAGAGCCAAAAAGGAGAAAGCGGAGAAGGTTGATCGTGATGAATGGGGGATTCCCAAAACAAAGATACCTCCGCCGTTTCCTTACAAGCTTGTGAAAAAGGGATTGGAAGAGAAGTTCAAGAAGTTTTAAGAGATAATGAACAAAATAAGCTTGAATATTCCTTTCTCAGAGGCAATCATGGAGATGTCGTACTATGCCCGATTTCTAAAGGACATATTGTTGAAGAAGCAGAGCTTAACCAGAATTGAAACGGTGAATTTATCTGAGAATTGCAGCTCAATTATCCAAAGGAAGCTGCCACAAAAGATGAAGGATCCGGGAAGTTTCACTATTCTATGTGAGATCGGAAAGGGGCCGGCACGGCGAGCTTTGTGCGATCTAGGGGCAAGCATCAATTTGATGCCTTTGTCCATCTTTCAGAGGCTTGGTTTGGGGGAGTTGACCGCTATAACAGTGGTTCTCCAATTGGCGGACAGGTCGATGACGTTTCCAAAAGGTATAATTGAAGACGTTCTCGTCAAAGTGGAGAAGCTAGTCTTTCCTGTGGACTTTCTTGTGCTAGAGATGGAAGAAGACAAGGATAATATCCCTTTAATCTTGGGGAGACCTTTCCTTGATACTGCTGGAGCTATGATTGATGTTCAGAAAGGAGAGCTTAGATTGTGGATGGACAAAGAAGAAGTTCTTTTCAACTTAGACAAAGCAATGAAGATGCCCATGGAGTCACAGTGTAATAGTATTGACGTGGTGGAGGAGATTGTGAAGGAGGACATGTCTCTGATCCTGTCAAAGGATCCTCTTGAGACATGTTTGATGGAGTCTCTTACTTATCCCACTACGGAGCTTGACGGCTCTCCAACGAGGTATGTATTGACTTTCTTGAAAACTTACTTGCTTTGGGTGATGACAGGTTTGAATCGGGAAGAACTAAGGTGGAAGAAGTCAAGTGGACTAGGAAGTACTTGCCTTTGGATAACGAGAGCCCTCCGATGGAAGTGAGGAAGGAGGAGTTGAAACTTTTGCCAGAACACTTGAAGTACGCTTTTCTTGGCGACAATGAAAAATATCCGGTAATTGTATCTTCTTCTCTTGATGATGATCAACTTGAGGAGTTATTGAACGTTCTTAGGATGTATAAATCTACGATTGGTTGGTCTCTTGAGGATTTGAAAGGAATTAGTCCTTCGTATTGTATGCATAGGATAAGATTGTTAGACGAGACAAAGGCAAGTGTTTAGAATCAGCAGAGGGTTAATCCCGCGATTCAAGAGGTAATTAGGAAGCAAATCCTTACGTGGTTGGATGCTGGAATCATATATCCTATTAGTGATAGTCCCCATGTGAGTCCATTGCATGTAGTTGCTAAAAAGGGGGGTATGACTGTAGTAAAAGCTGAGGATGGAGAAGCGATAGCCACAAGGATTCCTACGGGATGGCGTACATGTGTAGATTATAGGAAGTTGAATGAGAACACGTGTAAAGATCATTTTCCTCTTCCTTTCATGGATCAAATGTTAGATCGTCTTGCAGGGTATGAGTTTTATTGTTTCTTGGATGGATACTCGGGGTACAACCAAATTATGATTGCCCCCGAGGATCAAGAAAAGACCACTTTTACTTTTCCCTACGGGACCTTTGCTTTTCGGAAAATGCCATTTGGGTTATGTAATGCGCCTTCTACTTTTCAGAGATGCATGATGGCAATATTCGATGGTTTGATAGAGAAGATCATGGAGGTGTTCATGGATGATTTTTCTATTTTTGGTTCCTCCTTTGATATTTGTTTGTCTAACCTAGCTACTGTTTTGAAGAGATGCCAAGTGACTAATCTTGTTTTGAATTGGGAGAAGTGCCACTTCATGGTGAAGGATGGGATTGTTCTTGGGCATCATGTCTCAGCTAAAGGGTTGCAGGTAGATCGTGCTAAAGTGGTGGCGATTGAGAAGCTTCTACCACCGACCAATGAAAGAGGAGTGCGGTCCTTCCTTGGACACGCCGATTTTTATAGGAGATTCATAAAAGACTTCTCAAAATACTCTAAGCCCTTATCTCGCTTACTTGAAAAGGATGTTCCTTTTATGTTTGATGATGATTGTTTAACAGCTTTTCAAGTTTTGAAGGAGGCGCTTATTTCTGCACCTATCTTGATTATACCGGATTGGACTCAACCGTTTGTACTAATATGTGATGCAAGTGATGTAGCACTTGGAGTGGTGCTTGGACAGCTGAAGGAGAAGAAGTTTTGCGCCATTTACTACGCAAGTAAGACTTTCGATGCGGCACAAAAGAATTACACGGTGACTGAAAAGGAGTTCTTGGCGGTTGTGTATGCATTCAACAAGTTTCGTCAGTATTTGGTTGGCATGAAGACTATTGTGTACACGGATCATTCACCAATTCGGTACTTGATGGAAAAGAAGGAGACGAAGCCTAGGATAATAAGGTGGGTTCTTTTACTTCAAGAGTTTGACATGGAGATCCGGGATAAGAAAGGTTCTGATAATGTGTTGGCGGATCATCTTTCGAGGTTGGAGACTAGGGAACATTATGATAATTCTTTCGAGTATATTGAGGAAATGTTTCTGGATGAAAAGATCATGGCCGTGTTTGTTGAAGGGGCTGAGCAAGCGTGTGTGGTTGCTACGCAGGGAGTTGATCCATGGTATGCAGATATGTTAATTATATTATTGTGGGAGAAATTCCAAGGGATCTCAACCGATATCAACTTGCTAAATTCAAAAGGGAGGTTGAGACCTTCATATGCTATGATCCGTTTGTGTACAAAATTTGCACGGATTCTATCATCCGTAGGTGTGTGCCTGAAATAGAGATGGAGAGTGTTCTCGAGTTTTGCCATGCACAACCTAACGGGGGGCACTTCAGCGCTCAAAACACAGCAGCCAATGTACTTCAGTCCGCTCTTTATTGGCCTACCTTGTTTAAGGATTGTGAGACCTATGTGGCGTCTTGCGATGGGTGTCAACGCATGGGAAACATCGGTAAGAGAGATGAGATGCCGCTTCAGCCAAGCATAGTGGTCGAGATTTTTGATGTGTGGGGTATCGATTTTATGGGGCCTTTTCCCCCATCTAATAGATTTCTCTACATTCTACTTGCGGTGGATTATGTTTCTAAGTGGGAGGAAGCGATTTCTACTCGCTTGAATTATTCAAAAACTGTTATATCTTTCTTGAAGAAGTATATCTTTGCCCGTTTTGGAGTCCCTAGAGCACTTGTTAGTGATGGAGGTACGCATTTCGTAAATAAATTTCTTGAGAAGGTGCTTAAAGGGTATGGTGTTAAGCATAGGGTTACCACACCCTATCATCCTCAAGTGAATGGGCAAGCGGAGGTCTCTTACCGTTAAGTCAAATAGATTTTGGAAAACATGGTCGAAACCAATAGAAAGAATTGGGCTTTGAAGCTCGATGATGTCGTGTGGGGGTTCCGAACCGCGTACAAGACGGTGTTAGACATGTCACCGTATCAGATAGACTATGGGAAGCCTTGCCACTTACCCGTAGAGATTCAACACAAAGCGTTTTGGGCTTTGCGAAGCTTGAACTTGACTCTCAAGGATGTGAAGGAGTTGAGGATTACTCACATCAATCTTTTGGATGAGTTTCGGAGTCGTGCGTACAAGAATTCAGAGATCTATAAGGAAAGGATTAAGAGGTGGCATGATTCGAAGATCTCGTACAAGGAGTTTAAGCGAGGAGATGAGACATTACTTTTTAACTCTCGTTTAAAGCTTTTTGCAGGCAAGTTGAAGTCAAAGTGGATGGGCCGTTCATGATTCATCGAGCCTTAGGAGGGGGGAGTTTTGAGCTCATTGACAAGGATGGAGACATTTTTGTGGCGAATGGACATCGCTTGAAGCATTACAAGTCGCCGGATGATGTTTGTGTCATCTTTGTGGATACCTTGATCTGATTTGGTATCGTCGAGACTCTCCTACGTTAAATATGAGCGCCTATTGGGGGCTTTCCCACCCGTTTTATTGTTTTATTTCATTCGTGTGAGTAAGAAATTTTTATAATTGAAGTGTTTACTTATCGTCAATTACATCTCTTTGCAAACTTAGTTTCACCTATGGTTTCTACTAAGTTTGGGGGGGTGTGATGTACTTACCTCAATAAGCACCGATAGTATAATCTTTTCTTTGTGATGTTTGTTAGGGGAGTTGGTTTTTGCGCCATATTTAAAATTTTAATCGATTTTGATCTGACGATTTTTTTACAACTTGCCTAATGTTTAGTGGGTTTTGGTTGTATTTTCTTTTACGGAGTTACTCATGAATGATATTTTGTGGAACAATTTTTGATGAAGTTGTGCTCTAGTTGGTGCCTAATGATTCGTATTGAAGTTTGAAGTGTGTAGGGATTGAAGAACACTCAGTTTGGAAGCTTAAAAGGGTAGGTTCGACCAAAGCCAGGGTAGGTTCGACCAGTGCCAGAAGGTCGAACCAAGCAAAGGAAGTCGAACCGACGAAGAGAATCATCCAGTGAGGTGGTTCGACCTGATCATTGTTGGTTCGACCTATCTAACAGGTCGAACCAAGGTCTAACCCGGTGACTTAAAATTTACAGTATGGTGGTTCGACCTAAGCCGTTATGGTTTGACCTGATCAGAAGGTCGAACCTGAGATCGAACCAGTCCGTTCAGAGCACTCTGTTTTTCAGGTGATAGGTTCGACCAAAACAAGAGTGGTTCGACCTGTTCAGAAGGTCGAACCCAGGTCGAACTACGAGGAGCAGTTGTCCAGAAGATAGGTTCGACCTCGTCACAAGAGTGGTTCGACCTGTTCAGAAGGTCGAACCTAGGTCGAACCAAATGGTAAGTTTGTCCAGAAGGTAGGTTCGACCTCATCGCTCGAGGTTTGACCTGTTCTGCAGGTCAAACCTGAGGTCGAACCCAGTCAGGTACGCATTTTAAGTTGGATTTTTAGAAGGGTCGATCATTCTTTTTGTTCACCAAACCTCGAACCCTCCCCGAACCTTAACACCCTTACACAAATTCATCAATTACACTTGATTTTGCACCGATTACACAACATTACACTTTTAATTCTTGAATTGGGCGCGGATTTGGGCGATTTTTATCACAAATTAAGGCTTCAGTCGCGCATTTTGAGTGTTGTGTGCCAATTGTCGATTGTTAACCATGGGCAAGACTAAAGGTACGTTTTTTTCAACTCAATTACCTTAGGATTGAAGTTTATTGCAAGAAATGTGCTGTGGGTAAGTTGATTAATGTTGATTTTGGTTGAAATTCATGGTGATAATGGATATTGTTGAGTTGATTCATATGAATTCATGTTTATTGGTTTGAGATTGCTTGATTATGGATAGAACTTGAATTTTATGTGGATTGATCAAGGATATGATGCATATAGATGAATTAGCATGTTAGTTAGGTTTGAATTGTTGATAATTGGAGTTGTTCATGAGGTTCAATTGTTGAAATTCTTGTTGAATAACTTGAATTAGTTGATGCATGCTTGTTGTTTAGGATTTGAAGATTAAAGGTAGTGTGATTGAAGATGTTTTGAGCATGTTAATTAAGCAAGTGATGTTGAGATGATAGTTGGGTTGATTAAGCATGGATGCTTGAAGTCTTGAGTAGAGTATAGGATATGCTAGTCATATACTTGTGTTCTTGTCTTGTTGGTTGTATTGAAGTAGTTGTTTTCAGGATAGGGACAAGGATCAAGTAAAGGGAAAGGTAAGGCGGATGAAGCAAGATCGAAGAAGAGGAATGACAGGCCTTCGAACGTGGACACAGTGACAAGGAAGCTGAGGCTACAAGATCGTTTACCCGAGAACTTCAAAATTCAAATTCAAAACTGGGATGAGATTAAAGAAAAGTGGGAAGAAGTCTCGGACAAGATAGCTCATACTCGATACCAAGATGATGAGGCAATAAGGATAATGAGAATCGGGAATGACATTTTCTGGATGTTCGATCAAGTGGGTATCTGGAGGTTTATGGAGTTAAAGAGGCCGACATATTTCCATGTTACAGCAGAAGTAGTTTGCTCCTTCGAGATGGTAAAAGACCCGCTTGGGTACCCATATCAGTGTAGTTTCAGCTTGGTGGAGTGAGTAGGAGATGGACGTCTGAGGATTTTAATGAGTTATTTGAGGCGCCTTTGGGGATCTCTCGTTTGGAGAATGGTGCGTTCAACGCTAATAGGTTTTGGAGAGAGATTACAGGGGAGATTGGAGATTATAAGATTAGGCAGGCTCGAGCTTCCTCGATAAAGAATCCAGTTTTGAGGTACATGGATTGTGTCTTGAGCAACACATTGTTCGCCCGCTTAGAGGGGAGTGTTGTGTCTAGAGGAGAGCTTTATGCTTTGTGGTGTATGCTAAATGGGGTGCAGTTTAATGTTGGAGCTTATTTCATTGCACAGCTACATCGATTCAGGACCATTGGGTTTCAAAAGGTGAATATTGGAGGGTTACTGACGATCGTGGCTGAGCATTATAATTTGGATTTCACCGGCATCACACCAGTTAGAGGAGAGCCCGATTTGGCGATGTTTACATGCGTGAAGGGAGGATTTGCACATTTCAGAAATGGAGATTGGTTCTTTACGAGGGGACTCAAGCCCTTCGAATTCATGTTTCCCTTTGACGTGAGTAACTTGACAACTATTCGGGTGGCAAGGAACAAGTTGATGGATTCTCTTGGACACAACGCCTTATCCGTGGCAGCGAGGTCGGGTGGTGATTGGAGGACGGTATCGCAGATGTGTGCGGAAGGTAGGATGGCAGAGTTACAGCAGATTGTGGATCAAGGAGAGTTCCGTCCACCACAGCAGCCCGAAGAAGAGGAGTATTTAGAGGAGGAGCAGCAGGATGAGGAGATGCCGATGCAGCACGATGCACATCAGCAGCAGTGGGCTGTCCCGAATGATACACGGGAGCAGCTCCGCCTTATTCATGAGCAGCTGGTCGCGATCGTTGCTAGCCAGCATGAGACAAACCGACAGCTCGCACTAGCCAACGCCAACTATTCTACCCTGAATGAGAGATACATGGCCTTGAATGAGAAAGTTGGTAGGTTGGGTGATCGAGTTGATTACTTGGATAGATACATCGGTGATCTGCACCGGATTGTGTAGCGGAGGCTTGATGATGAGGATGATGATGATGAGGATGATGATGCTCCGGAGGAGTAGTTTTCAGGTTTTCTTGGTTTCCTCCGATTCATCTTGATTCCCTTATTCTTCTTTTTATCTTTATAGGTTGGGGTGTGATTCATGCGTGAGTGGAATGTATAAGTGATATCTTGTATAATTGATTGGGTATAAGTTTATTGATTTTTGTGCATTCATATGTTCATGTGTTAATTTCTATTGATGAAAAACATGTATAATTTGATAAGTATATTGAGTTCTTGTGAAATTGATCTTAATTATGTGCTATGAGGAGTACTTAGGATTCTAATTACCTAGTTGAGGATTTGAGCCTTGATAATCATGCGTGATCATGATTATTTTATTCTTGAGAGGATCATTCATATGAACGTATTCTAGAACTTGGCTTGGAGTCTTGTGTGAGACTTATGATTGATAAATTGCTAGGACATGATCTTAGGCCATTATTTTTTGCTTAAGTTACTTAGCCAAATTTTATCCTTCCTAATAATTTTATTAACCTTTGGATTCCCCGTTGAGCAGTTAGAGCTTTTTCTTTGGTAGCCGAAGTGAATAACCTTATAAACCTTTACTTGAGCTTTGATTAACCTATTCATTGGTAGAAAGAGTTGAGGTGAGTAAGTGTGCAAGAAGAAAAAGGAAGATAGAATATGGTTGGATGAAAAGAATATGGTTAAATCTTGTTTAGGGGTAGTGCCATAAATTGGTACCCCGATTATTTTTATACATGGTGTGTGAAGCTTAGCAGCTGATGGCCTATACATGAGAAGAAGGTTAGTGCCTGAAACCGGTACCCGAATTGTTTAAAGAGATGATGTTGATGCCATGAAAAGAAGGAAAATTCAGGAATTTTACAAGTTCAAGAGATGACATTGGAGGAGAACTTGCTGTAAGAAGAAGAAATCGAGAACCTCCAAGGTAACTCTCTACTAGTGTCTTAAGTCACTTTACCTAAATTTTCCTACCTTTTTCCAAAAGAGCCAACGTTACAACCCAAAAATAAGTCCTTTGTGATACTAGTGAGGAGTTGATTATAAGTTGATTTTTGAGACCTTTGCCAAGCTTATGGTTACGCGTGAATATGGATTGATATGAGTGTTTATATTAACCTATATAGTGTCTCACGCACTTGAGTGAAAGAGAATTAATACTTATCTTGTGAGCGAAATTACTTAGTACTCCGAATGGTGTGTGATTGGATAGGTTTTGTATGAGTGATATATATGAAGCAATAAATGCTTGTTTGATTGAATGAAGTTGCATGTGTGATATGTGTTGTACTTGATCTTGGTGAATTATACACGACTCCTGTGGTTTGATTTGGTTGCCTCGGGACGAGCAACATGTAAGTTTGGGGGTTTGATGAGTGTGTAAATTCACAAGTTTGGCACCATGTTTTGTGCTAGTTTTGGAGAGTTTTGAGGTGGAAATAGGTGAAAAACCTATACATATTATGAATTAGCATGAATCAGGTGTTAGCGGAGCTATTTGAGTGGTTTTTATAGCAAAAACGGAGTGGAAGTGCCAAGAATCGAAGAGACGAAGTCGAGACCACGCGAACCGCCAAGAAAAGAGTAGGGTTCGACCTGATGGAGGAGGGTTCGACCTCTCCTACAGGTCGAACCAGTGTTGCAAAAAGTGCAGAAGGAGGGTTCGACCACGATACTAGGGGTTCGACCTGTTCAATTGGTCGAACCAGTTCGCGAGAAGATAGGTTCGACCACGACGTTGGGGTTTGACCTGACAGTTGGTCGAACTAGGAGCGAAAATTGTCCAGTGGTGAGGTTCGACATGGGGTTTGACCAAAGAGGGAGTGGTTCGACCTGTACAAGAGGTCGAACCAAGTGCAGAATATGTCCAGTAGCTGGGTTCGACCTGTGGTTCGACCTGTGGCCAGTGGTTCGACTTGTTTGACGAGGTCGAACCAAAACACCGAAACTTACTTTATCCAAATTTTCGAGGCCAAAACGCGTAGGATCACTTGAAAAGCCCATTCCAAGCCTTAGAGACGTGATTACAAGTATAAAAGGAGGCTCATGCAGTCAAGAAAACCGAGACGCGAGGAGCTTAAGATCGTGAATCATCAGAGGAGACAAGAGAAGAAATTGGTGATCCATCCGGAGGGCGGTGACAGAGGTACAACTGGAGATTCAAGTAAGATTGGTCCAACTAACCATGATTGTTCTTAGACCAATCATGGGCTAGAGCCACTTCGGTAGTTCTAGGGTTATGAAGGTTTCATGAGTTAATTTGTATTTCGTGTGTATACTCCGTACAACACTACTTGTGGTTTATTTTATATAAGATTGCACGTTTTTAATCCATACTCATAGTTGTTTTGTGCATCAATAATCGTTGTGTAGAGTCTGAATGCATAACATGGTTATTGGTTGAGTGCGTTCACTAATGAGCAGGGTTTATTGTTATAATTCTAAGTGAAGGGATCCCGAAGTTTTATTAGAACCGTCTTATATGAATGTTTGCTAATTGAATTGAATTCGGGTTAACAAGTAGGATTTAGAGTATAATTTTACAGTACCTAAAAAGGGAGATCATATCGGGTTAGAGTACTAAGTACACGGGAAATAATTGATTATGATAGTACCTAGAAAAAAAAGGTAAAATATACGTCTTGCTCTGAGGATACTCACACGTGTCAACTATAGAATAGATTTGTATGGTCTAGCGATACATCCATAAACCACAAGGCAGAGTCGAACATCGGCACACGAAAGTATGAATTAACGAACGAAACTGGATGGCTTGAAGAACTACCTATTATCTTATTTGATCAAAACTACTATTTCCTTGTTCATGTTATTTATTTGCTATTTTTATTATTACTTAGCTTACAAACCTACAAGTTTAATTATCAACATAGTCATAATTGCTAGAAAATAACAAAAGTAATATTTATACGTCCCGTGGATTCGATATTTAACTTGGTCACCTTCGAAACTACAATTGATATCCTTCATACTTGGGGATTTAAGTTGTGTGTTGAGAAAACGCCCATCATTGGTCGGACTAAACTTGATCGTTTGTCTCAGGTATGCCTGCAATGGTATACTAAATTGAGTTCTACTTATAATAATAATTCCTATTACTAAATTTCTAATATTAAAAATAAACTAATTATTATTATATAATTAATAATATACTAATTATTAACTTAAGAAAATATAAATAATTAATCATTAAATAAAATAAGTTAAAATCAAATGTTAATATTTAAAATAATAAATAGAATTAGATATTTCTTTTAAAAGTTTAAAATAATAATAAATCATAATATTAAAAATATGAATACAAATCACAATAATTTTATGAAAAACAAATATTAAATAAAGATTTTACACCTAAAATAATAATAATGGCAAATTTATATTTAATGTTTAATATAAAAATTTAAATTGAATAATAAAATATATTAAATAAATAATAAAACAAAATAATATAAATAATAAATGATAAATAAATAAGATATTAATACTAATATATATCACGCACGCACACACGCAACACATTAGTTTTCAGCATACACTTACAGTAAATTCTAAAATTTAAAATTTATTATTATATATATTTTTATAAATTGCAATTAAGTCCCTGCATTATATTAAATTCTAATTTAAACTTACCCTAAACTTTAATCTTATTACAAAATGACCCAACTTGAGTTATACAACTCCGTTTGAAAATCCAAAAGTACGTATGGAGTCCTCGCAAGGTGAGGATCACATGCATACCAATTTTTTATTAAAATAACAAAGTTTAAAGGGGACAAAATTTTCACACGAAGTGGATCTCTTCCTATCTTCTCCATTTCACGTCCAAACTCAAAATTAATTACTCCCTCCGTCCCAACTTCAACTTCACACTTTCCGTTTAGGTCCGTCCCAAATTCAACTTCAACTTCCATAAAAGAAAAAAACAACTAACTAATATCCCTCCAACATACTTTAATTTCAAATTTGCCATCACCTTTTTAACACATATAACTTACTTTATCATTTATTTATTACCCAAAAATACCATATTACCCCTAAAAGTAAGTTAAAAAGTGATTTTTCTTAAACTCCGTATCTACAGTAAATGTGAAGATAAATTTGGGACGGAAGGAGTATATGTTTGTGCTCCTCGTGAGGAGAGCTTCAAAATGGCCTATAATATCAAAACTATGTCACACCAAAATAAAATATGCCATAAAAGGGTTAAAAGCTTCGACCGAGTTTTTCTTACTCATACGAAATCCATTTCACAAAAGAATTATATATATGGAATCTAAGCATCGAGATGATCATTTTCGTATATAACATGATAAAGTTTACTAATAAAATGAATGAAATCAAAAAGTACATTGTGTGAGGATTAATATATATGTACGTGTATATATATACGTGAGTGAGTTTATATATATATATATATATATATATATATATATATATATATATATATATATATATATATATATGTGTGTGTGTGTGTGTGTGTGTGTGTGTGTGTGTGTGTGTGTGTGTATGTATGTGTCTATGTGTAAACGTGTAAGGAGAGGGAGAATTACCTCTTACAGATTGAATTTAACTCTTCCTATAACTACCTCAAAAAGAAGAAAGAATAGTGTACGTATATATATAGACATACATGGAAAGCAAATTTTTATCTCCAAGTTGGTATTATCCAACTAATCAATCAGTTTCCCTTATCCACTAAAAATAGGCATGTGCTTAATATAATATATTTATATATATATATATATATAAGTATTATATATGTAACTGTGGTATTACATCCACTCCTACTAAAATAAAAATTTCGTCCTCGAAATTTCACTTACTAGGTATGAATAGATTTGGATATTTATTTTGTATGTCGTCTTCGCATTCCCACGTTGCTTCCTCTTTATTGTGTTGGCTCCATTGGTGTTTTACTAAAGTAACTTCACGATTCCTTAACTTATGAACTTTTCTGTCAAGAATGGATATAGGAAATTCCTCATACGCCAAGTTGTCGTCAATAGCTATAACCTCGTGGTTAATAATGTGGTTTGGATCAAATACGTATTTCCGTAGCATGGACACGTGAAATATATTATATACTCCAGTTAGTTCAGGTGGTAAAGCTAATTTGTATGCTAACTCTCCGATTCGCTCCAAAATCTCGTAAGACCCAATGTATCTTGGTTTGAGTTTTTCCTTCCTTCCAAAGTAAGAAATTCCTTTCATTGATGAGACTTTGAGAAAAAAATTATCTCCTTCCCGAAACTGCAAATCCTTGTGTCTCTTATCAGCATATGACTTCTGTCGATTTTGTGCTATCAAGATTCTTCTTCTGATCTTCGCAATCGCTTCCTCTGTCTTTTCTACTATCTCTGGTCCTAGAACTTTCTTCTCACCAACTTCGTCCCAATAGAGAGGAGATCTACACTTTCTTGCGTAGAGTGCTTCATAAAGGGCCATGCCTATCGTGGCTTGAAAACTATTGTTGTAAGTAAACTCTATCAGTGGTATGTATCTTTTCCAACTTTCTCCAAAATCTAGGACGCATGCCCTCAATATGTCTTCCAATATTTGAATAGTCCTTTCAGACTGGCCATCGGTTTGAGGATGAAACGTTGTACTAAACTTTAGCTTCGTGCCCATCGCGTTTTGTAAGCTGTACCAGAATTTTGATGTATACCTTGGATCTCGATCCGAAACTATAGAAACTTACCCACCATGTAATCTGACAACTTCTTCTAGATAGATTTGTGCAAGCTTATCCATTCCGTGAGACATTTTGACTGGAAGAAAATGCGTAGACTTGGTCAAACGATCCACTATTACCCATATAGCTTGATTTCCTCGCACTGATCTTGGTAAACCAGTAACGAAATCCAATGTGATATGCTCCCATTTTTACTCAGGAATCTCTAATGGCTTCAAGAGCCCTGAGGGTCGTTGATGTTCTGCTTTCACTTGTTGGCAAGTTATACACTTTTGGATAAACAAGCCTATATCCCTCTTCATATTTCTCCACCAAAATGCATTCTTCAAGTCTTGATACATCTTGGTTCCTCCTGGATGTATCGTGTATGGAGTACAATGAGCTTTTGATAAAATTTCCTTAATAAGATTCTCATTTTTAGGAACACATAATCTTTTTCCAAAGACGAGTGCCCCATCTTCAGTGAGAGCGACTCCCTTTCCTTCCCTAATTTTCACGCATTCCTTAATTTTCCTGAGAAATTCGTCTCCATCTTGAAGTTCCTTGACTTTATCTCTTAAGGAGGGTTTAATCAGTAACGCAGTTAATACTACCTCAATGTTACTTGGAGGTATCACGACTTCCAAACTCATCCGAGAGGACTCAGCCACCAATAATTCTTGGTTTGTTATAGAATAGGCTAATTCCCCTTTTCCTTTTCTGCTTAGAGCATCTGCTACTATATTTGCCTTCCTTGGATGGTACAGTATTGTACAATCGTAATTCTTGACTAATTCCAACCATCTCATTTGCCTCATGTTTAATTCCTTTTGTTCGAAAAAGTATTTTAAGCTCTTGTGATCCGTATAAATTTGATATTTTGCTCCATACAGATAATATCTCCAAATCTTCAAGGAATGTACCACAGCTGCCAATTCTAAATCATGAGTTGGATAGTTCTGTTCATGGATCTTGAGTTGTCTAGACGCATAGGCAACTACTTTATCACATTGCATCAGAACACATCCCAATCCTTGCTTTGAAGCATCACTATACATGACAAATCCTTCTGTTCAATCAGGAATCGTCAGTACATGTGCAGTGATCAATTTCTGTTTAAGAAGGTTGAAACTCTTTTCACACTCTTCCGTCCAACAGAACTTAACTTCCTTGCGAGTTAATTTTATCAAGGGCCCTACAATCTTTGAAAATCCCTCAATAAATCTTCTGTAATATCCAGCCAATCCAATGAAACTCCGTATTTCTCCTACATTTATAGGTGTCTTCCATTTCTCTACTACTTCTACCTTGGCCGGATCCACCTCGATTCCTCGAGCTGACACAATGTACCCAAGAAAGACAACTTTGTCTAACCAAAACTCACATTTTTTGAATTTGGCATACAAATTTTCCTTTCTTAGTATCTCTAGAATGATTCACAAATGTTCTTCATGTTGTTCCCGATCTTTAGAATACACTAAGATATCATCAATGAATATGATCACGAATTTGTCCAAGTATGATTGGAAAACACGATTCATCAAATCCATGAAAATTGCTGGTGCGTTGCTAAGTCCAAAAGGCATCACCACGAACTCATAATGTCTGTAACTTGTTCTAAACGCAGTCTTTGAAATGTCACTTTGCTTGATTCACACTTGATGATACCCTGACCTCAGATCTATCTTGGAAAACATGCAAGCACCGCCCAGTTGATCAAATAGATCCTCAATCCTTGGCAAGAGATACTTATTCTTGATGATAAGTTTATTTAGTTTTCGATAATCGATACACATCCTAAACGAACTATTTTTCTTCTTTACGAACAAAACAGGTGCTCCCAGAGTGAAACACTAGGGTGTATGAAACCCAAATCCAAAAGTTCTTGTAACTAGATCTTCAATTCTTGCAACTCCTTTGGTGTCATTCGATAAGGTGCTTTTGAGACTGGTGCTGCTCCCGGTACTAGATCGATTGTGAATTCTACTTGCCTTTCAGGTGGCAAGCTTGGTAAGTCTTCTGGTAACACATCTTTATATTCCCGCACAATAGGAACATCCGTTATGCTTATCTTTTTGCCTTCACTTTCCACGATACTCACTAAGAATGCTTGGCATCCATCTTTCTTCATCATTTTGATTGCTTTCATTGCAGTTATAACTCGCGGTACTACTCCTGCTTTCGCTCCGTGAATGTAAACTTCTCGTCTCCTGGGAGTTAGAACTGTACTTCTTTTTCATGACATCTAATTATAGCATGATTAGCTCTAAGCCAATCCATCCCTAAAATTACATCAAAATCTTTCATCTCAATTACGTGAAGGTCTGCAAGTAGGACTCTGTCATTCATCCCTATCTTCACATTCTTGCATAACTTCATGGTTTGGATAAAGTTACCCTAAGGTATACAAACCTCAAGAGTTGATTTGTCTGACTCCTCACAATTATTTTCTACTTTCTTATATATCTTAGCAGATATGAATGAATGAGTGAAACCCGTATCAAAAAGTATAAGAGCAGGAGTGCCAAATACTGATAGCATACCTGCAATTGTTTCTGGTTCTTCCTCAGCTTCTTGTTGTGTCATAGCATATGCACGTGCTGGTCTAGCACTCGATCCTCCTGCTGCTTTAGACTTTGGGCATTCTAGTATGGTATGTCCTGGTTGACGACATCGATAGCATATTCTGCTTCCATATAAGCATGCTCCAAGGTGATTTTTTCCACATTTTGAGCAGGGAGAAATTGTTCCGAGTGGCGGTGGTCCTGATCCTCCTCCAATTTTTATTTGCTTGTTTTGAATCTTATGATTTCCTTTTCCGATCACCGATCCTCCCCACTTACGGTTTGCAGGTATTTCCATCGTCTTTTTATTCTGGTTGTTGTTGTTCTTCTGTCGAGACTCAATTTCTTGAGCTCTGGAAAATGCATCTATAAAAGTCATCATCCCTTGTCCAGCCAAGATAGTGCTGATCTCAGACCGTAATCCCTTTTCAAATCACCTAGCTTTCTTCTCCTCTGAGTTGACAAGATGTGTGGCAAATCTGAGAGTTGATTGAATTCTCTTTCATATTCGAGAACACTCATTGTTCCTTATTTCAAGTGTAGAAATTCACTTTCTTTTTCATCTCGGAATGACTGAGGCATGTAGTTTTGAATTATTACATCCTTGAAGTCTTCCCATGTTATTCTTGCCTTCTGTTCAGGTGTCTTGGTACATCCATAAGCCTCCCACCAGAAATCAGCTTCACCCACGAACTGAAAAACAGCGCACGCAATCTTCTGTGCATCATTGCAATCAATGTTGGTGAAAATCTTGTCCAACGACCTCAACCATTGAAATGTTGGAATTGTTCAATTACTAAGGCTGGTTCAGTTCTTGAAATTGTTAAGCCAATCCCTGAAGGATTGTCACTAAATCATCTCCTGGATTGCCATAAATGTTTTCAAGATTTTCATTTGTAGGTAGGTTTTATGGTCTTCTTCGACTCATGATCTGTTTAAAGTAATTATACTCATCATTATTATATGCTGGTATATCATTAAAATACAATGCGTAAGATGCATAAACACACATATATTTATATATATATACACATATATTAGTAATAGCAAAATGGTGCCGTTGGCACTCTGATTGTTATGTATACATATGCATCTAGTAAGTCATTTTTAGTCTAAAATACTATCAAGAGAGCTATTTAGTGCGACATCTAGGCTACCTATATACATCACCCAATTTATGGGTCAAAAAGGTTCCATCTACTGGAACATGTCGCTACTAACTATAGCAAAATCTTAATAAGTCTAATTCAGGCTAACTACTAGGTTGTCCTAATCCTCCACGACTCCATCAGCAATATCCCCGTAAACCTCGAAATCACCAGGTATATCAACGAACATCTCAACAGGATCCATTGGTATAACCATAGGAAAATGCATCATCGGCTCACCGAGGAATCCGACAGGGGGAGGTACATGGTCTTTAAAGAGTCATGTGTGGTACAAACGGGCATTGGAAGCCACATAATTCAGCTCGTGCCCTGGAGGAGCCACAAACATCTCATGATAAATCTGCTGAGCAAGCTCAACCCATGCGCTGGACAAAGTATGAATAAGGATGAAGCAGTACTGCAGCTCCGTCACCCTCTGAGCTCCATGAAATTCTCATGATGAATGATGGCCATTAAGGTGAAGTGAGTGCCTAAGTCATCAATCACAGTCCAGCCACAAAGTGCAGCTCGATGGCTCTAACAACGTTAATGTGAGCATTAGCTGCCTCCATCTTGTTTACACAATTTAAATTTACTCTAAGGTCATTTAAGAATTTAAAATATTAAAGAATTAAAATAATCACACATAAAATTCTAAAGTGTAATTATGGTGGAGTCATAAAATAGTTAATCTTAGGGTACAGTGATAAATTCTAAGTCAGGTACTCGAGCAAATCTTAGATAGACCGCTCTGATACCACGTTGTAACGCCCCGTGTTACGCTATAGGGTTGGGACGCTACTAGATATACAATTCCCAATATAGTAATAAAGGGATCGAGAATGCACAGCGAAAATAATATAAAAATCCCCAAAGCGATAATATAATAAAGTAAACGTTGCATAGAGATTATTACATATTAACGTCTACTCACCCGAGTAGAGTGAAATATCCAAAACAAGTACGTTCAGATAATATATCTGAAATAAAGTTCTTAATAAAATACTAAGATATAAGACATAATATAAGGTCCTCTATGGGCTTGGGACATCTGTAGGGGCCTCTTCATCTTTTAAACCTTGTTCTGAAAATCAATAGAGGTGAGCGTCTAAAACACACTCAGTGGGGTAACTTAAATGATTGCACAGTTAAAAATAAATATGCATGCCAAATATACCATAAAATGTAACATATGCCAATTTAATAAAAATAATTTGCACATTGTCGTTTAATAACTTAATGAAAATATTTAGACCGAACCATCATCCGATAACTTGTGTTAGTTGGTATATGTGCACCGGGCCATCACCCCAGTGCGATGTTAGCATATTTTGAAATACATTTTAGTACTGAACCGACGTAGCCAGTAAGTTGTGTTAGTTAGTATATGTGTAATGAGTCGTCACCCCGTATAAGTGTTAGTAAGAAAATATTTGTCATCGAACTAAAAGCACACATGATACATAACATGACATATAAGTAACACATATTACAACGTAGCAATCATGACATAAAATTGTAGCACTCGGTAAAGAGTGAAAGTTACCCCCACCTTGAACTTCTTAGAGATAGTTGGTCGAACTAAACTTGATCGTTTGTCTCAGGTATGCCTGCAAGGGTATACTAAACTGAGTTCAACTTATAATAATAATTCCTATTACTAAATTTCTAATATTAAAAATAAACTAATTATTATTATATAATTAATAATATACTAATTATTTTAACTTAAGAAAATATAAATAATTAATCATTAAATAAAATAAGTTAAAATCAAATGTTAATACTTAAAATAATAAATAGAATTACATATTCTTTTAAAAGTTTAAAATAGTAATAAATCCTAATATTAAAAATATGAATACAAATGACAATAATTTTATTAAAAATGAATATTAAATAAAGATTTTATACCTAAAATAATAATAATGGCAAATTTATAGTTAATGTTTAATATAAAAAGTTAAATTGAATAATAAAATATATTAAATAAATAATAAAATAAAATAAGATAAATAATAAATAATAAATAAATAACATAATAATACTAATATATATCACACACGCACACACGCAACACGTTAGTTTTCAGCATACACTTACTGAATACAGTAAATTCTAAAATTTAAAATTTATTATTGTATATATTTTTATAAATTGCAATCAAGTCCCTGCATTATATTAAATTCTAATTTAAACTTACCCTAAACTTTAACCTTATTACAAAATGCCCCAACTTGAGTTATACAACTCCATTTGAAAATCTGAAAGTACGTATGGAGTCCTCGCAAGGTGAGGATTACATGCATACTAATTTTTCATTAAAATAACGAAGTTTAAAGGGGACAAAATTTTCACACGAAGTGGGTCTCTTTCCATCTTCTCCATTTCACGTCCAAACTCAAAACTAATTATATGTTTGTGCTCCTCATGAGGAGAGCTTCAAAATAGCCTATAATATCAAAGCTATATCATACCAAAATAAAATATGCCATTAAAGGGTTAAAAGCTTCGACTGAGTTTTTCTTACTCATACGAAATCCATTTCACAAAAGAATTATATATATGAAATCTACGTATCGAGATGATCTTTTTCGTATATAACATGATAAAGTTTACTAATAAAATGAATGAAATCAAAAAGTACAGTGTGTGAGGATTAATATATATATACGTGTATATGTGATATATATATATATATGTATGTATGTGTGTGTAAACTGCAAGGAGAGAGAGAATTACCTCTTATAGATTGAATTTAACTCTTCCTATAACTACCTCAAAAAGAAGAAAGAATAGTGTACGTATATATATAGACATACATGGAAAGTAAATTTTTATCTCCAAGTTGGTATTATCCAACTCATCAATCAGTTTCCCTTATCCATTAAAAATAGGCATGTGCCTAATATATATATATATATATATATATATATATATATATATATATATATATATATATATATATTATTCCTTATATCAACCATATATATTTATATATAAGTATTATATATATAACTGTGGTATTACATGTTTGGTTTGGATTGTTCCTTTTGTATTGCATCAATTGTCTTGCATATTCTCCCCACAATGTACAATTCATGATCGTGTATCTTAAATTGATGTTAAAATTTTAATTAAAAAAAATATTAAACATAAAAATTGAGTTAAAAAATACGAATAAATATTTTAAAAGAAAGTTACCGTTCATTTTCAAGCTCAATATCAATTTTATCTGTAGGCAATTATATCTCCTATTTTTACCACCCAAGCAATTATGTCTGTGGATATTGTCATTGTAATAAAAAATAGATTCAATTTTTTTTAAAAGTATAATTAGTTTTTATTAAAAAAAATAATAAACTTTTAAAACATACCTATGAGTACTGTATCTATAGTGTTGTCTTGAGAATTGATTATATCAAAATCAATAAAATTCAAGCCAGTTTTATTGGTTTTCAATGGCGAAATCAAACGCACCAATGTGTAATTATGGATGTTCAACTTGAATTTATGATTTGTAATAAGGACAGACCCAATATTTTCAGCAACACGGAAATTTGATATAATATATGTTGCTCCTCACTTAACAATTTCTCAAATTTTGAAATGTGATTATGACGAATTGTTACTTGAATCTTCGAGCCTACACATAATATAACAATAACAATAATTAAATAAAAAACATATCATGTTAATAATCTAAAATTTGTGGAAATATAAAATATACCGTATACTTAAAGAGTATTTAATCATTATAATCAACTAAAATTTACCTTTTCATCCATCATAATCATATACAGGTATGTTTTTTCTATATTATTAAGGTATGATATCCAAAGTCTCAAACATTTAACTTTAATTCGCGAAGTCTCCTTTTGCATAGTAATTTCAGAAAAAGGATCATAAATTGATGACATGATTTAATAAAGAAAAAAGAAACATTATAAAGATTGCAATAGAGGTAAAAAAATTTCACTATAGATGAGTATTGATCGATTGTATTATGTCATATACTTATATACAATAAATTTATATGATAAATATGATAATAAATTATTTAAAATCAACACCAAACTTACTTTAAAAATATTAAATTTTAATAATATACTCCATCTTTCCTAAATTTATCAATATTTAATTTAAATAATCAAACAACAACAAAAGTTTTTTGTTTCTTCATAAATTTACCAAAAATTTATAACTAATCTATTGTACTATGCCTTAATTAAAATTTATATACTAAATATGGAAATAAATAATTTAAAATCCAATAGAAATAAATAATTTAAAATACACACAAAATTTACAGATTAAATCAAAAATATTTAAAGTATTAAATTTAATTACTTACATAAACTTTTATAAGAAAATTACTTAAAATAATATTAAGAAAATTACTTAAAATAATATTATTACATAATACTATAAATTTACCAAAACTTTATAACTAATTAATCCGATTGTACTATGCCTTATTTAAAATTTATATGCTAAATATGGAAATAAATAATTTAAAATACACACCAAATTTATAGATTAAATCAAAAATATTAAAAGTATTAAATTTAACTACTTACATAAATTTTTATAAGAAAATTACTTAAAATAATATTAAGAAAATTACTTAAAATAATAAAATAATATAATACTATAAATTTACCAAAACTTTATAACGATTGTACCATACTTTAATTAAAATGTATATGCTAAATATGAAAATAAATAATTTAAAATTCAATGAAAATAAATAATTTACCAAAATTTTATAACTAATCGATTGTACCATACCTTAATTAAAATGTATATGCTAAATATGAAAATAAATAATTTAAAATTCAATAAAAATAAATAATTTAAAATTCACACAAAATTTATGGATTAAATAAAAAATATTTAAAGTATTAAATTAAATTACTTATATAAACTCAAAATAATATTATTATGTATTAATGGTATGATTATTAAATATTTAAATTAAGATGTATCAATGGTAGGATTACAAAATATTAATTATTTTAAATGAAATTAAATATAATAAACATTAATTGCGGGATCAACGTGGGAGCGCCACATACACAAAATTTTTCAAGGAGCAACGTGGCGCCGACACCTCACAATTTAAAAAAATATTTTTGGCAAGCACTTGTAAATTATGAAAATAAATAAAATAATTTAAAATCCAATGAAAATAAATAATTTACCAAAACTTTATAACTAATCGATTGTACCATACCTTAATTAAAATGTATATGATAAATATGAAAATAAATAATTTAAAATCCAATGAAAATAAATAATTTAAAATTCACACAAAATTTATGAATTAAATAAAAAAATATTTAAAGTATTAAATTAAATTACTTATATAATGGTATGATTATTAAATATTTAAATTAAGATATATTAATGGTAGGATTACAAAATATTAATTATTTTAATTAAATTATTAAATATAATAAATATTAATTGCGGGATCAACGTGGGAGCGCCACATCCACAAAATTTTTCAAGGAGCAACGTGGAGCCGCCACCTCACAATTTAAAAAAAATTATTTTTGTCAAGCACTTGTAAATTAATAGTATTAATGATTAAAACATCATAAGCTCTATGCCTAACCGTGTTAGTCGCATATAAGGACACTTTTTATAATTGAATTTATAATAAAAATAACATGTGTGAATTGATTTAACTAATATAACAATAATCTATTAAACAAGATATATTGAAATAAAGTGTTAAATTATTAAAATAATTTAAATAGACTAATATAATTAACATATCTTGCAAGCAATGGAACAAACCCCATGTTTCGAATTGTTGAGTCTTCCATGACATATCTTGTAGCTGGGTTTACCATTTGAATTTAGGGTAACTTTATATCTTGGATGAAAAAAATATTATTTTGTTGTTATTTATTATTAACACTTCTATATTTGATACATCCAATGATTTGTTAATCGCTTTACTTGAAATAGCAGCCCTATGAGATGCAGTTCAAACCTGTTTATCAAACAATAAATTAGTTAATTCATACACAAAATAAATAAAAAAATAATCAAGAAGAAAATTGCAAAATCAATCCCACCCGTCACAATCTTATTTGGGTTTGGTCCTAATCCTAATTTTCCCCCAATTTGGAAGCTGTCGTCGAACCCTAATTTTCTCTTTCGAAATCTATTTCTTCTCGTCAAATCCCTCGCTCGTCTCGCCATTTTGAAGTGTCGACATCACAATGTGGCGAAAATTCCTTGTTTGATTTATAGACGAACCCTAATACCTAATTTTTCACCTAAATTTGAGCACGCCGTAATTCCCTTCCCAAATCGATTTCTTCCCGTCAAATCTGGGTTTGTAACTCAAATTTGTCTACGTATATATATAAATGTAGTTGTTGTTATGAGAGAGAATGAGCGTACGCCCATTGTTGAATCTGTGATTGTTTAATTTTGTTGTTGATGATTGAAGTCAACGAGTCCACTACTTGGCGGAGGGAATTTATGGGTCTTCTTGATGAGGACGTCCGAAAAACCAATGGGTACAGTTAAGCTTCTCTCGGAGGAGCGGCAGAGATCGGGGATTGGAAGTTTCAGGTGGTGGAGTTTGCCAAGGGGGCGGCTGAGATGAGCGTCGAATTTGGAAAGGGGATGAGGGACGTCGTGAAGCAGACTGTGTTCAGGGAGGATTCTGTAATTATGCGGAAGATAAGGGGCCCTTGCGACAAGATTTTGGGGAAATTGGGGTTCCTGAATGAGTATCTACCCGAGGATCATGATCCCCTTCATGCTTGGTGCATGATTTCCTGCGTCTGGATTTTTGCCCTTGCAGGTGATTGTTCTTTCTTCCTTTTCTGCTGTATTTCAAAATCAATACAGTGCAAATAATTCTGCTCTTTCCTTCCAAATAAGAAACTATCTGATTTGACCTATAGAAGAAACTAATTCTACTATTTCCTTCCAAATATTTTTGTGATCTTTTCTTACAAATTTTTGATGGCTTGCATGCTTGATCATGAAGAGTTGTTGCTGTATATAATCTGCTTCAGTTAGGCATATTTAAGTATGAGTTCCATAATTATTATGTTATTACTAGATTCTTTTCTGCTTTTGTCTATATCTATTGTTATCAATTGTCCTAGGGAAACAGGTCAGATGAAGTAACACATTTGATGTTTCGATGGTTGGCTTGGGTGAGCCCAGGTGAATCTGAAGATCATCAGTCCCTCATCTACACGAATATGTACTTGTATATTTTAATAGAAACGAAAACTCCAGTCACCGGGTGTAAAATTCAATATTCTGTTTATATATTAACAATTGTTATACACTTGTCCCATCTGAAATGGTTAGGATTCTATAGCTATCATCCTATTTTCTTATAATGACAGGTTATTACAAAGCTGCTAGTTTTAGTATATTAATGGTACTGTAGGCTTGTTTATCCATTATGCCTCAGTACAACTTTATTATGATTATTAAATATTAGAAATGAAATAAAACCTATGTCCTTTTAATTTGCAAATTACAGTAATGGTGCTCTCAGGTAAACTAGAAGATATGGAGAGAAGAATGTGCACTATTACCACTTCCAAGAAAGCATATGTTCATCTTCAATCTGCAAGTTTTGAGTTATTTAATAATATATCATTATTTTGAAATTATATTGCCCTATTGTTTGAATCATTTGGTTATATATCTTGATTGTCTGATCTAGTTTTTATTTCTTTATAAAATGTAATCCTTATATTGAATTAATGCATTTGTGTGACTGTTTTGGACCTTCTTCCTCCACCCCACCCCACCCCCTCAAACAAAGAAATTAGTAGTTCTTACAAAAACTCATAAAATCCCATTTTACTTGTATGAAAATATAGACAAGTAATTCTTTAATTGACATGGTTGTAGGGGAAGAAGGAGTTCAAAGGCTGCAAATCACAGCCGTCAGATCAGAGAAACGTGACGAATCATCACCGTGACAGAAAACTGGCATTATTACAAGATGTACTAGAATTATAACACTCTTGAAAAGAATGTCGAACATTTCAGTTGTGATTAGTGTTGAATTGGCAGGTTGATAATCAAAAGAAGAAACTGATGCATGAAGAGGATGTCCACAGAGCCCTGAAGAGAGATTTCAGTTGACCGGTTGGATCTTTACCACGCCTCCCCTCTCGTCTCCCTTGACATGTAAGCATTGTATACATATCACCCTTAAATGTCCATGCGTTTCATTTGGTGCATAATGCTTGATTTTTAGATTAGAATGTGGAAAGATGTTGTGATTAATGGAAGCTCTGCTTCTTTATAGTTTCTCAGATGATCTGCATTATGTTTCATTCGCTGATAAGTTTAATTAGTCATCTCCACATTGAAAATTTATCGCCAAAAGTTATCCAATTTCACCGTAAAAAAATGGATTGTACAGGTGCTTTGGGACCAAAATTGCAAGAATCTTGCAATTTTGGTCCCAATATTTAAGGATTAGTCCAGTGGGACCAAAATTGCTAACGGGAATAATGGAAAACTTAACGGTGGGACCATTATTGCTGAAAAAATGTTTGGGACTGAAGTCAAGATAATTGAGACCAAACCGTGACGGGTGGGACTGATTTTGCCATTTCCACAATAATCAAGAATCATGTATGATTAAATGTTTATCAGTCTATAAATTTATTACTTCATTCACAAAAGTAGACTAGCTAATGTCATTGTTAATCTAGTTAATTAATTACGTGAAGAAACATTCCTGGTATTATTTTTAATAAATAAAAGATCACATAATATCAATCTTTAAAAACCATGCTAAAAAAGGTCAATGCGAACTAATAAAAAGATAGCTTACCTCCATTAACTCATAAATAAAGATGAATCTTTAAAAATCCAATCATTCACGAAAAAAAAAAAAATCAAGAAAATGATCAAGAATGTGCAATGAGATGTTTACCCAACAATAAATTCATTCACATTCATAAAAGTATATAAAAATAATCATGAAATTAATCAAGATTGTTCGATAAGATTAGATGATTAATGAAGATGATGAGTTGTGTTCTTACTCGTAAAATAGGAGCATGGTTTCCGTGTTTAGAATACTCATTTTTCCAGCACACTTAATAAATAGGTTTTTCCATACAAACTCCACAATACAGTATACACTATCTTGTACTTATTCATACGTGTCCCGCATTTTCTACCATCTTCAGAGCCGTAGAATGGAATTTCCAACCATGTCTCCGTGTTTAGAATACTCATTTTTCCAGCACACTTAATAAATAGGTTTTTCCATACAAACTCCACAATACAGTATACACTATCTTGTACTTATTCATACGTGTCCCGCATTTTCTACCATCTTCAGAGCCGTAGAATGGAATTTCCAACCATGTCTCCACCCACTTTGATGAAAATTGATTTTCATCACTCATTTTCCAATAATATCTAACTTTAGGGAGATTCTTAGCTGACCCAGGCTCACATGACCTGAGTCAGCACCGGTTCCGGTCATACAGTCAACGATGATGTCATCACTGTAGCTTTTTTATGCTCACCAATATAATTACCCATCTTGATTTCGGTTGATTCAACGGATTCCACTTTACATTCTTGCATCACATAATCCAACAGAATAAATCAGCAGTGATGAAATAATTTCGGATCCAGCCTAGTCACATTATGTCCCAATCGCACCGAAATATCCTCTCTATAATCACCCCCTATGCACCCCCTCTCCACTATGTTATCATCCCACTCTGCACTGCTTAGCATACCTCTACACAAGGATTTAAAACCTGTTGCTTGTATGCTTAATTTTTGTTTGAGTAATTATATTCTCCACATAATTAATAAACCCTTTGTAACATTTCTTGCATTGAATACCAACGGTGAACTTTGCCAATTTTAACATCTTTTTATACCCACCCACGTAAACACTGCACCTTCTAAATATTTTTTTTTCTGTAATTTGTTGCCAATTTATGTTGATATTATAAATTAATCCATAAATAGTTCATTCGACGCTTATCACTATTAATATCCGCTTCACTTGTAATTATAAAACCTGAGAAATCTCACATGAATCTTTGCCTTTGTTAAATAAGATATTAGAAAATAGGTAATCAACATTCAAATGTCCTTCAAATAAAGGAAAGGAAAAAATAGTCGTGTTTTACCGTTAAACTTATATTAATTCGACGACTAATTAATCATTTCCAAAACATAACTAACCAATTAAAGCAAATACTTCGAAACATAATATAATAGTAAAAAAATATCGAGCACCTGTCTGGACATGAATAAATAATTCCTTTCATATATTTACAGCATTCTTCCTTTAGTTGATTACATAACCAGCTGAAATTTTTATGGAGATGGTAACACACCACTACCTGGGGATTATCTGTGATCAAAGTTTAGTTCAGGGCAAAACGGAACACGTCTATTATTTACTTATCAAGAACTTTGATTGACAATTCTACAACAAGAGACACTTTGAAACCTTAAATTATTTATTGATCACATCAACATAAAGAGCAATAGGCAATGTATAATGCAAGCATTAAACTTTTTACGACATAATGTCAACGCAGTGCGCGCCAGATCCATGGACCAAAGTCTATTCAAAGATATCATCATCTTTGTCATCGTTACTGTAATAACAAATTTTGTATTTATTAAAATAATAAACACAAAAGAATTACAATGATAATCTGATGTGGATTAAACTTGAGAATTGAGTAAACAGTTTCTAGCTATCCTCTGATTTATCTCTTGAGTTGAGTTCTTGACCTTATCAACTTTCTAGCCGGATCTTTGGATGAAGCTTGTCCGTGCTCGAAGTTGACTTGAAGCTTTAAAACGCTTTATCCGGAGGCGTCGAGCCTTTATTCGGATCAAACGTTGACTTGAAGATTTATCGCGAAGAACGCCGTTCAATTTGGTAGAACACCGTTGACTTCACGAATATTGCTGGATGAACTTGACTTGAAGAAATATTGAATCTGAGGGGCTCCGCACCTTAATCTCATATTGAATGCCCTTTCTAGATTGATCTTTGAAGAATAACTTGATCTTCGTAGAGATTTCAAGTTTCTTCAGAGCTCTCCGGGTTTTCAGGAGTTTCAGAATGTTTGAAATGAAGACTGAAGACCCTTATTTATAGGTGTAGAAAATAACTACTTGAGAGATATTTTCTCCTTGAAAAGATATGTTGGGCCTTTCTCCTTTAATTAAGCCTGCTGGACTAGATATGAGCCTACTTAATTTAATTAGACATGCTGGATTAAATACGAGCCTACTTAATTTAATTAGGCCTGCTGGATTTGATTTATTGGACTTGTTGACTTGAGTTAGACCCACTTGACTTACATTGAGCCCACTTAACTTGAATCGAACTCATCTGACTTGAATTTGGACTCAAATAATTATATTAATTATTAATTATTTATTTATATATTTTAGAAATTAATTTACTTAAATTCCTTAATAAATAAATATTTAATTAATACTTAATATATTTTCCTTTGTATTTATACTTATTAGGCAATAAAATATAATTGCCTACAAATGCCCATTGCATTTTGTTCACTGAAATTTTCTTTTGAAGTGGACAAATTGCAATCTTGTAACTTATTTACTTGTATCTTCTTCTTGGTCCATTAATTTACCTTGGGCTCTCTTTATTTTACTCTCCAATAATTGAGCTTCTATCTTTTTCTGAGCCCATCAATTAATTATAAACTTGGGCCCCTACTGAAAATATATTTGGCTTCAATCCATAAATATCCCACATGAATCACCCGTATGATGATGCAAAGCAGATTCTCAATGCAAGATATAAAATCAAATCTTGAAGGTGATATGATATTTTACCATATTTTAAAAAGATTAATCCAATAATCAAATAAATCCCACTCTCCTTACCTGAGTGCGAAGATAACCTGAAATATTTTTTGCAAATATAACCAAATATACATGCAATCTTTGCAAGGGCTGATTTTATTCTTGCTGAAACACCAGTCACTTTACTCTGGCTGATTTTAATCAACCCATATTTTCAAGATATGCTCTTGATATTATTACCATATTTGAATGCCAGTAGATATCTTCGACCCATATTTGCAAGATTTAGTTTGGATATAATTCTACACTTTGAATAAATACCCGAAAATATCTCTACAGATATACTCAAATATTCATGCAAGGGTTATCACCAAGGATCCCCAATACGATATAACAACAACTCCAGCATTCCACTTTTCCACCTCAAAGTCTCGACTACTAACACTGCTTTCCTTTGCAGGTTCTTGCTTCCACATTCAAAGGCTGTTTGCAACACAAGAAACTCACGCCTTCATCAGTTATCAAAGTTACTATCTTCTTTCCTCCCCATTCCTCTTTACTTTATAGCTTCTTTTATTTTTTTCTTTTTCTTTCCTTTATTCCTGCATGTACGCTGTATCTTTCCTTGTTTCTTTACTCTTTTCTTTTGAACTGTTTATTTGCTTTTCACGTAAACATCAAGGTAAACTTCGCCACTTATGTTCTCATATCTACTTCTGTATCTTTTCCGTTCTTTTTCTTATTTTTTTTCTTTCTACTATTTCTTTTCCACTCACGAAGAGAAGACTTTAACATACCAGACTAATTCCCTTTGAAGTTGAAAGGGACCATCGAGACCATCATTGCGCATCCCTGGCGACTAGGGATTTATCCCAGTCGGAGGTCGCAGCGAGTCCGATGTGAGTCCAATATTTCATATCCGTGGCTTTCAGCATGGCTGGTCGGCGACTATCTTTCAGATCATGGCGGCGATTATCGGGTGTTGGGAACGAAAGGCAACGCCATGCGTTGGACCCTTAGTTTTCCGACAGCGACTCCCCGCACGATGGACTGGCGGTGATTGTTCGGTGTTGGAAACGAAAGGCGACGTTCTCGTTATCGAACAGCGATATCCCGCAGTGGCGGCGGCATTTCGGGATCAGCCTAGCGCATTCATGGCGACTAGGAGTTTTATTCCGGTCGGAGGTCGCAACGAGTCCAATATCCGAACCAAATATCAGGCACTATTTCCGGCAATCTATTTCTCCGATCGCAGCGGTGGTTGTCGGGTGTTGGAAATGAGACGTGACGTCGTGCGTCGGTCCTTGAAGTTTTCCACAGCGACACCCTGCAATAGCGACGATGTTTCCGGCGGCAGATCTGACCGGACTAGGTTCGGAGGCAGATCTGACCGGGCGGACGAACGAGACCTTGGCCATTGCTGCTATTCGCGGTTGTCGATGATCGACGGACAACGAGTAGTGCTTTCGACGACGGGCAGATGGCGCGATGCTTCTGGCGGCGGATCTGACCGGGCTCGGCTCGGAGGCAGATTTGACCGGGCGGGCATACGTCAAAATATTATCGGTGGCGCCGGCAGTGAACGACTGTTGTGGTGAAGATTTTTTTCTGTCGGTCTTTAGAGGAAAGTTTGATGAGCAGTTCTTCAAAGGAAGCATTTTGGAGAGGAAGAGAGAATGACTTTTTGACTGGGTAGAGGATCAAGTTCACGTGATTTTTGAAAGAAAATCAGAGAGAAGTTTTTTTTCCCTTTTTTTGGCTTACCCCTAGATCGCACAAAGCTCGCCGTGCCGGTCCCTTTTCGATCTCACATAGAATAGTGAAGCTCCCCGAATCCTTCATCTTTTGCGGCAGCTTCCTTTGAATGATTGAGCTGCAATTCTCAGAAAAATTCACAGTTTCAATTTCGGTTAAGCTCCGCTTCTTCAACAATATGTCTTTAAGAAATTGGGTATAGTACGACATCTCCATGATTGCCTCTGAGAAAGGAATGCTCAAGCTTATCTTGTTCATTATCTCTGAAAACTTCTTGAACTTCTCTTCCAATCCCTTCTTCACAAGCTTATAAGAAAACGGCGGAGGTATCTTTGTTTTGGGAATCCCACATTCATCACGATCAACCTTCTCCGCTTTCTCCTTTTTGGCTCTCAATCGCTTGGCTCTCTCCCACTTTTTCTCAGCTATTATCTCTGTACTTTGCTCATTCTGAACCACTGGAGTAGCATCAACATCATCGAGAGTGTTCGGAGTAGCAACAGGCAACTTCTGGATGGGTTCGACCTGTGGAACAGGTCGAACCAGGCACGTAATGGTCGAACTGCTCTTCTAGACAAATGCTCTCTTTTTGAAGTTGAGGTTCAACCTGGGTTCGACCTATTGAGTAGGTCGAACCATGGCTACCTAGGTCGTACCGACCTACTGTACTCCTTCCGCCCTCCGATTAGACCAAGGTTCGACCTGTTGGATAGGTCGAACCATGTCCATCGTGGTCAAACCGTTGCTGCGACAAAATAGAGTGCTCCAAGTTGTGCGGTTCGACCTGGGTTCGACCTGTTGGATAGGTCGAACCATCATTGATTTGGTCGAACTGATGTTCTGGAAAAACAGAGTGCTCCGAATTGTCAGGTTCGACCATGGTTCGACCTGTATGCCAGGTCGAACCATCTGCAGTTTGGTCGAACCGATGCTGCGATGCCTCCTGATCATGTCCAGCGCGTTGGTTCGACTTCCCCTGTATGGTTCGACCTTCAATATTGGTCGAACTATGGTCGAATCTTGCCCTAGACATGTCCAAATTTGATTCCAGTCTCATAGGTCCCTCGTACTGCATTCTCGACCTCAATGTGATGGCGTTGCAGGACCTTGGATTCTCAATACTTTGAGACGGGAACTTTCCCTTTTCAAGAGTTTGAGTAAGCTTGTTAACACTTCCTGCCATCTCCCCCATCAACAATGTAAGGTCCTTCACCTGCTTAGATATAACCTCATGGTTTGCATCGATTTTCTTTTCAAGTTTGGGCTCAAGGCAGTTCACTCTTTCATCGTTCTTGGCCATATACCTGTTCACAGTATCCTCAAAACTCAGTTTCCCTTCTTCCACCTTAGCACCCGGATCAACACCCATCGGAGGTTGAATCGCATTATTCGGATTGCTCCATGAGAACTCCGGCCTCCTAGGCTGTTGATAACCACCTGGGGGACCACGATTATTAAAGTTTCCTCGATAGTTTCCTTGGTAGTTCCGGTTTCCTTGATCTGGATACCTAGTCCCTTGATTACTTTGACCCATGGAATAGTGTGCCTCTTCCAACTCCTCTTGGATTGGCCCATCATTCTTCAACTCCTGCTGCATGATTGGTACGCGCTGAGATAATTCGCTGATTTATTTCTGTTGGGATTCAAGTAGCTTGTTGATATTGGACAAGCTAGAGACGATCTCATCCTCTCTACTTGTTTTCACCATTGCTTGTTCAACCTGAGCTACCTTCCCAAGGACATAAGTACCTCTAACTCTATCAGTTGGCCAATCTCTCGAATTCATCGAAATATCTTCAAACAACTTCTCGGCCTCTACGGATGACTTTGTAAGCAATGCTTCATTAGAAGAAGCATCCAATAACACTCGTGAATCACAGTCCAATTTATTTTAGAATATACTGATATATTGAGCTTTAGATAGCCCATGTTGAGGACACTTCCTAAGCATGTCCTTGAATCTATCCCATGCTTCAGGAAATTTCTCACCTCCACCCATAGCAAATTGGTTAATGTCTTGCTTTATCTTAAACACCTTTGAAGGTGGCATGTACCTCTCCAAGAACTTTAACTTCAGTTGCTCCCAAGTGGTGCACTCAGCTGCGTCGATAGTGTCGTACCAATCTCTCGCCTTTTCAGTAAGCGAGAATTTGAACAAGAGGATCTTCCTAGCATCTTCATGTTCTCCTACGTCTTTTTGAGTACTTGCATAGCCTAAGAACTTGTTCAGATGCTGCTGCGGATCCTCGAAAGACCCTCCTGAAAAGGAGTTCCTTTCTATCATGCTAATAAGAGCGGGATGAAGATCGAAAGATGAATTAGTTCCCCTCGCTCCTAGAAGCCCAAAATTTCCAGCCCCATTATTTTTGAAAACCTCACGGATGGCTAGATTATCCGGATTCACTGCCATGTTGACTGTCCCTACTCCCAAATTAACTTCAGTTGTAGCTTCAATCATGTGCGAATTCTGCTCGTCAACTTCAACTCCTAAATTCAGAGCTTCAGTTGGATCAATAGTCTTTGCTTTGCTCTTCTTCTTTTTTTTCTTTCTTGACGATGCTCTGATTTCAGGATTATAGGGTTCAAGTTCACCTTTCTTTGATCTCGTGAGCATACACCTAAAAAGAACTAGAATTAAAATAGCAAAACAAGATAAATAGCCCTAATAAACTAGAAATAACAAAAAGATATTTTAAGCCGTCCCCGGCAATGGCACCAGAAACTTGATGTGTGTGTTTTCTTAACACACAATTTTAATCCCCAAGTATGAAGGATACCAATTGTAGTTTCGAAGGTGACCAAGTTAAATATCGAATCCACGGGACAGGTAAATATTACTTTAGTTATTTTCTAGCAATTATGACTATGTTGAGAATTGTAATTGTTGGTTTTTAAACTAAGTAACAATTAAAATAGCAAATCAATAACAAGAACAAGAGAAGAGTAGTTGTGATCAAATAAGATGATAGGTAGTTCGTCAGGCCATCCAGTTTCATTCGTTAATTCATACTTTCGTGTGTCGATGTCCGACTCTGCCTTGTGGTTTATGAACGCATCGCTAGACCATGCAAATCTACTCTATAGACACAAATAGATAAGCTTTTGACACGTGTGAGTATCCTCAGAGCAAGACGTATACTTTACCTCCCTTTCTAGGTACTATCATAATCAATTATTTTCAGTGCACTTAGTACTCTAACCCGATTTGATCTCCCTTTTTAGGTACTATAAAGTTATACTCTTAATCATACTTGTTAACCTGAATTCAATTCCATTAACAAACATTCATATAAGACGGTTCTAATAAAACCTCGGAATCCCTTCACTTAGAATTATAACAATAAACCCTGCTCATTAGTGAACGCACTCAATCAATAACTATGTAATGCATTCAGACTCTACACAATGATTATTGATGCACAAAACAACTATGAATATGGATTAAAAATGCACAATCTTATATAAAATAAACCACAAGTAGTGTTGTACGGAGTATACACACGAAATACAAATCAACTCATGAAACCTTCATAACCCTAGAACTACCGAAGTGGCTCTAGCCCATGATTGATCTAGGAACAATCATGGTTAGATGGACCAATCTTACTTTAATCTCCAGCGGAACCTCTGTCACAGCTTCTCCTAGTCTCCTCTTGTGCTTCACGATCTTACGCTCTCTAAAACTCTCTAAAAGCTCTCTTGTATTGTGTTGTTGTATATTGTGTTTTTGTGTGTTGTCTTCCTTGACAGCATGAGCCTCCTTTTATACTTGTAATCACGTCTCTAGGGTTTTGAATGGGCTTTTCAAGTGATCCCACGCGTTTTGGCCTCAAAAATCTGGATAAGGTAAGTTTCCGCACGACGGTTCGACCTCAGCAAACAGGTCGAACCACTGGCCGCAGGTCGAACCACAGGTCGAACCCACTTACTGGACAATTTCTGTACTTGGTTCGACTTCTTGTACAGGTCAAACCCCTCGAGTCTTGGTCGAACCACAAACGTCGTGGTCGAATCAACTTTCTCGCGAACTGGTTCGACCATGGTTCGACCTGATAGACAGGTCGAACCCCTCGAGTCGTGGTCGAACCCCTCTCCTGCACTCTTTCAACGCTGGTTCGACCTGCTAAAGAGGTCGAACCCTTTTCCAACAGCTCGAACCCACCTCTCTCCTTGGCGGTTCGCGTGGTCTCGACTTTGTCTCTTCGATTCTTGGCACTTCCACTCCGATTTTGCTATGAAAACCACTTAAATAGCTCCACTAACACCTGATTCATGCTAATTCACAATATATATAGGTTTTCCACCTATTTCCACCTCAAAACTCTCCAAAACTAGCACAAAACATGATGCCAAACTTGTGAATTTACACACTCATCAGCCGTACATATTTTATACTCGTGCGGGCCAGGAGTGACTATTCTTTAATCACTTTAGACAAAGTAGGTTATTTAATGCTTTAACCACTTAAAATATTTGAGTGGGGTGAATTAACAGTTTAACCACGTATAATTACCTTTGGTGGGTGTCGTACACAGTTTATACTCATGCGGACCAGGAGTAACATGCAGTTTAGACTTATGCACCATGGAGCGTTCCTTGGGTTTGACTGGATTGCGGACCAGGAGTAACATGCAGTTTAGACTCATGCGCCATGGAGCGTTCCTTAGGTTTGACTGTATTACGCATAGTAGCGTTTCAGGAATTTGCCATTTATATGGCCAATTCCCACACCATCTTCAGATATCAACTTGTATGCACCGTTTGTATATACTTCTTTCACAACATGTGGGCCATAGGTTACCAACTTTCTTGACCTTCCGGCACTAGGCAGGCATCAGCCCCACCCACTTGGGTAAGAATATATTTCTAACTCGATGAGTGATGACAATATGCCTCCTTACTGCAAGGACTAAGTCTCCGACTTGAAAAGAATGCATCTTTACTTTCTTGTTGAATGCTCTAGAGATGTGAGCTTGATAGCACTCAAGTCTTTGTTGTGCTTCTAAACTCCTCATCAAGTGCTTCCAACTCTTTGAGACGCAGCCGTGCGTTCTCTTCTTCAGTCAAGCCTTCTTGTATAGCTATTCTCAAAGATGAGATTTGCTTTTCAAGGAGCACAACAACTTCAACCCTATACACTAAGGAATACGGAGTTGCTTAAGTAGGCATTGTATAAGTGGTTCGATATGCCCATAAAGCTTCATGAATCCTTTCATGCCAGTCTTTCTTTGACTTGGAGACTACCTTTTTCAACAAATTATACAGCGTCTTGTTGAAGGCCTCTGCGAGCCCATTGGCTGCTGCATTGTACATGGAAGACTTCCTTTGTTTGAAATCAAACTTCTCACAGAGCTTATCAATCAAAGAGTTACTGAATGTTCTTCCATTATCAGTGATGATGTACCGAGGCACTCCATATCCGTACATGATGTTGATGCGGATGAAATCAACAACATTTTCTTTTTTCACTTCTCTCAAGGGTACAACTTCTGCCCACTTGGAAAAGTAATCAGTGGCAGCCAGAATATAAAGATGGCCTCCAGAAAACTTCGTTAACGGCCCCACCACGTCTATGCCCCATGCATCAAATGATCACGAAGAAACTGTTGGATGTAATAGTTCGGGAGGTTGTTGAATAAGATTTGCATGAAACTAACATGGCTGACATCTTTGTAATAATCTATGCAATCCTTTACCATAGAAGGCTAGTAATATCCCATCCTCTTGATTCTGAAATGTAAATGGCACCATATATTCCAGAATGAGCTTCCTCCATAGCCCAAAGAGCTTCTTCATCACTTAAGCATCTTAAGAGAATACCATCAAATGATCTTCTATAGAGTGTATCTTTATAATAGAAGAATCGCGGTGCTCTACGTCGGACATCAACCCTTAGGTGTGGATCATTGGGAAGCCTACATACTTCAAGTAATCCACGGACAGTTGACGCCAGTCTTCTTTCTCAATATCAAACACCTCTATGGCGCAATACTCAACTTCTTCGCCATCTTCCTTTTCGAAGAAGGGATGCACGACCCAACTCTTGCAGATCAGAACTGGGAAATGTGCCTCAGGCATTGCTATGGTTGATGCTAGCTTTGCCAAAGCATCGGCTTGTTTGTTCTTGCTCCTTGGGAGATGTTCAATTTCTATATCTCCAAGCCAATTCATAAGCCTTTGAGCATAGTTATAATATGGAAGTAGCTTGGGTTTCTTAACCTCATATAAGCCAAGCAATAGGTTGACTATTAACAACAACTCTCCATATACCTTAAGGTGTCATTGCTTTACATCTACTGCCATCTCCAGACCAAGTATAAGAGCTTGATACTCGGCTACATTGTTAGAGCAATTTTCAGTTAGGCTGAATGAATATGGCAGATTTCCTCCATCTGAGGTCACAAATACCACTCCGGTGCCGGCTCCTTCTCTGTGAGCAGCTCCATCAAAATACATCTTCCAAGGAGGACTGATTTCAATAGCCAATATATCTTCATTGGGGAGATCATCAGACAACTCCCATTCGGCAGACATGGGATGACCAGCCAAGAAATCTGCCAATACTTGCTCTTTCACCCCTTTTTGAGGAACATAGATAATTTCAAATTGCTGCAATTGAAGATACCACCTTGCGAGCCTATCAGAGAGTACTGGCTTTGACATGACGAACTTCAATGGATTGGCCTTTGAGACCAAGTAAACAGTATGAGCTTGAAAGTAGTGTCATAATTTTTGAATTGCAAAGATGAGAGCAAGACAAATCTTTTCCATTGGTGAGTATTTCAACTCATTTGGAGTCATTGTCCTACTCAGATAATACAACGCACACTCATTTCCTTCATTATTGTTTTGTGCAAGCAGGGCTCCAACTGATCTTTCTTGGGCAGATATGTAGAGAATTAATGGACGTCCAGCTATTGGAGCAACCAACACTGGCGGCTTTATCAAATATGCTTTAATGCTGTTAAAGGCATTAGTGAAAGCTTCATCCCATTCAAATGGGTTGTCTTTCTTCATAAGATGGTTGAGTGGTTGGCATCGGCCGACCAAGTTTGTTATGAATCTTCTTAAGTACACCAGCTTACCTTGCAAACTCTTGAGCTCATATATGTTTCGGGGCACCTGCATCTTCATGATTTCATCAATCTTTGCTCTGTCAATTTCAATGCCACGATGTCGGACAATGAATCCGAGGAACTTTCCAGAAGAGACTCCGAATGCGCACTTAAGTGGGTTCATCTTTGTTGGAATTTTCTAAGACGCTCAAATATTTATCTTAAATCTTGGAGATGGTCCTTTTTCTTCTTTGATTTCACCATTATGTCATCAACATAACATTTGACATTCTTATGGAGCATTTCATCAAATATCTTTTTTGCATGGCTCGTTGGTAAGTAGCGCCAGCATTCCTCAAGCCGAACGACATAACATTGTAGTAAAATATTCCTTTTGGAGTGCGGAAGGCTATTTTCTCTTGTTCTTCTGGAGCAAGACTAATTTGATTATAGCCGGATGAGCCATCCATGAACGAAAGAACTTTATGACCAGTTGTTGCATCAATCATGAGTTCAGCAATTGAAAGTGGAAAATCATCTTTTGGACATGCCAAGTTCAAATCCCAGAAGTCAACACACACTCTAAGCTGCCCATTTGTCTTTCTTGTTGGTACAATACTAAAGAGCCAAGTGTGATACTTAACTTCTCGTATCTTTCTCGTCTCAAGGAGCTTATTAACCTCAGCTTCAATCAGTGGAACCAGCTCTGATCGAAATCGACGCTGCATCTGTTTAACTTGTTTGGCTTCTTTCTTTACTGGTAAATGATGAACTGCCACTTTTGGATCTAATTTTGGCATCTCCTTGAATGACCACACGAAGACGTCTCTAAACTCTTGAAGAAGCTCAGTGTAAGCTTTTTCTTCATCAGCTGTCAATAAAGCACTTATATAGGTTGGACGTGGGTCATTAGCATCGCCCAAATTAATCTCCTTCAATTGATCAACAGTAGATTTGATACCCTCCTCAATCTTCCTCTTCAGTTGAGGTCTCTTCTCGTATAGTGACATGATTTACCGTAGCAACATTTTCCAGGAATTCTTGCCTTTGAAAATGTGGATTAGATCTACCTTGTTCATTTTCTCCCACTTTAACAATGTTCTCCACTACATAACCATCTCTCCTCATTTCGATGATCTTTCTTCGTAGATCTCTTTCTACACTTTGTAGATCTGTTTGCAAGATAATGGAATGAACAACATCTGATGAGCGTACACTTTCACGATCATCTTCTTCACTTCGGGTGAAGATTATTATATGTTTCTTAGCTTTCAACACTGTGTCACATGATATAGTCAGAAAATGTCATCTTTTCATGCGAGATGGGATCCGACTATGTATCTTTGGGAAACTAGGTAATTTGGTAATCTTTTTAACTCCCGCTGGTCTGAGTTTTTCAAAGATGGAGATTCTCTCTGTCTTTCTGTCCTCTTCATAAGATTCTTCTTCTTCAGAAAGAACTTCATTTTCAGTGATGTAATTCGTGTTTGCTCTTTTGATCGAAATGCGAACAGGTTTTTGTGGAACATATCCCAAACCTTTACTAATATACTTAGAAGTGCAACCACTACTTTTGAACGTCTCTTAAATGGTATTAAATTCACTAGGAGTTTTATGAGATGGTTCATTTATCATAGCTTTTTCTTGAGGGTCGTATCCAACTTTCATAAGAAGTTTGTAAGCAAGTGGGCTATATGATTTGGAAACTGCCACCTCAAATACATCTCCATACTCAGTTTTAGCCCCTTGAACTGGGCGAGTTAACCCTTTGAGTGGAGGAGGAGAGGGCTTCTCAATGTCAACCTTGGTCAGGAGTAGTGTCAACCCTTCTACAGTTTTGACCAACTGTTTGCTTTCATTAGACTGTGTGGATGAAACATCATCTGCATTTTCTTTTTCTTGTTTATCATCGCTTTTCTCTTGCGATGAACTTCCTTCTGGCTTGACAGCCTTGCTACTTTTCAGAAAATATCTAGCATCTGCAAAATATGACTCTACTTCTGTGAATGGCCTTTCATCGCCAAGCACCTTTTTTATGTTGCATCCATCGTAGTATTTGAAGTATTAATGTAGCGTAGAAGGAATCACTCCATTTTCGTGCAAACATGGGGGCCCAAAAGCATGTTATATGATGTTTAAGCATCAACGACATGAAACAGAACTGTTGAGGCCATCTCATCTATCATTAAATCCAAGACTGTTGTACCAAGTGTTCTCTGACCTTCTTGATTGAACCAATGAATCATCAATCGACTACTGTCGAGTTCGTCGGTTGGAATCCCTAACTTCTTTAATGCCATTAGAGGCAAGATATTTACCGCTGAACCTCCATCAATCAATATTCGATTCACCCTTTGCTTTTGAGTACAACTAGCTACGAATAAGGGTCGGTTGTGAGGTTGTGAACCGAGCAGTAGGTCTTTTTTAGTGAAGGTAATTTTCATAACATGGGTCCCACTTTCACCTCTAGGCTCAACCTTGAGTAGTTGAGCTTCGCTTGCCATGTGACATGAAGAATCATTTTCCCCGTTTGCAGAAGTAGAGTTTGCAGTTGCATCTTCATCTGGAAAGATCTTCCCTTGCTCTACCAATCGCATAACTTTATCTTTAAAGACAAAGCAATCTTTGATAGAGTGGCCCAATGGTCTATGATACTTACAGTATTTTGGATTGTCAGTTTGTCCCACCTCTTCTGGTCTCTTCATTTCAGGAAGCTCGATAAGTTTATCTTTTAGCAGATCATCAAATATGCTTGGGACATCCGAATCAAAGAATGGATACTTCCTTTCCTGCATCTCTTTCACGGTCAAACTTTTTTGCCCCCTTTCTTGGGGATCATTCTTTACTTTATCATCTTTTTCATTCTCATTCCTTCGAAACTTGGCAATTGATGCATTTGTTGCCATGGACTCTTTTTCAGAGGATTTGTTGTAGGGTTTGCCCCCTTTACTAATCTCTTGTTTCTCTTTGTACTTGCGGGGTCCAGGAATCGGTGGCTCCATAACTCTAATTATCCCCATACTTAGCTCCATGTCATGAGCTCTTACTGCCAAGTCTTCAAAGGTTTTAGGTTAATCCCTTGAAGTATGTAACGAAGGCTCCACTATATTCCTTGTGTGCACATCTCAATGGCAGAAACTTCAGACAATAGATCTTTACAATTTAAGCTCAGATTTCTCCATCGATTAATGCACTCAATTACTGGCTCTTCTTTTAATTGATGGGTGTTAGTCAACTCTATCATGCTAACCGTTCTCCTAGTACTGTAGAAACGATTAAGGAATTGATGTTCCATCTGCTCCCAACTGTTTATAGAATTGGCCTCCAAGTCGGTGCACTATTCAAAAGCATTCCCTTTAGAGAATGAACGAATTGTCTCACCATATGATCTCCGTAAGTTCCAGCATCATTGCATGTTTTAATAAAATATGCTATATGTTGCCTTGGATTACCTTTTCCATCAAACTGTTGGAACTTGGGGGTTGATAGTTCGGTGGCATCTTCAAGTTGTCAACCCTCCTAGTAAAAGGCTTCGCATAAGTGAATGAAGGCTTGGAGCTCTATTCAAATTAGTCCTTCATTGTGTCAAGTATAATGCTTTTTAGCTGGCTGTTAGAAACCATTCCATCATGAGAAATGTTCAGTTCTTCTTAAATCACTTTTTTCCCATCGACTGATGTTTCGCGGAGTCATTTACTTCATTTTCATCATCTTCATCTTGCTTCTCGTTTGCATGGCTAGTTTCAGCACCAGCCATTTTCTCCATTAGTTTGAAGATCAAAGTACCTTGTTCTTAGCTTTATTTGGCAAGTGCAGCAATGGACTCAGTCAAACTTGCTGCTATTCAACAGAGAAAGTGTTTGTTGTCATAGCTAAGGCTATGGATGAATCAGATGATGAACTTTCCTCAGATAGAGGAGTTGAGCCTTCAAGGTTGTCCTCCTCATTGTTATCGTCCTTATCATTATAAGGTATTCCTTTGGGGATAACTCCAACTGAAGAATTTTTCTTCGAAGAGGCTTCAGACCGCGCTTTCCTTGACATACTTCTAGTTGTCACATTAACATCTTCAGCTTGTAATTTTGAAGACTTGAAGACAGAAGCTGACTTGGTGACTCTGAGTGGAGTCATCTTGCTTTGCTTATGTGAAAAGGATAAGAGAGGTAGAAACTATCCCACCGGGCGTGCCAAAATTTATAACAATAAATTATGTATTTATTAAAATAATAAACATAAAAGAATTACAATGATATTCTGATATGGATTAAACTTGAGAATTGAGTAAACAGTTTCTAGCTATCCTCTGATTCCTCTCTTAAGTTGAGTTCTTGACTTTATCAACTTTTGGAGCCGGATCTTCGAATGAAGCTTGTCCATGCTCGAAGTTGACTTGAAGCTTTGAAATGCTTTATCCGGAGTTGTTAAGCCTTTATTTGGATCAAACTTTGACTTAAAGATTTATCGCGAAGAATGCCGTTCAATTTGGTAGAACGCCGTTGACTTCACGAATATTGCTGGATGAACTTGACTTGAAGAAACGTTGAATCTGAGGGACTCTGCACCTTAATCTCAGATTGAATGTCGTTTCTAGATTGATCTTTGAAGAATAACTTGATATGCGTAGAGATTTCGAGTTTCTTCAGAGCTCTGTGGGTTTTCAGGAATTTTAGAATATTTGGAATGAAGACTGAAGGCCCTTATTTATAGGTGTAGAAAATAACCACTTGAGAGATATTTTTCCCTTAAAAAGATATGTTGGGTATTTCTCCTTAATTAAGCCTACTGGACTAGATATGGGCCTACTTAATTTAATCAGGCCTGCTGGATTAAATACGAGCCTATTTAATTTAATTAGGCCTGCAGGATTTGACTTGAGCCTATTTAATTTATTTATGCCTGATGGATTTGATTTGTTGGACTTGTTGACTTGAGTTAGACCCACTTGACTTACATTGAGCCCACTTAACGTGAATCAAATTCATTTGACTTGGATTTGAGCTCAAATAATTATATTAATTATCAATAATTTATTTATTTATTTTAGGAATTAATTTACTTAAATTCCTTAATAAATAAATATTTAATTAATATTTAATATATTTTTCTTTGCATTTATACTTATTAGGCAATAAAATATAATTGCCTACAATTACTATGGTACACCTGCAGAGGATCAAAATCAGAATCCACAGACGACCCTCCTTCACAATGGGGCAATTGGATTTATAACGCCCAGCATATCTGCACACACCACATCGCCTAGTTTTTCCCTTATTATGTTTTGTCTCTCCCTGTGTTCCCTTCGTCCTAACAATAACCAGGTCATTAACTACATATCATAAGATTTTGTGAGTATGGGTCACATATAAGCAGACAACTAGAAATAAAATATTCAGAAAACACACCAGGCGACAGGAGGCTGACTCAGCCGTCTTACAGTGGACCACAAATTGGTCAATCTGGCCTTGTTGGCATCTATTCCGTCGGCGGATGCACTTGTCATCACGAGTTGTGCTCTGGATTTGTTTCTCTGGAAGAAGAATAAACATTTGTGGGTTCCAAAATAATAAGAAGCAGTGTGCGACCCAAACAGTCAGTTATGTGGCACTCCTTTCTCGAGAACTCTTGGAATTCGCCAAGTGAATTAAAAATAAAAAAATAATAAAACTAATCGAATTCTTAAAAAAAAGTTATAAAAGTCTGTTACAGGCAACGAGGGAGATTGACCTCGGTTATATTCATAACAATAATTATGGATGAAAAAGTCAAATTTACCAGTGTATTATTATGTGTTTTGTTTAAAATATTTAATAAATCTTTGCAGGTAATAATTTTACACTTTACTATTTTATTCTACTTTTTTCCTAACGATAATGTGTTCGTGTAGATAAAATAACACTCTTCGATTTATATTATTTTTCTATGGGCCTTAAAATGTATAAAACTATCAATGTAGGGAATGATTCTGTCAAATATTATAATGTATTCTATCAAATTATGAATTAAATGTAGGTCTCGATTTGATAGTTTTACATATATAAGGTCCATAATCGATATAAAATGCTACTATAAAATTACAGAGGGATTGATACTTTACCTGTTTTTCATGCCTTGAATTCATATATTGGCATTAATTAGATTATTGTTTACTGTACTTATAATATTTCATATAATATTTTAAAATTGTTCACAAAATAATTCATAGATATGTATTTGTACTGTTAAGTCAGCAGTGCACCAGTTTGCATGTAGTGATGGTACTGCATAACATGCATTATGTACAACTCACTATTATTATTGTGCACGTAAGCAATGCAGTGGTTAGCATAATTTGTAATATTATAATAAAAAAAAGTATCATTATTGATTGAAAATGGATTACAATAATAACATAACCGGGTGCCTGTTTGGAAATTTAATGAAATTAATTAATTGAAAGCCAATCATGTGCACCGCGCTCAATAGGCTCACCAGGCCAATCATCCTCATCTTCGTACTGGATCCTGTGTAGCAGCCACCCGAAGTCTATCCTCTGTAGGCCGTGTTGTTTGAACACTCTCATCAAAATCACGTACAATAGACATCCATTCACTCAAAAACTTGTGTGTTCAGGAGACTCCTGCTCAAAATGCGGGTTTTACAGCATGCAGAGTGCAGAACATACACGGCAGGAGTAAATGGGACATGGCGGTTCATCCCATTGAAAAAATATAAGTAATACTCCTTTAAACGGTTAAGATTACTTCTTAGATTGGTATGTCGTACAAGTATATTTTGGTGATTGTATTGGTTGCGACAGAGTAATGGACACCTGGAAGTACCTTAAACCAGATGAATGCCCGCAGACTTGACATCATGCGCTCCAGTTCAAGGGCAATGAACAGCGGGGGATAGAAGAAATGAAGATCTTCACCCATGTGGTGTACGATTTTCCTCACGATGGTCAACATCTTTCGAGTGTCAGAGAAGTACTGTTGGTAAGCGGTGTCCGATGCGCTCAAAAGGAATCCCAGAATGTAAAAACGCTCTATATCGGAGAACCATATTGGGTATTCATCGTTCTGCATGGTTATATTTTTTCGACAAGTAAACGTTAGTGAAAAAATGATGAAATCTGAGAGGGGTATTGGCAGCCGAGTTGTTGATAGTATTTATAAATTTTTTTCTGATAGAGTTTGAACATGAGGCTAAAGGTTGCGTAGATGGGGTGCAATAATTCAATGCGTCAATTCCTAATTCAGGGTGTGGAAGCGCACGACCTAAAATATGTTAACGAAATATAAAGCATCATGTTTATTACATAAATTAAGTTATTATTTAATATTATTAGATACTATAAAAAGATACAACACTACGGTTAAATGGCTACAGGTTTATACATAGATCATTCATACTGAAATTAATTATTTTATTTAATAATATTATTGTTATAATTGATCTGTAGATTAAGATATATCACAATTATTATTGATTTTTTTAACATTTACGTCGTAGCTGTGAATAAAAATAATTATTCCTCACTAAACTCAACTACATTTCCCTATATACTATCAGTTGTTTTCTAATAACTACTAATATTATAATCTGAAATTTAATATTCCCTGTAAATATTATACATGGAATGGAGTTAGATAAATGATGAGCGTTTTCTCAACACACAAAATTATCTCTAAGTATAAAGGATATCAGTTGTAGTTTCGATAGGCGACCAAGTGATTATCGAACCCAAGGGACGGATTATTATAAATTCAATTATATTCTAATCAACTAAGATTATGTTGGCAAATTGGATTTGGTTTGGTAACGAAACTAAATAACATATAATTAAATTAGCAAAGTAAATAAGCAAGCAATAGAGAAAATTCGGTTGTGATCAAGTAAGTAATTACATAGTTCTTCAGGTTATCCACTTTTACTTATTAATTTTCTTTCCATGTGTTGATGTCCAACTCTGCCTTGCAGTTTATGGACGCATCACTAAACCATGCAAGTTTACTCTATAGACACAAGCAAACAAGTGTATGACACGTGTGAATATCCTCGGAGCAAGAGATATACTTCACCCCCCTTTCTAGATACTATCATAATCAATTATTTCCCGTGCACTTAGTACTCTAACCCGATTTGATCTCCCTTTTTATGTACTATGAAGTTATAAAATTTATCCTACTTATTAACCCGAATAAGAATCAATTAACAAGTATCTATATAAGATAGTTATAATAAGACTTCGGAATCCTTTCACTTATAATTATAACATATAATCCTGCTCAGCGGTGAACGCACTCAATCAATAACCAAGAGATGTATTCAGACTCTACATAACAGTTAATGATGCACAAAACGACCGTGAGTATGAATTAAAAAAGGCACAATCTTATATAAAATAAACCACAAGTAGTGTTGTACGGAGTTTACACATGGAAATTCAATTAACTCATAAAACTTTCATAACCCTAGAACTACGGGATGGTTCTAGCCCATGATTGATCTAGGAACAATTATGGTTGATTGGAATGATCTTACTTAACTCGCCAGGCGTACCTCTCTCACGACCCCTTCAGATGATGGTAGGGTTTCGGTGGTAGATGATGACGAATGATGTGTGTGTTCTTTTTTTTCTATGAAAGCTCTTCTTTTATACTCATGGGATCTCCTTATGAGCTTAGGATGGGCCTTTACTTGAAGCATACGTCAAATTTGGTAAAAAACATCCGGAATTATCATAAATAGCAGCAGCGAAACTCCGTTCGACCAAGCCTGGATTGGTCGAGCACGGCCTTCAACTCGAGCAACTGGTCAAGCAAGCTCTCTGGACAACTTTGCATATTCTGCTCGACTAGTCTCCTCTGCTCGACCAAATCGATGTTGGTCGAGCAACTCCTCCAAGTCGAACAAACTCTCTGTATAATTTTCACATTCCGCTCGACCTCTGCTCATCTGCTCGACCAAGATGATTATGATCGAGCAGCACCTCCAAGTTGAGCTAGCTCTCCGGATGGATCTGCACACTCTGCTCGACTTGGCCTCATTGTTTGACTGAAGTGATGTTGGTCGAACAAGCTCTCGAGGTCGAACGGCACTCGAAACCTGCTTCTAAAATTGTGTCTTCCAATTTCGAGCATTTTGTACCTATTTTCCTATACAAATATGTTCAAAACAACCTTACCAACCTCCAATTCATGACTTCTCCCTAAACAATCTGATTTGTTTCAATAAAAGACTAAATCGTACTCCATTCTCGGACAAATCAGTGCCCAAAATACGTGAATTTACACTCTCATCAATAAATATTTATGTTGATTTAAATTTTTTACATATAAAATTAATGTATATTATACTTTAGTGGTTCGATCATTAAACTTAAATTCAAATTATTTATTATACATAAAATGGTTTTGTCCGAAATAGCCTTTACATGGAGCTGCGGTTGTTAGGAACTGCATACTTAAAAGGCTGAGGAATATGAATTTTGCAGTGCGTAGATCCAGTGGCTTGCTGAAGCTGCGTACCACGAATAATCCTTAGGCGCTGCAGAGATGGTTCATTCCGGTGCATAGGTGGCGGTTGGTTTCAGGTTCAAAAGTAATCACTAAAGTGTTTAGCAATCATTCAAATCAAAAGCTATATTACTTACAGCTTTAATGGGAACACACCCCTCTCTCTCCTTTGGTGAATGGGCAGACATTCTCGGGATTGCATCCCTTTGCAGTGTGAAAACCTGCTCAGCAGGTTGCCTTTAATAAAAAATATATTTTCCAGATCCAACGGCTAGAACTGAGTCAACATTGATCCAACGGTCAAAATTCACATGGATCATGTGTGAGCGTGGGTCAGCTAAATAAGTCCCTTAACTTTATATATCACTAAAAAAATAAAATTGAATGTATGTGCATGCGTTATTTGGGTATTTGTATTGGCTACGTACGTGATTTGGGTATGTGTATTGGCTTCTAATTTTTAGTATCAATATTTTTCTGCTACATTGAATTATTATAATTCACGTAGCATATATATATATATATATATATATATATATAGTATACTAAAGGAGAACTTAATTTTGATGATGTGTCATCTCCACATTTTTTCTGAATTATTTTAATTATTAATTAATATAGATAACTACATATATTTATTTAAGATTTGAAATATGATCAAATCAAAATTAATTATTAATTAAAATTTAATGAAGATAAATACATATATTTAATTAAAGATTTGAATATGAATTTATTTTAATTATTAATTAATATAGATAATTATATATATTTATTTAAGATTTGAATAAAATATGATCAAATTAAAATTAATTATTAATTAAAATTTAATGCAGATAAATACATGTAGTTAATTAAAGATTTGAATATGGATATGATCAAATCAAAATCAAATCATATTTAAAAGCAAAAAATATATATTTAATTTTTTCTTTACCTATAAATAAGACCTATTATTCATTCAATTCACACGCACAAGAATTATTATCCCGAAGCTTTCTTCAAGTTAGTATTTAATTTTTTATTAATTTTATTTAATTTTTTATTAATTAAATTTGTTATATTTTATTTTTAATTTCTTTTGATTAATCCATATTTATTTCTTTTGAATTACTTTATGCGTGATGTCCAATTTTTATAAATTATTTATTTCCTGTAATATTTTTATGATTTTGTCATTAAACTATATAGGAGTAAAAAAAAATTCTTTTAAGTTTTCTTCATGTTGTAAACCTTTTTATACGCAAATTATTCTCTTTAAGCTTTTTTTCAAATTCTAAAGAATATCTGATTTTTTATTTTTTAATTTTGTTAAATTTTGGTATAATTTTATTTTTAATTTCTTTTAACTTTTATTTTTTTATTAATATAATTTAGTTTATTTATTTTTATTTTCTTTAATTTTGTGATGATCTTTTTTAACTTTTAATTTAACTTTATTTATTCAATTTTTATGTTAATTCCATTTTTTTTAAATTTATTTTGATAAATTTTGGTATAATTTTATTTTAAAATTTTCTATTAATATAATTTAGCTTATTTATTTATATTTTCTTAAATCTTGTGATGATCTTTTTTTTTAACTTTTAAAATAACTTTTTTTTGTTGATTCCATTATTATTTTTTATTTACACATTTATCAAATTTATTTATTTTATTTCTTAAATTTATTTATTTATTTTACTTCTGTTAATTATCATATACATATATATGGATTTTGTTATTTTTTTTTAATAAATAGAAATATTAAATTAATTATTTTTATTGTTATTAATAAATGTAGAGTAGGTCTTGGATGAGATCATCTCACATATTCCCTTATATTTTAACCCACTATGGACCCGCGAAACTTCACAGGCTGTTTGGCGTTATCATTTAATTCATTCATTGTTGTTGTTGGAACTTAATTAACATTCTGCCTTTCTTTCTTTATTTTTTAATTTTTAAATATTATTTTCTTTTTTTTATTTTATTAATATTTAACATATATATACTTATTTAACAAAATAATTCTTTTATTTTTTTATTTTATGAAAAAAAAACGTAACAATTTTTTCCTCTTTTTTCACAATATTTTAAAATAATTGTTTTTTAAGTTATTAAAAGTAATAAATTTTATTTTATTATAAAAAGTATTATCACTTTCTATGATTAAATTTTTTTATTAAAAATGCTATCACCTTTTATTCATAATGAATTGTTCATATAATTATTAATTTTCATTTATTAGATATCACTTTATTAATAAAGTTATCACTTTTTATTCCTCCTCTAATTTTTCTATAAAATAATTCTATTGAATATTGTCACTTTATTATTACTCCCTCCGTCCCATAGTTAAGTTCACCGATACTGTAATTCGGAGTTTAAGAAAAATTAATTTTTGACCAACTTTATTGACTTTTTAGGGATATTGTGGTATTTTTTGGTAATAAATAAATTATAAAGTATGTTTTGTGTGTTAGGTGGGAGTGATAATTTTGAAATTAAAATAACTTTTGAGGTTTTTGGTTAATATGAAGTTTTCTTTTTTTGGTGGTGAACATAAGTGTGGAACGGACGAAAACGGAAAGTGTGAACATAAGTGTGAGATGGAGGAAGTATAAAATATCACTTTCTACTAAAATTATTATCACTTTTCATTTGTCGCACAAATTGTTTATTAAATATTTCATTGGATAATTATTACTCCCTCCGTCCCGGTTAAACTGCATTGTTTGACTGCATAAAGCTCTCATAAAAGCTACAGTAAACGGTGCAATATGGGCTGGACGGAGGGAGTACTTTTTTTTATTATACATAATTTTATTAAAAATATTATCACTTTTTATTTGTCCTATAAATTATTAATGTTTGAAATAGTTAATAGATTATCACTTTTACGTGATTACATATTGAATGAAATAGTTAATAGACTATCACTTTTACTTGATTCGATACCACTTTTTAGTAAACTAATCATCACTTTTATATGTGCAATGAATGTTTAAAAATTGTTTAGTAGAATAGCTATCACTTTTTCTTTATTAAGTATAACTTTTTATTAAAAATATTATCATCTCTTATTTATCTTATAAAAAATTTGCGCATTTTCTTTTTCAATGAATAGTTATCACTTTACCTCAATTCAATTAAAAAAAAGGATAGGTCTTGCGTGAGACCGTGTTACGTGAGATAATTTTTTACTTTTTAAAATAGTTATTGATTAGCCATAACTTGTAGTCGGGTTGACCAATTCAAGAATTTATCAAACCATAGGGAGGTCGATGCTAGCACTTAAGCGATATCACGTTTATCACGATTTTATAGAGACGAATCATAGATGGATGGTTTGGGTAACAAGTAATTAAATGAAAGTAGACAAGCAATAATCAAAAGACAAGATAAAAATGATGAATGAGTGGTTTTCCAAATTAAGTGGAAGTGAGATTAACAACACTAATGAAGTAGTAACTTATGGATTCATGCATTAAACTCATATGTATCAAGGGTTAAGACTAAGGGCCAACACTTATACCACCTAAACTTCCTCTCGAAATGAATAGGATGTAGATTATTTACACAATCTCAAAATAGCTCAAAGGTTGGTTCTAAATTAAACTATTCCAACTAGGTACTAAGTTCAATTATAGAATCCCTTCATATAATCAATTGACTTCTCAATCTAACTAATCACATGTTCCATCAAAGGGTTCTAAATAATAAAGGACTTCTCAATCACTTTACCATTTATAATGCACATGAGGTGTTTGATGAAATGATTCACTTGACTATCCTAAGCACATAATTGATTTCTCAATCTAATCATATAATTAGAACAATCAAACACACAAAACATCATAGATCTCAAGATATATAAGCACCAATGATAGAAAATCAAATATCCCCATCAACATATGAATTTAATTACATAGATCCACAAATTAACCAACAACCTTCATGTTGCTAATCTCACAAGGGAGATTAGCCTACAATCTTCATAAGATCCATAACATAGACATTATAATTCTTACAAATCATGATAAACTAAAGGATTAACACAAAATTGGAATGAAAACTCCCTTGGAAATGGATCCAATTGAATCTCCCTTCTTCCTTTGGTGATCACCCAAGCTTCCTTGCTTCTTCACTTGATTTGGATGGAGGAAATTATGGAGAGATGATGTAGATCTCAAAATGGATGAATGGGATGGAGAATATGGTGTGAAATCAAAGGAATGGTGTGTGAGGTGTGTGGGAACAGTAGAATTTTGGATCTCCCTCAAAATATTGAAGTGTTGGGTATTTATACCCCATGGAGACCTTCTAGAAGAATTGTAAAAAAATATCCTGTTCTGGTGCCGACACGAGTCGTGCTACGTAGCACGGGTCGTGTCGTGTCAGGGCATGCGGCACACGAGTCGTTCTGCGTCGCACGGCCAAAGGGTGGCCGTGTTGAATGCCTAGACGTCGCCGCACTGCCTCCGCTTACAGGCCCGTGTCTGGTACACGGGTCGTGCTCCGCAACACGGGTCGTGCTCCACAACACGACCAAGTGGTGGTCGTGTTGGATAAATAGATGCCGCCGCACGACCATTCTGGACAGGCCCGTGTCTAGCACACGGGCCGTTTGCTGCAACACGAGCCGTGTTGCCAGCACGGCCGGCCGTGTTCTTGCACCTTTGTTTCTTCTTCTTTGTTTGATCTTCCGTCTTCATTTTTACTCCATTTTCACCTGTTATATATATGTTTAAGATCATTCTCACACATTCCTATGAAAACACATAACACCACCAAAATACACGAAAATACGGATAAAACAATACGCAAAATACACTCAAAAAGGCACTAAAATCTAGGTGAAAATAACGACAATCACACCCCCAAACTTAAAGTATTGTTCGTCCCCGAACAATGAAAATGATAGACCGAGGGAGAAGTTTCCACCTAGTAAAAAAAAAAAAACTAAACGAACACAAGTAATAACATATCATTAGCACCAAGAATTTCAAATCATGCTAAGCTAACCTACAACATTAGATTCATGATAAGAGAAATTAACAAGTTCAATCAAAAGAGAATAAAGAGCAATATAGTCCTTTTAGTCTAAACCTCACATAAGTTTATCAATTGCACTCGACACTCTTTAAATAAGGTAAATCAACACTCATCAATCAATTGGCTCGACTCACCATACACTTGCTCGTAGACTCTATTCACAAACCACCAAAATTTTAATCAATGATCAAAAAGGTCTTTAATTAAGGATGTAGTGATAGGCTCTTTGGTAGGGTAGGAAGAATATAGGTAAAAGTGACTAAACGAGTGTAAGTAATCGAAGAGGTAGCTACTTTCTTCCATCCCTTCACATTCTTTTTCTTCCTTTCTTTTCTTTATTGATCAAAAGCACTAATCATCACTTCCTTTGATTTCTTGAGCTTCTTATAGATTCATGCCTCTTCTCTTTGATTCTTAAGTACTTGAGCATATTATTGTTGCTTTGCTCATTTTCTTGTTTTGAAATTTGCATGTCCATTCTTTCTTATGCTCTTTTCATCATTTTTCTTACTTATTTACCATTTCCTCTTTCACTTTTGTTATCTCATCACACATTTCTAGCCACCATCTTCTTTATTACTCATACTAAAGGTATATATCTTAGGCTCATGTGGGTAATTAAAGCTTGTAATGTGCTATCTTCACAATAAATAGGCTTATAGGCTCAAAGTGGTTGACTAGGGATGATTTTAAAGGTAAGGAAATATTTGGCAATGACTATACATGACAAGGATGGCCTTAAATCATTTCATCGATCTCCATCAATCGGATTCATTCATCGATCTCCATCAATCGGATTCATTCCTAAAGTCTTTGAGCAAGTATTTAGTTTATCAAAACTCAACCAATCCACTCATGAAAAGATACCATGTATACATGGTCGAGGCTCAAATTCTCACAAGTTTATGCTCGACTTAAAAGGACTTATTACAACTTATTCATCTTTTAATTGAATTAGTTAAGTAAAACATATCACAATTCGAAAGTGTAGAGTTCCTTAATCATAATTCGACCTCACTTATCACCATAATGCATCATCACTCATATTCAAAACGACTCACAATCTCCCAAACAAACCACCAAATCAAACCTAGACACAAACACAAATAAACCAAAGAAACAACAAAACGACAAAAGCAAAAACACAAAGATAACAATAAAAGAAAAGACACAAAGAAAATTCACCCCATCCATAATCAATACACAACAAAAATCATCTTAATCCTTAATTGAAATAAAAGTACGAAATTAAACATCCCAAAACAAAACAATACGAAGTCTCAAATCCAACACAAATTAAATCATTAAAGACGATGAACTAATGAAGTGTCGAGCACCAAAAGTACTCCCTTAGTTATCCGGAGGCAGAGGGGGTTGATTATGCCATGATCCCCAAGGAGTATAAGCACGAGGTATGGTAGGGAATTGGAAATTGAACATCCTTGTGATCATCTCCTCCATGTTGTTCGAGCGTGATCGTGAATTCTATTCATAGTACTCCCTACAACGCTGCCCTTCATGGATCTCCCTTATCATTGCACCCTGCCTCTGCTGCTCCTCTCGGAACTCTCTCATCTCATCTCCAAGCGCCTGCTGTGTCTGCCTGATCTCCATGAGTTCGTTCTCCAGAAGATTCCATCTAGCATTCCCCTCTCTTGGTCCATCACCTTCCTCTTGTTCTTCTCCTTCTTGCTCAAATGCTGGAGGCTCTGGTGCATGCTCTTCAAATTCCACTTGATGATGTTGCTCTTCCTCCCCTACATCCATGTCCACCGGCTCAGCTCTCAGATTCCTTAGCTCAGGATTTTCATCTACTCTCATCTGCTGGAGCACTGCTTCCACTCCATCTCTATTCTCTCTGTAGAAAGCTCTCACGACTGCTGAGTGGTTAGGACTTGCCATTGCTAGATTCTGATGCTTTCTTCGTCCTTGCAGTGTGGTGAGCTCAGGAGCAGGTAGAGGGAATGGAGCTCCCTTATCTTGCTTCAAGCAATACATATTTCCTATGAATGATAGGAACTCCATCCTTATGAGTTGATTGTACGTGAGCCCTTCACTAATCATCGAGTGTTGCATCCCTCTAAGGTTGATGCCTAACCCTTGAGCAATCATTGTCACCATTCCTCCAATCATAATCCCTCTAGTGTTCTCTCTCTTAGCCACTCTCTCTAAATGCTGAACGAAGTGAGCTGCAATGTTCACTGTGAACTCCTTGAACATACTGTACATGATGTACAACTGCTTCTCCCCAACAGCTCCACTCTCGAACCGACCTAGAATAGTATTTGATACTATCTTCTCAAGGTACCTCATGACTGGGTTCCTTATGGCTGTCCCTTTAGACGAACTTGGAATGTACTCTGGAGGTTCAGTCCCATCCTCAACCAATTTTCTCCACCACGTCTGTTGATTGAAACCCCCTTGTGGTAGGAAGTTCTGATGGCCTCTCATGATTGGGCACCCAAAAAATCTATTCAGCTCATTCACAGGTATCTTCTCCCACATCTCATTATTTAACTGAAACGTGATAGCAATAGGAAACTTGTTCCTATCTCTGTGAACCTCCAAGGTGCTCATGAACTCGGCTGTAAGGTGGAGATAAGTGGGAGGTCTCTTATCTAAAAACTCCTTCATTTCCACTCGACGGAATAGAGTCCTCAGATCACCTTCTATTCCAAGGCCTTCCATGGTTGCTTGATCTTGGAATCGAGTTGCCCTAATCTTTGGGATTATGTACTCCCATCTCAATGCGTACTTCTCCCATTCCATGAACTCTACTCCAAAATTCTCAGGGTGTTGGTCTTTCATTAGCAGTTTGGCATCAAGGTTGGACAGTTCCATATTTGACTCAATGAAAATGAAGTCCTCATTGCGTTTCCTCACTCTTCTTTCAGCCATCTTGAATTCTATTGAACAAAATGTAGGGGATTGTTGTTTATGCTTTGAAGTTCACCTTCTACACTCACAATCTTACCACTCTTTGGTGTTTAGAGGATGATTGGTGGGGTTTCGACTGGATATTCACAGTGGGAATGAGTTTTTAGCCTTCGAGCTGTGTCCAGAATTCTGCCTTTTAAAACGTTTCTTCGGACCCGACACGAGTCGTGTCACGCAACACGGCCATAAGGTGCCCGTGTTGCGTGTTCTGATGCTCCCGCACGGCCAAAGCGTACAGGGCTGTGTCGGCTACACGACTCGAGTCTCGTGCTTGGACACGACCCGTGTCATGCAACACGACCAAATCCTGCTCGTGTTGGGCTAACTGATGTCGCCACACGGCCAAAGCTAACAGGGCCGTGTCGGCGACACGAGGCGTGTCACTGCTCCCCTGAATCTTCCACTTTTCATCTTCAACTCTTGTCTTTCCTTGTTTCCATGCTTCCAAAACTCTCTATTCCTGCTCGCACTTCATCAACATCATTAGTTCAATCATAATATCAAAACAAAAGGACTATCAACTTCAACACCGCCAAAATGAACCAAAACTAAACCGAACTTATGAGAAAATTTCAATTTGGCTCAAAAACACACGAATGCATGTCAACATAGAATATAACATATCGTATCACATCATATCCCCCCAAACTTGAAGTGAAACAAGAGTTTCAAAGAAAGTTTGCAAAAAGTGGTACGATATACCGTTCACATCAATGACACACACTTAGAATGTTTAAGAAATTTTCTCCTCATAAGCACAATCCACCTACAAAACCAAAAGAAAGCACAACAAGAAAAGAAATATATACAAACCTAAACTACTAAAAGGATACGGATCTCAAGAAGAGAAGGTGTCAACATATACCAACTCCCTTTGAGAGAGAGAATGGTAATGCTTAACCCTGACCATTGACAATAAAAGAATTCCCATCCGATCCCTCAAGCATTAAAGATCCATTTTCTCTAACTTCAATCACCTCATATGGACCGGTCCATTTTGAACGAAGCTTTCCGGGAAACAGTTTCAATCTAGAATTGAATAAAAGCACTCTATCCCCCGGTATAAACTCCTTTGCTTTGATTCTTTCATCATGCCATCGTTTCAGCTTCTCCTTGACAATTTGTGAGTTTGAATATGCTTCCTCACGAAATTCCTCAAGCTCAATCAATTGAAGACATCTTTTCTTTCCCGATTCTTTCTCCTCAAGATTCAACTTCCTCAATGCCCATAAAGCCTTGTGTTCAATTTCAACCGGAAGATGACATGCTTTCCCATAGACAAGTTTATACGGAGAAAGACCAAGAGCGGTCTTGTACGCCGTTCGATAAGCCCAAAGTTCATCATCTAGCTTAGAAGACCAATCCTTCCTATTCCCCTTGACTGTCTTCTCAAGTACAAGTTTCACTTGCCTATTGGATACCTCCGCCAAACCATTTGTTTGCGGATGATAAGGTGTTGACACCTTGTGCTTCACTCCATAGCCTATCAAGAGCTTCTCAATGATCTTGTTTATGAAATGAGTCCCTTGATCGCTAATGATCGCCTTTGGTACTCCAAACCTTGCAAAAATGTTCTTCTTCAAGAAAGCCTTGACAACTAGAGCATAATTTGTTCTTGTAGGAATTGCTTCTACCCATTTAGACAAATAGTCTACCGCAAGCAAAATGTAAAGAAAACCATTAGAAGGCGGAAATGGTCCCATGAAGTCCATCCCCCAAACGTCAAACACTTCAACTTCAAAGATGTTCTTCATAGGCATTTCATCTCTTTGTCCAATACTTCCAATTCTTTGGCATCTATCACACTCCTTGACGTATTCTTTGCAATCCTTGAACAATGTTGGCCAAAACAATCCCGACTGTAAGATTTTAGCTCCCGTCTTTTGAAACCCAAAGTGTCCTCCACATGGTAAACTATGGCACATCTCCATGACACTTACTTTTTCTTCCTCCGGAATACACCTCCGTATGATACCATCCGAACAATGCTTAAACAACAAAGGATCATCCCAAAAATATTCTTTAACATCATGGTAGAACTTTTTCCTTTTTGACTCGGTGAGATGGTCCGGCTTGATACCACACGCTAAGTAGTTTACCAAATCCGCGTACCACGGTCTTCCGGTCTCACACAAAGTGTACATCCGATGAAAATCCACTTGAAGTATTTCTTCATCCGGGAACATATCATTTATGAGCTCCATGGTTCCTTTTTCATCAACATTCTCCAATCGTGATAAGTGGTCGGCTATGACATTTTCGACTCCCTTCTTATCACGTATCTCCACATCAAACTCCTGCAACAAAAGAACCCAACGTATTAGTCTTGGTTTAACATCCTTTTTACTCATCAAATACCTAATGGCAGCATGATCCGTATAGACAATGGTTTTCGTGCCAACTAAGTATGGACGAAATTTTTCAAAAGCATAGACTACGGAAAGAAACTCCTTTTCCGTTGTGGTGTAATTCTTTTGATTGGCATTGAACGTCTTTGATGCATAATAGATAGCTCGAAATTTCTTCTCTCGCACTTGTCCAAGCACTACTCCCAAAGCACTATCACTTGCATCACAATGGAGTTCAAAGGGCTTGCTCCAATCGGGAGAGACAAGGATTGGTGAAGAAATCAAAGCTTCCTTTAACACCCTAAAAGCATCAAGACATTCATCATTAAATTCAAATGGAGTATCTTTCTCAAGCAATTTACACAAAGATTTGGCAATATTAGAAAAATTCTTTATAAAACGTCGATAGAATCCGGCGTGACCAAGAAACGATCTAACCCCTTTTCCGTTTTTAGGAGGGGGAAGATGTTCAATGGCTACAACCTTCGCTCTATCAACTCTCAAACCTTTTTCGGAGATATGATGACCAAGTACGATACCCTCTTGAACCATAAAATGACATTTTTCCCAATTCAAGATGAGGTTCGTATCTTGACATCGCTGCAAGACCATGGACAAATTAGTTAAGCATATATCAAATGAAGATCCAAACACGGAGAAATCATCCATAAAAACTTCCATCACATTTTCAATCAATCCTCCAAAAATAGCCATCATACAACGTTGAAAGGTGGCGGACGCATTGCATAACCCAAAAGGCAATTTATAGAAAGCGAATGTGCCATACGGACAAGTAAAAGTTGTTTTCTCTTGATCCTCGGGGGCTATCATGATTTGGTTATACCCCGAGTAACCATCTAGAAAACAATAATACTTGTATCCCGCCAACCTATCAAGCATTTGATCAATAAAAGGCAAAGGGAAATGATCCTTATGAGTATTGTCATTAAGTTTTCTATAATCACAACAAACTCTCCACCCCGTTTTCACCCTTGTTGCAAGTTCTTCATCAAATTCCGTTTTAACAATGGTTAACCCTCCTTTCTTAGCCACAACATGCAAAGGACTTACATGAGGGCTATCACTAATGGCATAAACAATTTTAGCATCCAACCACTTTAAAACTTCTTTTCTAACAACTTCTTGCATAATAGAATTTAAACGCCTTTGAGGTTGTATACATGATTTGTTCTCATCAATCAACCTTATGTGATGCATGCAAATTGTGGGACTAATTCCCTTCAAATCATCCAAACTCCACCCTATAGCACTCTTATGATCTCTAAGTACTCTCAACAATTCATCAAGTTCTAAAGGAGAAAGGGATGATGATACAATTACCGAAAATATCTTCTCGTCCCCCAAATATGCATACCTAAGGTGATTGGGTAGAGGCTTCAATTCCTCCTTTCCTTTATCAACCTTTGACTCTTCATTCTCTATCTCTAATGGAAGATATTCCCTCTTTCCATAGTATGCCAACTTTGCTTCATCCTCTTGCATTTCCCTACAAGCATTCAATTCATGTAAACAATCATTAATATCCTCATCTTCTAAACAATGAAAAGAATGATTAGAGTTTAAAGATAAAGTAAGAGAATGGCTTATGCTCATTTCAAGAGGATCTTTAGCTAAGATGAATGGTAGATTCTCTTCAACAACTTCATCAATCATGTCTATCCTTCTACATTCTTCTTTCTCATTTGGATATCTCATAGCACTCTTCAAAGAGAAAACCACCTCTTCCTCATTTACTCTCAACTTCAACTCCCCTTTTTGTACATCAATTAAAGCTCTTCCCGTTGCTAAAAATGGACGCCCCAATATCAATGGAACATTTGCATCCTCGTCCATATCAAGCACTACAAAATCAACCGGGAATATAAACTTTCCAACCTTCACTAACACATCCTCCACTATTCCTCTAGGGTAGGTTAAAGACCTATCCGCTAGTTGCAATGTAACGGATGTAGGTTTCACTTCCCCTATACCAAGTTTCTTGAAAATGGACATAGGCATCAAGTTAATACTTGCCCCAAGATCACAAAGAGCTTTATGAACCTCACTCTTGCCCATTTCACATGTAATAACAAAACTCCCCAGATCTTTGAGCTTTGGAGGCAACTTCCTTTGAATTATTGCACTACATTCCTCCGTCAAGTTGACGGTCTCATTCTCTATCAAGCTCCTCTTCCTTGACATGATGTCCTTCAAAAACTTCGCATAGTGAGGCATTTGTTTCAAGGCATCCGCAAAGGGTATATTAATGTGGATTTTCTTGAAAATTTCCAAAAACTTTGCAAACTTTTCATCCAAGCCTTTTTTCAAAAATCAATGTGGAAAAGGAATAGGTACTTGTGTTTTTGGAATCCCCCAACTATCCCTTTCCACTTCGATTTCCTCCTCCTTTTTTTGCATTACCTTGGTTCTTTCCCATTTCTTTTCAACAACCTTGTTATCATTCACTTCCGGTTCCTCATTCAATTTATCCTCAACTTCACTTTCAACATCGACTTCTTCTTCAACCAAGGTTTTCTCCATCTCATTCTCTTCCACCTTATCATCTTCCAATGGCATAGATGGTCCATCATAATTTGTTCCACTCCTCAAGGTAATTGCCTTGCATTGTTCCTTTGGATTTACAATGGTAGTGGAAGGAAATTTCCCTTTCTTATTAGCACTCGTTGAGCTCGCCATTTGACCAAATGAATACTCCAAGGCTTTGAGTCTTCTATCATTGTTTTCCTCCATGGCTCTTAATCGTCTTTCATTTACTTCCTCAAAAGCCTTGAATTTTCTTTCAATTACTTCCTCTTGATTTTTGTTGGAAGCAATCAATTTTTCAAGAAGTTCATCGGTAGTCGCCTTCCCTTCATTATTTGGCGCTTTAGCTCCCGGATGATACCCCGGAGGATAAGCAACCACATTATTTGGGTTTGCATAAGAAAAATTATCTTGCCTCCTTGGTTGTTGTGGATAAGAACTTCCGCTTCCTTGGCTAGTGAACCCTCCTTGCCTTGGTTGATGTTGTGAATGTGAACTTCCACTACTTTGAGCGTTGAATCCCCCTTGCCTTTGTGGATAACTTCCTTGATTTTGATTGAAATTACCTTGGTAATTGTTTTGATAATTACCTTGATAATTTCTTCCTTGCATATAAGACACATCCTCAACGCGTGGCATAGAGTTGGTCCATTGTTCACCATTCACAGCATTCGGAGGTAGCACACCTTGCTCGACTTGTAGCCCCTCAACCATATTCACTCCTTGATTGTTCATACTTTGATTCAAGCTCATTTGTTTAACAACTTCCGCCACTATCTTTTCCATGCTTGGCATACTTGGTTCAACACTTACACTCTTCACACTAAACTGTTGTCCTTTATCATAGCTTTCAAAACCATAGCTTCCACTAACTCTCTCCGATGGCCATTGATAAACATTTGTAGCAATCTCATCAAAAATTCGAATAGCCCTTTCCGGAGTTACACCTAGTACGGATTCTCCTACCAAGGCATCAACAAGCACTCTTTGTCCGTTCACAAGTCCTTGATAGAAAAATCCAACTTGTTGATTCTCCGGGAAACCATGTTGTGGACACTTGCGTAGCATTTCTTTGAACCTTTCCCACGCTTCATAAAAGCTCTCTTGAGTCATTTGCTTGAATTGCATGATCAAGCTCTTCATTTGAAGTGTCTTTGACGGTGGGAAGTACTTGTTTAAAAACAATTGTGCTAGCTCGTCCCAAGTGTTGCACGTACCGGGAGTAATGGTGGAGAGCCATGTTCTTGCTCTATCCCTCAAGGAGAATGGGAATAACCTCATCTTTATGCAATCCTCGCTCACTCCGTTCATTTTCACGGTGTTGGCAATCTCCACAAACTGAGCTAGATGAGCGTTAGGATCTTCATTCGGAGCTCCACCAAACTGTTGCTCTCTCACCAATGAAATCTAGCCCATTTTAAACTCAAAATTGTTGGCATGAATTGGTGGTCCCATCATTTGTGGAATTGCCCTTGGCATGAAGAAGTCCCGTATCACCCTTTGATCATTTTGAACTCCATGTTGAACCGGAGGTGGAGGTGGTGGCACATAAGCATGTTGTGGAGGAGGATAAGGTTGTTGAAAACCTTGTTGAATCATCGCTTGTTGCACAAGTTGTTGAATATAAGCTTGATTGTTTATAGCTCCATGATTTTGATAGGCTTTTTGAGGAGGATTCTCATTGAATTGATGTGCGTTGTCATGCACGTTCATATTGTGTCCTCCTTTCCCATCATGCTCTATCCCAACACGATTGTCACCTTGAAAATTCTCCATTGAATTACTAGTTTTGGTTTTGTTCTCTCTTCTCTTTCTCCTCAAAGTGTTTTCAAGCTCTAGATCAATTGGTTCGACTTGCTTCCCTTTTGACCTCGTTTGCATACACCTTCAAGACAAGAGAAATTAGAACAAATTTTCACAAAGCAAATACAAGAAATAAATAAAAGAAAAAAAAATGTCTCTAGTAAGATCGCTCTAAACGTTCCTTCTTTTAGCTACTAGCAACCGTTACCTCCCCGGCAACGGCGCCATTTGATTAGCCATAACTTGTAGTCGGGTTGACCAATTCAAGAATTTATCGAACTACAGGGAGGTCGATGTTAGCACTTAAGCGATATCACGTTTATCACGATTTTATAGAGACGAATCATAGATGGATGGTTTGGGTAACAAGTAATTAAATGAAAGTAGACAAGCAATAATCAAATGACAAGATAAAAATGATGAATGAGTGGTTTTCCAAATTAAGTGGAAGTGAGATTAACAACACTAATGAAGTAGTAACTTATGGATTCATGCATTAAACTCATATGTATCAAGGGTTAAGACTAAGGGCCAACACTTATACCACCTAAACTTCCTCTCGAAATGAATAGGATGTAGATTATTTACACAATCTCAAAATAGCTCAAAGGTTGGTTCTAAATTAAACTATTCCAACTAGGTACTAAGTTCAATTATAGAATCCCTTCATATAATCAATTGACTTCTCAATCTAACTAATCACATGTTCCATCAAAGGGTTCTAAATAATAAAGGACTTCTCAATCACTTTACCATTTATAATGCACATGAGGTGTTTGATGAAATGATTCACTTGACTATCCTAAGCACATAATTGATTTCTCAATCTAATCATATAATTAGAACAATCAAACACACAAAACATCATAGATCTCAAGATATATAAGCACCAATGATAGAAAATCAAATATCCCCATCAACATATAAATTTAATTACATAGATCCACAAATTAACCAACAACCTTCATGTTGCTAATCTCACAAGGGAGATTAGCCTACAATCTTCATAAGATCCATAACATAGACATTATAATTCTTACAAATCATGATAAACTAAAGGATTAACACAAAATTGGAATGAAAACTCCCTTGGAAATGGATCCAATTGAATCTTCCTTCTTCCTTTGGTGATCACCCAAGCTTCCTTGCTTCTTCACTTGATTTGGATGGAGGAAATTATGGAGAGATGATGTAGATCTCAAAATGGATGAATGGGATGGAGAATATGGTGTGAAATCAAAGGAATGGTGTGTGAGGTGTGTGGGAACAGTAGAATTTCGGATCTCCCTCAAAATATTAAAGTGTTGGGTATTTTTACCCCATGGAGACCTTCTAGAAGAATTGTAAAAAAATATCCTGTTCTGGTGCCGACACGAGTCGTGCTACGTAGCATGGGTCGTGTCGTGTCAGGGCATGCGGCACACGAGTCGTTCTGCGTCGCACGGCCAAAGGGTGGCCGTGGTGAATGCCTAGACGTCGCCGCACGGCCTCCGCTTACAGGCCCGTGTCTGGTACACGGGTCGTGCTCCGCAACACGGGTCGTGCTCCACAACACGACCAAGTGGTGGTCATGTTGGATAAATAGATGCCGCCGCACGACCGTTCTGGACAGGCCCGTGTCTAGCACACGGGCCGTTTGCTGCAACACGAGCCGTGTTGCCAGCACGGCCGACCGTGTTCTTGCACCTTTGTTTCTTCTTCTTTGTTTGATCTTCAGTCTTCATTTTTACTCCATTTTCACCTGTTATATATATGTTTAAGATCACTCTCACACATTCCTATGAAAACACATAACACCACCAAAATACATGAAAATACGGATAAAACAATACGCAAAATACACTCAAAAAGGCACTAAAATCTAGGTGAAAATAACGACAATAAGTTATCATTTTCGCTATAAATCATTATCACTTTCACTATAAAATGTTATCACTTTTTACTATACTATAAATTGTTCATGCAAAGAACATTATCACTTTTCATTAATTTATTATCACTTTCCTTCATAAAAGTTATCACTTTCTGACCGTCTCACGCAAAGACTTACGTGATATGGTCTCACAGAAGTATTTGCTTTAAAAAAAAGGTTTAATTTTAATTTAAAAAAAAAAATAAATTATTAAATTGAAATCAAATTAAATAATAATAACAAAATTTAATTTATGAGAATATAAATAATTTAACTAATTTTATATTTTTTTTCTATGATAAAGACTTGTATGAGAATATCTCACGTAAGGACTTAGGTGAGACAGACGGACAGAAAGTGATAAATTTTAGGAAAAATTAATTTTTTTCGTCCGCTAACTTCGCCCAGTTTTGAATTTAGTCCATAAGTTTTCCACTTTCTGAAAATAGTCCATTATATTTGCAAAATTTTGAAATCGTCCATTATATTTGAAAATTTTGAAAATGGTCTGTCATGTTTACTAAGTACAACAAAATCATCTGTTTCAACAGGTTATTAGCAGGTTATTCTAAAAAAGAAAAATATTAAATATATATATATATATATATATATTATTTTAAAAAAATAGTCCCGACTAAGAATTTATATTATATCAATATTTAGTCAAATTTGCTCCAACTTTAGTAATGAGATTAATATTATTTGTTTGGAATATAGAAGTGAAAAATAAAAAGTGAGATAAAATTGACTAAATAAAAATATGATATAGGTTGGGATGGAAATATTCAAATGACCTGCTAATTACCTACCATAGCAGGTCAAAGGACCAAAATATTGAATTTTATAAAGTTAATGGACTAATTTTAAAAATGTTATAAAGTTAGCGGACTAATTTCAAAATTGAAAAAGTTAATGGACTAATTTCAAAATGAGTGAAAGTTAGTGGACGAAAAAATCTATTTTCCCTAACTTTTATAATGAAAAGTGATGCTAAATTAATGAAAAATGATAATGCTATTTCATGAGCAGTTTATAGTATAAAAAGTAATAACATAACATTTTATAACAAAGTGATAATATTTTATAGCGAAAACGATAATTATTTTAAAAAGTGTAAAATAGTGTCATGCAAGAACTATCTTTCTGTAATTGAATGGAGTAAAAGCAAAATAAAAAAAAAATTGTATTTGAAAAGAGAAAAAAATAAAGTAAAATGCTTCTCCTCAAGTCGACCCGGGACTGACACCATAACATGTATAACGACCGTCCCAGAATGGCAATATCCATAAAGCACTTGCAAGTTGACAATTTATATTTAAGACGTTCAGAAGGCGGTCAATTTGAATCTAAAAAAGATTCGTCTCACGGAATGAGATCCGTGAGATGGTCTCGCACAAGTCTTTACCATAATTTAAAAATATTTTTACTTGAAGAAATATATAAAACTTAAAACAAATAATATATTTTTACCGTTCATCACTAACGTATCTATTTTGTCATTTCGGTTCGTCCATTTTTAAAGTATCTATTTTTCTTTTTTAGTAAAAGGGTCCACACATGGTTATTTGGCGTTTTCTCAATACACAATTTTAATTCCCAAGTATGAAGGATTCAATTATTGCTTAGATAAGCGACCAAGTTATATTATCGAACCTAAAGGACAGTTGGTTATCAACTTACTATTATCTAATCTAAGAGAAACTATTGTTGGCAATTTAATTGGAGAATAGTTGTTAAACTAATGAACAAATAATAAAATAGCAAATAAAATAGAGACAGTAGAGATAAACGAGAGTTGCTCAAGTGAGAGTATAGGTAGCTCTTCGGGCCTTCCAGTTTCAGTAATTAATCTCCCTTCCATGTGTCAATATCCGACTCTACCTTGTGGAATATAGACGCATCACTAAGCCATGCAAATCTACTCTATAGACACAAGCAGATAATCGTGTAATACGTGTGAATTACCTCAGAGCAATGGACATAATTACACCCTCTTTCTAGTTACTATCAGTATCAATTATTTTCCATGTACTAAGTACTCTAACCCGATATAATCTCCCTTATAGGTACTATATAATTATCCTCTTTATCCTACTTACTAACCAGAATTCAGTTCAATTAATAAATATTCATATAAGATTATTCTAATGAAACTTCGGAGTCCCCTCACTTAGAATCATAATATGTAATCCTGCTCAACAGTAAACGCACTCAATCAATAACAAAGATATGTATTCAGACTCTACATAACAGTTAATGATGCATAAAACGACTCTGAGTATGAATTAATAAAGCATAATCTTATATAAAATAATCCACAAGTAGTGTTGTAGGGAGTATACACAAGGAAGCTCAATTAACTAGATAAAAACCTTCATAACCTTAGAACTACCAAAGCGGTTCTAACCCATGACGCTTCAAAGAACGTTCATGGTGTTTGGATAGATCTTACCCATAGTCTTGAAAATTACAAGAAAGATTAAGTTACGAAGTAAATCCTAGATGTTGGCGCCGTCGCTTCTCTCTCCGTCTTGAATCTTCACTTGGTTCTCACTTGATTCGCTGCACGAATCTCTCTCTATAGCTCCTGCGGATGGAGTTAGGGTTTGGATGTGGTGTAGGATGGATGTGGAATCTAACTCTCTTTTTGGTATGATCTGCACCCCATACATGTAACTTCTCCTCAAGAACCTTTACTGGGCTTTTCCGTAGAAAATACGCATATGCATGCACTGGAGGTGAAAATATCGATGTTTCAGAGCTGATGTGTCGCTGTTCGACCAGACTTGGCTTGATCGAATGGGACCCTCTTGGTCGAACGGTAGGTCTGTAAGTTGAAACTCGTCTTCACATTCGTTATTCGACTTGACCTCCATAGTTCGACCAGACATCGCTTGGTTGAACGAATCATCCTTGATCAAATGACCACTCTGTAAGTTGAAACGCCCCAGTTCGACTTCTCCTCTGTTGTTCGACTTGGCTGAGCTTTGTCAAACATAAATACTCTGGTCGAATTGCATCTCGAAAACGTATTTTCCAATTTCGAGCACTTTCGACCTATTTTCCATTACAAATATGCGTAGCCTCAGTAGCATCTGATTCGTGACTTTCCCATAAACATTCCGATTTGTCTTGATAATAGACTAAACTATACTCAATTTCTAAACAAATTCGAGCTCAAAATACGTTAATTATCACTCTCATCAAAGCTCCAAACTTATATGTTGCTCGTCCTGAGGTAACAAAATCAAAACAAGGCAAGAAAGTGTAATCACGAGATCCTTATAACAAGAACAACCTATTCTAACACATGAAATTATATCAATTCAAAACATGCCTTCATCCATCATACCTTTTATCCATGCAAAAATAGCAATCAACCACAATACTTTTACGAGTGCAAAATCATATAGCTTACTAAGTAAGTATTTACTCTCACGCTCAAGTGTAAAAGATGTACACTTTAAAGGGTTAGTATATACACTCAAAATCAATTCATACATTCCGTAACCATAAGCTTGACAAAGGTCTCAAAAATCAATTCATAGTTGTTTCAATACTAGGATCACAAAGGACTTGTTCTTTAGGTTGTAATGTTGGGTCTTTGGTAAAGGTAGGAGAATATAGATAAAGTGGCTAACTTCACTAGTAGAGAATTACCTTGGAGAGTTACTTTTCATCAAACAACATTAATACTTCTTCTCCTTCATCATTCTCATGATCTTTTCAATACTTCTTCTCCTGCTTCACTTGGAATCAACATTTTTCTTCTTCTTCAAAGTACAAGGGCACCAATTTCGAGCACTACCCTTTTAAGCAATCGGGGTACCGGTTTCAAGCACTACCCCTTCACAAGATTTAACCACTTTTTTATTTTCTTCACTACACAAACTTTCCTTCCCTTTTCTTTTTCATATTCTAGCTAGCAATTTATTCACCTTAACTCTCTACTAGTGAATAAGGTATTCCAAAGCTTAAGTATAGGTAAATAAGGGTTTTTATCATAGGCTTGCCAAAGAAATACTTAATAGGCTCAACGGGGCTTCCAATGACATAAACTATAAGGTAAGATAAAATTTGGCTAAGTGACTCAGTTTAAACAATAATGGCCTAAGATCATGTCCTAATATCTATTAATCATGAATTTCAAACAAGACTCCAAGTCAAGTTCTAGAATATGAACATATGAATGATACTCACAAGAATAAACTATCATGCATTGATATTACATGATTAAAAAGGCTCAAACTCTCACATGGGTAATAGATTCCTAAACACTCTTCAAAGCATGTAATCAACATCAACCTCTACATAAACTACAAGTAATAACAGTACATGCCTATCATTAATAAAATCAACATGCATAAAAAACAAGTGCACATGCATAATCAAGAAGCATCATACTATCCAAATCAATCCGATCAAACACCCAAATTAAACAGATTCAATGTATCCATCATCCATCAATATTAAGTACAAACCACTCACACATGAATCTCATACAAATACTCAACCACCCACAACATACTCAACCTGTAAAGTGAAAAAAAGAATGGAGATGAGAAGAAACGAACAAAGATAGAACCTAACACCATGACTCCTCCAGAGCATCATCACTATCATCATTATCGTTGCGCCAATCGTCGAAATTCCTTTCAAGGTATCGATCTTCCTGTCCAACGCTTCATAATTCTCATTCAAATCTCCCAATCTCCTATCCATAGCATCATATCGGAGGTTGAGTGCAGCGTAATTAGTATTCGCCAATGCCAGCTGTCGATTCATCTATTGCTTGTTCACATTCAGAGTGGCGAAATGCTCGTTCAATAACCTAAACTGCTTGTTGAGAGTAGAAATTAGCGTGTTTGAGTGTCCAATTTAACACCTTTTTGATGAGAATTGTTGTTATATATTAGCACAAGTATCTTATATTCAATATATGTGAGAAGAAGGTACACTTGAGGTATTTTATTGTATTTTAGGTGGAAAAAGGATCAAAAGTACAAAGTTGGAGAAAAGGTGCAACTTGTGCAATGAATGCTGAAAAACGCACATCCAAGTTGTGCAATTTTTTTGTATTTTTGTGGAAATCAAAACTGGTATTGTAATAAATAGTTCGAAAGCCACTGAAGAGAGGGTCGTTTTGACGTAAAGAACACATCAATCGGATTTCAAACGAGAAAGTTATTATCAAAGTGGTGACGTTGCGCGAGTTGTGCCGAACAGAACGACTGTATCAATTTCCATGGCTTGTTACACCTTCAATTCTTAGTTTTTTTGTTAGTTCTTTATATGGATAGAAATTCAAGAAAGAGAGAATTGCATGAGCACAAGAATTACTCAAATTGGAGTCCGGATGTGGAAGTTATATGTGAAACAGTGAGACGGCACAAGTGCAGTTCGACCACGACCAGTGGTCGAACCACCGTTTCGACCAAGCCATCTTGGTCGAACCAGAAGCCTGAAGTGTGAATTACCACTGATTTTGATTCGACCAGGGTTCGACCAAGCCTTAGGTCAAACCCTAGGTTGAATCACATACCTGGGACGCGTCCCAATTAGATTTTTAAACCCCAAGTGCATGTTTCTGCATGTTTTTACACCCTAAGTGTGTGTTTTCATCTAAAAAGCCCATCCAAGGCCCATAAGGAGAGCTTACAAGTATAAAAGGGGATGTAGATCACACCAAGAAGATACAATACAATAGAATACAGATTGGATACAACACAACACAACTATCCTACACCCCATAAGGGGGGTTCACTCCCCACCATCATCCACATTATTTCCTCCATCCATCCATCACTTTGAAGATTCGTCTGTGGAATCAAGAGGAGAACCAAGAGGAGGATTCAAGATGGAGAAGGACGTGAAGACTCCTAATCTAGGGTCTATTTTATTTCCTAATTTATCTTGTATTTTTCAGACATCCAGGTACGATCTATCAAACTCCCATGATTGTTCTTCGTAACATCATGGGCTAGAACCTTTTTGGTAGAACTAGGGTTGTGAAGGTTTTTACAAATTAATTGTACTTTCATTTGTAAACTCCATACAATACTACTAGTGGATTTATTTTATATATGATTGTGCTTTCTTAATCCATATTCACGGTCGTTTTGTGCATCTTCAATTGGTATATAGAGTCTGAACATATATCTTGATTGTGGATTGAGTGCGTTCACCGCTGAACAGGATTCCATGTTATAATTCTAAGTGAGGGGACTCCGAAGCTTCATTAGAACTGTCATATATGAATACTTATTAATTGAATTGAATTCGGGTTATTAAGTAGAATAAAGAGGATAATTTTATAGTACCTATATAGGGAGATCATATCGGGTTAGAGCACCAATTGTCCAGGGAAATAATTGATACTGATAGTACCTAGAAAGGGGGGTGAAATTATATCTCTTGCTCCGAGGTTATTCACACGTGTTACACGCATGTTTATTTGTGTCTATAGAGTAGATATGCATGGTTTAGTGATGCATCCATATTCCACAAGGCAGAGTCGGACATCAACACACGAAAGGGAGATTAATGTGTGAAACTGGATTATCCTAGAGTATCATATTCTCCTACTTGATTCACTTTCGTATTCTTCTAGTGATATTTTATTTTATTTGTTATTTTGATTAATTGTTTGTTAGTTAATCATTCAATCCTCAAATGTTATTGCCATTCGTCTCAATTAATTTAGTAAATAATTAAATTGATAATACGCCGTCCTTTGGGTTTGATAATTCACTTGGTCGCTTGCTTAAGATGCAACTGATATCCTTAATACTTGAGGATAAATTTTGCGTGCAAAGAAAACGTGCACCAAGTTCTTGGTGCCATTGCCGGAGACGACTGTTATTATTAGTTTATTATTTCTAGTTTGATTAAGACTTTTATTTATGATTATATATTTCTATCTAATCTTAAATTTTTCTGAGGTACTTGTGCGTTAGGAAAAGGAAAGGAGGGAAAGGAAGAAATAATACACTGAGCTAAACATGGTCGGAGCAAGGCAGAATCCGAATAACATTGCCATACGTGAAATTTTCACGAACTATGTTATTGGTAACATGGGCTTGATAGGAGCAGGGGGGAAGATGATGATTTTGAGATACATCCTGCTCTTATTAAAATGGTAGAGAAGAATCCCTTTTCTGGAGGTTATTTTGATGATCCATATCAGCACCTCAAAAGATTTCTTGGTTATGCAAACACTCAAAAGGGCGATGGAACTAATGATAATGATAGGCGGATCGCCCTATTCAAATTTTCTTTGATTGATAATGCAGAAGCTTGGTATGAGACTCTTGATGCCACAGATTGCACTACATGGGACCAACAGCAGCAAAAGTTCTTGGAGAGATACATGCCACCCTCAAGAATCTTAAGAATGAAGCAAAAGATCACCCAATTTGTTATGAATCAAGGTGAGAAATTTCATGAGGCGTGGGACAGGTTTAAAGACATGCTCAGGAGGTGCCTGCAGCATGGAATATCTAAGGCTCAATAGATAAGTATCTTCTACTATGGATTAAATTGTGAGTCGTGTATTCTTATTGATGCATCATCAGGAGGAACGCTGCTATCTAAGACAACACTTGAAGCAGAAAAGTTGTTTGAAGACATCTCTATGAATTCATGTGACTGGCCTACAGAAAGAGATAGAGGATCATATGTACTTGGCAAGGTAGCACAAGTTGAACATCAAGTGGTGAAGCCGAATAGGGATGGTGAGATCGTCTCTAGTCTAGCTAACATCAACAAGCTACTAGAGTCCTAGCAGAAGCAGATTACAGAGTTGACATAAAAGGAGCCTGGTATGAAGCAGCACGAAGTGAGGAGTGTTGAAGATACCTTCAATCGATACATGGCTAAGAATGATGCAAAAGTTGATCGTCTTGAGGTTACTATTAATGCTAAACATGCAGATTTATCTAAGCAGTTGAAGGACCTTACTTTAATGATGGGGCAGATGACTGGGAACGTGAATCAATTGACACAAATGTTGGAGAAAGAAATATTCCCGTCTCAAGGCATAGTGAACACGAAAGAGTGCAAAGCCATCACGTTAAGGTCTGGAATGCACTACGAGGGATCGATGAAGCCAGAAATGAATTTTGAAGCTCCAGGAGCATGATTCGACCTCGATTCAACCAAGCCAACAGGTCGAATCATATCATGGAGGTCGAACCAAGCACCTGGGCAACCTCCAGAGCTTTCAGCTGACCGGTTCGACCTAGACCCTCATGGTTCGACCAACTCAGTTGGTCGAACCGAGGTCGAACCAGCCTGTCCTCAAGACTCTGATGTCGGGTTCGACCAACCTAGCCATGGTTCGACCAACCCAGTTGGTCGAACTAAGGTCGAACCAGCCTATATGCATTGCTCTATTTTGTCTAAAGCTCAATTCGACCACGATCACTCCAGTTTGACCAACCCTACTGGTCGAATTTAGGTCGAACAACACTGTCCCATGCACTCTGTTTTGTCTGATGCTCGATTTGACCATGATCACTACCGTTCGACCAAACCAGTTGGTCGAACCATGGTCGAACCTGCCTGTAAGGGAAAGAATGCACGTTCAGGTGTGTAGTTCGACCACTATTCAACCAATTCGACCAGCAACCCTGGTCGAACTCAGGTCGAATTATTCTATTCTGTACCATTTGCCATGCCGAATACTTTCCATGATGTTAATGCTACTCCCATGCCATCCAAAGGACAGAATACTGAGCTTATAGTGGAAAATAAGTGGAAAAAAGCAAAGAGGTTGAGAGCCGAAAAGCTTAGACTGCAGATGGATAATGAAGATGTTGTTTTCTCTCTTGATCAAGCAATGAAGATGCCCATGGAGACACAATCATGCAAGAGCATAGACGTGGGTTCTAACTTGTTTAATCTTGATTTTAACAAGATAGATGATTCTGAATATAAGTGGAAGATTGACAAGGAGGTGTCTAGACAGCCATGGGAGGAAGGAAATTCTGAGGATCATATTTTTTTGACCAATAAATGTGAGGTGTTGAGTGTAGACAAGAAGAGGGAAAAAAGTATTTGAAGGTAAGGATGCGAGAAGACCGTCCTCTGATCCAGTAGCCTACAAAGGTTACATCCGTCGTGACTCTCCGACGTTAAACTTGAGCACCTGTTGGGAGCTTGCCCTTCCATTTTATTACTTTATTTATTTTGTATGAGTAAAAAATTTTTATATTTAAGGTGCTTACTAATCGACAATTACATCTCTTTGCAAACTTAGTTTCAACTTACGTTTTTACTAAGTTTGGGAGGGGGGGTGTGATGTTATTTCCTCATTGCAGCACCAAGAGTATAATATTTTCTTTTTAATGTTTGCTTGGGGAGTTAATTTTTTATGGTATGTTAAAATTTTAATCGGTTTTGATGTGTTGATTTTTTTACAATTTGCCTAGTGTTCATTGGTGTTTCTAGTGTTTGGAGTCTATTAGATAGTCAATTGATTCTTTCTTCTAGTTCTCCTATTCTATTATTGATGAATTCTGTGATGATGAGTGTTTGAGCTTTGATGATAGAAAAAGGTAACTAGGTGGCAAGTTGAGTTGAACTACTCGAGGAACTCGTGCATACGTTGAAGAAAAATCAGGTGCCCCCGTTTTCTTATTCTAATTTTTATTTGTGCTTTTAATTCATGGAGTAGAAGGATTGAGTTTATGGTTGTGATGCACATGAGCTTATTTTGTTTTAAATTGTGCCTGAAATTCATATGCTTTTGAAATTGATGAAGGAAGTGTACTTGAGTTATATTGTGATAGGAAGTTCTATGTGTACTTGTGGAATATTGCTTACCAAGAAAAGTGCTCTGTTACTTGTTGAAAACCCATGTGAGATTTTGAGCCTTATGTACATAATCACATGATATTTCTTTTTTGGTGAGTATCGTTCTTGTGTGTGTATTCTAGAACTTGCCTCTTGTCTTACTTGAGACCGCATGTTATGTTAGATAATGGGAGATGATTTTAGGCTATCTTTGATAATTATGAGTCAGTTAGCCAAATAATTCCCTACCGAATGATGTCTATCCGTAGTTAGCCCCGTTGAGCCTAAAAAGCTTATTCTTTAGCAGCCTACGAGAAATAACCACTTTGAGCATCTGAATTTTTTGAGCCTTGATTGTCCTTCTAGAAGAGAATTAATGACTTTTCAAAGTGTGTTGATGGAGTTTGATAACAGTTTGGGAAGGAGTGAAATTGGTATTGAAATAGTGATTGAGCTTGAAAATGCATCTAAGGAGAATAATGGAGTAGTGCTTAAATCTAGTACTCAATGGAGTCAAACACCCTAGGGTAGTGCTTAAATCTAGTACCCTATGGAGGATGCGAGAGGTAGTGCCTGAAATCGGTACCTCGAGAGAAAAAGAAGAAAAAGAGAAGAAAAAAGATGTTATACTTGAAAAGAAAAAAAAGTGAAAGAGTTGAGGAGGATGTGCGTAATTGGAGTGAGTAAGATGAATAAAATATCATGATGGAGTGCACGCTTGATTAATCCGAGTTTTGAGTTATCCATATATTTTCTACCTTAGCCAAAAGAGCCAACATTATATCCAAAAGAAAAGTCCTTTTTGATCCCATCGTCGAATCATACTTTTAGTGATAAAGAGTTTGAGACATTTGGCAAGCTTATGATTACGCATGCACTTGAATTGACTTTGAGCGTAAACACCTGAACCCATGAGTGTACATCTTTTACACTTGAGTGCGAGTGATATATACTTCCCGTGAGAACATGTCAATGGAGTGTTTGAATTGGTAGTGATTGTCTTAACTTGTATGCTATGAATTGATTATTACATGTAATAAGAGATGCATGTTGAGGACAATTGTATTTTGAATGGAGTATGTGTTATAGTCCTTATTTCCCCACTAGTTTTCTTACTCTCTTTCTCTTTATTTATATTTAGTTGCCTCGGGACGAGCAACGGGTAAGTTTGGGGGATTGTTGAGAGTGGAAATCAGCGTGTTTAAGTGTCTAATTTAATACCTTATTGATGAGAATTGTTGTTATATATTAGCACAAGTATCTTATATTCAATATATATGAGAAAAAGGAGCACTTGAGGTGTTTTATTGTATTTTAGGTGGAAAAAGGATCAAAAGTGCAAAGTTGGAGAAAAGGTGCAACTTGTGCAATGAATGCTGAAAAACGTACATCCAATTTGTGTAATTTTTCTGTATTTGTGTGAAGATCAAAACTCGTATTATGATATTTAGTTGGAAAGCCACTGAAGAGAGGATCATTTTGACGTAAAGAACACTTCAATCGGATTCAAAACAAGAAAGTTATTATCAAAGTGGTGACGTCGTGCCAGCTGTACCGAACAAAACGGCTGTGTCACTTTCCATGGCTTGTTACACCTGCAATTCTTGAATATTTTGTTAGTTCTTTATATAGATAGAAAGCCAAGGAAGAGATGATCACGTGAGCACTAGAATCACTTAAATTGGAGTCCGGATGTGGAAGTTATATGCGAAACGGTGAGACGGCGCAAGTGCAGTTCGACCACAACCAGTGGTCGAACAACCGGTTCGACCAAGCCATCGTGGACGAACCAGAAGCCTGAAGTGCGAATTATCGCTGATTTCGATTGCACCAGGGTTCGACCAAGTCCTAGGTCGAACCCTAGGTCAAATCACATGCCTGAGACTCGTCTGAATTTGATTTTTATACCCCAAGTGCGTGTTTCTGCGTATTTTTACACCCCAAGTGTGTGTTTTCATCTAAAAAGCCCATCCAAGGCCCATAAGGAGAGCTTACAAGTATAAAAGGGGATGTAGATCACACCAAGAAGATACAATATAATAGAAAACGGATTGGATACAACACAACACCACCATCCTACACCCCACAAGGGGGGTTCACCCTCCAACCATCATCCACATCCTTTCCTCCATCCATCCATCCCTTTGAAGATTCCTCTGTGGAATCAAGAGGAGAACCAAGAGGAGGATTCAAGACGGAGAAGGATGCGACGACTCCCAAATCTAGGGTCTATTTTATTTCCTAATTTATCTTGTATTTTTCAGACATCTGGGTAAGATCTATCCAACACCCATGATTGTTCTTCGTAACATAATGGGCTAGAGCCTTTTTGGTAGAACTAGGGTTATGAAGGTTTTTACGAATTAATTGAACTTTTGTGTGTAAACTCCGTATAACACTACTTGTGAATTTATTTTATATATGATTGTGCTTTCTTAATCCATATTCACAATCGTTTTGTGCATCTTCAATTAGTATATAGAGTCTGAATATATATCTTGGTTGTGGATTGAGTGCGTTCACCGCTAAATAGGATTCCATGTTATGATTCTAAGTGAGGGGACTCCGAAGCTTCATTAGAACTGTCATATATGAATACTTATTAATTGAATTGAATTCGGGTTATTAAGTAGAATAAAGAGGATAATTTTATAGTACCTATAAAGGGAGATCATATCGGGTTAGAGTACCAATTGGCCAGGGAAATAATTGATACTGATAGTACCTAGAAAGGGGGGTGGAATTATATCTCTTTCTCCTAGGTTATTCACACGTTTACACGCATATTTACTTGTGTCTATAGAGTAGATATGCATGGTTTAATGATGCGTCCATATTCCACAAGGCAGAGTCGGACATCAACACACGAAAGGGAGATTAATGTGTGAAACTGGAGTTACTCATGATTGATAAGTTTTTGAAGAACCAATTCTTGATAAAGTTGTGCTCTAGTTGGTACTTAATGATTCATTTTGAAGTTTGAAGTGTGTAGGGATTGAAGAACACGCGTTTTGGTGCTTCTAGGGGGTAGGTTCGACCAGTGCCAGGAGGTCGAACCCAACGGTGGAAGTTGAACCGTGTTGAAAAATCGTTCAGTGAGGTGGTTCGACCTTCACAAGCATGGTTCGACCTGATCCTATAGGTCGAACCTAGGTCAAACCTGTGCTGCTGAAGTTCGGTTCGACCACGTACTTGGTTCGACCTGTTTAACAAGTCGAACCAAGGTCGAACTGGTGATCTAAAACATACAGTAGGGTAGTTCGACCTGATGCGTTTTGGTTCGACCTGTTCCAGTAGGTCGAACCCAAGTCGAACTTGAAGAAGAACTCATCCAGAAAAGTGGTTTGACCTCGTCAGTCGTGGTTCGACCTGTTCAATAGCTCGAACCCAAGGTCGAACCAAGCCAGGTATGTGTTTTAAGTTCGATTTTTGAGAAGGGTTCGATCATTTTTCACTTCACCCTTCCTTGAACCTTCACGAAATCACTACACCCTTGCACCAATTCTTCAATTACACTTGATTTTGCACCGATTACACATCACCACACCTTTAATTCACGACTTGGATGCAAATTTGGGCGAATTTCGCTGCAAGCTAGGGCTCAGTCGCGATTTCTTGGGGGTTTTGAGTGTTTGATCGTTCTTTTGCCATGGGAAAAGCTAAAGGTACATGACAAGGATCCGGACAAGGATCCGAGCAAGGCAAGGGAAAGGGGAGGGGAAGGCGAAGTAAGATAAAAAAAAAGGCAAGATAGGCTTTCGAACGTAGATAAGGTGACGAAGATGCTAAGATTGCAAGAATGCCTTCCCGAGAACTTCAAGATTCAGATGCCTGATAGGGATGAGATTAAAGAAAAGTGGGCAGAAGTCTCAGCTAAGGTGGCCCGGACGAGATACCAGGATGACGATGCCATGAGGATTATGCACATCAGGGATGATATCTTTTGGATGTTCGATAGAGTGGAGATCCGACGATTTATGGAATTGAAGAGGCCGACATATTTCCATGTTACAGCTGAGGTGATTTGCTCGTTTGAGATGGAGAAGGACCCTCTTGGTTACCAATTTCGGTGCTCATTTCAGTTAGGAGGAGTCCGGAGGAGATGGATAGCTGACGAATTCATCGAGCTATTTCAGACACCTCTTGAGATCTCTCTAGTGGAGAGTGGCTACTTCAGTGCCCATAGATTTTGGAGGGAGATCTCCAGGGAGATCAGAGACTATAAGATTAAGCAGGCTCGTGCGACCTCGATCAAGAATCCAGTGTTGAAGTATATGGATCGAGTGCTCGGAAACACACTGTTTGCTCATTTGGAGGGTGGCTGTGTGTCTAGAGGAGAGCTTTACGCCCTATGGTGTATGATGAATGGGGTGAAGTTCAATGTGGGAGCATATTTCATCGTGCAGCTGCATCGATTCAGGACCGTTGGATTTCAGAAGGTGAACATTGGAGGGTTGCTGACGATTGTAGCTGAGCACTACAACATGGACTTCACCGGCATTACACCTGTTAGAAGAGAGCCCAACTTGGTGATGTTCACATGCGTAAAGGGAGGATTTGCACACTTTAGAGATGGTGATTGGTTCTTCACGAGAGGACCAAAGCCATTCGACTTCATGTTTCCCTTTGACGTGAACAACATGACCACCGTTCGGGAGGCGAGGAACTTGTTGATGAACTCCCTAGGACACACCGCTCTGTCCGTGACTGTGAAGACCAATGGGGATTGGAGAGTCGTGGCTAGGATGTGTGTGGAGGATAGATTGGCGGAGCTACAGCGAATTGTGGATCAGGGAGAGTACCGTCCGCCACCGCAGCAGCCATCACAACCGCCACAGCAGCCCGAGGTCGAGCATCAGGTAGATGAGCAGCCAGAGATGGAGATTCCAGAGGAGGAACAGCACGACGTGCCTCAGCATGCTCCAGTACCGCACCAGCAGCGGGCTATTCGGGATGATACCCGGGAATAGCTTCGCTTGATTCACGAGTAGCTGGGCGCGGTCGTAGCTGTACAGCAGGAGACGAACAGGCAGCTCGCACTCGCCAATGCCAACTACGCCATGTTGAACGAGAGGTACACTGCCTTGAATGAGCGGGTTGGTAGAGTGAGTAGTCGGGTGGATCTTATGGATAGGAACATCAACTGTCTGTATCGAGCTGTGGAGCAGAGATTAGATGACGAGGATGATGATGATGAGGATGATGATGCTCCGGAGGAGTAGATCTTCAGGTTTTCTCTTGATTTTCTCCGATTCATCCCACCTCCATTCATCTTTTTCTCTTTACAGATTGGGCTGTGTTTATTGAGTGAGTGGCATGTATATTCTTGGATATCATTGTTATGATAGATGGATTCATGAGTGTTGAATACTTGTATGGTTGATTCGGTTTATGGGCTGTTGATTTTGTGCATTCATATGTTCATGTGTTAATTTCTATTGATGAAAAGCATGTATAATTTGATAAGTATGTAGAGTTCTTGTGGAATTGATCCTAATTATGTGCTATGAGGAGTACTTAGGATTCTATTTACCTATGTGAGGATTTGAGCCTTGTTAATCATGCTTGATCATGATTGTTTTATTCTTGAGAGGATCATTCATATGAACGTATTCTAGAACTTGGCTTGGAGTCTTGTGTGAGACTTATGATTGATAAATTGCTAGGACATGATCTTAGGCCATTATTTTGTGATTAAGCTACTTAGTCAAATTTTGTCCTTCCTAATGATTTTATTAATCTTTGGATGCCCCGTTGAGCTGTTAAAAATCTTTTCTTTGGTAGCCGTAGTAAATAACCTTATAAACCTTTACTTGACACTTGATTAACCTATTCATTGGTAGAGAGAGTTGAGGTGAGTAAGTGTTGCAAGAAGAAAAAGGAAAATAGAATATGGTTGGATAAAAAGAATATGGTTAAATCTTGTTTAGGGGTAGTGCCTGAAACTGGTACCTCGATTGCTTATAACATGAAGCTTTAAGCTTAAGAGCAGCTGATTGATAAAGAGAAGAAGGGTAGTGCCTAAAACCGGTATCCGAATTGTCTAAAGAGATGATGTTGATGAACGGAAAAGAAGGAAAATCCATGAAAAGAAGAGGAGAAGTTGGAGGAGATATTGCAGCAAGAAGAAGAAATCGAGAACCTCCAAGGTAACTCTCTACTAGTGTCTTAAGTCACTTTACCTAAATTTTCCTACCTTTTTCCAAAGAGCCAATATTACAACCCAAAAATAAGTCCTTTGTGATCCTAGTGAAGAGTTGATTATAAGTTGATTTTTGAGACCTTTGCCAAGCTTATGGTTACGCGTGAATATGGATTGATATTAGTGTTTATATTAGCCTATATAGTACCTCACGCACTTGAGTGAAAGAGAATAAATACTTATCTTGTGAGCTAGATTACTTAGTACTCCGAATGGTGTGTGATTGGATTGGTTTTGCATGAGTGATATATATGAAGCAATTAATACTTGTTTGATTTAATGAAGTTGCATGTGTGATATGTGTTGTACTTGATCTTGGTGAATTATACACGACTCCTGTGGTTTGATTTGGTTGCCTCGGGATGAGCAACATGTAAGTTTGGGGGTTTGATGAGTGTGTAAATTCACAAGTTTGACATCATGTTTTGTGCTAGTTTTGGAGAGTTTTGAGGTGAAAATAGGTGGAAAACCTATATATATTGTGAATTAGCATGAATCAGGTGTTAGTGGAGCTATTTAAGTGGTTTTCATAGCAAAATCGGAGTGGAAGTGCCAAGAATCGAAGAGACAAAGTCGAGACCACGCGAACCGCCAAGGAGAGAGGTGGGTTCGACCTGTTGAAGGAGGGTTCGACCTCTCCAGCAGGTCGAACCAGCAATGCAAAGTGACAGAAGATGAGCTCGACCATGACTCGAGGGGTTCGACATGTCTATCAGGTCGAACCATGGTCGAACCAATTCGTGAGAAAGTTGATTCGACTACGATGTTGGGAATTTGACCTGACAGTTGGTCGAATCAAGAGCAGAAATTATCCAATAGCATGGTTCGACCTGTGGTTCGACCAAGACGGAGTGGTTCGACCTGTATAAAAAGTCGAACCAAGTACAGAATACTTCCAGTAGGTGGGTTCGACTTGTGGTTTGACCTGCAGCCAGTGGTTCGACCTGTTTGCTGAGATTGAACTATCGTGCGAAAACTTATCTTATCCGGATTTTCGAGGCTAAAACGCATGTGATCACTTAAAAAATCCATTCCAAGCCCTGGAGACGTGATTATAAGTATAAAAGGAGGCTCATGCAGTCAGAGCTTTTTAGAGAGCTTTTAGAGAGTTTTAGAGAGCTTTTAGAGAGTTTTAGAGAGCGTAAGATCGTGAAGCACAAGAGGAGACTAGGAGGAGCTGTGACAGACGTTCCGCTGGAGATTCAAGTAAGATTGGTCCATCTAACCATGATTGTTCCTAGATCAATCATGGGCTAGAGCCACTTCGGTAGTTCTAGGGTTATGAAGGTTTCATGAGTTGATTTGTATTTCGTGTGTATACTCCGTACAACACTGCTTGTGGTTTAGTTTATATAAGATTGTACGATTTTAATCCGTACTCATAGTTGTTTTGTGCATCAATAATCGTTATGTAGAGTCTGGATGCATAACATGGTTATTGATTAAGTGCGTTCACTAATGAGCAGGGTTTATTGTTATAATTCTAAGTGAAGGGATTCCGATGTTTTATTAGAATCGTCTTATATGAATATTTATTAATTGAATTAAATTCGGGTTAACAAGTAGGATTAAGAGTATAACTTTATAGTACCTAAAAAGGGATATCAAATCGGGTTAGAGTACTAAGTGCACGGGAAATAATTGATTATGATAGTACCTAGAAAGGGAGGTAAAGTATACGTCTTGCTCTGAGGATACTCACACGTGTCAAAAGCTTATCTATTTGTTTCTATAGAGTAGATTTGATCACAACTACTCTTCTCTTGTTCTTGTTATTGATTTGCTATTTTAATTGTTACTTAGTTTAAAAACCAACAATTGCGATTCTCAACATAGTCATAATTGCTAGAAAATAACTAAAGTAATATTTACCCGTCCCGTGGATTCGATATTTAACTTGGTCACCTTCAAAACTACAATTGGTATCCTTCATACTTGGGGATTAAAATTGTGTGTTAAGAAAACACACATCAACCTTCCAAAAAAGAAAATATCACATCAATCCCCACCCCTAAAAGTTCATCTTAATTACAACTTTACTACACTCACCTAACACACATAACATATTTTATAATTTATTTATTACCTAAAAATACCACAATACCCCTAAAAAGTCAACATTTCTTAAATTCCGTATCTACAATAACAGTGCAATCAATTTTGGGACGGAGGGAGTATATATATAGAAAAATATTGTACTTCTTAATTTTTATTATAGCTATACCACTCTACTCGATTTATATTATGATTTTAATAATTTAATATTGGAAAAATTACTCATATGTGCACACTTTATACCCATAATTACTATGAGATACATTGATTTAAAAAAATTACTCCCACATACAAAATATTAAAGTAAAATACCAAATATAATCCTAAACCCATACACTTTTAAATCACTAACCCTAAACCATCACCCAATGCCAGACCACTGTTGGACCGCCGGCTAGCCGGTCGCCGGACCACCGCCAGACCGCCTTTCAGCCATCGAAAAAATGTCAGAGCTCCGCTGGTTGGTGGCCGGAGCATTATCGGATAACCAATCGGTCGCCAAAAAGTCGCCGGACCGCCACCGTCGCCGCCACCTGAGCTCTGCCGGTCCACCACACTTTTTTGCTGCACACACTTTTTTTACTGCACACACTTTTGCTGCACACAAACATTTATGTGCAGTACATTGTAGGGGTAATATTGAAATATCACTATATATTTATGTAGTTAGTAGTAATATTTTTGTATGTGTGTATATCATAATAATTAAGGATTTTTAGTGTACCTAATAGTAATCATTCCTCTAATATTTAATCATTATTGTATAGATGTTTATAGCTATAATGTTAACTTTTTATGTTTTTTCTTACCACTCTACTCTATTTATATGATGATTTTAATAATTTATTATTTAATCATTATTGTATAGTTGTTGCAGGTTCTTAAATAAATTTTTTTCTTTTTTTATTATTAACTTCTAAACCACTTTTTCATATTAATTGTAAGTTATACTCCATATGGTATATAATTAATTGTTGGGCATATATATTAATAATTTTAAATGAAATCATCAATGGATAATATAATTTTTAAGTAATACTACTTGTCTAAGACCATCTCACGTGATATCATTTATATATATCTTTTAATATAGTTATATTTTTTATGCATGACATTATTACTTTTTTTTTAAAAAAAAAATTATCACTTTTTATTTATATCATGAATTTATATGAAATAATTTACCGTACAACTTTCATTTTTCTTTTATCCAAGTATCATTTTTTATTAAAATATTATGATTTCTTTTCCTTGTCTTATTAATTTTTTTTTTGAGACTGTACACAAGTATTTTCCTATATTACTTTCTTATGACATTTACATTAAAATCAATTTAATTAATAAGTTTGTAATTCATTATCATACAATATTCTAACTTGTTCATTCAATTATTAAACTTTGAAAGTTATGTCATGCATATCGTATATAATTTTAACAATTTCACACTCCCAAGTATAAATTCATGTTTAATCAAGTAAAATTACAAAACATATTGATTAAATTTATATTAAATTTATGGAAGTTTATTACATAATTATAAACTTATTACTATAATTAAATTTATTTATTCATAATGTTAATACTGAATTATTGTAAGATAGAAGACAGTGCAAATTCGTATTTAAGGTCATTTAATACAAAAGAAAATTATACCCAATTTAAAGTAGAATTTCCATTTTCATTCCAAGTTGATATAAAATTGGCAAATAAGCTCTAAATTGTTGTGAACCTGACAACTTAGCAATTGTAAATTGTTGTTTAGTTTACTAGGAGATTTCTTTTTCGTGGTTTTTTTTCTTCTCTTTTAAAATTACATTATGTGAAATTTATATTGTTTCATTTTACATTATTTTAAATTAGAAAGCCCCTATATTCATCGAAGTTTTTAGTTTATAAAAATAAAAAATTGTAAAATATTTTATATGGACATTACTCCTTATATCATTAGAATAGAAAGATAGTTTATTTACTATTATATCTTTTCTCCTCTCTATATAAAGAGTAGGGATATTAAGGTTTTGTACCTATTGAGATTTAATGTCGTTAATAAAAATGTCTCTTTCTTTATACTGTGTTCTTCTCTTCTTCTTTATATTTCTCTTATTGTTCTTATCAAATAGTTTACATGCACATTATCAGTACGCTCTAACCAACTGAATTTGAAGAGAATGATGAGAGTTAAAATAAGCGTGTTTTAGTGTCTAATTTAATAACTTTTTGATGAGAATTGTTGTTATATATTATCACAAATATCTTATATTCGATATTGTGAGAAAAATGTGAGTTTGAGTTATTTTATTGTGTTTTAGGTGGAAAAAGGGTTAAAAGTGCAAAGTTGGAGAAAATATGTAACTTGTACAAGAATGCTGAAAAATGCACGTCCAACTTGTGTGATTTTTCTGTATTTTTGTCGAGCTAAAAACTGGAATTATGATACATGGTTCCAAAGCCACAGAAGAGAGGATCGTTTTGGCATAATAAACACCTAAATTAGAGTCCAAACGAGGAAGTTATGATCAAAATGGTGACGTCGCGCAAGCTGTTTCTACTCATCGTGACTGTGCCACTTTACATAACTTGTTACACCTTCAAATATTAAAGTATTTATATATTCTATATATGGATATAAAGCCAAGGAAAAGAGGATCACGTGAGCGCAAGAATCACTTAAATCGGAGTTTGTAATTGTATGTGGAAGTTATGTGCGAAACAGTGAGACTGCGCAGGCCGCTCAACCAAGACCATTCCGCTGCTCGACCAAGATCATTCTAGTCGAGCGGGGACATGGAATTCTATTTTATCGGATTTTACACCCCTAGTACTTGTATTTGCATATTTTCCAAGAAAAAGCCCATCCGAGGTCCATTAAGAGAATTTACAAGTATAAAAGGGGATGCAGATCACACAAGGAAGTCCCGCAACACAATCAATCCTACACCACCTACAAGGGGGGGATCACCCCCAAACCATTATCCACATCCTTTCATCTATCCATCTATCACTGCGAGGATTCATTTGTTGAATCAAGAGGAAAACCAAGAAGAGGATTCAAGATGCAGAAGGACGCAACAACGCCCTGATGAGCATTTTCTCAACACACAATATTAATCCGCAAGTGCTAAGGATGCTATTGTAGCTTTGTTAAGCGACCAAGTGACTATCGAACCCAAATAACGTATTATTATCAGTTTATTTATTAACTAATTTATTAAGACTAGTATGACAATAAAGTTGTGATGATGTAGTAACAAATAAATAATTAATTAAAATAGAAATTAAAATAAATAATAGTAGAGAATAAACGAGAGTTGCTCAAGTGAGAAGATAGGTAGCTCTTCGGGCCATCCAGTTTCACTAATTAGTCTCCCTTCTGTGTATCAATATCCGACTCTGCCTTATGGAGTATGGACGCATTACTAAGCCATGCAAATCTACTCTATAGACACAAGTAAATAAGCATGTGACGTGAATATCCTTGGAGCAAGAGATATAATTCATCCCCCTTTCTAGGTACTATCAATATCAATTATTTCTGCTGCACTTAGTACTCTAGTCCGATATAATCTCCCTTTATAGGTACTATGACGTTATTCACATTATCCTACTTACTAACCCAAATCCAATTCAATTAATAAGTATTTATATAAGATAGTTCTAATGAAGCTTCAGAGTCCCCTTACTTAGAATCATAACATGGAATCATCCTCAGCAGTGAACGCACTCAATCAATAACCAAGATATGTATTCAGACTCTACATAACAGTTAATGATGCACAAAATAACTCTAAGTATGAATTAAAAAGGCATAGTCTTATATAAAATAAACCACAAGTAGTGTTGTACGGAGTATACACACTGAAGTACAATTAACTAGATAAAAACCTTCATAACCCTAGAACTACAAAAGTGGTTCTAGCCAATAACGCTTCGAAGAATGTTCTTGGTGATTGGATAGATCTTACCCATAGTCTTGAAAATTACAAGAGAGATTAAGTTGCGAAGTAAACCCTAGATGTGGGCGTCGTCTCTTCTCACTCCGTCTTGAATCTTCACTTGGTTCTCATGTGATTTGATGTTCGAATCTCTCTCTACTGCTCCTGCGGATGGAGTTAGGGTTTGAATGTGGTGTAGGATGGATGTGGAATCTAACTCCCTTTTTGGTGTGATCGGCACCCCTTTTTATACTTGTTACTTCTTCTCATGGATTTTTACTGGATTTTTTTATCGAAAACACGCACATGCATGCACTTGGAGGTAAAATCCTAACTTTTTAGAACTGATACGTCGCCGTTCGACCAGAATGGAATTGGTCGAATAAAACCTCTTAGTTGAATGCTAGTCGAACGGTGCGACTGTAAGCTGAAACCCATTTTCACGCTTACCGTTCGATTTGGCCTCTATTGTATGACTTGACTTAACTTGGTCGAATGCAATGTCTTGGTCGAACGACCACTTTGTACGCTGAAAGCTCCTCTATTCGACTTATCTCCTTGGTTCGACCAGTCTGCACCTGGTCGAACAGCCTCTTCAGGTTGAGCAAGCCTCGAAAATTACCTCAAAAATTATGTTTTCCGATTCCGAATACTTAAAGACTTATTTTTCTGTAAAAATACGCTCAAATAGACTCAGTAGCATCTGACTCGTGGATTTTCCATAAACATCCCGATTCGTCTTAATAGTAAACACAATCGTACTCAATTTCCACATAAGTTGGTGCTAAAAATCCGTGAATTATCACTCTCATCAAATCCCCAAACTTACATGTTGCTTGTCCCGAGGCAACGACAATCAAAACTAGACAAGAGAGTGTAATCACAAAATCCTTATAACAATCACAACTTATTCTAACACATGCGATAATATCAATTCAAAACATGCATTCATCCATCATACCTCTCATCTATGCAACTATATCAATCAACCACAATACTTCCACGAGTGCAAAATCATCTAGCTCACTAGGTAAGTGTTTACTCTCGCGCTCAAGTGAAAAAGATGTACACTTCCAAAGTGTTAGTATATACGCTTAAAATCAATTCATATATTCGCGTAACCATAAGCTTGACAAATGTCTCAAAAATCAATTCATAATTGTTTCAACACTATGATCACAAAGGACTTGTTCTTTGGGTTGTAATGTTGGCTCTTTAGTAAGGTAGGAGAATATAGATAAAGTGACTAATTCACTAGTAAAGAATTACCTTGGAGATTTGATTTTCGTCAAATAGCGTTAATACTTATCCTCCTTCATCATCCTCACGGTCTTTCAATACTTCTTCTTCTGCTCTACTTGAAATCAATATCTTTTTTCTTATTTGTACAAGGTACCAATTTCGGGCACTACCCTTTTAAGCAATTAGGGTACCAGTTTCAGGTACTACCTCTCAATAAGATTTAACCACAATATTATTTTCATCAATATGTAAAACTTTTCCTTCCTTTTTCTTCAAACGAACTATCAATTTATTCACTACAACTCTCTACTAGTAAATAGGGTATTTAAAGCTCAAGTATAGGTAAATAAAGGCTATGTATCATAGGCTTGCCAAAGAAAAAGCTTTAAAGACTCAACGGGACTTCCAATGATTAATATTATAAGGTAGGAAATTTGGTTAAGTGGCTCAATTTAATCAATAACGGCCTAAGATAATGTCCTATTCTCTATCAATCATAAATTTCAAACAAGACTCCAAGCCAAGTTCTAGAATACGAACATATGAACGATATACACAAGAATAAACTATCATGTATTGATAATATGATTAATAGGCTCAAATTCTCACATGGGTAATAGATTCCTAAGCACTCTTCAATTCATGCAATCAACATCAATATTTACATAAACTACAAGCAATAGCGGTACATGCCATCATTAATAAAATCAACAAGCATAAAAAACAAGTGCTCATGCATAATCTAGAAGTAACATCATACTCTTCAAGTCAATCCGATCACATCCAAATCAAACATAACAATGAATCTATCATCATCAATATCAAGTACAAACCACCCATGCATGAATCTCAATTAACACCACACCACTCACTCAAAACCCAACATGTAAAGTGAAAAAGAAAAGGGAGATGAGAGGAAACAGACAAAAGGAAAACACCTGGCACTACTACTCCTTCGGAGCATCATCATCATCACTTATCTCCATGCGCAATAATCAAAGTCCCTATGAAGATTATATAGTTTCCTGTCCACCTCTCCCAATCTCTGATCCATACTATCATACCGACAGTTGAGTGCAGCATAATTTGAATTTGCCAATGCCAGCTGTCGATTAATCTCTTGCTAGTTTGCATTCAGGATGGCGAAATGCTCGTTAATCAATCTTAACTGCTCCCGCTAAAAATGATCCTGGGCCTTCCAGAAATCCTATTGCTGCTGTGGTGGTGGCTCAAAATACTCATGCTGTGGCTGTTTCTGCTGCGGTGGCAGTATTAGAGGCAAATCTATCTCTGGATATACAAACGCTGGATGTTGTTTCTTTTCTTCATTGATGAAATCAGCTGGATCACCAACCAAAATCATATCCTCATCAATGAGGATTCCCTTCAAGTGCATCTCAGCCAGAAGTCTCCACTTTCCCTCTTCCAAACAAGTCTTGGAAATTGCCCTATGCTCCGAGGTATTCATCAATAAGTTGGTGTTGATCTGAAAAGTCGTGAGATCAACAATTGATAGTGGAAATCAAAAAGAAAGTGGATTCTTGCCACGGATGAACATCCAAGCATCATCCATCCTCTAAATCAACCCCATCCTAACTCCGAATTACAGAATCAAATCAGGATCCCCTCGTATCGGCCTATGCCTGCTTAAATCAACTCGATAGTGCTCTGCTATCGGAGTAATAAGCTCTCCAATGTTGACTCGCTGGAACTCAATAGTAGAGAACTTGTACAGCTGCTGGAAAAAGTAAGCCGCAATGTTGAAACAGACTCCATTCATCATGCACCAGAGCACGTACAACTCTCCCTAGGAATATAACAGCCCTAGGATCGAGCAAACAGTGTGTTACTCAAAATTCGATCTATATAAGCTATCACGGGGTTGCGAATGAAAGCAACCTTAGCAGTGTTCGAGTCATAACGTCCTTGCCACCCTGAGATAGACCTCCAGAACTCATCGGCATGAAAATCAGCGTGCTCCGCTTCAGACACATCCTTACAACCAACCATCTCATGAAACTCATTCGTGTACATCAACTGTAATTGTCCACCAATCTGCATCCACAATCCATATGGAAGATAATGATCCCCACAATCGACTCTCATCTTGTACAATACTTCGGCTGTGATGTGGAAATATATCTCTCTCTTCATCTCCATGACCTGGTGATCCCTACTCGATTGAACATCCAACGAATATCGTTGATAATGTTCTTCTCTACCATGGCTTGATCATCTTGATAGCGAGTCCTCGTTATCTTCCTCGCAATAGCTGCCCATAACTCCTACTTCTTTTCCCAATCCTCGATCTTTATACCAAAATTGGAAGGTCTCCTCTTATCAAGCTTTAACTTCTTAGCACTAGCTCATTTCCTAGGAGACTTAGTCTCCTTCCTCTTCGAAGATGAAGCAATCTCTTTACCTACAAAAGTTATACTTCAATGCACAACAAAAGAGATAAAGCAAGCTTACCAATCTTAAGACTAATCAAAGCATAAATTCTACTCAAGACTTCAAATTTATATGCTATAATCATAACTTAATTCTCCAAGTTTCAAGTGTTCATCTAATAATCATAACAAATAGATGCTCAACACTTTCAGTCATGAAACCATGTCAACCAATAGTCTTAAAATTACCACATATGAAACATGCTTCTCAATTTCAACATAAACTTCAACAAAAACCATAAGCATGCTCATCTTCCACTTTCAATTGCATAACATCAACACTTCAAATCAACGAGCCCATACATATAATTCGAAATTAACCTCAAGCCCGCAAGATATGCATCATCAATTTCATAAAAATCTCAACAATCCAACGTAAATTGAATCATGCCAATTCAAGTGAAATTTCAACAAGAACACCAAAAATTAAACACTTCAAATCCAACTAAAACTATATTTAACCAACTTATCTAATTTTCACTAAGCATAATCACTTCAATTCAAGAGTAAAGAGGTAGGAAAACATACCTTTTTTGGTCATGGTATGCGTGTGATGTACGACAATAATTCCCTAAAATTTAGAATGAACTAGCCCCAATTCAAACTTGAATCCTCAAAATCTTGGATGTGGAAGTGTGTGGAGAGGAAGATTTAAGTGTGGGAAGAGTTTGAAATGAAGGACTTACAATTCGTGATGGGTGTTCGAGAGAGGGTGATAGAATCGGTCGAATAAAATGAAGAAAACTGACCTTTATTGTCTATTTCAGACCGCGTTCGATGATAGGGGTTTTCTCAACACACAAATTAATCCTCAAGTATAAGGATATCAATTGTAGTCGCGAAGATGACCAAGTTACAATATCGAACCCACGGGACGGATAAATATCAATTTTGTTATCTTCTAGTATATTTTAGACTATGTTGGTAATTGTAAAGGTTTAATGGATAATAACTTCTAATCGAAAGAAATAGCAAAAGAAATAGCAAGAGTAGAGAAAAGTGAGTTGTGATCAATAAGAATGATAGGTAGTTCGTCGGGTCATCCAGTTTCACTAGCAATTGGTATTTTCATGTGATGGTGTCCGACTCTGCCCTGTGGTTTGTGGACGCATCACTAGACCATGCAAGTTTACTCTATAGACACAAGTAAATATGCGCTTGACACGTGTAAATAACATCGGAGCAAGAGATATGCTTCACCCCCCTTTCTAGGTACTATCATAATCAATTATCTTCTACGTCTAGAATCTAACCCGATTTGATCTTCCTTTTTAGGTACTATAAAGTTATACTCTTCATCCTATTCATCAACCCGAATTCAATTCAATTCATGAATATTTATATAAGACAGTTCTAATAATACTTCGGAATCCCTTCACTTAGAATTATAACAATAAACCCTGCTCAGTAGTGAACGCACTCAATCAATAAACATGTTATGTATTCAGACTCTACACAACGATCATTGATGCACAAAACGACTATGAGTATGGATTAAATATGCAATCTTATATAAAACAAACCACAGGTAGTGTTGTACGGAGTTTTACACACGAAACACAAATTACATCATGAAACTTTCATAACCCTAGAACTACCAAGGTGGTTCTAGCCCATGATTGATCTAGGAACAATCATGGTTAGATTGATCATTCTTACTTGAACCTTCAGCGAACCTCTGTCACATCCCTCCGGATGGATCACCACCTCTACTCTTGTCTCTCCTACGATTGACGATCAAAAGCTCTCTTTATTCTCTGTATGAGCCTCCTTTTATACTTGTAATCACGTCTCTAGGGCTTGGAATGGGCTTTCTAAGTGATCTCACGCGTTTCGGCCTCGAAAATCCGGATAAGGTAAGTTCTCGCACACAGGTTAGACCACGTCAAGCAGGTCGAACCCCTAGCCACAGGTCGAACCCTAGGTCGAACCCCGCTACTGGAAGAATTCTGCACAGGTTCGACCTTCTGGACAGGTCGAACCACTTAGGCCTTGGTCGAACCTCGGCACTGGACAACTCCCGCTCCCGATTCGACCAACTGGCAAGTCGAACCCAAACGTCGTGGTCGAATCCTCCTTCTTACAAATTGGTTCGACCATGGTTCGACCTGATGGCCAGGTCGACCCAGCCGAGTCGTGGTCGAATCAATCTCTGTACGTCCAGCAACGTTGGTTCGACCTGCTGGAGAGGTCGAACCCTCCTCCAGCCAGGTCGAACCCACCTACTTCTTGGGCGGTTCGCGTGGCTTCGACTCCGTCTCTTCGATTCTTGGCTCTTTCACTCCGTTTTTGCTAAGAAAACACTCAAATAGCTCCACTAACACCTGATTCATGCTAATTCACAATATATATAGGTTTTCCACCTATTTCCACATCAAAACTCTCCAAAACTAGCACAAAACATAGCGCCAAACTTGTGAATTTACACACTCATCAAACCCCCAAACTTACATGTTGCTCGTCCCGAGGCAACCAATTTAAACCACAAGAGTCGTGTATAATTCAACATGATCAAGTACAACACATATTACACATGCCACTTCATTGAATCAAACAAGAATCACTTGCATCAAATATTTCATTCATGTAAAATCAATCCAATCACACACCATTCGGAGTACTAAGTAATCTCACTGACAAGATAAGTCTTTACTCTCTTTCGCTCGTGTGTGAGGCACTATAGGCTAGTATAAACACTCATATCAATTCATATTCACGCGTAACCATAAGCTTGGCAAAGGTCTCAAAAATCAACTCACATTAGATTAATACTAGGATCACAAAGGACTTGTTTCTAGGTTGTAATGTTGGCTCTTTGGAAAGGGTAGGAAAATTTGGTCATAGTAACTTAATACACTAGTAGAGAGTTACCTTGGAGGTTCTTGATTTCTTATTCGGCTTCATATTCTTCTCCAATTCTTCTCTTGCACTTGCAATTATCAATTTTCCTTCTCTTCCTTGCATCAACATCATTCTTCTTTTAACTGCTCGGGTACCAGTTATAGGCACTACCCTTCTCGAACATCGTTCGACTGTTTCTTAAAAACTTCAAGCTCCATGTATTAGCAATTCGGGGTACCAATTTCAGGCACTATCTCTAACAAGATTTAACCATGCACTTTTCTTACTGAACCTCATTCCATCTTCCCTTTGTTTCTTCCACACTTATTCACCTTATTCTCTCTGCCAATGAATAGGGTATTTTCAAAGCTCAAATAAGGTAATTAAGGCTCTTATATTTGGCTTGCCAAAGAAAAAGCTTTTAAAAGGCTCTAACAGGGCTACCAAAGATTTATAAAATCATTAGGAAAGGTAAAATTTGGCTAAGTGACTCAATTAATCAAAAATGGCCTAAGATCATATCCTAATATTTCATCAATTGTAAGTTTCACACAAGACTCCAAGCCAAGTTCTAGAATACGTTCATACGAATGATTCTCTCAAGAATAAACTATCATGATTAATCATGATAAAGGCTCAAATCCTCACATAGGTAATCAATTCCTAATACTCCTCATAGCACATAATCAAAATCAATTCCTCATGAATTCCATATACTTAACAAATTTTTTCATGCTCTTTCCAAATGAAAATAAACACGTAAACATATGAATGCACAGAATCAATAACCCATATACAGAGCAACGATACAAGATCAACTATATCAAGTACATGCCACTCACACATGAATCACACCCCAATCTGTAAAAATAAAAAGAAGAATGGGAGATAAGATGAATCGGAGAAGCCAAAAGAAAACCTGAAACTACTCCCTAGGAGCATCATCATCCTCATCATCATCGTCATCCTCATCCATTCTATTTTCCACAGCTCGGCACAAACTGGTAATGTGCTTATCTATCATATCCACTCGACTACTCACTCTACCAACACGCTCATCCAAGGCAGAATACCTTTCGTTCAGTGTGGCGTAGTTGGCGTTAGCGAGCGCGAGTTGCCTGTTCGTCTCTTACTGTGCAGCTACCACCGCGATCAGCTGCTCATGAATCAAGCGAAGCTGCTCCCGAGTACCTGGAACTGCTCGCCGCTGCTGCGGTCTCGGAGCATGCTGAGGCGTATCATGCTGCTCTCCTTCCGGAATCTCCATCTCCGGCTGCTCATCTACCTGATCCTCCTCTTCAGACTGCTGTGGCTGAGGTGGACGGAACTCTCCTCGATCAACAATCTGCTGTAACTCAGCCATCCTTCCCTCAGCACACATCTGTGCTACCGCTCTCCAATCACCACCCGACTTCGCTGCCACGGATAGTTGTCAAGTTGCTCACGTCGAAGGGGAACATAAATTCGAAAGGCTTCCCGAATAGTTGTCAAGTTGCTCACGTCGAAGTTGTCCAAGAGAATTCATTATCTTATTCCTTGCTTCCCGAATAGTTGTCAAGTTGCTCACGTCGAAGGGGAACATAAGTTCGAAAGGCTTGAGACCTCTCGTGAAAAACCAATCTCCATTTCTAAAATGGGCAAACCCTCCCTTCGCGCACGTGCTCATAATCAAATCGGGTTCTCCTTCTACTGGTGTAATGCCGGTGAGGTCCAAGTTGTAATGCTCAGCCAAAATCGTCAATAACCCTCCAATATTCACCTTTTGAAAACCAATGGTCTTGAATCGATTCAGCTGCGTAATAAAATAAGCTCCAACATTGAACTTCACTCCATTCAGCATACACCACAAGGCATATAGCTCTCCTCTAGACACAACACTCCCCTCCGAGCGGGCGAACAACGTGTTGCTCAGGATGCGGTCCATGTACCTCAAGACAGGGTTCTTTATTGCGGAAGCACGAGCCTTTCTGGTCTTGTAATCACGAATCTCCCCAGTGATCTCCCTCCAAAACCGCTTTACACTGAATGCAGCATTTTCTAAACGAGGGATCTCCAAAGGCGTCTCAAACAGCTCGTTGAAATCCTCAGACGTCCATCTCCTACTCACTCCACCAAGCTGAAACGTACACCGATAGGGGTATCCAAGCGGGTCCTTCTCCATCTCAAACGAGCAAACTACTTCTGCTGTAACATGGAAGTACGTCGGCCTCTTCAACTCCATGAATCTTCGGATCCCTACTTGATCAAACATCCAAAATATATCATCCTCTATTCTCATTATCCTCATCGCTTCATCATATTGGTATCGAGTGCGAGCTATCTTGTCTGAAACTTCTTCCCACTTCTCTTTAATCTCATCCCAACCTTGCATCCTAATCTTGAAGTTATCAGGTAAACGGTCTTGTAGCCTCAGTTTTCTTGTCACTTTGTCCAAGTTTGAAGGTCTTTCATGCCTCTTCTTTGATCTCTCCTCCTCTGCCTTTCCTTTTCCTTTACTTGATACTTGCCCCTTTCCTGAAAATAAATACTTCAATCCAACTAACAAGACAAGAAAGCAAGTATTGTACTAGCACATCACATACTCTACTCAAGACTTCAAGCATCAATGCATATTCATACAAACTATCGTCTCAACACCACTTGCTTATTCAACATTCTCAAAACATCCTCAATTACACCTTCTTTAATCATCAAAACATAACAAACAAGCATGCATTAAATAATTCAAGCAATTCAATCAAAAATTCAACATGTTTCCCTCAATGAACTACTTCAATTTCATCAATTTCAAACCAAATCAACATGCTCATTCTATGGTATGTTCTATACCCTTGATTAATTCATATAAAAATCCAAGTTCTATCAATAATCAATCAACCACAAACCAAGAAACAAGAATTCATATGAAACCAATCAAAATATCAACATTCACCATGAAATTCGACCATACTCAACATCAATTCTCTAATTCACATCAAATTTCTTACCTAAACCTTCAATCATAGAGTAATTGAGTTGGAAAAACGTACCTTGTGACTGCCCATGGTGAATAACTGATCGAAAACACAAAACAACCAAAAAACGCGATTTCAGCCCTAACTCGCGACGAAATCCGCCCAAATCCGCGACCGAATCGATAATTCAAGGTGTAATGTTGTGTAATCGGTGTGAAATCAAGTGTAATTGAAGAATTTGTGCAAGGGTGTAGAGGTTCGAAGAGGGTTCGAGGTTTGGTGTTTCGAAAAAGTGATCGAACCCCTCTGAAAATTTGAACTTAAATCGCGTACCTGGCTTGGTTCGACCTCGGGTTCAACCACCTGAACTGGTCAAACCATGGATGGCGAGGTCGAATCTCTCTTCTGGACAAACGATCTTCTTGGTTCGACCAGGGGTTCAACTTTGCTAAACAGGTCGAACCTTTCTTGAATTGGTCGAACCCCTCTTCTGGAAAACAGAGTGCTTCCGACTGACAGGTTCGACCATAGGTTCGACCTCCTGATCAGGTCGAACCACTATGGCTTTGGTCGAACCTCCTCTCTGGATAACTTTCAACGCCGGTTCGACTTCCTCTGCTTTTGTTCGACCTCTGGCACTGGTCGAACCACTCCTAGACTTGGTCGAACCTACCTCCTGATTTCCAAAACTGAGTGTTCTTCATTCACTACATACTTCAAGCTTCAACACAACTTCATTAGGTACAATCTAGAGCACAACTTCAAAAATTGTTCCACATAATATCATTCATGAGTGTCTCCGTAAAAGAAAACACAACCAAAAACCACTGAACATTAGGCAAGTTGTAAAATATCATCACATCAAAATCGATTAAAATTTCAATATGGCCGCAAAAACCAACTCCCCTAACAAACAATACAAAGAAAAGATTATACTCTTAATGCTTCAATGAGGTAATAACATCACACCCCCCCAAACTTAGTAAAAACGTAAGTCGAAACTAAGTTTGAAAAGAGATGTAATTGCCGATTAGTAAGCATCTTAAATATAAAAATTTCTTACTCACACAAAAGAAATAAAGCAATAAAACGGAAGAGTAAGCTCTCAACAAGCGCTCATGTTTAACGTCGTAGAGTCACGACGGTACCAAATCAGAACAAGGTATCATCAAAAATAACACACGCATCATCCGGCGACCTATAATGCTTCAATCGATGCCCATTCGCCATGATAACGTCTCTATCTTTGTCAATAAGCTCATAACTCCCCCCTCCTAAGGCTCGATGAATCATGAACGGTCCCGTCCACTTAGACTTCAACTTTCCTACAAAAAGCTTCAAACGAGAGTTAAAAAGTAGTACCTCATCTCCTTGCTTGAACTCCTTGTATGAAATTTTGGAATCATGCCACCTCTTTGATTAGAGCTATTTTCACCTACATTTTAGTGTCTTTTTATATGTGTTTTCGTATTATTTTATCCGTATTTTATGTGTTATTTGGTTGTATTTTGTGTTTTTATTGAAATGTAGGAAAAAGCGGATCTCAATTCGAAGTTGAAACGAGGAAGAACGAGCCGAAATAGTGAAAGAGGAGAAGAAGCTACACAACACGGCCGGCCGTGTGCAGGAACACGGGTCGTGTCTTGAACATGCCTCGAGTTCCGCACACAGGCCTGTGCATGAGGCCGTGTGATGTCGCCAGAAACACCAACTCGGCCACCCCTGTGGCCGAGCGCAGAGCACGGGTCGAGCGCAGAACACGGGCCGTGTACCGCGCACGGCCCTGTCCTAGAAGCCGTGTGCGGACACCAGATTACACAACACGGCCACCCCTGTGGCCGTGTGCAGAGCTCGAGCCGTGTAGGTGTAATTCCTGCTAAAAAATCAGAATCTTCTAGAAGGCCCACATGGGGTATAAATAGACTCCATTTTAACACTTTGAGGATCAGATCCGAAATCCTATCATCTACACACACCTCACACACCATTTCTTCCATTTTCCACCATCATCTTCATCCATCTTCATCCATCTTCATCTACCCATCAATTCTTCCATTTTTGGTGCTAAAGACTTCAAATCAAGAGCTAGAGGTGGAGATCAAGAAGAATAGAAGATTCTCTTCAAGAAATTGATAGGGAAGAATCCATTCATTTTGTATTTCTTTAGATCTAAGACTATGGGTATTTGTAATGAATCATTTATTTGTTTTATTACTTTTATCATGTTAGGCTAATCCCTGTAGTGGGATTAGGAATATGAAGAGCATATTAGATTTATATTATCATGTGGATTAAATTGGTTTTTGATTTAATTGATGTTGATTTCTATTCATGGAGTTTAATTGTCTTGATGTTGTGATGGCATGGTTTGTTATTCATGAATGTTTATTGGTTTAATGGATTGTTGATCAATGGATTATTTTTGGTAATTAAATGCTATCATGATTTTCATGTATGTATTGCTTGGAGTGAGACGGAAACGACCCTCTATAGTATTAGGAAGGCATGAATAGACATTGAGTTTGGGTTTGACCGAAAGGATATTTGAATTCAATGAGGGGAACCAATCCATTCGTTGGCCTTAGTACACAAAAAGGGAGAGTTTAATCTAACTAGTACCTAGATGGAAGGGGTTAATGTTGGGCTTTGATCTTAAGTGCTTTTGGGAGTCTAAAATGGATCAACAACCTTTGTAACCCGAAAGGGAGCTTAGGATACAATCGTGATCACCCTTAGTCTACATCAATTGAGTTGAATTCCGTTTGCATGATAATATGAATCGAGTGTGCTTGGATGTTTCTAATCCCATGTTTTTCCATACTTGAACTTTAGCACCCATTTTCTTTACTTGTCATTGTTCTTATTTGCTATCTTATTTACTTGCTACTTGTTTTTGTTGTTAATCAATCTCAAAACCCCCCGATCATCTTTACAAAAACGACATGAACATGAGCTCACGTATTTGCTAGTCCGAAAATAACTCCTTATTGGATTGATAATTTTTCTTGGGATATACTACTACAACGATCGAGTACTGTGTTATTGTTTTAGTTGTTCTTGATAAGGATATCTTTTTATCTTGTTTTATTTCTTATATTTTCTTTGAAAAATTTTGTTCTTACTTATTCTTTTTGATATGTACTCTTACCTTGAAAGAAGGGGAGGAAGAACAAAGCCCAAAAATAGAAAGTTGAAGAAAGATTGTAGTAAACTTTGTGGAGAAAAGCATTAGATGGATGGATGGAACAAGTGGTTATTATGGAAATCAATATGCAAGAGTTCCTCCTCCACAACAAAAAGGCTATATAAATGAGAGTTACTATGGATATGATTGCCAAATGAGTCAAGTTCACTCTCAATACTACAATCATGGCGGATATGATGAATGGCCACAAGCTTACAATGGAAACACATTCCAACCACAACAAGGATACACTTATTCCACTCCGAATTTCAAAGTTTCTTCTCCATTCCAAAATTATGCCTTACTCGAATTATTTAGAAGATGTTCTCAAGGAAGTGAAGGCCAAATTTCTCAATCGAGTCCTATCAATCCTCAAGAAGAAGATTATCCTTTCATGGGAGTGGGTAATTTCCAAGGGAATTTTCAAAATACCTATGAAGGAAGTTTTCAAGGGAATTATCCACCAAGTCAAGAGAATCGCCAAGGAGGATATCAAGGTTTTGATCCAAGTGCCAAGCCATCTAATGAAGAAGAGAAGTCGACCTTTGAGGATACATTGTTAGCATTCATGAAAAAGATGGAGGCTAGAATGGATGAAAATGAGAAGAAGATGGATGATTGGATGGATTCCCTTGAGTATCAAATGAGCCAACTTGTAAGTTCTTTGAACAATTCGCAACAAATTGAAGAGGGAGATTATATGGAGGATAAAAGGGAAGAGGAAAGTAAGGTTGACGAAGGGTTGGAGGAAGAAGAGAACTTGGTGGTAAATGAATCAAGTGAGAAGATTAAAGATCCAGTTGAGGCCAATGAAATAGAGAAAGACGAGCAAGTTATGGAAGCAAATGAAGAGGACTTGAAGAGTGAAATGAGCATTCCTAAATCCTTAAACTCTTTAAGTTGCAATGATTTTCTTGACATTGTTTCTATTGACTTTGTCTTACCTCTTGATACCTCACAAATTCTTAGGGACAAAAGAGAGTTGGAAGAAAATTTGGGGATATTCGTTGAAAGGAGGAATAAGTGGTTTGCTAGAATGGAGAGGACAATGGAATGTCATGCAAGGATAGTTGGAAATTTCAAGCTCAATCTTAAGAGTGCCAACGAGGCCATTGCTTGCCACAAGTACTTAATAGATGAAGAAGCGCAAAGATTAAAGTATGGTGGCAAGGACGACCGTTATCCATGGCCATTCCGATGAGTTTGAAATTTTCCGTCTAGCTTGAAGACGTTAAACTTAGCGCTCGATGGGAGGCACCCCATCACTATCTTTATTGCTTTATTTTAGTGCTTTCAATAAATGTTGTGGTTTTGTTGTTTTGTATTTTGGACTTGTAGGTTGATTGTGTTCATGGAGAAAAATGCACATTGAAGAAAAGAGAAATGCTTCATGGATTCAAGTTGACATGTTCCACAACTTGTTGCAAACTTAATTCGTGACTCTTGTCTCGAGTTAAGTTTGGGGGGTGCTAGTGCGTGGTGGACATCGTTTGAGTCGTGTGGATGCGGTTACTTCTCAACAAGAAGATCATCAATGGAAACTACAAGGGTGAGTCTCACCACTTTTTGCAAACTTAAGTCTCAACTCTTGTTTCGATTTAAGTTTGGGGGGAGAGTGTGTGGTGTGACTCACCACTTGAGTATGATTCTTGTAAAATTGGACAAATTTTAAAATTTTTCTCATGAGTTTGGTTTGATTTTGGCATGATTGGTGGTGTTGAAGTGCATGATAGTCCATATTTATAATGAAATTGTTGAATTAATGGTGTTTGTTGAGTGTTTGAGCATGAATGAGAGGTATTGAAAGCATGATGGAGCTTGGAGCTAACGCTTTCCTTACCAAAAGCCTATCGAGGGAGTACTCTACATCTTATCAATTTATTACTTGAAATGAATTGAGTTTGATTTGGAATGTTGTGACTAGCATGCTACTTCATTTGTTATGTTTATGGGAGGTTTACTTTCGTATATTAGGATTTCCTTTTCAATAAAGGTTGGGATGAATGTGTGCTTAATTTTCTTATGGATGATGGTATTTTGTATTTTTGCATGTTTTTTATTTTTGTTGTGTCTTATTTGTTGAGTCCTTATTTTTATGTTGTGTGTATTTTCATTCTTGTCTTGGGATGTTTGGTGGTTTGTTTAGGGATGTCGTGAGTCATTTTTGAATGTGAGTGATGATAGATTGTGGTGATAAGTGATGACAAATTATGATTAAGAATCTCTACACTTTCAAATTGTGACATGTTTTACTTAACTTGTTCAATTGTGAGATGAATGTGGTGTAATAAGTTCCTTAAGGTCCGAGCACAAGCTTGTGAGCATTTGAGCCTCAACCATGCATACATGGTATTTCTTCATGAGTGGATCGGTTGTGTTTGATAAGTTAGAACTTGCTCAAGGACTATAGGAACGAGCCCGATTAGTGGAGATTGGTGAAATGATCTAAGGCCATCCTTGTTATTATAGTCATTGCCATATATGTTCCCTACCATGAACATCATCCTTAGTCAACCACTTTGAGCCTATAAACCTATTTCTTGTGAATTTAGCACATTACAAGCCTTAATTACCCATTCAAGCTTATATATACCTTTGTGTGGGTGATTGAGGAGATGGTAGCTAGAAAGGATTGATTGATTAGCAAAAGAAGAAAAAGGACATGGTAAACAAGCAAGAAAAAGGATGAAAAGAGCAAAACAAGAATGCACATGCAACCTCAAAGTAAGAAAGGAGCAAATCAACATCAAAATGCTCAAGTAAACAAAATTCAAAGAAAGGAAGCATGCAACAAAAGAAATTCAATCCTAGGGAAGTTAATGAATAGTGCTTGAGATTTGTAAAGATAAGCAAGGAGGAAAAGAAAGTGAAGAAGTTGAGGAAATTGGTCATCTCTTTGATTACTTACACTTGTTGAGTCACTCTTATCCATATACTACCTACCCTACCAAAGAGCCTATCATTACATCCGAATTAAAGACCTTTTTGATCATTAATTAAAACTTTGGTGGTTTGTGAATATAGTCCGCGAGCAAGCTTATAGCGAGTCGAGCCAATCGATTAATGTGTGTGATCTACCCTATTTCAAAAGAGTGTTGAGAGACATCAATATCCATTGTGAGGCTTGGACTTAAAAGGGGACTATATTACATTTTATTCTCTTTTGATTGAACTTGTTAATTTCCCATGTCATGATTTTAATGTTGTAGGATGACTTAGCATAGTTTGTAGTTATTATTGCTAACGATGTGTTATTGCTTATGTTCGTTTAGTCTTTTTCTAGGTGAAAATTTCTCCTTTTGGTTTGTCATTTTCGTTGCTCGGGGACGAGCAACACCTTAAGTTTGGGGGGTTGATTAGAGCTATTTTCACCTACATTTTAGTGTCTTTTTATATGTGTTTTCGTATTATTTTATCCGTATTTTATGTGTTATTTGGTTGTATTTTGTGTTTTTATTGAAATGTGTGTGAATGAGCTTAAACTTAAGATTTTCACTTTTTATTTGATGCTAAACATGATAAGGAAGATGTAGAAAAAAGCGGATCTCAATTCGGAGTTGAAACGAGGAAGAACGAGCCGAAATAGTGAAAGAGGAGAAGAAGCTGCACAACACGGCCGGCCGTGTGCAGGAACACGGGTCGTGTCTTGAACACGCCTCGAGTTCCGCACACGGGCCTGTGCATGAGGCCGTGTGATGTCGCCAGAAACACCAACTCGGCCACCCCTGTGGCCGAGCGCAGAGCACGGGTCGAGCGCAGAACACGGGCCGTGTACCGCGCACGGCCCTGTCCTAGAAGCCGTGTGCGGACACCAGATTACACAACACGGCCACCCTTGTGGCCGTGTGCAGAGCTCGAGCCGTGTAGGTGTAATTCCTGCTAAAAAATCAGAATCTTCTAGAAGGCCCGCATGGGGTATAAATAGACTCCATTTCAACACTTTGAGGATCAGATCCGAAATCCTATCATCTACACACACCTCACACACCATTTCTTCCACTTTCCACCATCATCTTCATCCATCTTCATCCACCCATCATATCTTCCATTTTTGGTGCTAAAGGCTTCAAATCAAGAGCTAGAGGTGGAGATCAAGAAGAATAGAAGATTCTCTTCAAGAAATTGATAGGGAAGAATCCATTCATTTTGTATTTCTTTAGATCTTAGACTATGGGTAATTGTAATGAATCATTTATTTGTTTTGTTACTTTTATCATGTTAGGCTAATCCCTCTAGTGGGATTAGGAATATGAAGAGCATATTAGATTTATATTATCATGTGGATTAAATTGGTTTTTGATTTAATTGATGTTGATTTCTATTCATGGAGTTTAATTGTCTTGATGTTGTGATGGCATGGTTTGTTATTCATGAATGTTTATTGGTTTAATGGATTGTTGATCAATGGATTATTTTTGGTAATTAAATGCTATCATGATTTTCATGTATGTATTGCTTGGAGTGAGACGGAAACGACCCTCTATAGTATTAGGAAGGCATGAATAGACATTGAGTTTGGGTTTGACCGAAAGGATATTTGAATTCAATGAGGGGAACCAATCCATTCGTTGGCCTTAGTACACAAAAAGGGAGAGTTTAATCTAACTAGTACCTAGATGGAAGGGGTTAATGTTGGGCTTTGATCTTAAGTGCTTTTGGGAGTCTAAAATGGATCAACAACCTTTGTAACCCGAAAGGGAGCTTAGGATACAATCGTGATCACCCTTAGTCTACATCAATTGAGTTGAATTCCGTTTGCATGATAATATGAATCGAGTGTGCTTGGATGTTTCTAATCCCATGTTTTTCCATACTTGAACTTTAGCACCCATTTTCTTTACTTGTCATTGTTCTTATTTGCTATCTTATTTACTTGCTACTTGTTTTTGTTGTTAATCAATCTCAAAACCCCCCGATCATCTTTACAAAAACGACATGAACATGAGCTCACGTATTTGCTAGTCCGAAAATAACTCCTTATTGGATTGATAATTTTTCTTGGGATATACTACTACAACGATCGAGTACTGTGTTATTGTTTTAGTTGTTCTTGGTAAGGATATCTTTTTATCTTGTTTTATTTCTTATATTTTCTTTGAAAATTTTTGTTCTTACTTATTCTTTTTGATATGTACTCTTACCTTGAAAGAAGGGGAGGAAGAACAAAGCCCAAAAATAGAAAGTTGAAGGAAGATTGTAGTAAACTTTGTGGAGAAAAGCATTAGATGGATGGATGGAACAAGTGGTTATTATGGAAATCAATATGCAAGAGTTCCTCCTCCACAACAAAAAGGCTATATAAATGAGAGTTACTATGGATATGATTGCCAAATGAGTCAAGTTCACTCTCAATACTACAATCATGGCGGATATGATGAATGGCCACAAGCTTACAATGGAAACACATTCCAACCACAACAAGGATACACTTATTCCACTCCGAATTTCAAAGTTTCTTCTCCGTTCCAAAATTATGCCTTACTCGAATTATTTAGAAGATGTTCTCAAGGAAGTGAAGGCCAAATTTCTCAATCGAGTCCTATCAATCCTCAAGAAGAAGATTATCCTTTCATGGGAGTGGGTAATTTCCAAGGGAATTTTCAAAATACCTATGAAGGAAGTTTTCAAGGGAATTATCCACCAAGTCAAGAGAATCGCCAAGGAGGATATCAAGGTTTTGATCCAAGTGCCAAGCCATCTAATGAAGAAGAGAAGTCGACCTTTGAGGATACATTGTTAGCATTCATGAAAAAGATGGAGGCTAGAATGGATGAAAATGAGAAGAAGATGGATGATTGGATGGATTCCCTTGAGTATCAAATGAGCCAACTTGTAAGTTCTTTGAACAATTCGCAACAAATTGAAGAGGGAGATTATATGGAGGATAAAAGGGAAGAGGAAAGTAAGGTTGACGAAGGGTTGGAGGAAGAAGAGAACTTGGTGGTAAATGAATCAAGTGAGAAGATTAAAGATCCAGTTGAGGCCAATGAAATAGAGAAAGACGAGCAAGTTATGGAAGCAAATGAAGAGGACTTGAAGAGTGAAATGAGCATTCCTAAATCCTTAAACTCTTTAAGTTGCAATGATTTTCTTGACATTGTTTCTATTGACTTTGTCTTACCTCTTGATACCTCACAAATTCTTAGGGACAAAAGAGAGTTGGAAGAAAATTTGGGGATATTCGTTGAAAGGAGGAATAAGTGGTTTGCTAGAATGGAGAGGACAATGGAATGTCATGCAAGGATAGTTGGAAATTTCAAGCTCAATCTTAAGAGTGCCAACGAGGCCATTGCTTGCCACAAGTACTTAATAGATGAAGAAGCGCAAAGATTAAAGTATGGTGGCAAGGACGACCGTTATCCATGGCCATTCCGATGAGTTTGAAATTTTCCGTCTAGCTTGAAGACGTTAAACTTAGCGCTCGATGGGAGGCACCCCATCACTATCTTTATTGCTTTATTTTAGTGCTTTCAATAAATGTTGTGGTTTTGTTGTTTTGTATTTTGGACTTGTAGGTTGATTGTGTTCATGGAGAAAAATGCACATTGAAGAAAAGAGAAATGCTTCATGGATTCAAGTTGACATGTTCCACAACTTGTTGCAAACTTAATTCGTGACTCTTGTCTCGAGTTAAGTTTGGGGGGTGCTAGTGCGTGGTGGACATCGTTTGAGTCGTGTGGATGCGGTTACTTCTCAACAAGAAGATCATCAATGGAAACTACAAGGGTGAGTCTCACCACTTTTTGCAAACTTAAGTCTCAACTCTTGTTTCGATTTAAGTTTGGGGGGAGAGTGTGTGGTGTGACTCACCACTTGAGTATGATTCTTGTAAAATTGGACAAATTTTAAAATTTTTCTCATGAGTTTGGTTTGATTTTGGCATGATTGGTGGTGTTGAAGTGCATGATAGTCCATATTTATAATGAAATTGTTGAATTAATGGTGTTTGTTGAGTGTTTGAGCATGAATGAGAGGTATTGAAAGCATGATGGAGCTTGGAGCTAACGCTTTCCTTACCAAAAGCCTATCGAGGGAGTACTCTACATCTTATCAATTTATTACTTGAAATGAATTGAGTTTGATTTGGAATGTTGTGACTAGCATGCTACTTCATTTGTTATGTTTATGGGAGGTTTACTTTCGTATATTAGGATTTCCTTTTCAATAAAGGTTGGGATGAATGTGTGCTTAATTTTCTTATGGATGATGGTATTTTGTATTTTTGCATGTTTTTTATTTTTGTTGTGTCTTATTTGTTGAGTCCTTATTTTTATGTTGTGTGTATTTTCATTCTTGTCTTGGGATGTTTGGTGGTTTGTTTAGGGATGTCGTGAGTCATTTTTGAATGTGAGTGATGATAGATTGTGGTGATAAGTGATGACAAATTATGATTAAGAATCTCTACACTTTCAAATTGTGACATGTTTTACTTAACTTGTTCAATTGTGAGATGAATGTGGTGTAATAAGTTCCTTAAGGTCCGAGCACAAGCTTGTGAGCATTTGAGCCTCAACCATGCATACATGGTATTTCTTCATGAGTGGATCGGTTGTGTTTGATAAGTTAGAACTTGCTCAAGGACTATAGGAACGAGCCCGATTAGTGGAGATTGGTGAAATGATCTAAGGCCATCCTTGTTATTATAGTCATTGCCATATATGTTCCCTACCATGAACATCATCCTTAGTCAACCACTTTGAGCCTATAAACCTATTTCTTGTGAATTTAGCACATTACAAGCCTTAATTACCCATTCAAGCTTATATATACCTTTGTGTGGGTGATTGAGGAGATGGTAGCTAGAAAGGATTGATTGATTAGCAAAAGAAGAAAAAGGACATGGTAAACAAGCAAGAAAAAGGATGAAAAGAGCAAAACAAGAATGCACATGCAACCTCAAAGTAAGAAAGGAGCAAATCAACATCAAAATGCTCAAGTAAACAAAATTCAAAGAAAGGAAGCATGCAACAAAAGAAATTCAATCCTAGGGAAGTTAATGAATAGTGCTTGAGATTTGTAAAGATAAGCAAGGAGGAAAAGAAAGTGAAGAAGTTGAGGAAATTGGTCATCTCTTTGATTACTTACACTTGTTGAGTCACTCTTATCCATATACTACCTACCCTACCAAAGAGCCTATCATTACATCCGAATTAAAGACCTTTTTGATCATTAATTAAAACTTTGGTGGTTTGTGAATATAGTCCGCGAGCAAGCTTATAGCGAGTCGAGCCAATCGATTAATGTGTGTGATCTACCCTATTTCAAAAGAGTGTTGAGAGACATCAATATCCATTGTGAGGCTTGGACTTAAAAGGGGACTATATTACATTTTATTCTCTTTTGATTGAACTTGTTAATTTCCCATGTCATGATTTTAATGTTGTAGGATGACTTAGCATAGTTTGTAGTTATTATTGCTAACGATGTGTTATTGCTTATGTTCGTTTAGTCTTTTTCTAGGTGAAAATTTCTCCTTTTGGTTTGTCATTTTCGTTGCTCGGGGACGAGCAACACCTTAAGTTTGGGGGGTTGATTAGAGCTATTTTCACCTACATTTTAGTGTCTTTTTATATGTGTTTTCGTATTATTTTATCCGTATTTTATGTGTTATTTGGTTGTATTTTGTGTTTTTATTGAAATGTGTGTGAATGAGCTTAAACTTAAGATTTTCACTTTTTATTTGATGCTAAACATGATAAGGAAGATGTAGAAAAAAGCGGATCTCAATTCGGAGTTGAAACGAGGAAGAACGAGCCGAAATAGTGAAAGAGGAGAAGAAGCTGCACAACACGGCCGGCCGTGTGCAGGAACACGGGTCGTGTCTTGAACACGCCTCGAGTTCCGCACACGGGCCTGTGCATGAGGCCGTGTGATGTCGCCAGAAACACCAACTCGGCCACCCCTGTGGCCGAGCGCAGAGCACGGGTCGAGCGCAGAACACGGGCCGTGTACCGCGCACGGCCCTGTCCTAGAAGCCGTGTGCGGACACCAGATTACACAACACGGCCACCCTTGTGGCCGTGTGCAGAGCTCGAGCCGTGTAGGTGTAATTCCTGCTAAAAAATCAGAATCTTCTAGAAGGCCCGCATGGGGTATAAATAGACTCCATTTCAACACTTTGAGGATCAGATCCGAAATCCTATCATCTACACACACCTCACACACCATTTCTTCCACTTTCCACCATCATCTTCATCCATCTTCATCCACCCATCATATCTTCCATTTTTGGTGCTAAAGGCTTCAAATCAAGAGCTAGAGGTGGAGATCAAGAAGAATAGAAGATTCTCTTCAAGAAATTGATAGGGAAGAATCCATTCATTTTGTATTTCTTTAGATCTTAGACTATGGGTAATTGTAATGAATCATTTATTTGTTTTGTTACTTTTATCATGTTAGGCTAATCCCTCTAGTGGGATTAGGAATATGAAGAGCATATTAGATTTATATTATCATGTGGATTAAATTGGTTTTTGATTTAATTGATGTTGATTTCTATTCATGGAGTTTAATTGTCTTGATGTTGTGATGGCATGGTTTGTTATTCATGAATGTTTATTGGTTTAATGGATTGTTGATCAATGGATTATTTTTGGTAATTAAATGCTATCATGATTTTCATGTATGTATTGCTTGGAGTGAGACGGAAACGACCCTCTATAGTATTAGGAAGGCATGAATAGACATTGAGTTTGGGTTTGACCGAAAGGATATTTGAATTCAATGAGGGGAACCAATCCATTCGTTGGCCTTAGTACACAAAAAGGGAGAGTTTAATCTAACTAGTACCTAGATGGAAGGGGTTAATGTTGGGCTTTGATCTTAAGTGCTTTTGGGAGTCTAAAATGGATCAACAACCTTTGTAACCCGAAAGGGAGCTTAGGATACAATCGTGATCACCCTTAGTCTACATCAATTGAGTTGAATTCCGTTTGCATGATAATATGAATCGAGTGTGCTTGGATGTTTCTAATCCCATGTTTTTCCATACTTGAACTTTAGCACCCATTTTCTTTACTTGTCATTGTTCTTATTTGCTATCTTATTTACTTGCTACTTGTTTTTGTTGTTAATCAATCTCAAAACCCCCCGATCATCTTTACAAAAACGACATGAACATGAGCTCACGTATTTGCTAGTCCGAAAATAACTCCTTATTGGATTGATAATTTTTCTTGGGATATACTACTACAACGATCGAGTACTGTGTTATTGTTTTAGTTGTTCTTGGTAAGGATATCTTTTTATCTTGTTTTATTTCTTATATTTTCTTTGAAAATTTTTGTTCTTACTTATTCTTTTTGATATGTACTCTTACCTTGAAAGAAGGGGAGGAAGAACAAAGCCCAAAAATAGAAAGTTGAAGGAAGATTGTAGTAAACTTTGTGGAGAAAAGCATTAGATGGATGGATGGAACAAGTGGTTATTATGGAAATCAATATGCAAGAGTTCCTCCTCCACAACAAAAAGGCTATATAAATGAGAGTTACTATGGATATGATTGCCAAATGAGTCAAGTTCACTCTCAATACTACAATCATGGCGGATATGATGAATGGCCACAAGCTTACAATGGAAACACATTCCAACCACAACAAGGATACACTTATTCCACTCCGAATTTCAAAGTTTCTTCTCCGTTCCAAAATTATGCCTTACTCGAATTATTTAGAAGATGTTCTCAAGGAAGTGAAGGCCAAATTTCTCAATCGAGTCCTATCAATCCTCAAGAAGAAGATTATCCTTTCATGGGAGTGGGTAATTTCCAAGGGAATTTTCAAAATACCTATGAAGGAAGTTTTCAAGGGAATTATCCACCAAGTCAAGAGAATCGCCAAGGAGGATATCAAGGTTTTGATCCAAGTGCCAAGCCATCTAATGAAGAAGAGAAGTCGACCTTTGAGGATACATTGTTAGCATTCATGAAAAAGATGGAGGCTAGAATGGATGAAAATGAGAAGAAGATGGATGATTGGATGGATTCCCTTGAGTATCAAATGAGCCAACTTGTAAGTTCTTTGAACAATTCGCAACAAATTGAAGAGGGAGATTATATGGAGGATAAAAGGGAAGAGGAAAGTAAGGTTGACGAAGGGTTGGAGGAAGAAGAGAACTTGGTGGTAAATGAATCAAGTGAGAAGATTAAAGATCCAGTTGAGGCCAATGAAATAGAGAAAGACGAGCAAGTTATGGAAGCAAATGAAGAGGACTTGAAGAGTGAAATGAGCATTCCTAAATCCTTAAACTCTTTAAGTTGCAATGATTTTCTTGACATTGTTTCTATTGACTTTGTCTTACCTCTTGATACCTCACAAATTCTTAGGGACAAAAGAGAGTTGGAAGAAAATTTGGGGATATTCGTTGAAAGGAGGAATAAGTGGTTTGCTAGAATGGAGAGGACAATGGAATGTCATGCAAGGATAGTTGGCAATTTCAAGCTCAATCTTAAGAGTGCCAACGAGGCCATTGCTTGCCACAAGTACTTAATAGATGAAGAAGCGCAAAGATTAAAGTATGGTGGCAAGGACGACCGTTATCCATGGCCATTCCGATGAGTTTGAAATTTTCCGTCTAGCTTGAAGACGTTAAACTTAGCGCTCGATGGGAGGCACCCCATCACTATCTTTATTGCTTTATTTTAGTGCTTTCAATAAATGTTGTGGTTTTGTTGTTTTGTATTTTGGACTTGTAGGTTGATTGTGTTCATGGAGAAAAATGCACATTGAAGAAAAGAGAAATGCTTCATGGATTCAAGTTGACATGTTCCACAACTTGTTGCAAACTTAATTCGTGACTCTTGTCTCGAGTTAAGTTTGGGGGGTGCTAGTGCGTGGTGGACATCGTTTGAGTCGTGTGGATGCGGTTACTTCTCAACAAGAAGATCATCAATGGAAACTACAAGGGTGAGTCTCACCACTTTTTGCAAACTTAAGTCTCAACTCTTGTTTCGATTTAAGTTTGGGGGGAGAGTGTGTGGTGTGACTCACCACTTGAGTATGATTCTTGTAAAATTGGACAAATTTTAAAATTTTTCTCATGAGTTTGGTTTGATTTTGGCATGATTGGTGGTGTTGAAGTGCATGATAGTCCATATTTATAATGAAATTGTTGAATTAATGGTGTTTGTTGAGTGTTTGAGCATGAATGAGAGGTATTGAAAGCATGATGGAGCTTGGAGCTAACGCTTTCCTTACCAAAAGCCTATCGAGGGAGTACTCTACATCTTATCAATTTATTACTTGAAATGAATTGAGTTTGATTTGGAATGTTGTGACTAGCATGCTACTTCATTTGTTATGTTTATGGGAGGTTTACTTTCGTATATTAGGATTTCCTTTTCAATAAAGGTTGGGATGAATGTGTGCTTAATTTTCTTATGGATGATGGTATTTTGTATTTTTGCATGTTTTTTATTTTTGTTGTGTCTTATTTGTTGAGTCCTTATTTTTATGTTGTGTGTATTTTCATTCTTGTCTTGGGATGTTTGGTGGTTTGTTTAGGGATGTCGTGAGTCATTTTTGAATGTGAGTGATGATAGATTGTGGTGATAAGTGATGACAAATTATGATTAAGAATCTCTACACTTTCAAATTGTGACATGTTTTACTTAACTTGTTCAATTGTGAGATGAATGTGGTGTAATAAGTTCCTTAAGGTCCGAGCACAAGCTTGTGAGCATTTGAGCCTCAACCATGCATACATGGTATTTCTTCATGAGTGGATCGGTTGTGTTTGATAAGTTAGAACTTGCTCAAGGACTATAGGAACGAGCCCGATTAGTGGAGATTGGTGAAATGATCTAAGGCCATCCTTGTTATTATAGTCATTGCCATATATGTTCCCTACCATGAACATCATCCTTAGTCAACCACTTTGAGCCTATAAACCTATTTCTTGTGAATTTAGCACATTACAAGCCTTAATTACCCATTCAAGCTTATATATACCTTTGTGTGGGTGATTGAGGAGATGGTAGCTAGAAAGGATTGATTGATTAGCAAAAGAAGAAAAAGGACATGGTAAACAAGCAAGAAAAAGGATGAAAAGAGCAAAACAAGAATGCACATGCAACCTCAAAGTAAGAAAGGAGCAAATCAACATCAAAATGCTCAAGTAAACAAAATTCAAAGAAAGGAAGCATGCAACAAAAGAAATTCAATCCTAGGGAAGTTAATGAATAGTGCTTGAGATTTGTAAAGATAAGCAAGGAGGAAAAGAAAGTGAAGAAGTTGAGGAAATTGGTCATCTCTTTGATTACTTACACTTGTTGAGTCACTCTTATCCATATACTACCTACCCTACCAAAGAGCCTATCATTACATCCGAATTAAAGACCTTTTTGATCATTAATTAAAACTTTGGTGGTTTGTGAATATAGTCCGCGAGCAAGCTTATAGCGAGTCGAGCCAATCGATTAATGTGTGTGATCTACCCTATTTCAAAAGAGTGTTGAGAGACATCAATATCCATTGTGAGGCTTGGACTTAAAAGGGGACTATATTACATTTTATTCTCTTTTGATTGAACTTGTTAATTTCCCATGTCATGATTTTAATGTTGTAGGATGACTTAGCATAGTTTGTAGTTATTATTGCTAACGATGTGTTATTGCTTATGTTCGTTTAGTCTTTTTCTAGGTGAAAATTTCTCCTTTTGGTTTGTCATTTTCGTTGCTCGGGGACGAGCAACACCTTAAGTTTGGGGGGTTGATTAGAGCTATTTTCACCTACATTTTAGTGTCTTTTTATATGTGTTTTCGTATTATTTTATCCGTATTTTATGTGTTATTTGGTTGTATTTTGTGTTTTTATTGAAATGTGTGTGAATGAGCTTAAACTTAAGATTTTCACTTTTTATTTGATGCTAAACATGATAAGGAAGATGTAGAAAAAAGCGGATCTCAATTCGGAGTTGAAACGAGGAAGAACGAGCCGAAATAGTGAAAGAGGAGAAGAAGCTGCACAACACGGCCGGCCGTGTGCAGGAACACGGGTCGTGTCTTGAACACGCCTCGAGTTCCGCACACGGGCCTGTGCATGAGGCCGTGTGATGTCGCCAGAAACACCAACTCGGCCACCCCTGTGGCCGAGCGCAGAGCACGGGTCGAGCGCAGAACACGGGCCGTGTACCGCGCACGGCCCTGTCCTAGAAGCCGTGTGCGGACACCAGATTACACAACACGGCCACCCTTGTGGCCGTGTGCAGAGCTCGAGCCGTGTAGGTGTAATTCCTGCTAAAAAATCAGAATCTTCTAGAAGGCCCGCATGGGGTATAAATAGACTCCATTTCAACACTTTGAGGATCAGATCCGAAATCCTATCATCTACACACACCTCACACACCATTTCTTCCACTTTCCACCATCATCTTCATCCATCTTCATCCACCCATCATATCTTCCATTTTTGGTGCTAAAGGCTTCAAATCAAGAGCTTGAGGTGGAGATCAAGAAGAATAGAAGATTCTCTTCAAGAAATTGATAGGGAAGAATCCATTCATTTTGTATTTCTTTAGATCTTAGACTATGGGTAATTGTAATGAATCATTTATTTGTTTTGTTACTTTTATCATGTTAGGCTAATCCCTCTAGTGGGATTAGGAATATGAAGAGCATATTAGATTTATATTATCATGTGGATTAAATTGGTTTTTGATTTAATTGATGTTGATTTCTATTCATGGAGTTTAATTGTCTTGATGTTGTGATGGCATGGTTTGTTATTCATGAATGTTTATTGGTTTAATGGATTGTTGATCAATGGATTATTTTTGGTAATTAAATGCTATCATGATTTTCATGTATGTATTGCTTGGAGTGAGACGGAAACGACCCTCTATAGTATTAGGAAGGCATGAATAGACATTGAGTTTGGGTTTGACCGAAAGGATATTTGAATTCAATGAGGGGAACCAATCCATTCGTTGGCCTTAGTACACAAAAAGGGAGAGTTTAATCTAACTAGTACCTAGATGGAAGGGGTTAATGTTGGGCTTTGATCTTAAGTGCTTTTGGGAGTCTAAAATGGATCAACAACCTTTGTAACCCGAAAGGGAGCTTAGGATACAATCGTGATCACCCTTAGTCTACATCAATTGAGTTGAATTCCGTTTGCATGATAATATGAATCGAGTGTGCTTGGATGTTTCTAATCCCATGTTTTTCCATACTTGAACTTTAGCACCCATTTTCTTTACTTGTCATTGTTCTTATTTGCTATCTTATTTACTTGCTACTTGTTTTTGTTGTTAATCAATCTCAAAACCCCCCGATCATCTTTACAAAAACGACATGAACATGAGCTCACGTATTTGCTAGTCCGAAAATAACTCCTTATTGGATTGATAATTTTTCTTGGGATATACTACTACAACGATCGAGTACTGTGTTATTGTTTTAGTTGTTCTTGATAAGGATATCTTTTTATCTTGTTTTATTTCTTATATTTTCTTTGAAAATTTTTGTTCTTACTTATTCTTTTTGATATGTACTCTTACCTTGAAAGAAGGGGAGGAAGAACAAAGCCCAAAAATAGAAAGTTGAAGGAAGATTGTAGTAAACTTTGTGGAGAAAAGCATTAGATGGATGGATGGAACAAGTGGTTATTATGGAAATCAATATGCAAGAGTTCCTCCTCCACAACAAAAAGGCTATATAAATGAGAGTTACTATGGATATGATTGCCAAATGAGTCAAGTTCACTCTCAATACTACAATCATGGCGGATATGATGAATGGCCACAAGCTTACAATGGAAACACATTCCAACCACAACAAGGATACACTTATTCCACTCCGAATTTCAAAGTTTCTTCTCCGTTCCAAAATTATGCCTTACTCGAATTATTTAGAAGATGTTCTCAAGGAAGTGAAGGCCAAATTTCTCAATCGAGTCCTATCAATCCTCAAGAAGAAGATTATCCTTTCATGGGAGTGGGTAATTTCCAAGGGAATTTTCAAAATACCTATGAAGGAAGTTTTCAAGGGAATTATCCACCAAGTCAAGAGAATCGCCAAGGAGGATATCAAGGTTTTGATCCAAGTGCCAAGCCATCTAATGAAGAAGAGAAGTCGACCTTTGAGGATACATTGTTAGCATTCATGAAAAAGATGGAGGCTAGAATGGATGAAAATGAGAAGAAGATGGATGATTGGATGGATTCCCTTGAGTATCAAATGAGCCAACTTGTAAGTTCTTTGAACAATTCGCAACAAATTGAAGAGGGAGATTATATGGAGGATAAAAGGGAAGAGGAAAGTAAGGTTGACGAAGGGTTGGAGGAAGAAGAGAACTTGGTGGTAAATGAATCAAGTGAGAAGATTAAAGATCCAGTTGAGGCCAATGAAATAGAGAAAGACGAGCAAGTTATGGAAGCAAATGAAGAGGACTTGAAGAGTGAAATGAGCATTCCTAAATCCTTAAACTCTTTAAGTTGCAATGATTTTCTTGACATTGTTTCTATTGACTTTGTCTTACCTCTTGATACCTCACAAATTCTTAGGGACAAAAGAGAGTTGGAAGAAAATTTGGGGATATTCGTTGAAAGGAGGAATAAGTGGTTTGCTAGAATGGAGAGGACAATGGAATGTCATGCAAGGATAGTTGGCAATTTCAAGCTCAATCTTAAGAGTGCCAACGAGGCCATTGCTTGCCACAAGTACTTAATAGATGAAGAAGCGCAAAGATTAAAGTATGGTGGCAAGGACGACCGTTATCCATGGCCATTCCGATGAGTTTGAAATTTTCCGTCTAGCTTGAAGACGTTAAACTTAGCGCTCGATGGGAGGCACCCCATCACTATCTTTATTGCTTTATTTTAGTGCTTTCAATAAATGTTGTGGTTTTGTTGTTTTGTATTTTGGACTTGTAGGTTGATTGTGTTCATGGAGAAAAATGCACATTGAAGAAAAGAGAAATGCTTCATGGATTCAAGTTGACATGTTCCACAACTTGTTGCAAACTTAATTCGTGACTCTTGTCTCGAGTTAAGTTTGGGGGGTGCTAGTGCGTGGTGGACATCGTTTGAGTCGTGTGGATGCGGTTACTTCTCAACAAGAAGATCATCAATGGAAACTACAAGGGTGAGTCTCACCACTTTTTGCAAACTTAAGTCTCAACTCTTGTTTCGATTTAAGTTTGGGGGGAGAGTGTGTGGTGTGACTCACCACTTGAGTATGATTCTTGTAAAATTGGACAAATTTTAAAATTTTTCTCATGAGTTTGGTTTGATTTTGGCATGATTGGTGGTGTTGAAGTGCATGATAGTCCATATTTATAATGAAATTGTTGAATTAATGGTGTTTGTTGAGTGTTTGAGCATGAATGAGAGGTATTGAAAGCATGATGGAGCTTGGAGCTAACGCTTTCCTTACCAAAAGCCTATCGAGGGAGTACTCTACATCTTATCAATTTATTACTTGAAATGAATTGAGTTTGATTTGGAATGTTGTGACTAGCATGCTACTTCATTTGTTATGTTTATGGGAGGTTTACTTTCGTATATTAGGATTTCCTTTTCAATAAAGGTTGGGATGAATGTGTGCTTAATTTTCTTATGGATGATGGTATTTTGTATTTTTGCATGTTTTTTATTTTTGTTGTGTCTTATTTGTTGAGTCCTTATTTTTATGTTGTGTGTATTTTCATTCTTGTCTTGGGATGTTTGGTGGTTTGTTTAGGGATGTCGTGAGTCATTTTTGAATGTGAGTGATGATAGATTGTGGTGATAAGTGATGACAAATTATGATTAAGAATCTCTACACTTTCAAATTGTGACATGTTTTACTTAACTTGTTCAATTGTGAGATGAATGTGGTGTAATAAGTTCCTTAAGGTCCGAGCACAAGCTTGTGAGCATTTGAGCCTCAACCATGCATACATGGTATTTCTTCATGAGTGGATCGGTTGTGTTTGATAAGTTAGAACTTGCTCAAGGACTATAGGAACGAGCCCGATTAGTGGAGATTGGTGAAATGATCTAAGGCCATCCTTGTTATTATAGTCATTGCCATATATGTTCCCTACCATGAACATCATCCTTAGTCAACCACTTTGAGCCTATAAACCTATTTCTTGTGAATTTAGCACATTACAAGCCTTAATTACCCATTCAAGCTTATATATACCTTTGTGTGGGTGATTGAGGAGATGGTAGCTAGAAAGGATTGATTGATTAGCAAAAGAAGAAAAAGGACATGGTAAACAAGCAAGAAAAAGGATGAAAAGAGCAAAACAAGAATGCACATGCAACCTCAAAGTAAGAAAGGAGCAAATCAACATCAAAATGCTCAAGTAAACAAAATTCAAAGAAAGGAAGCATGCAACAAAAGAAATTCAATCCTAGGGAAGTTAATGAATAGTGCTTGAGATTTGTAAAGATAAGCAAGGAGGAAAAGAAAGTGAAGAAGTTGAGGAAATTGGTCATCTCTTTGATTACTTACACTTGTTGAGTCACTCTTATCCATATACTACCTACCCTACCAAAGAGCCTATCATTACATCCGAATTAAAGACCTTTTTGATCATTAATTAAAACTTTGGTGGTTTGTGAATATAGTCCGCGAGCAAGCTTATAGCGAATCGAACCAATCGATTAATGTGTGTGATCTACCCTATTTCAAAAGAGTGTTGAGAGACATCAATATCCATTGTGAGGCTTGGACTTAAAAGGGGACTATATTACATTTTATTCTCTTTTGATTGAACTTGTTAATTTCCCATGTCATGATTTTAATGTTGTAGGATGACTTAGCATAGTTTGTAGTTATTATTGCTAACGATGTGTTATTGCTTATGTTCGTTTAGTCTTTTTCTAGGTGAAAATTTCTCCTTTTGGTTTGTCATTTTCGTTGCTCGGGGACGAGCAACACCTTAAGTTTGGGGGGTTGATTAGAGCTATTTTCACCTACATTTTAGTGTCTTTTTATATGTGTTTTCGTATTATTTTATCCGTATTTTATGTGTTATTTGGTTGTATTTTGTGTTTTTATTGAAATGTGTGTGAATGAGCTTAAACTTAAGATTTTCACTTTTTATTTGATGCTAAACATGATAAGGAAGATGTAGAAAAAAGCGGATCTCAATTCGGAGTTGAAACGAGGAAGAACGAGCCGAAATAGTGAAAGAGGAGAAGAAGCTGCACAACACGGCCGGCCGTGTGCAGGAACACGGGTCGTGTCTTGAACACGCCTCGAGTTCCGCACACGGGCCTGTGCATGAGGCCGTGTGATGTCGCCAGAAACACCAACTCGGCCACCCCTGTGGCCGAGCGCAGAGCACGGGTCGAGCGCAGAACACGGGCCGTGTACCGCGCACGGCCCTGTCCTAGAAGCCGTGTGCGGACACCAGATTACACAACACGGCCCCCCTTGTGGCCGTGTGCAGAGCTCGAGCCGTGTAGGTGTAATTCCTGCTAAAAAATCAGAATCTTCTAGAAGGCCCGCATGGGGTATAAATAGACTCCATTTCAACACTTTGAGGATCAGATCCGAAATCCTATCATCTACACACACCTCACACACCATTTCTTCCACTTTCCACCATCATCTTCATCCATCTTCATCCACCCATCATATCTTCCATTTTTGGTGCTAAAGGCTTCAAATCAAGAGCTAGAGGTGGAGATCAAGAAGAATAGAAGATTCTCTTCAAGAAATTGATAGGGAAGAATCCATTCATTTTGTATTTCTTTAGATCTTAGACTATGGGTAATTGTAATGAATCATTTATTTGTTTTGTTACTTTTATCATGTTAGGCTAATCCTTCTAGTGGGATTAGGAATATGAAGAGCATATTAGATTTATATTATCATGTGGATTAAATTGGTTTTTGATTTAATTGATGTTGATTTCTATTCATGGAGTTTAATTGTCTTGATGTTGTGATGGCATGGTTTGTTATTCATGAATGTTTATTGGTTTAATGGATTGTTGATCAATGGATTATTTGTGGTAAGTAAATGCTATCATGATGTTCATGTATGTATTGCTTGGAGTGAGACGGAAACGACCCTCTTTAGTATTAGGAAGGCATGAATAGACATTGAGTTTGGGTTTGACCGAAAGGATATTTGAATTCAATGAGGGGAACCAATCCATTCGTTGGTCTTAGTACACAAAAAGGGAGAGTTTAATCTAACTAGTACCTAGATGGAAGGGGTTAATGTTGGGCTTTGATCTTAAGTGCTTTTGGGAGTCTAAAATGGATCAACAACCTTTGTAACCCGAAAGGGAGCTTAGGATACAATCGTGATCACCCTTAGTCTACATCAATTGAGTTGAATTCAGTTTGCATGATAATATGAATCGAGTGTGCTTGGATGTTTCTAATCCCATATTTTTCCATACTTGAACTTTAACACCCATTTTCTTTACTTGTCATTGTTCTTATTTGCTATCCTTATTTACTTGTTACTTGTTTTAGTTGTTAATCAATCTCAAAACCCCCGATCATCTTTACAACAACAACGATGAACATGAGCTCACGTATTTTGCTAGTACGAATATAACTCCTTATTGGATTGATAATTTTTCTTGGGATATACTACTACAACGATCGAGTATTCTTGCTCGTGAGTGCTAAAAATAGGCAAACACTCTTCATTCTTTCCTTAAAAATCTCTGAATTCTTAAAAGCACGACTCCTAAACTCATCCAATTGATTCATGTGAGTTAGCCTCAACTCCTTTACATCCTTAAGGGTCAAGTTCAAGCGACGCAAAGCCCAAAACGCTTTGTGTTGGATTTCTACGGGTAAGTGGCACGGCTTCCCATAGATAATTTGATACGATGACATATCTAACACCGTCTTGTAAGCGGTCCGGAACCCCCATAACACATCATCAAGCTTCATAGCCCAATCCTTTCTATTAGTTCCTACCACTTTCTCCAGAATTTGCTTTACTTGACGGTTGGAGACCTCTGCCTGCCCATTCGCTGGTGGATGATAGGGTGTAGTAACCCTATGCTTAACACCATAATCCTTAAGCACCTTCTCCAGAAATTTATTGACGAAGTGGGAACCTCCATCACTAACTAATGCTCTCGAAACTCCATAACGGGCAAAAATATGTTTCTTTAGGAAAGATAAAACAACTTTCGAATCATTAACACGAGTAGGAATTGCTTCCACCCACTTCGAAACATAATCCACTGCAAGAAGAATGTAGAGAAACCCATTCGACGGGGGAAAAGGCCCCATAAAATTGATCCCCCATACATCAAATATCTCCACGACTATGCTAGGCTGCAATGGCATCTCATCTCTCCTACCTATATTACTCATGCGCTGACATCTATCGCAAGACGCCACATAGCTCTCACTATCTTTAAACAAAGTAGGCCAATAAAGAGCGGATTGAAGTACCTTAGCTGCAGTCTTTTGCGCTCCGAAATGCCCCCCATTTGGTTGTGCATGACAGAACTCAAGCACACTTTCCATTTCCATCTCGGGTACACATCTTCGGACAATAGAATCTGTACAAATCTTATAAACAAAAGGATCATACCATATAAATGTCTCAACTTCCCTACGAAATTTCGCAAGTTGATATCGGTTGAGATCCCTTGGAATTTCTCCAATGACAATGTAATTTACATAATCCGCGTACCATGGATCCATACCTTGTGCTGCAACCACACATTCTCGCTCGGTACCTTCAACAACCACAGCCATGATCTTCTCATCAGGGAACATCTCTTCAATATACTCGAAAGAATTATCACAATGCTCCCTAGTCTCCAACCTTGACAAATGATCTGCCAACACATTTTCTGTTCCTTTCTTATCCCGAATCTCCAAGTCAAACTCCTGCAGTAGTAGAATCCATCTTATGATCCTAGGCTTCGTCTCCTTCTTCTCCATCAAATAACGAATCGCTGAGTGATCCATATACACAATCGTCTTCATGCCAACCAAATACTGACGAAACTTATCGAATGCATACACAACAGCCAAAAACTCCTTTTCAGTCACCGTGTAATTCTTCTGTGCCGCATCGAAAGTCTTACTCGCGTAGTAAATGGCGCAGAACTTCTTCTCCCTTAGCTGCCCAAGCACCACACCCAATGCTACATCACTTGCATCACATATAAGTACAAACGGTTGAGTCTAGTCCGGTGTGATCAAGATAAGGGCAGTAATAAGCGCCTCCTTCAAAACTTGAAAAGCTGTTAGACACTCATCATTAAACACAAAAGGAATATCCTTTTCAAGTAAATGAGATAAGGGCTTAGAGTATTTTGAGAAGTCTTTAATGAATCTCCTGTAAAAACCGGCGTGTCCAAGGAAGGACCGCACTCCTGTTTCATTGGTCGGTGGTGGAAGCTTCTCAATTGCCACCACTTTAGCACGGTCTACCTGTAATCCCTTGGCAGAAACATGATGCCCAAGAACAATCCCATCCTTCACCATGAAATGACACTTCTCCCAATTCAAGACAAGATTAGTTTCTTGACACCTCTCCAAAACAACAGCAAGGTTAGACAAACACACATCAAAAGAAGAACCAAAGACTGAAAAATCGTCCATGAATACCTCCATGATCTTCTCTATCAAACCATCAAAAATCGCAATCATGCATCTCTGAAAAGTAGCAGGCGCATTACACAATCCAAACGGCATCTTCCTAAAAGCAAAAGTCCCGTAGGGGCAAGTAAAAGTGGTCTTTTCTTGATCCTCGGGAGCAATCATGATTTGATTATACCCCGAGTATCCATCCAAGAAACAATAAAACTCATACCCTGCAAGACGATCCAACATTTGATCCATAAACGGAAGAGGGAAATGGTCCTTACACGTGTTTTCATTTAATTTCCTGTAATCCACACATGTACGCCATCCTGTAGGAATTCTCGTGGCTATAACTTCTCCATCCTCAGCTTTCACTACAGTCATGCCCCCCTTCTTAGCAACTACATGCAATGGACTCACATGGGGACTATCACTAATAGGATATATAATTCCAGCATCCAACCACGTAAGAATTTGCTTCCTTATCACCTCTTGAATTGCGGGATTCACCCTACGCTGATTCTGAACACTAGCCTTGGCTTCATCCAACAACCTAATCCGATGCATACAATACGAAGGACTAATACCTTTCAAATCATCAAGTGACCACCCTATTGCAGACTTGTACTTCCTCAAGACATCTAATAACTCCTCAAGTTGATCATCATTAAGGGAAGTGTTGGCAATTGGATCGTGCGGATCAACGTGATCGTTAGTAAAACAGGTAAACAAAATCAGCAGAAGCATAAAACGTGTTTACCGTACTTCTGGGTCGATGTAGAGGATGAACAGCGGTGAAGAACACCTCTGATCTTCTACTGTATGTCCCAAAGTCAACTCTGGTGTTGGGTGGTCAACAATCCCTAGAGTTCTCTCAATCTGCTCTCTGTTCTCTCCCGTGTGTCAAAAGAGGCACTGACTTAGGTTTAACAGGAACTGAGATGACTTATATACTTGGGCTACAGCAGGGACCAGGAGGAGAAATTGGGCTGGGCCTCAATTGAATTTAATTAACCAAGCTTAGCCCAAAGCTTTTAATTAAATCCAATAATAATAATATAGTCCACTAAAATATTATTACTGCACTACCCGTCCAATCCCAAAATTATGTTCTGGGCTCCTTCTTATTATAAGCCCGACAGTCTCCCCATGTTTAAGATATACAATGTCCATTAATTAATTAAGTTACTGACAACTCAAAATTAATTAATATCTCATCCAAGAGTAGTACCACTCAACCTTTTTATCATGCCGGAAATTAATCCACTTGCAAGATTTACATGATAAACCTTATGAGCTCCTCAAGGGGACATCATCAACCTATAACGGACATGGATTCCTTCTACAATCAACAGCACACCATAGATACAGCACTACTTCCCAACTCACCGAGTTTGTTGATTTAATACTTATAAATCTCACCCATTGATTAATCAAAGAAATACATACTGCCCTACGTGTCGAGGTTATTGTATAGGGATTAAGAGCATGAACTTCCATAATAACAGAGATCAAGTTCTTCTACAAGTCAGTATAAGTCGAACGATCTCAGGCGGTCCTGCTCAATACACACAAGTGCACTAATGTGATTCTATAGCCAAGACAAGCTAATACCAAACCACACTACAACCATACCGATAGAGAGTCCCCGTCTATCTCAGTTGTGAGCATCTGTTTATACTTTATAAGGAAACCGATAATATGATCTTCCGCGTGTTGTCGCACAACATATTATCTACAGTATAAAGTAAATGGACTATTGCATCATGCATATAAAATAAATTATAAGATGCAATCATTTGATCAATGATTCTCATTTCAAATATTGTTATGACATTGTTCATACTAAAGCTAGACTTTTAGTATACAATCCAACAATCTCCCACTTATACTAAAAGACTATGCTGTCATGTCTTCTGCCATACATCTGATTCCTACTCCCACTTACACGATCATTAAAAGCTCTCGCCTTAAGGTCCTTGTAAATGGTTTACTAGGTCATCATCCGATGCAATCTAGGCGACAACAACCTTCCCCTCATCATACGATTTCTCGCAGCAGGTGGTACTCGCGCTCCATGTGTTTAATTGCCTTATGGACTTGTGATTTCTTCAAGTTTGCAACTGCACCAATATCATCAATGTAAATTGTGATTACCTTGGGCAAACTTAGAAACACTTCAAAGTCCATCATGAAGTCTCTAGAGTCATATAGATACTTTGGCTGCCTCATAGGCTCCAATTCATCATCTTTCCATGATGGAGTCCGGAGTTTGAAATATATTTCTATATAACACTCCTCCACATTATGACTCTACTTCCTAAGATTAAACACATAACCTTTGAGGAGAATTTACTGCCGTCCAATCTGACTAAAAATTTGAATCTACGTAATCCACAAGAAGCAGTGAATCTGTTTAGTAAAACCACATATAATTTCCAGTCCTTCTCAGGCACTTTATATATGTCTTACTACAGTTCATCATTCTTGTTCCGGGTTACGTTGATACCTTCTGTTCATGCGTTCAGCAACACAGATATCCAACTTCGTTCATAGCATTCTTTAGATTAAGCTTCCTTATTCGCCGAAGCATAAGGAACCGCTTTCATCTGCTTTATCTTCTTCTTGTGTCTCAAAGACACATTCACTTAGATAAATTTACATCCTAAACGAGTATGGACTGTATCATTTTATGAAACTTGAGATAAGCATAACATCCTTTCTTGTGATCCATATTACCGTGATCAAAAGGATGTATTTTGCCTTTCTTAAGTCCTTCATCTTTACCGCTTTATTTACCATACCCATACGTCCGATAACACTCTTTCATTGTCTCCAATGAGCAAGATACTATCTACGTATAGTATAAGAAATACCACCACGTTTCTGTCACTCTTTACAACACACAAGACTCATCCGCTCATTGATTTAAATCCATGCCACTGGATTACCTAATAAAAACAGATGATTCACAATCTTAAAGCTTGCTTTAGTCCATCGCTGGACATTTTTAAGCTCACTATCAAAATGCTATTAGTACTTTGCAATGAATCACTCTGGTTGATTCACATAGATGTGTTCCTCAAGACTTCTAATCAGGAAAGCTGTCTTGACATCTATTTGCTGTTCCTCATAATTCAATATGAGCAGCAATAAATAAAAGAATCCGGATCAACATAAGCATAGCTACCAGCGAACATGTTTTCTCATAATCGAACCATTTCTTTCTGAGTACATCTTTTCGCAACAAGCTTTGCTTCCAAGATTTTCACCTTTCCGTATGATCCTCTTTTATTTCCCTTGACCACTTGCAATGGCTTTTACACCATTTTAGTGATCCTTCAAGCTCCAGACTTAATTTAGAATCCGTAGATTCTATTTCAACATACATTGCAACTTACTAAGATTCCGCATTTTAATTTTGTAGTGCTACGTCGTATTCGTGGGACAATACCATGTTTACTAGGGACCAAGTCTCACGACTCTCCCAAAACATATATTTATGGGTTGTCATACAACCTTCCCACTACGATAAGGCACTACATGTAATTGTGTATCAGACGTGACACGCGTTGCAGTTTACCTTGTGGTATATCCTCTTGTACACTTGGTACTTATACTTAGTGTTTTCCTCTCACTTTCTTTAGAACAACTTATACATGGGCTTGTGATTTATTACATAGTCCTTTTCCAAAAATCTAATGTTTGTGTTGACAATCACCCTTCGATCTTTTGGACTGAATAAATCACCCTCCATTTTTCTAGGATATCCCGTATACAGACAAATGTTTCACGAATTACTGTATCTAGGGTATATCCATAAAATGAATTTAATTGTTCCAAATAATTCATCATCTATCTAATCATAACCATAAGAGTCTTATACCTTCTACCCACCACACCATTCAGCTGGGGCATGCCCGGTGTAGTCAACTTGAGATTTAATCTCAACTTCTGATTATTAGTTCCTAACTATCCGAAGAGGTTTTCATCATCACGATTGGATCGTAATGATATATATTCCATGACGCTCACTATTCCAGCCTTACAATTCTTGAATTAATCAAAGAAATTAGACATGCAGTGCATCATATAAATATATTGGTTTCCAGAATATTTTTCGAATTTCATAACCACCTCTCGCCTGGATAATATTAGGTTCGCTTGAATCAGAATGAACTAATTCCAACATATATATCTTTGGCTCTACACCCCACAGCCTTGAAAAGGCAGTTAATCATTTTTACTTCCAAGCAAGACTCGCAAGTCCGATAGTTTCCACTTCTGATAAACCTTACGGTCTATCGGCTATCAACTTTTGAATCCTACTCAAATAAAATGAATTAGTCTTAGACGCCAAATGTATGTTTAGTTCATCTCCGAAGGTTCCTTTCTCTTACTCATATTAGAAGATGCATTATTTAATTACTATTTATTGCATCTGTGGGATGTACATGATTCAAGAGTTTACATATTATCCACCAACGTACTTTAACAGATTATAGCCTCATTCCTCATTACTATGACCATGCCATTTAAATGAAATGAAGTATCCATCCGTTAATGCATAGAAACCGAAATTAAATTCTTTCTATGAAACGTACGTAAAGACAATTTCTCATAATCAATCGTTTATTCTTATCATGAGATAAATAAACAACTCCCACTGCAATAGCCACTACCTTTGTAGTTTTACCCATGTTATTAAAAATCTTATTCTTACTCAGTGATAAACATTTAGTGATTCCAGTATCTACATACTTCGTGTCAGTAGATGCCATCACTAATCATGTTTAAACCATTAGTAAATAAGATATTAAATTTGTTGACTTTATGATGAAAATGGCTTTCCTTTGCCACGTGTTTTTGTCAGAGGTTTCTCACCATTTACATCCTCTTGTAATTCAGGTGGAACTTACTCAAAACATCCAGGCAAATTGTGAAGAATAAATTGATTTAGATTTCCCTTTCAATTTCTATTCCAAGCTTTTCCAATTCATTCATCAATAGAACCATGATCTTCTGCCTTTTAATTTACTCAAGTATCCGAAGAGTTACATGAGACCATCATATTTTTATGAACCTCTCATCTCTTCACCAGAGACTTTAATAGGCATCATGAGACGTCCTTTGTGAGAACACACATGTATTTTCTTAAGCAGTAAAGTTCAAAACCAAGATTCTTTTCCAATCATCTAATTTGGACAAGTAAATATAATGTCTTTTAGTTAATAATTAGTGAAATGAAACCATTCGAAATTCAGAGAATCACAAATAAATTTACCGATCAAATCTTCGAATTTTATCCTTTTATATCGATTCCCTCAAAATAATATAAAATAAAATTCACCGACATCTCAAGCACCGTGAGTCTGCAAGCCACGATAGTGTGGACGTTTACAAACCTGAACATTTACAAGAGAAGGTTTTACCCATTAATTTCATTTGTTAACCTAACTTTATGACAAAATAATTAATAGTCGGTTCCTGTTTAGCCATGCAAATAAAAGCAGTGACTCCGATGGGGAGGATACTTATTATTTACATCTAAGTGTACACCATTATTTGACCCCAAGTCCGCGGCCCAAGCTTGTGTGCCTTACAGATGGAGAAGTACACACGCGCTCGGATAACTTCCTACAGTCATCAATTACAAGTTTGTACCAATGAACCGCATATAAACTCATCCGATAGGGAGGAAGGTCTAAGCCAACGCGCAAGTTCATATGCATCACATTACAAACGTAATTATTTAATGAAGTCTGTTCCAGCAATCCATGAATAAACTCATCCGATGGGGAGGAAGGCTCTAATGCCGACGCGCAAGTCTATTCACATCGCTAACAAACCAATAATGGAGGCCGCGGGAATTAATTACCAATCCCCTCTCCCACTTAGTTATTTAATTACCGAGGGTTTTTAACATGTATATAATATTCCAGAATAAAATATACAACTTAGACATGCTTCTATTAACAGCAATTTAAATAAATAAATCACATAGAACATGCCTTTCATATATAATAATTAATTGTCAAGTTAAAACAATTAAATCAGTTATATATCATAATTAATTGCATAAATGGTGGATCAATTAATTGGGCCCTAGAGCAACAAATAAGCACAAAATGAGCAGCAGATTAAATAATTAATCAAGCTCATTATCCATGGCCCATAATCTTAACCCAAAATTAAATTAAGTCCACCAAGCCCACTAGCACAAAATTAGTCCATTAATAAAATTATTTTTTTTTATGCTTGGCCCATTACTCACAATTAATTAAATTAATTAGTCCAGCAGCCCATATCCATTTTAATTAAATTTGGGCCAACAGCCCAAAACCAAATTAAAATTGAGCAGCCTGGAATCTACAGCCCAATACCATTTTAATTAAATATGAGCCCAACAACCCATAATCAATTAATTAAAATTTGGGCCTATAATCCAATCCCCATGCTGGTCCAAATAACATCAAATAAAGCTCAAAACCCAGCAGCAAAAGCATGAGAGCCCATGACCACAAATCAAGCCCAACATCAAATTAGGATGAATGTGCAGCCCACTATGAATAAAAAGGAGCCCATAAAGCAGCCCAAAAATATTTGCTGCCCTATCTCCTTCTCACAACCGCTTCCATTCTCAAACACGGCAGTAGACACGCGAACCACTCGGCGCCGCTGCTCTCGGCAGTCGAGCCGTCAGCCCGCCGGAGACGCGCTGTCGTCCGCCGGAGTCGCACCGTCGAAAGCTCCGCACTACGACTTCCCAGCATCGCCAACCCGCCACGAATTCACCGGCTGCTCTCCAGGAATCCACCAGCGAAGTTACGTCAGCTTCCATTCTCTCCGGCCGCCGCTGCTATACCATCGCCGGAACTTCCAGCAGCACCGCCGTCGAGCCTTCAACACGCCATCAGTCCCGATCGCCTGGAATGACTCGGACCTGATCGGACAGGGTGGTTACTCGCCCTTACAGCGACTCAGAGCCGCCTGCTCCAGCGGTAGGCGTTGCCAGGATGCTTGTCGTCTACAGCTTGCCGGCCGATCGAGGCAATTGCCATCGTCTCGTCACAGACCAGCAGTCATACACGCAAGTCGTCTCGGTCTTATACGAGCCCTCCGTGCACCCACCAGTCTGATTCGGCCTTCGTTTGGTTCTTTCTTCCATTGTTCAGCCACAGCAGCGCCACTTTCTTTCACCCAGCGGCCATCAGGCCCGTGTGTGTAAGTGTGTGAGGGAACAAGGTGTTCATACAGCATGTATACACACCATGTACAACAATGAAAAATTTGATGAACTAAACATAGGATTCCATGGAAAATCTTAGACATACCAAATCCAAATAACATGCTTCTTACACCGATAAAAAAAAACACGAGAAGCACTAAATGAGCATGCGATTACAACTAGATAAAATCACATAATCATATAAACAATCAATCACGTTTTCACCACGAAACCTGGCTCTGATACCAATTGTTGGCAATTGGATTGTGCGGATCAACGTGATCGTTAGTAAAACAGGTAAACAAAATCAGCAGAAGCATAAAACGTGTTTACCGTACTTCTGGGTCGATGTAGAGGATGAACAGCGGTGAAGAACACCTCTGATCTTCTACTGTATGTCCCAAAGTCAACTCTGGTGTTGGGTGGTCAACAATCCCCAGAGTTCTCTCAATCTGCTCTCTGTTCTCTCCCGTGTGTCAAAAGAGGCACTGACTTAGGTTTAACAGGAACTGAGATGACTTATATACTTGGGCTACAGCAGGGACCAGGAGGAGAAATTGGGCTGGGCCTCAATTGAATTTAATTAACCAAGCTTAGCCCAAAGCTTTTAATTAAATCCAATAATAATAATATAGTCCACTAAAATATTATTACTGCACTACCCGTCCAATCCCAAAATTATGTTCTGGGCTCCTTCTTATTATAAGCCCGACAGTCTCCCCATGTTTAAGATATACAATGTTCATTAATTAATTAAGTTACTGACAACTCAAAATTAATTAATATCTCATCCAAGAGTAGTACCACTCAACCTTTTTATCATGCCGGAAATTAATCCACTTGCAAGATTTACATGATAAACCTTATGAGCTCCTCAAGGGGACATCATCAACCTATAACGGACATGGATTCCTTCTACAATCAACAGCACACCATAGATACAGCACTACTTCCCAACTCACTGAGTTTGTTGATTTAATACTTATAAATCTCACCCATTGATGAATCAAAGAAATACATACTGCCCTACGTGTCGAGGTTATTGTATAGGGATTAAGAGCACGAACTTCCATAATAACAGAGATCAAGTTCTTCTATAAGTCAGTATAAGTCGAACGATCTCAGGCGGTCCTGCTCAATACACACAAGTGCACTAATGTGATTCTATAGCCAAGACAAGCTAATACCAAACCACACTACAACCATACCGATAGAGAGTCCCCGTCTATCTCAGTTGTGAGCATCTGTTTATACTTTATAAGGAAACCGATAATATGATCTTCCGCGTGTTGTCGCACAACATATTATCTACAGTATAAAGTAAATGGACTATTGCATCATGCATATAAAATAAATTATAAGATGCAATCATTTGATCAATGATTCTCATTTCAAATATTGTTATGACATTGTTCATACTAAAGCTAGACTTTTAGTATACAATCCAACAGGAAGAAGATACAATTACCGTATATTGTGCATTATCACCAAGAAAAACATACTTCAAGTGGTCCGGCAATGGTTTCAACTCCTCTTTTCTTTTCTCCACTGGAGTGTTTTCGTTATCCAAAGGCAAGTACTTCCTGGTCCATTTGACTTCTTCCACTTTATTTCTTTCCAATGCAAACCTGTCATCACCCAAAGCAAGTAAGTTTTCAAGAAATTCAATACATACCTCGTTAGAAAGTCCGTCAAGCTCCGTAGTGGGATAAGTAAGAGACTCCATCAAACATGTCTCAAGAGGATCCTTTGACAAGATCAGAGACATATCCTCCTTCACAATCTCCTCCACCACGTCAATACTATAACATTGGGACTCCATTGGCATCTTCATTGCTTTGTCCAAGTTGAAAAGTACTTCTTCTTTGTCCATTCTCAACTTTAGTTCTCCCTTCCGAACATCTATCATAGCTCCAGCTGTAGCAAGGAATGGCCTCCCCAAGATTAAAGGAACATTATCCTTGTCATCATCCATTTCTAATACAAGGAAATCCACAGGAAAGACTAGCTTCTCCACCTTTACTAGAACATCTTCAACTATACCTTTCGAAAACGTCATGGATCTATCTGCCAATTGGAGAGCAACAGTTGTCGGGGTCATCTCCCCCAAACCAAGCTTTTGAAAGATGGACAACGGCATCAAATTGATGCTTGCCCCTAGATCGCACAAAGCTCGCCGTGCTGGCCCCTTCCCGATCTCACATAGAATAGTAAAGCTCCCGGATCTTTCATCTTTGGTGGCAACTTCTTTTAAATAATTGAGCTACAATTCTCAGATAAGTTTACCATTTCAACTCCGGTTAAGCTTCGCTTCTTCATCAATATGTCTTTAAGGAATCGAGAATAATATGGCATCTCCATGATTGCCTCTGAAAAAGGGATGTTCAAGCTTATTTATTCATTATCTCTGAAAACTTCTTGAACTTTTCTTCCAACCCTTCTTCACTAGCTTGTAGGGAAACGGTGGAGGTATCTTTGTTTTGGGAATCCCCCATTCATCACGATCAACCTTCTCCGCTTTCTCCTTTTCGGCTCTTAATCGCTTAGCTCTTTCCCATTTTTTCTCAGCTATTATGTCTGTGCTTTGCTCATTCCGTACCACTGGAGTTGCATCAACATCAAAAGGAACAACAGGTGCATCAAACAAAACATCTTGGCGAGGTTCGACTGGGGTTCGACCAGGCTGAGAGGTCGAACCAGGACTGTATTGGTCGAACCTCTCTCCTGGAAGACTGATCTCATTCTGCTCCGGAGGTTCGACTTGGGTTTGACCAGCATTGGAGGTTGAACCACTGCCCCTTTGGTCGAACCGCTTCACTGTATAATCTCCATCCTTCGGTTCGACCTGGGTTCGACCTGAAGAGTTGGTCGAACCCTTTTGATCGTGGTCGAACCGTTCCTGCGTCAAAACAGAGTGCTCTGGCCAATGAGGTTTGACCTGGGTTCGACCAAAAAAGTTGGTCGAACCCTCTACGTGTTGGTCGAACCGCTCCTGTGTCGAAACAGAGTGCTCTGGCCAATGAGGTTCGACCTGAGTTTGACCTGAAAAGTTGGTCAAACCCTCTGCGTGTTGGTCGAACCGAGGCTTAGAAAATTCTAACTTTGATTCTGGCCTCATCGGTCCCTCGTACTGCGTTCCCGACCTCAGTGTGATGGCATTACACGACTTCGGATTCTCAATACTCTGAGACGGAAACTTCCCTTTTCCTACAGTTTGAGTCAATGTGTTTACATTCTCTGCAATTGTACCCATCAACAATGTGAGATCTTTCACTTGAGTGGACAAATCTCTGTGGTGATCATCAATCTTTTTCTCAAGCTTTGCCTCAAGGCGGTTCACTCTTTCATCATTCTTTACCATGTACCGGTTCACAGTATCCTCGAAACCAGGCTTCCCTTCTTCCACCTTTTCTCCCGGATCAACACCCATCGGAAGTTGCACTGCATTGTTCGTATTGCTCCATGAAAATTCAGGCCTCCTTGGTTGCTGTTGATAACTACCAGATGGACCACGATTATTAAAGTTCCCTCGATAGTTCCCTTGGTAGTTCCGGTTTCCTTGATTTAGGTACCTCGTTCCTTGAATACTTTGACCCATGGCATAATTTGCTTCCTCCAATTCGTCTTGGATGGTTCCATTATTCATCATCTCTTGCTGCATGATTGGCACTCGTTGGGATATCTCGCTGATCTGCTTCTGTTGAGACTCAAGTAGCTTGTTGATATTGGACAAGCTCGAAACGATTTCATCCTCTCTCTTAGTTTTCACCATTGCTTGTTCCACCTGAGCTACCTTTCCAAGAACATACGTACCTCTAACTCTATCAGTAGGCCAATCCCTCGAATTCATCGATATGTCTTCAAACAATCTCTCGGCCTCAACGGATGACTTTGTAAGCAATGCTCCATTAGAAGAAGCATCAAGTAGCACTCTTGATTCACAGTCCAATCCGTTATAGAATATACTGATATATTGGGCATTAGATAACCCATGTTGAGGACACTTCCTGAGCATGTCCTTGAATCTATCCCACGCTTCATGAAATTTCTCACCTCCATTGATAGCAAATTGGTTAATATCTTGCTTCATCTTAAACACCTTCGAAGGTGGCATATACCTCTCCAAGAACCTTAACTTCAATTGCCCCCACGTGGTGCACTCAGCTGCATTAATAGTATCGTACCAATCCCTCGCCTTTTCAGTAAGCGAGAATTTGAACAAAAGAATCTTCCTAGCATCTTCATGTTCTCCTACGTCTTTTTGAGTACTTGCATAGCCCAAGAACTTGTTCAGATGCTGTTGTGGATCCTCGAAAGACCCTCCTGAAAAGGAGTTTCTTTCTATCATGCTAATAAGAGCGGGATGAAGATCGAACGCTGTGTTAGTTCCCCTTGCTCCTAAAAGCTCATAATTTCCAGCCCCATTATTTCTGAAAACCTCTCGGATGGCTAGATTATCTAGATTCGCTGCCATGTTGACTGTTTCTACTTCCAAATTAACTTCAGTTGTAGCCTCAATCACTTGCGAAATCTGCTCGTCAACCTCAACTCCAAAATTCAGAGCTTCAGTTGAGTCTATTGTCTTTGCCTTGCTCTTCTTCTTCTTCTTCTTTCTTGATGATGCTCCAATCTCAGGATTATACGGTTCAAGATTACCTTTCTTTGATCTTGTGAGCATACACCTAAAACGAATAAGAAAGAAAACAACAAAACAAGGTAAATAGTCATAATAAACTAGAAATAATACAAAAAAGATAGTTTACGCCGTCCCCGGCAACGGCGCCAAGAACTTGATAGGGGTTTTCTCAACACACAAATTAATCCTCAAGTATAAGGATATCAATTGTAGTCGCGAAGATAACCAGGTTACAATATCGAACCCACGGGACGGATAAATATCAATTTTGTTATCTTCTAGTATATTTTAGACTATGTTGGTAATTGTAAAGGTTTAATGGATAATAACTTCTAATCGAAAGAAATAGCAAAAGAAATAGCAAGAGTAGAGAAAAGTGAGTTGTGATCAATAAGAATGATAGGTAGTTCGTCGGGTCATCCAGTTTCACTAGCAATTCGTATTTTCATGTGATGGTGTCCGACTCTGCCCTGTGGTTTGTGGACGCATCACTAGACCATGCAAGTTTACTCTATAGACACAAGTAAATATGCGCTTGACACGTGTAAATAACATCGGAGCAAGAGATATGCTTCACCCCCCTTTCTAGGTACTATCATAATCAATTATCTTCTACGTCTAGAATCTAACCCGATTTGATCTCCCTTTTTAGGTACTATAAAGTTATACTCTTCATCCTATTAATCAACCCGAATTCAATTCAATTCATGAATATTTATATAAGACAGTTCTAATAATACTTCGGAATCCCTTCACTTAGAATTATAACAATAAACCCTGCTCAGTAGTGAACGCACTCAATCAATAAACATGTTATGTATTCAGACTCTACACAACGATCATTGATGCACAAAACGACTATGAGTATGGATTAAATATGCAATCTTATATAAAACAAACCACAGGTAGTGTTGTACGGAGTTTTACACACGAAACACAAATTACATCATGAAACTTTCATAACCCTAGAACTACCAAGGTGGTTCTAACCCATGATTGATCTAGGAACAATCATGGTTAGATTGATCATTCTTACTTGAACCTTCAGCGAACCTCTGTCACAGCCCTCCGGATGGATCACCACCTCTACTCTTGTCTCTCCTACGATTGACGATCAAAAGCTCTCTTTATTCTCTGTATGAGCCTCCTTTTATACTTGTAATCACGTCTCTAGGACTTGGAATGGGCTTTCTAAGTGATCTCACGTGTTTTGGCCTCGAAAATCCAGATAAGGTAAGTTCTCGCACACAGTTCGACCACGTCAAGCAGGTCGAACCCCTAGCCACAGGTCGAACCCCAGGTCGAACCCCGCTACTGGAAGAATTCTGCACAGGTTCGACCTTCTAGACAGGTCGAACCACTTAGGCCTTGGTCGAACCCCAGGTCGAACCTCGGCACTGGACAACTCCCGCTCCCGATTCGACCAACTGGCAAGTCGAACCCAAACGTCGTGGTCGAATCCTCCTTCTTACAAATTGGTTCGACCATGGTTCGACCTGATGGCCAGGTCGAACCAGCCGAGTCGTGGTCGAATAAATCTCTGTACGTCCAGCAACGTTGGTTCGACCTGCTGGAGAGGTCGAACCCTCCTCCAGCCAGGTCGAACCCACCTACTTCTTGGGCGGTTCGCGTGGCTTTGACTCAGTCTCTTTGATTCTTGGCTCTTTCACTCCGTTTTTACTAAGAAAACACTCAAATAGCTCCACTAACACATGATTCATGCTAATTCACAATATATATCGGTTTTCCACCTATTTCCACATCAAAACTCTCCAAAACTAGCACAAAACATAGCGCCAAACTTGTGAATTTACACACTCATCATTCGACTCGAACAATGTGGTCAAACTCGAGCTCAAGTCGAACAGAAACTGCTCTTAAATTGTGAATTCGTTCGACCTCCATTCTACCAAAATGTCTTGGTCGAACAATAGTGGGAGGTCAAACGATACCTCTGTAAGCTGAAGAATCGCTTTCTATTCTCCCCTGTTCCGTTCGACCATTGTTCGACCTGCGAGTTCTGGTTGAACAAAATGTGTTGGTCGAACGGACCTTCTGTAAGTTGATTCCACATTCAGGCTCCCTTTTCGACTACCGTTCGACCAGAATGTTTTGGTCGAACAGCAGAGTATGGTCGAACCAGCTCCGATCTTCTAAAATTTGAAACTCTTCTCTTTTTTCCCTGCAAAACTTAAACTCTAGGGCATCATCATGCATCATAATACCAAAATAAAAGTTAGAGAACCACTCTTAGACTATACAAAATCATGCATAATACTCCATTCACACTAAAATAATAAAACACCATCGAACACTATGTAAATTGTTAAAAAATTGACACATCAAAATCGGTTAAAGTTTTAATATACCGCAAAAAATCAACTCCCCTAGCAAACGTTACAAAGAAAAGATTATACTCTTGGTGCTTCAATGAGATAAGAATATCACACCCCCAAACTTAGTAGAAACTATAGACAAAACTAAGTTTGCAAAGAGATGTAATTGCTGATTAGTAAGCACCTTAAATATATCAATTTCTTACTCACACAGAATAATAAAGAAATAAAATCAGAGGGAAAGCCCCCAACAGGCGCTCATGTTTAATGTCGGAGAGTTACGATGGTACAAATTCAATGTAAGGTATCTTCAAAGACGACACACGCATCATCCGGCAACCTATAGTGCTTCAATCGATGCCCATTCGCTGCTATGATGTCTCCATCTTTGTCCATGATTTCAAAACTCCCCCTCCGCAGGCTCTATGGATAATGAACGATCCGTCCACTTCGATTTCAGTTTTCCTACGAAAAGCATCAAATGAGAGTTAAAAATAATACCTCATCTCCTTGCTTGAACTCCTTATAAGTGATCTTTGAATCATACCATTTCTTCATTAGTCCCTTATAGATCACCGAGTTCTTGTATGCTTGATTTCTGAACTTATCAAGTTGATTGATATGAGTCATCCTCAACTCCTTTTGATCCTTGAGACACAAGTGTTGGTTTATATACTAAAAGTCTAGCTTTAGTATGAACAATGTTATAACAATATTTGAAATGAGAATCATATGATCAAATGATTGCATCTTATAATTCATTTATATGCATGATGCAATAGTCCACTTACTTTATACTGTAGATAATATATTGTGCGACAACACGCGGAAGATCATATTATCGGTTTCCTTATAGAGTATAAACAAATGCTCACAACTGAGATAGACGGGGACTCTCTATCGGTATGGTTGTAGTGTGGTTTGGTATTAGCTTGTCTTGGCTATAGAATCACATTAGTGCACTTGTGTGTATTGAGCAGGACCGCTTGAGATCGTTCGACTTATACTGATTTATAGAAGAACTTGATATCTGTTATTATGGAAGTTCGTGCTCTTAATCCCTATGCAATAACCTCGATACGTAGGGCAGTATGTATTTCTTTGATTCATCAATGGGTGAGATTTATAAGTATTAAATCAATATACTCGGTGAGTTGGGAAGTAGTGTTGTCTCTATGGTGTGCTGTTGATTGTAGAAGGAATCCATGTCCGTCATAGGTTGATGATGTCCCCTTGAGGAGCTCATAAGGTTTATCATGTAAATCTTGCAAGTGGATTAATTTCCGGCATGATAATAAGGTTGAGTAGTACTACTCTCGGATGAGATATTAATTAATTTGAGTTGTCAGTAACTTAATTAATTAATGGACATTGTATATCTTAAACATGGGGAGACTATCGGGCTTATAATAAGAAGGACCTCAGAACATAATTTGGGATTGGATGGGTAGTGCAATAATAATATTTTAGTGGACTATATTATTATTATTGGATTTAATTAAAAGCTTTGGGCTAAGCTTGGTTAATTAAATTCAATTGAGGCCCAGTCTAATTTCTCCTCCTGGTCCCTGCTGTAGCCCAACTATATAAGTCATCTCAACTTCTGTTAACCCTAAGTCAATGCCTCATTTGACAGAGAGAAAAGAACAGGAGCAGATTGAGAGAATCCTGCGGATTGGTGCCCACACAACAGCAGGATTCGACTTAGGACATACAGTAGAAGATCGGGAGGTCATTCACTGCTGTTCATCCTCTACATCGACCCAGAAGTATGGTAAACATTGATGTTTCGCTTTCGCTGATACTGTTTGCCTGTTATCCTAACGATCACGTTGAACCACACGATCCAATTGCCAATAATTGGTATCAGAGCGTTGGTTTCATGGTGAGACGTTGGTTAGGGTAATTGTGATTATATGATTATGTGGATTGATCTAGGTGTAATCATATGTTTTTTTTTTCTGCTTCTCGTGTTTCTATTATCGAAATCATAGCATGAGATTAGGGTTTCAGATGTGTTGATTAATCCTATGTGCTTGGTCGATTTTTATGGGCGTGCGATTATTGTTTATTGTACATGCTGTTCCACACATACACACGGCCTGTTGGCTGTTTATAAGATTAGCCTATTCATCTCTCGCTCAAGGAGGACGAAGATAATGTGTGATTGTTGTTTATTTTAATTGTTGGACAACATACACACTTTATAAAAATCAATCTGTTTTCCATCTTTCTTATATCACACACGCGCGCTTGTGGTGGCTGGGTTCGTTGGAGTCTGCATCAATAACGCCGATGGGTGTCTGGACTGAACGAACGAACAATCGACGGGGTTTGGCGTGGCTGGCTGCACGATGTGCGTCAGAGGCACTGGAGGCTGGGCCTTGTTCGACGAGGGGTGTGAACGATGGACGGAAGGATAGCAATTGTTATTCAGGCAATTGCGATAGGAACTGAATGGTGAACAGGACGGCGAACCTGCAACATTTGTCTCGGGCGGATCGACTGGTGTTTTTGGTCCAGTCTGAAGGCACTTCCGAGCAGTTCATGGCCGTTTCTGATCGGGTACTGGCAGCCCGTGGCGGAATCAAAGGAAGGCGGGCGGCGGCGGACGTGGGCAGCAGCATTCCGGGCAAGTCGTCGGTGGCTTGCCAGCCCTGCTACTTTCGGAGCCGTTGTCCGTTATGGGCACAACTAAGCTGGAAGGAATAGTTTATTACCGGTGATGCTTGTATGACTGGCGGGTCGTTTCCAGGCGAGCAGTCGGTGGGATGACACCAGAGGGCTGGCGGCGTCACTGCCGACAGTAGCGGCACCGAGTGTGACGGCGTGGATAGTGCAGGTTGCTTGCTGGCTGTGTGAGGAGCGGCGGTAGTTTTAGGGCAGCATATGATGATCTTGCTAGGCCTTAACCCTTTTTAATTTGGTTATGGGCTGTCTCCATTGGGCCCATATTTAATTAAATGCAAATGGGCTGTTGGGCCTATTTTATGGATGATGGGCTCGGAATTTTTTATTGCTGGACTTATCTGCTGCTTGGGCTTGCACTTATGGCTGCTCTATTTTTAATTTGGTTTTGGGCTATTGGGCTCAATTTTAATTAAAATGGTTTTGGGCTGCTATTTTAATTAATTGTGGGAATAATGTTGGGCCATATTTTGGATTGGGCTGATTCATGCAGAAATTGGCAGGGTAAATGGGTATAATTAATTAATTAATGGGCTGCTCATTTTATGCTATTGATGCTTGGGTAGACTAGACCCATTTATTTGATCCAACATTTTATGCAATTAATTATGATATGTAACTGATTTAATTGTTTTAACTTGACAATTAATTGTTATATATGAAAGGCATGTTCTATGTGATTTATTTATTTAAATTGCTATTAATAGAAGCATGTCTAAGATGTATATTTTATTTCTGAATATTATATACATGTTAAAAACCCTCGGTAATTAAATAACTAAGTGGGAGAGGGGATTGGTAATTAATTCCCGCGGCCTCCATTATTGGTTTGTTAGCGATGTGAATAGACTTGCGCGTCGGCATTAGAGCCTTCCTCCCTAACGGATGAGTTTATTCACTGATCACTAGTACAAACTTCTTTAAATAATTATTGTTTGTAATGTGATGTATATGAACTTGCGCGTTGGCTATAGTGCCTTCCTCCCTAACGGATGAGCTTATATGCGGCTCACTAGTACAAACTTATATAATTGATGGTTGTAGAAAGTTATCTGAGCGCGTGTGTACTTCTCCAACAGTAAGGCACATGAGCTTGGGCAGCGGACTTGGGATCAAATAATGGTGTACACTTAGATGTGAATAATTAGTATCCTCCCCAACGGAGTCACTGCTATTATTTACATGGCTAAAGAGGAACCGACTATTAATTATTTTGTCATAAAGTTAGGTTGACAAATGAAATTAATGGGTAAAACCTTCTCTTGTAAATGTTCGGGTTTGTAAACGTCCACCCTAACGTGGCTTGCAGACTCACGGTGCTTGAGATGTCGGTGAATTTTAATTATATTATTTTGAGGGAATCAATATAAAAGGATAAAATTCGAAGATTTGATCGGAATATTTATTTGTGATTCTCTGAATTTCAAATGGTTTTATTTCACTAATTGTTAACTAAAAGACATTATATTTACTTGTCCAAATTAGATGATTAGAAAAGAATCTTGGTTTTGAAAATTACTGCTTAAGAAAATAAAAATGTATTCTCACATAGGACGTCTCATGATGCCTGTTAATATTTCTAGTGAAGAGATGAGAGGTTCATAGAAATATGATGGTCTCATGTAACTCTTCGGATACTCGAGTAATTTAAAATGCGGTAGGTCATGATAGAATTTGATGAATGAATTGGAAAAACACGGAATAGAAGTTGAAAGGGGAAACCTAAGTCAATTTTATTCTCCATAATTGCCTAAATGTTTTGAGTAAGTTCCACCTGAATAACAAGAGGATGTAAATGGTGGGAAACTTCTGACAAAACATATGGCAAAGGAAAGCCATTTTCATCATAATGTGAACAAGTTTAATATCTTATTCACTAGTTGTTTAAACATGATTAGTGATGGCATCTACTGACACGAAGCATGTAGATACTGGAATCACTAAATGTTTATCACTGAATAAGAATAAGATTGTTAATAACATGGGTAAAACTACAAAGGTAGTGGCTATTGCAGTGGGAGTTGTTTATTTATCTCATGATAAGAATAAACGATTGATTATGAGAAATTATCTTTATGTACATTTCATAGAAAGAATTTGATTTCGGTTTCTATGCATTAACGGATGGATACTTCATTTCATTTAAATGACATGGTCATAGTAATGAGGAATGAGGCTATAATCCGTTAAAGTACGTTGATGGATAATATGTAAACTCTTGAATCATGTACATCCCACAGATGCAATAAATAGTAATTAATAATACATCTTCTAATATTAGTAAGAGAAAGGAACCTTTGGAAATGAACTAAACATACATTTGGCGTCTAAGACTAGTTCATTTTACTTGAGTAGGATTCAAAAATTGATAGCCGATGGACCATAAGGTTTATCTGAAGTGGAAACTATCAAACTTGCGAGTCCTGCTTGAAAGTAAAAATGATTAACTGTCTTTTCAAGGCTGTGGGGTGTAGAGCCAAAGATATACATGTTGGAATTAGTTCATTCTGATTCAAGCGAACCTAATATTATCTAGGCGAGAGGTGGTTATGAATATTCGAAGATTATTCTAGATACCAATATATTTATTTGATGCACTGCATGTCTAAGTTCTTTGATTAATTCAATAATTGCAAGACTGGTACAGTGAAGCATCATGAAAAATATATTAAGTCATTACGATTTAATCGTGATGGCGAATACCTCTTGGGATAGTTAGGAGCTATTAATCAGAAGTTGAGATTAAATCTCAAGTTGACTACACCGGGCATGCCCCAGCTGAATGGTGTGGTGGATAGAAGGAATAAGGCTCTTATGGTTATGATTAGATAGATGATGAATTATTTGGAATAATTAAATTCATTTTATGGATATGCCCTAGATACAGTAATTCGCAAAACATTTTGTCTGTTTGTGGGACATCCTAGAAAAATGAAGGGTGATTTACTTAGTTCAAAAGATCGAAGGGTGATTGTCAATACAAACACTGGATTTTTTGGAAAAAGACTATGTAATAAATCACAAACCCATGTATGATTTGTTCAAAAGGAAGTGAGAGGAAAACACTAAGTAAAAGTACCAAGTGTACAACGCGTGTCACGTCTGATACACAATTACATGTAGTGCCTTGTCGTAGTGGGAGGGTTGTTTGACAACCCGTAAGATATATATTTTGGGAGAGTCGTAAAATTTGGTCCCTAGTAAACATGGTATTGTCCCACGAATACGTCGTAGCACTACAAGATGAAAATGTGGAATCTTAGTAAGTTGCAATGGATGTTGAAATAGAATCTACGGATTCTAAATTATGTCTGGAGCTTGAAGAACCACTAAATGGTATAAAAATCATTGCAAGTGGTCATAGGAAATAAAAGAGGATCATATGGAAAGGTGAAAACCTTGAAAGCAAAGCTTGTTGCGAAAAAATGTACTAAAAAAGAAATGGTTCGATTATGAGGAAACATATTCGCTGGTAGCTATGCTTAAGTTGATCCGGATTCTTTTATGTATTGCTGCTCATATTGAACTACGAGGAACAGCAAATAGATGTCAAGACAGCTTTCCTGATTGAAAGTCTTGAGGAAAATATCTATGTGAAGCGACCAGAGTGATTCATTGCAAAATACTAATAGCATTTTGATAGTAAGCTTAAAAGTGTCCAGCAATGGACTAAAGCAAGCTTTGAGATCATGAAGCATCTGTTTTGATTAGGTAATCCAGTGGCATGGATTTAAACCAATAAGCGGATGAGTCTTGTGTGTTGTAAAGAGTGCCAGAAATGTGGTGGTGTTTCTTGTACTATATGTAGATAGTATCTTACTCATTGGAGACAATAAAAGAGTATTATCGGGCGTATGGGTATGGTTAATAAAGCGGTAGAGATGAAGGACTTAAGAAAGGTAAAATATATCCTTTTAATCATGGTAATACGGATCACAAGAAAGGATGTTATGCTTATCTCAAGTTTCATAAAATGATACAGTCCATACTCGTTTAGCATGTGTATTTATCTAAGTGAATGTGTCTTTGAGACACAAAAAGAAGATAAAGGAGATGAAAGCGGTTCCTTATGCTTCGGCGAATAAGGAAGCTTAATCTAAGGAATGCTATGAACGAGGTTGGATATCTGTTTTGCTGAACGCATGAACAGTGGGTATCAAAGTAACCCGGAACAAGAATGATAAACTGTGGTAAGACATTTATAAAGTGCCTGAGAAGGACTGGAAATTATATGTGGACTTACTGGACAGATTCACTGCTTCTTGTGGATTACGTAGATTCAGATTTTTTAGTCAGATTGGACGGCAGTAAATTCACCTCACAAGTTATGTGTTTAATCTTAGGAAGTAGAGTCATAATGTGGAGGAGTGTTATATAGAAATGTATTTCAGACTCCGGACTCCATCATGGAAAGATGATAAATTGGAGCCTATGAGGCAGCCAAAGTATCAATATGACTCTAGAGACTTCATGATGGACTTTGAAGTGTTTCTAAGTTTGTCCAAGATAATCACAATTTACATTGATGATCTTGGTGCAGTTGCAAACTTGAATAAATCACAAGTCCATAAGGCAATTAAACACATGGAGCGCAAGTACCACCTGTTACGAGAAATCGTATGCTGAGGGGAAGGTTGTTGTTGCCTAGATTGCATCGGATGATAACCTAGTAAATCCATTTACGAGGACCTTAAGGCGAGAGCTTTTAATGGTCGTGTAATGGGAGTAGGAATCAGATGTATGGCAGAAGACATGACAACATAGTCTTTTAGTATAAGTGGGAGATTGTTGGTTTGTAAACTAAAACTCTAGCTTTAGTATGAACAATGTTATAACAATATTTGAAATGAAAATCATATGATCAAATGATTGCATCTTATAATTCGTTTATATGCATGATGCAATAGTCCACTTACTTTATACGCGGAAGATCATATTATTGGTTTCCTATAAAGTATAAACAGATGCTCACAACTGAGATAGACGGGAACTCTCTATCGGTATGGTTGTAGTGTGGTTTGGTATTAGCTTGTCTTGGCTATAGAATCACATTAGTGCACTTGTGTGTATTGAGCAGGACCGCTTGAGATCGTTCGACTTATACTGACTTATAGAAGAACTTGATCTCTGTTATTATGGAAGTTCGTGCTCTTAATCCCTATACAATAACCTCGACACGTAGGGTAGTATGTATTTCTTTGATTCATCAATGGGTGAGATTTATAAGTATTAAATCAATATACTCGGTGAGTTGGGAAGTAGTGTTGTCTCTATGGTGTGCTGTTGATTGTAGAAGGAATCCATGTCCGTCATAGGTTGATGATGTCCCCTTGAGGAGCTCATAAGGTTTATCATGTAAATCTTGCAAGTGGATTAATTTCCGGCATGATAATAAGGTTGAGTGGTACTACTCTCGAATGAGATATTAATTAATTTGAGTTGTCTGTAACTTAATTAATTAATGGACATTGTATATCTTAAACATGGGGAGACTATCGGGCTTATAATAAGAAGGAGTCCAGAACATAATTTGGGATTGGATGGGTAGTGCAATAATAATATTTTAGTGGACTATATTATTATTATTGGATTTAATTAAAAGCTTTAGGCTAAGCTTGGTTAATTAAATTCAATTGAGGCCCAGTCCAATTTCTCCTCCTGATCCCTACTGTAGCCCAACTATATAAGTCATCTTAGCTTCTGTTAACCCTAAGTCAATGCCTCATTTGACAGAGAGAAAAGAACAGGAGCAGATTGAGAGAATCCTACGGATTGGTGCCCACACAACAACAGGATTCGACTTTGGACATACAGTAGAAGATCGAGAGGTCGTTCACTGCTGTTCATCCTCTACATCGACCCAGAAGTACGGTAAACATTATGTTTTTCTTTCGCTGATATTATTTGCCTGTTATCCTAACGATCACGTTGAACCACACGATCCAATTGCCAACAATAAGTTCAAACTTCTCAATACCCAAAAAGCTCTATGCTGAACCTCTACGAGTAAGTTACACGGCTTCTCATAGACAATTTGATACGGTGACATATCGAGCACTATTTTGTACGCAGTTCAGAACCCCCATATGATGTCGTCGAGCTTCATAGCCCAATCCTTCCTATTAGTTCCGACCACCTTCTCCAGGATTTGCTTCACTTGCCGATTAGAGACTTCTGCTTGCCCATTCGCTTAAGGATGATAAGGTGTAGTAACCCTATGCTTAACACCATAATCCTTGAGAGCTCTTTCAAGAAGTTTGTTGATGAAGTTGGAACCTCCATCACTTACGAGTGCTCTTGGGACTCCATAACGGGCAACTATATGTTTCTTCAAGAAAGACAACACGGTCTTTGAATTATTCATGCGGGTAGGAACGGCCTCTGCTAACTTAGAAACATAATCCACAATAAGTAAGATGTAGAGAAATCCATTAGATGGGGAAAATGGGTGCATAAAATCGATTCCCCATACATTGAAGATCTCAACAACAATGCTTGGCTGAAGTGGCATCTCATCTCTTCTATTTATGTTTCCCATCCTTTGACATCTATCGCATGTCGCCACATAGGATTCACAATCTTTGAACAAAGTAGGCCAATAAAGAGCGGATTGTAGTACCTTGGCTACAGTCTTTTGAGCTCCGAAGTGCCCCCCGTTAAGTTGTGCATAGCAAAAATCAAGAACACTCTCCATCTCCATCTCGGGCACACACCTACGAACGATAGAATCCATACAAATTTTATACATAAACAGATCGTACCATATGAAAGTCTCAACATCTCTCTTGAATTTCGCAAGTTGATACCTATTGAGATCTTTCGGAATTTTACCTAAGTCAATGTAATTGACGTAATCCGCATACCATGGATTCATTCCTTGAGCAGCCACTACACAAGCTCTCTCCGCTCCTTCTACAAACACCGCCATGATCTTCTCATTATGGAACATCTCTTCAATGTATTCAAAAGAGTCATCACAATGTTCCCTTGTCTCTAACCTTGATAGGTGATCCGCCAAAACGTTCTCTGTTCCTTTCTTGTCTCGGATCTCCAAGTTAAACTCTTGTAGAAGAAGGATCCATTGAATAATCCTGGGCTTCGCTTCCTTCTTCTCCATCAAGTACCAGATCGTAGAATGATCTGTGTACATAATAGTCTTTATTCTAACCAAATACTGTCGAAACTTGTCAAATGCATACATAACTGCTAAAAATTCCTTTTCAGTGACAGTGTAGTTCTTTTGTGCTGCATCAAAAGTTTTACTTGCATATTAAATGGCATAGAACTTTTTTCTCTCAGCTGCCCGAGCAACAGTCCAAGTGCTAGATCACTTGCATCACACATAAGTACAAATGGCTTACTCCAATCCGGTGTGATCAAGATAGGTGCAGTAATAAATGCCTCTTTCAAAACCTGAAAAGATGTTAGACATTCTTCATCAAAAACAAAAGGAACATCCTTTTCAAGTAAGTGAGATAAGGGCTTGGAGTATTTTGAGAAGTCTTTCATAAATCTTCTATGGAAACCGGCATGTCTAAAGAAGGACCACACTCCTTTCTCATTTGTTGGTGGTTGAAGCTTCTCAGTCGCCACCACCTTAGCTCTATCAACCTGCAATCCCTTGGCCGAGATATGATGACCGAGAACCATAAAGTGGCACTTCTCCCAATTCAAGACAAGATTAGTTTCTTGACATCTCTTTAAAAACAGTGGCTAGGTTAGACAAACAAATATCAAAAGAGAAACCAAACATAGAAAAATCATCCATAAACACCTCCATGATTTTCTCTATCAACCCATCAAATATGGCCATCATGCAACGTTGAAATGTAGTAGGTGCATTACACAATCCAAAAGGTATTTTTCTAAAACCAAAGGTTCCATATGGGCACGTAAAGTCATCTTTTCTTGGTTGCTCGGGCGCAATCATAATTTGATTATAACCCGAGTACCCGTCTAAAAAATTATAAAACTTATACCCTGCTAAACGGTCAAGCATTTGATCTATGAAAGGAAGAGGGAAATGGTCTTTGCATGTATTTTCATTCAATTTCCTGTAATCCGTACACACACGCCATCCAGTAGAAAATCCTAGTGGCTAAGGTCTCGCCATCATCGGCTTTCACAATAGTCATGCCCCCATTTTTAGCTACAACATGCAATGGACTCACATGGGGACTATCACTAACTGTATATATAATTCCTGCATCTAACCAATTAGATATATAATTCCTGCATCTAACCATATCAGGATTTGCTTCCTAATCACTTCTTGAATTGCTGGATTAACTCTCCACTGATTCTGAATACTACTCTTAGCTTCATCTAGCAACCTAATTTTATGCATGCAATACGATGGACTAATACCGTTCAAATCATCAAGAGTCCAACCTATAGCAGACTTATACTTCCTAAGCACATCTAACAACTCTTCGAGTTGGTCATCAGTAAGAGAAGAAGATACAATTACCGTATAAGTTTGATTATCGCCTAGATAGGCGTACTTCAAGTGCCTTGGTAGTGGTTTCAACTCCTCCTTCTTTTCTTCTTTCAGTGTGTTTTCTCTATCCAACGGGAGGTATTACCTAGTCCATTTAACTTCTTCAATCTTGGTTCTTTTAGATTCATACTTGTCATCACCCAAGACAAGTAAATTTTAAAGAAATTCAATACATACCTCATTAGAGAGCTCATCTAGCTCCACGGTAGGAAAAGTAAGAGACTCCATCAAGCATGTCTCCAAAGGATCCTTTGACAGGATCAAAGACATATCTTCATTCATGATCTCCTCCACTATATCAATATTGTGACATTGCGTCTCCATTGTCATTTTCATTGCCCTATCAAGGTTGTAAAGAACCTCATCTTTATCCATTCTCAATCTAAGCTCCCCCTTTTAGATATTAACCATAGCTCCATCTATGGCAAGAAATGGCCTTCCCAATATAAGAGGGACATTATCCTTGTTATCTTCCATCTCTAGCACAAGAAAATCCACAGGAAAGACAAGCTTATCAACTTTAACAAGTACATCCTCTATCAACCCCTTCGCAAAAGTCATTGACCTATCCGCCAATTGTAGAGCCACTGTTGTGGGAGTGAGTTCCCCCAAACTTAGCTTTTTAAATATAGATAAGGGCATCAAGTTGATGCTTGCTCCAAGATCGCATAAAGCTTTACGTGTCGGCCCCTTTCCAATTTCATATAGAATAGTGAAGCTCCCCAGATCCTTCAACTTCTGTGGTAGCTTTCTCTAAATGATAAAGCTGCAGTTTTTTGATAGGTTCACTGTCTCTATCCCGTTCAAGCTTCTCTTCTTCAATATGATATCTTTCAAAAATTGGGCATAGTACAACATCTCCATGATTGCTACAGAGAAAGGAATGCTCAAGCTTATCTTGTTCATTATATCTTGAAATCTCTTGAACTTATCTTCCAATCCCTTTTCACTATCCGAAAGTGAAATGGGGAAGGTTGACGCGCGTTTTCTTTGCACGTAAAATTAATCCCCAAGTATGAAGGATACCTATTGCAGCTTAAGCAAGTGACCAAGTGAATTATCGAGCCCAAAGGACAGCATATTATCAATTTAATATTAACTAAATTAATTAAGACGAAGGCAATAAAGTTTTAGGATTTAATTATTAAACTAATAATTAATTAATTAAAATAATAAATAAAATAAAATATCACTCGAAGAATACGAAAATGGATCAAGTAGGAGAATAGCTAGCTCTAGGATAATCCAGTTTCATGCATTAATTTCCCTGTCGTGTGTTGATATCCGACTCTACCTTGTGGAATATGGACGCATCACTAAACCATGCATATCTACTCTATAGACACAGGTAAACATGTGTGTAACACGTGTGAATAACCTCGGAGCAAGAGATATAATTCCATTCCCCCTTTAAAGGTAATGTCAGTATCAATTATTTCCCTGGCCAATTGGTACTCTAACCCGATATGATCTCCCTTTATATGTACTATAAAATTATCCTCTTTATCCTACTTAATAACTTGAATTCAATTCAATTAATAAGTATTCATATATGATAGTTTTAATGAAGTTTCGGAGTCCCCTCACTTAGAATCATAACATGGAATCCTGTTCAGCGGTGAACGCACTCAATCAACAACAAAGATATATATTCATACTCTATATACCAATTGAAGATGCACAAAACGACTGTGAATATAGATTAATAAAGCACAATCATATTTAAAATAAATCCACAAGTAGTGTTGTACGGAGTTTACACACGAAAGTTCAATTAATTCATAAAACCTTCACAACCCTAGTTCTACCAAAAAGGCTCTAGCCCGGATGTTTGGAAAATTACAAAATAAATTAGGAAATGAAATAAACCCTAGATGTGGCGTCGTCGCGTCCTTCTCTATCTTGAATTCTCCTCTTAGTTCTCCTCTTGATTCCACAAACGAATCTTCAAAGTGATGGATGGATGGAAGATTGGATGTGGATGATGGTTGGGGGGTGATCCCCACTTTTGGGGTGTAGTATTGTTGTGGCCTCTCTCCAATTCAATTCCAATGAATAATGATGTGATCTACATCCCCTTTTATACTTGTAAGCTCTCCTTATGGACCTAGGATGGACTTTTTCTTGGAAAATATGCAAAAACACACACTTGGGGGTGTAAAAATACGGATCCAGTGCTGTTTAGGCATGTGGTTCGACCTAGGGTTCGACCTAGGGCTTGGTCGAACCATGGTCGAATTGAAATCGGCAATTTTTTGCACTTCAGGCTTTTGGTTCGACCAAAATGGCTGTGGTTCGACCAAAATGTCTGGTCGAACAAAACTGTTATGGTCGAATCACACTCGCGCCGTCTTACTATTTGGCGTATACCTTCCACATCCAAACTCCGATTTGAATGATTCTTATACTCACGCTATCATCTCTTCCTTGGCTTTCTAACAATATAATAAAATCACAAAAAGTCCAAGATTTGAAGGTGTAACAAGCCATGGAAAATGGCACAGCCGTTCTATTCGTCACAGCTCGCGCGACGTCGCCATCTTGATCATAACTTTCTCGTTTAGATTCCTATTGGGGTGTTCTTTACGCCAAAACGACCCTCTCTTCAGTGGCTTTCCAACCATGTATCACAACACCAGTTTTGATTTCCACAAATGCACAAAAAAATTGCACAAGTTAGATATGTGTTTTTCAGTATTCTTGCAAGAGTTGCACCTTTTCTCCAACTTTGCACTTTTGATCCTTTTTCCACCTAAAACACAATAAAACACCTCAAGTGCACCTTTTTTCTCACATATATTGAATATAAGACACTTGTGCTAATATATAACATCAATTTCCCTCAAAAAGGTATTAAATTAGACACTCAAACACGCTAATTTTTACTCTCAACAATTCTCAAAACTTACTCATTGCTCGTCCCGAGGCAACAAAATAAAAATAAAGAGAAAGAGAGTATAGCAGGGAAACGAGAACCTACCCCATTCACAATACAATTGTCCTCAACTTAGGTCATGCAACTCTCATGACATGTAATACTCAATTCATAGTGTTGGCATTCGATCGTTTGGTTAACGAGACCCGTTAGAGTTTCATATATTTCTAACAGTCAGCGGAAGCAAGAAATGAATTCTCGCTACAGCCTGCGCAGCCGTACCGTTTTCAGGATAACTCTCTCATCAGATATCGGATTTGAGTGATCTATATGCCAAAACGATCCTCTCTTCCATGCCTTTCCGTCAATATATCACACATCCTGTTCTGATATCTTTACGATTTTATAAAAATCATAGTATGTGGTGGACAGCAGCAGCAAACAACCTTCTAGTCTTCTGTTGTATTCCCAAGTCATCTCGACGTCATGTGGGCGACGATCTTCGAAATCTTCGAAATTCTGCTGTTCCGTCACTCTTTTCACAGTGTTAGGCATAATTAAACTCATAGATAAGGATTTCCGGACAACTAAGATGACTTATATATGGGCTATAGCAGGGACCAGAAGGAGAAATTATAGTTGGGCCTCTATTGGGCTTAAGAAGCTTAGCCCAAAGCTTATACTTAAGTCCAATAATAATAATATATACCACTAAAATATTATTACTGCACTACCGTTCTAATCCCATAATTACGTTATGGGCTCCTTCATATTATGAGCCCGTTAGTCTCCTCATGTTTAAGATATACAATGTCCATTAATTAATTAAGTTACTGACAACTCCATTAATTAATATCTCATCCAAGAGTAGTACAACTCAACCTCATTATCATGCCGGAATAAATCCACCTGCAGGGTTTACATGATAATCCTTATGAGCTCCTCAAGAGGACATAATCAACCTATGACAGACATGGATTCCTTCTACAATCAACAACACACCATAGAGACTGCACTACTTCCCAACTCACCGAGTTTGTTGATTTAATTACATGTAAATCACACCCATTAATGAATCAAAGAAATACACACTGCCCTACGTGTCAAAGTTATTGTATAGGGATTAAGAGCACGAACATCCATAATAACTGAGGTCAAGTTCTCCAATAAGTCAGTATAAGTCGAACGATCTCAAGTGGTCCTGCTCAATACACACTAAGTGCAGTAATGTGATTCTATAGCCAAGACAATCTAATACCAAACTACACTACAACCATCCCGATAGAGAGTTCCTGTCTATCTCGGTTGTGAGCATCTATTTATACTTTATAAGAAAATCGATAATATGATCTTCCGCGTATTGTGGCACAACATATTATCTACAGTATAAAGTAAGTGGACTATTGCATCATGCATATAAATAAATTATAAGACGCAATCATTTGATCATATGATTCTCATTTCAAATAAATTGGAAGGTTATTTGCTGCTGCTGTCCGCCACCTTCTATGATTTTTATAAAATCGTACAGATATCATAACAGAACGTGTGATATATTGACAGAAAGCCACGAAAGACAAGATCGTTTTGGCATGTAGATCACTCAAATCTAATATCGGATGAGAGAGTTATTCCCAAAACGCTGAGACTGTGCAGACTGGTAGCGAGAATTTGTCTTCTCCAACATATCCTGGTGAAAGGTAATACGTTTCTTATTTCTTGCTTACACTGACTGTTAGAAATATATGGTCGTTTGACGAGAAAATTTGATAATCTGAATATTTTCGAAAAATTGATAATCTGGAAATTTATGAAATTTTGATAATCTGGAAAATTTTGAAAATTTGATAATCTGAAAATTTTGAAAATTTGATAATCTGGATATTATTGAAAATTTGATAATCTGGAAAATTTTGAAAATTTGATAATCTGGAAATTTCGAAAATTTGACAATCTGGATTTTTTAAAAAGTTTGATAATCTGGAAATTTTTGAAAATTTGATAATCTGAAAATTTTTGAAATTTTGATAATCTGGAAATTTTAAAAATTTGACAATCTGGATATTTTTGAAAATTTGATAATCTGAAAATTTTTTAAATTTTGATAATCTGGTCGATATCGATGATTTCGATAATCTGGACGATATCAATGGTCGATATCGATGATTTTGATAATCTGGACGATATCGACTGTCGATATCGATAGTTTCAAAATTTTGATAATCTGAAAGTTTTTTGAAACTTTGATAATCTGGTCGATATAGATGATTTCAAAAGTCTGGACGATCGATAGTTTCAAAATTCAATAATCTGAAGATTTTTGATAGTTTGATAATCTGGAGATTTAAGAAAGTTTGATAATCTGGAGATTTTGTCGACACTTGTGCTTGGTGGCGAACAATCGAATTCGCTGATATATAACTGACATAATTTATTTTATTATCTGATTATTATTATATATGTATGTATGTTCTCTGTGATTTACTGTCTTATTTGCCATAAAAGGAGCATGATAGGTTGCGTATTTTATTTTGAATATTATATGCATGTAAAACCCTCAGTGTTAAATAACTAAGTGGGAGAGGTGATTGGTAAATAATTCTCGCGGCCTCCATTATTGGTTTGTAAGTGATGTGAGTAAACTTGCGTGCCGGCATAGACCATCCTCCCCATCGGATGAGTTTATTCACGGATCACTGGTACAGACTTCATTAAATAATTATTGTTAGTAATGTGATGCACATGAACTTGACCTTCCTCCCCATTGGATGAGTTTATTATAATTGATGACTTTAGGAAGTTATCCGACCGCGTGTGTACCTCTCCATCTGTAAGGCATATAAGCTTGGGCCGCGGATTTGGGGTCAAATAATGGTGTGCACTTAGATGTAAATAGTAAGTATCCTCCCCATCAGAGTCACTGCTTTTATTTGCATGGCTAAAGAGAAACCGACTATTAATTATTTTGTCATGAGGTTAGGTTGACAAATGAAATTAATGAGTTAAAGCTTCTATTGTAAATGTTTGGGTTTGTAAACGTCCACACTATCATGGCTTGCAGACTGATGATGCTTGAGATGTCGGTGAATTTTATTTTTATATTGTTTTGAGGGAATCAATATAAATGCATAAATTCAAAGATTTGATCGATGTATTTATTTGTGATTCTCTGAATTTCAAATGGTTTTAATCACTTATTGTTTACTGAAAGAAATTATAATTACTGGTCCAAAATTAGATGATTAGAAAAGAATCTTGGTTTTAAATTTTACTGCTTAAGAAAATATAAACATATGTGTTCTCACTAAGGATGTACCATGATGCCTTTTAAAGTCTCTAGTGAAGAGGTGAGAGGTTCATAGTAATATGATGGTGTTATGCGACTCTTCAGATACTTGAGTAAGTTATAAAGGCAAAAGGTCATGGATAAGTTGATGAATGAATTGAGAATGCTTGAAGTACAAATTGAAGGGGAAACCTAGATCAATTTATTCTCCATAATTTGCATGTATGTTTTGAGCAAGTTCTACCTGAAATACAAGAGGTTGTATATGGGGGGAAACTTCTGACAAAACATGTGGTAAAGAAAATCCAATTTCATCAAGATGTGAACAAAGTTAATATCTCATTCACTAGTTGTTGAATCATGATTAATGATGGTATCTACTGACACGTTGTGTGTAGAAACCGGAATCACTAAAAGCATGTAACTAAGTGATGATGAGATTATTATTATGGACATGGGTAATACTACGAGAGTAGTGGCTGTTGCAGTGTGAGTTGTTTATTTATCTTACGATATGAATAAACGTTTGATTTTAAGAAATTATCTTTACGTACGTTTTCATAGAAAGAATTTCATTTCAGTTTCTATACATTTACGTATGGATACTCCATTTTATTTAAATGACATGGTCATAGTAATGAAGGATGGAGTTATAATCTGTTGTGGTACGTTGCCGGACAATTTATACACTCTTAAATCATGTTTATACCTCGGATGCAACAAATAGTAATTAATAATACATTTTCTAATCTTAGTAAGAGAAAGAAACCTTCGGAGATGAACTAAATATACTTTTGGCATCTAAGACTAGATCAATTTTACTTGAGTAGGATTCAAAGATTCATAGCCGATGGACCGTTGGGTTTATCTGAAGTGGAAACTATCTGGCTTGAGAGTCTTGCTTAAAAGTAAAATGATTAAAGGCATTTCAATGCAAAGGGGTATAGAGAAATGCAAAGATATGTTGGAAATAGTTCATACTGATTAAAGCGGTCCTAAGACTATATCGACGAGAGGTGGTCATTACGATTTAATCGTGGTGACAAGTACCTCTTAGGATAGTTAGGAGCTATTTATCAGAGGATGAGATTAAAATCTCAAGTTGTCTACACCGGGTATACCCCAGCTGAATGGTGTGGCGGAAAGAAGCAATAAGACTCTTATGGAAAATGTTAGAAAGATGATGAGTTATTTGGAATTATTAAATTCATTTTATAGGTATGCCCTAGAAACAGCATATCGTATAACATTTGTCTGTTTGTGGGATATCCTAGAAAAATGAAGGTGATGATTTATTTAGTCCAAAAGATCGAAGGGTGATTGTTAACACAAATACTAGATTTTTAGAAAAGGACTATGTATTAAATCATAAACCCATGTATAAATTGTTCTAAAAGAAGTGAGAGGGAAAACACAAAGTATTAATACTAATTGTACAAGAGGATATATCACAAGGTAAACTGCAACACATGTCACGTATGATACACAATTGCAAGTAGTGCCTTGTCGTAGTGGGAGGGTTGTTCGACAACTGGTAAGATATATGTTTTGGGAGAGTCGTGAGACTTGGTCCCTAGTAAACATGGAGTTGACCAACGGATACGACGAAGCATGACAAGATCGAAATACGATATCTTAGAAAGTGCAATGATGTTAAAATAGAATCGATGAATTTTAAATCAAGTCTGGGAGCTTGTAGGACCACTAAATAGTGTAAAAGCCATTGGAAATAGTCATACAAAATAAAAAAGGATCATACGGTAAGATGAAAACCTTGGAAGCAAAGCTTGTTGTGAAGAGGTATACTCAGAAAGAAAGGGTTCGAATATGAGAAAACCAAATTCGCCGATAGCTGTGCCTTTGTCGATCCAGATTCTTTTATCTGTTGCTACTCATATGAAATATGAGGAATAGCAAAAAGATGTCAAGACAGCTTTCCTGAATTGGAAGTCTTGAGAAAAACATCTATGTGAAGCAACTAGAGTGATTCATTACAAAGGGCTAAGAGCATTGTGATAGTAAGCTTAAAAGTGTCCATCAATAGACTAAAGCAAGCTTCAAGATCATGAAACATCTGTTTTGATGAGGAAATCCATGCATATGGATATTCAATGCGCGGATGTGTCTTGTGTTTTAAAAAGGGTGATGAAAACGTGGTGGTATATCTTGTACTATACGTAGATGATATATTGCTCATTGGAGAAAATGAAAGAGTATTGTCGGTCGTATGGGTATGGTTAATAAAGCGGTATGAGATGAAGGACTTAAGAGAAGCAAAAATATCCTTTTGATCACGGTAATATGGATCACAAGAAAGGATGTTATGCTTGTCTCAAGCTTCATGAGATGATACGATTCTTACTTGTTTTAGCATGAGACTTTATCTAAGGATATGTGTCTTGGGACACAAAAGAAGATAAAGGTTATTAAAGCAGTTCCTTATGCTTCGGCGAATAAGGAAGCTTAATCTAAGGAATGCTATGCACGAGAATGGATATATGTTTTGCCGAAAGCATGGTCAATGGGTATCAAGGTAACCCAGAAATAAGAATGTTGAACTGTGGTAAGACATATATTTATGTACCTAAAAAGGACTAGAAATTATATGTGGGCTTACTAGACAGATTCGCAGCTTCTTATGAGTTACGCAGATTTGGATTTTTCAAATCAGATAGGGACGGCAGTAAATCCACCTCAAAGGTTATGTGTTTAATTTTAGGAAGATGAGTCATAATATGGAGGAGTGTTATATAGAAATATATTTCAGACTCCGGATTCCATCATTGAAAGATGATAAATTGGAGCCTATGAGGCAGCCAAAGTATTTATATGACTCTAGAAACTTCAGGATGGACTTTGAAGTGTTTCTAAGTTTGTTCAAGGTTATCACAATTTATTTGATGATAATGGTGCAGTTGCAAACTTGAAGGAATCATGAGCCCATAAGGCAATTAAACACATGGAGCGTGAGTACCACCTGTTACGAGAAATCATATGATAAGGGGAAGGTTGTTGTCACCTAGATTGCATCAGATGATAACCTAGTAAATCCTTTTATAAGGACCTTAAAGCGAGAGCTTTTGATGGTCGTGTAGTGGGAGTGGGAATCAGATGTATGGTAGAAGACATGACAGCATAGTTTTTTAGTATGAGTGGGAGATTGTTGGATTGTATACTAATAGTCTAGCTTTAGTATGAACAATGTTATAATAATTTATTTGAAATGAGAATCATATGATCAAATGATTGCGTCTTATTATTTATTTATATGCACGATGCAATAGTCCACTTACTTTATACTGTAGATAATATATTGTGCGACAACACGCGAAAGATTATATTATCGATTTCCTTATAAAGTATAAATAGATGCTCACAATCGAGATAGACGGGGACTCTCTATCAGGATAGTTGTAGTATGGTTTGGTATTAGCTTGTCTTGGCTATAGAATCACATTAGTGCACTTTGTATGTATTGAGCGGGACTGCTTGAGATCGTTCGACTTATACTGACTTATAGGAGAACTTGATCTTAGTTATTATGGATGTTCATACTCTTAATCCCTATATAATAATCTCGACATGTAGGGCAGTGTGTATTTCTTTAATTCATCAATGGGTGAGATTTACATATAATTAAATCAACAAACTCGGTGAGTTGGGAAGTAGTGTTATCTCTATGGTGTTCTGTTGATTGTAGAAGGAATCATGTCCGTCATAGGTGATTATGTCCCCTTGAGGAGCTCATAAGGATTATCATTTAACCCTGCAGGTGGATTTATTCCGGTATGAAAATGAGGTGAGTCGTACTACTCTTGGATGAGATATTAATTAATGGAGTTGTCAGTAACTTAATTAATTAATGGATATTGTATATCTTAAACATGGGGAGACTAACAGGCTCATAATAAAAAGGAGCCCATAACGTAATTATGGGATTCGAACGGTAGTGCAGTAATAATATTTTAGTGGTATATATTATTATTATTGGACTTAAGTATAAGCTTTGGGCTAAGCTTGGATACTTAAGCCCAATGGAGGCCCAACTCTAATTTCTCCTCCTAGTCCCTGCTGTAGCACATATATAAGTCATCTCAGCTGTCTGGAAATCCTAATCTATGAGATTAATCACGCCTAACACTGTGAGGAGGGTGAGGGAATAGCAGAATGAGAAGATCTCGAAGATCGTTGCCCACACGACGTCGAGATTGGACTTGGGAATACAGCAGAAGACTGGAAGGTTGTTTGCTGCTGTTGTCCGCCACTTTCTATGATTTTTATAAAATCGTACAGATATCAGAACAGGATGTGTGATATATTGACGAAAAGCCATGGAAGACAGAATCGTTTTGGCGCATAGATCACTCAAATCTGATATTGGATGAGAGAGTTATGCCCAAAACGGTGAGGCTGCACAGGCTGGTGGCGAGAATTCGTCTTCTCCAACATACCCTGATGATACGTTTCTTGTTTCTTACTTCCACTAACTGTTAGAAATGTATGGAACCTTAACGGGTCATGTTAACCAAACGATCGAATGCCAACACATAGCATACAAAATAAGAAAATCACCACCAATTCAAATATTCCATTGACATGTTCTCACGAGAAGTATGTATCACTCGCACTCAAGTGTAAAAGATGTACACTTATGGGTTAAGGTGTTTACGCTCAAATTCAATTCAAGTGCATGCATAACCATAAGCTTGCCAAAAGTCTCAAACTCTCCACCATTAAAAGTATAATTCGATAATGTGATCTAAAAGGGCTTTTAATATGATGTAATGTTGGCTCTTTGGTATGGGTAGAAAACATATGGATAAAGTAGCACAATTAGTAGAGAATTAAAACCGGAGATCTTTTGTACTGCAGATTTTTACACTTCAAGGCTATCCAGCTTCATGCTCTTCTAATTTTCTTTTCTCTCCTTTCCTTCAAGCTCAACATACTTTTTCTTTCGTTTCTTTTTTTCTCGAGGTACCAGTTTCGGGCACTACCTCTAACATCTCGGGGTACCAATTTCTGGCACTACCCCTAAACAACTTATTTTTCAGCTCATAATCACTTGTATAACTCCAAATATTTTATTCCTTCCAAACTCCATGAAAATCAATTCACACGCTTTGACAGCATTTACTTCTCCATTAAATATAGGAATTTAAGGCTCAAATAGGATATCAAAGTGGTTATCTTCGTAGGTTGCCAAAGAAATAAGGCTTTTAGACTCAAAAGGGCTAACTACGGAAATAAAATTATTTGGTAGAAAATTATTTGGCAAAGTGACTCATAATTATCAATGATGGCCTAAAATCATCTCCCATTATCTAACATACATATAGTTTCAAGTAAGACAAGAGGCAAGTTCCAGAATACACATACAAGAACGATACTCACCAGAAAAGAAATATCATGTGATTATGTACATGATCAACGAGGCTCAAAATCTCACATGGGTTTTTAACAAGTAACAGAGCACTTTTCATGGTAAGTAATATCCCACAAGTACAAATAGAACTTCATATCACAATATAATTCAAGTACACTTCCTTCATCAATTTCAAGAGGATCTGAATTTCAGGCATGACTTAAACATATAAGCTCACATGGAGTACAACCATAAAATCAATCCTTCCACTTATACTAATTAAAAGTACATATAAAATTAGAATAAGGAAACGAGGTCACCTGATTTATTCAGTGTATGCACGAGCTCCTCGAGTTGTTCAACTCAGTTAGGCCAGAGCCTCAGTGTAGAACTCGTCTTGCCACTCTTTTACCTTTTTCTATCATCAAAACTCAAACAAACCTCATCATCATAGGATTCATCAATAATAAAATAGGAGAATTATAAAGAAGACTCAATTGACTATCTAATTGACTCCACACACTAGACACACCAACACAACACACTAAACATTAGGTAAGTTGTAAAAAATCGATATACCAATACCGGTTAAAATATTAATATGCCACAAAAAATCAATCCCCTAACAAACAAACAACCAACGAAAGGAAAAAATTATACCCTCTGTGCTCATAAGATGAGGTGAGTACATCACACCACCCAAACTTAGTAAAAATATAAGTCGAAACTAAGTTTGAAAAGAGATGTAATTACCGAAACATGAGCACTTCAAATATAATAACTCCTCACTCACACAAAAGAAATAAAGAAATTAAACGAAAAGGAAAGCCCCTAACAAGTGCTCATGTTTAACGTCAAAGAGTCACGATGGTAGAGGACGGTCTTCTCGCATCCTCACCTTCAAATACTTTCTTTCCCTCTTCTTGTCTACACTCAACACCTCACCTTTCTTGGTAACAAGAATATGATCCTCAGAATTTTCTTCCTCCCATGGTTGTCTAGACTCCTCCGTGTCATTCTTCCACTCAAATACGGAATCATCTTTCTTATCAAAATCAAGATTACACTAGTTAGAAACCACATCTATGTTCTCGCATGATTGACTCTCCATGGGCATCTTCATTGCATGATTAAGAGAGAAAATCACATCATCATTATCCATCTGCAGTCTAAGCTTCTCGGCTCTCAACTTCTTTGCTCTTTCCCACTTCTTCTAAACTATAAGCTCAGTATTCTACTCTTGGGATGGCTTTGGAGTGTTCTGAATAATAGGTGTAGCATTTAGTATCAAATCGGGCATTGAACAAAATTGTTCGACCTCTGTTTGACCAAATTGGTCTTGTCAAACAGACTAAGGTTGGTCGAACAACGTTGTTGATCACGGACTTCCTTTATTCAATTGTTGTTCGACTACTTTTTGACCAAGGTAATCTAGTCAAACGGCAGTGCTCTGGTCGAATGATAGGGCATTAAATAGAGCGTCTGGATTCTATTTTCTGAAAACTATTCGACCACCATTCGACCATCAGGTCTGGTCGAATGGCATAAGCTTGGTCGAACGGGAGCCCTGCCTTCGTTATTTTCATCCACCGACTTCATTGGACCTTCGTACTGCATCCCAGACCTCAATGTGATGGTATTATTCTCCCACGTTTGTGTCAATTGATTCACATTCGTGGCCATCTGCCCCATAATCAAGGTAAGGTCCTTCAACTGCTTATATAAATCTGCATGATCAACATTCATTCTCGCTTCAATGCGGTCAACCTTTGTATCATTCTCAGCCATGTATCGATTGAAGGTATCTTCAACACTCTTCACTTCATGCTGCTGGGTACTAGGCCCCCTTAGTGTCAACTTTGTAATATGATTTTGCTGGGACTCTAGTAGCTTGTGGATGTTAACTAAACTTGAGACAATCTCATCATCCCTACTCGGCTTCACCACTTGATGTTCAACTTGTGCTACCTTGCCAATTACATATAATCCTCTATCTCTCTCTACAGGCCAGTCACGTGAATTCATAGAAATGTCTTCAAACAATGTTTCTACTTCAAGTGTTGTCTTAGATAACAACGCTCCTCTTGATGATGCATCAATAAGAACACACGACTCACAATTCAATCCATAATAGAAGATACTTATGAACTGAGCTTTAGACATTCCATGCTATGGGCACCTCCTGAGCATATATTTAAACCTGTCCCACGCCTCATAAAATTACTCACCCTGATTCATAACAAATTGGGTGATCTCTTGCCTCATTCTTAAGATCCTTGAGGGTGACATATATCTCTCCAAGAACTTCTGCTACAGTTGGTCCCGTGTAGTGCAATCTGTGATATCAAGAGTCTCATACCAAGCTTCTGCCTTATCAATTAATGAAAACTGGAATAGGGCGATCCACATAGCATTATCATTAGCTCCAGCGCCCTTCTGAGTGTTTGCATAACCAAGGAATCTTCTGAGATGCTGATATGGATCTTCAAAACAATCTCCAGAAAAGGGATTCTTCTCCACCATGTTAATAAGAGCGGGATGTATCTCAAAATCATCATCTTCCCCCCTTGTCCCTATCAACCCCATGTCGACAATCCCATAGTTCGTGAAAATTTCACGTATGATAACATTATCCAGATTTAGCCTTGCTCCGGCCATGTTTAGCTCAGTGTGTTATTCCTTATTTTCCTTCCTCTCCTTTTCCTAGTGCACAAGTACCTCAGAAAAATTTAAGGTTAGATAGAATTAAATAATCACAAATAAAAGTCTTAATCAACTAGAAATAATAAACTAATAATAACAGCCGTCCCCGACAATGGCGCCAAGAACTTTATGCGCATTTTCTTTGCACGCAAAATTAATCCCCAAGTATGAAGGATATCAATTACGGCTTAAGCAAGCGACCAAGTAAATTATCGAACCCAAAGAACGGTGTATTATCAATTTAATTATTAACTAAATTAATTAAGACGCACACAATAAAGTTTTAGGATTTAATTATTAAACTAATAAAAAATTAATTAAAATAATAAATAAAATAAAATATCACTCAAAGAATACGAAAGTTGATCAAGTAGGAGAATAGATAGCTCTAGGATAATCCAGTTTCATGCATTAATTTCCCTGCCATGTGTTGATATCCGACTCTGCCTTGTGGAATATGGCTGAATCACTAAACCATGCAATCTACTCTATAGGCACAAGTAAACATGCGTGTAACACGTGTGAATAACATCGGAGCAAGAGATATAATTCCACACCCCTTTCTAAGTACTATCAGTATCAATTATTTCCCTGGCCAATTTGTACTCTAACCCGATATGATCTCCCTTTATAGGTACTATAAAATTATCTTCTTTATCCTACTTAATAACCCGATTTCAATTCAATTAATAAGTATTCATATATGATAGTTCTAATGAAGTTTTGGAGTCCCCTCACTTAGAATCATAACATGGAATCCTATTTAGCGGTGAACGCACTCAATCTACAACCAAGATATATATTCAGACTCTATATACCAATTGAAGATGCACAAAACGACCGTGAATATGGATTAATAAAGCAAAATCATATATAAAATAAATCCACAAGTAGTGTTGTACGGAGTTTACACACGAAAGTTCAATTAATTCGTAAAAACCTTCACAACCCTAGTTCTACCAAAAAGGCTCTAGCACATGATGTTACGAAGAACAATCATGGGTGTTGGATAGATTTTACCCGGATGTCTGGAAATTACAAGATAAATTAGGAAACAAAATAAACCCTAGATGTGGCATCATCGCATCCTTCTCCATTTTGAATTCTCCTCTTAGTTCTACTCTTGATTCCACAGACGAATCTTCAAAGTGATGGATGGATGGAAGATTGGATGTGGATGAAGGATGGGGGGTGATCCCCCCTTGTAGGGTGTAGTATTGTTGTGGCCTCTCTCCAATTCAATTCCAATAAATAATGATGTGATCTACATCCCCTTTTATACTTGTAAGCTCTCCGTGTGGACCTAGGATGGGATTTTTCTTGGAAAATATGCAAAAACACGCACTTGGGGTGTAAAAAAATGGATCCGGTGCTGTTCAGGCATGTGGTTCGACCTAGGGCTTGGTCGAACCATGGTTGAATCAAAATTGGTGATTTTTTACACTTCAGGCTTCTGGTTCGACCAAAATGGTTGTGGTTCGATAAAAATTTCTGGTCGAATCACACTCGCCGTCTCACTGTTTCGCGTATAACTTCCACATCCGGGCTCCGATTTTATTGATTTTTATGCTCAGCGATCCTCTCTTTCTTGGCTTTCTATCAATATAAAGAACTCATAAAAAGTCCAAGATTTGCTAGTATGAAAAGCCATAGAAAGTGACATAGCCGTTCTGTTCGTCACAGCTCGCGCGACGTCACCATCTTGATCATAACTTTCTCGTTTGGATTCCGATTAGGATGTTCTTTAAGCTAAAACGACCCTCTCTTCAGTGGATTTCCAACTATGTATCATAACACCAGTTTTGTTCTCTATAGAAACATAGAAAATTGCCCAAGTTGGACGTGCGTTTTTCAGTATTTTTGCACAAGTTGCACCTTTTCTCCAACTTTGTACTTTTGATCCTTTTTCCACCTAAAATATAATAAAACACCACAAGTGCACCTTTTTTCTCACATATATTGAATATAAGATACTTGTGCTAATATATAACATCAATTCCCCTCAAAAAGGTGTTAAATTGGACACTCAAATACGTTAATTTCCACTCTCAACAGAGGTATTTTTGTCTTAGGGATTCCCCATTCATCACGTTCAACCTCCTTCGCTTTATCCTTCTCGGCTTTCAATCTCTTGGCTCTTTCCCACTTCTTCTCTACTATAAGCTCAGTATTCTGCTCTTGTGATAGCTCTGGAGTGCTCTAAACCACAAGCGTAGCATTCGGTATCGAACGGAAGGTGTATAAAACTGTTTGACCACTGTTCGACCAGAATGGTCTGGTCAAACAACTGGAGTGTGGTCGAACGATGGCTCTATAAACGGGTTCAGTTCATTCAGTACCTGTTTGACCATAGTTCGACCAGATTGGTCTGGTCGAACAAGATGAGGCAGGTCAAATGGAGACCCTATAAACTGATCGAGATCCTTCTACTCCATAGGTGCTTGTTCGACCATGATTCGACAGAGTGATCTGGTCGAACAGAAGTGGCTTGGTCGAATGGCAGGACTGAAAATAGAGTGTCATAGCTCTATTTTTCCAAGAGCTGTTCGACCTCAGTTCGACCATCAGGTATGGTCGAATGAGGTAGTGCTGGTCAAACAGTGCTCCTGTTTTTATCATTTTTGCTCACTGACTTCATCGGACCTTTGTACTTTGTCCAGGACCTCAATGTGATGGCATTACAAGACTTAGGGTTTGTAATACTTTGAGATGGAAGTTTTCCTTTCTCAATTATTTGTGTCAATTGGTTTACGCTCCCCGCCATCTGACCATCAACAATGTTAGTTCCTTCATCTGCTTTGACAATTCTTTATGATTTAAACTAATGTTTTCTTTCAATCGATCCACCATATCATCATTCTTAGCCACATACCGGTTCACTGTATCCTCTAAACCAGTTTTCCTTCTTCCGTCTTAGCACCAGGATTAACACCAACAGGAGGTTGCATCGCCGCATTTGGATTGCTCCACAAAAATTCCGGCCTCCTTTGTTGTTGATAGTTACCCGGAGGATCATGATTATTGTAGTTCCCTTGATAATTCATGTTTCCTTGATTATTCGAATACCTCGTTCCTTGAATACTTTGACCCATGGCATAATTCACTTCTTCAAATTCCTCTTGGTTGGTTCCTTCATAACCAATATCCTGCTACATAATTGGTACTCGCTGCGCTATATCAGTGATCTGCTTTTACTGAGACTCAAGTAACTTGTTGATACTAGCCAAACTTGAGACGATCTCATCTTCTCTACTCGACTTAACCACAGTGTGCTCAACTTATGCTACTTTTCCAAGCACATAAGTGCCTCTTACTCTATCAGTTGGCCAATCTCTTAAATTCATCGAAATATTCTCAAAGAGCTTTTCGGCCTCTACGGATGACTTTGTAAGCAATGCTCTATTAGAAGAAGCATCAAGTAAAACTCAAGAATCGCAGTCCAATCCATTGTAGAAATACTAATGTATTGAGCTTTAGATAGCCCATGTTATGGACACTATCGAAGCATATCCTTGAATCAGTCCCAAGCCTCATGAAACTTCTCATTACAATTGATAGCAAATTGATTGATTTCATGTTTCATCTTAAACACCTTTGAAGGTGGCATGTATCGCTCCAAGAATTTTAATTTCAATTTCTCCCAGGTATCACATTCAGCAGCATCAAGATTATCGTACCAATCTTTCGCCTTTTTATTCAGCAAGAACTTAAATAAGATGATCCTCCTTGCATCTTCATGTGTTCCTGCATCCTTTTATGTACTTGCATAACCAAGGAACTTATTCAGATGTTGCTGAGGATCCTCAAAGGTTCTCCTAGAGAAGGGACACCTTTCAATCATGCTAAAAAGAGCAAGGTGAAGATCAAAATCAGCTCCGGCCCCTCTTGCTCCTAACAGACCCACATTGCCTCCTCCGTTGTTCTTATAGACTTCACGGATGACAAGATTATCCATATTCACCGCCATATTTACTGCTTCTGCTTCCACGTGAATGTCAGTTGTAGCTTCAGTCGCTTGCAAGTTCTGCTCGTCAACTTCAACTCTTAAATTAAGATCCTCCATTGGATCCACGTTCTTATTCTTGTTCTTGTTCTTCTTCTTCTTCTTCCTCGAGAATGCTCCAATCTCCGGATTATAAGGTTTTAGATCTCCTACTTTTGATCTAGTGAGCATACACCTAAGAAATATAAGCATTAGAAACTCAAGATAAGAATAAAGTAGTCTCAATTAAACTAGAAATAATAAACCAATAATTAATACCATCCCCGGCAACGGCGCCAAGAACTTGATGAGCATTTTCTCAACACACAATATTAATCCCCAAGTGTTAAGGATGCTATTGTAGCTTTGATAAGCAACCAAGTGATTATCGAACCCAAATGACATATTATTATTAGTTTATTTATTAACTAACTTATTAAGACTAGTATGGCAATAAAGTTGTGATGATTTAGTAACCAATAAACAATTAATTAAAATAAATAACAGTAGAGAATAAACGAGAGTGGCTCAAGTGAGAAGATAGGTAGCTCTTCGGGCCATCCAGTTTCACTAATTAATCTCCCTTCCGTGTATCAATGTCCGACTCTGCCTTGTGGAGTATGGACGCATCACTAAGCCATGCAAATCTACTCTATAGACATAAGTAAATAAGCGTGTGACACGTGTGAATACCCTTGGAGCAAGAGATATAATTCACCCCACTTTCTAGGTACTATCAGTATCAATTATTTCCCGTGCACTTAGTACTCTAACCCGATATGATCCCCCATTATGGGTACTATGACGCTATTCTCTTTATACTACTTACTAACTCAAATCCAATTCAATTAATAAGTATTTATATAAGATAGTTCTAATGAAGCTTCGAAGTCCTCTCACTTAGAATCATAACATGGAATCTTGTTCAGCAGTGAACGTACTCAATCAATAACCAAGATATGTATTCAAACTCTAAATAATAGTTAATGATGCACAAAATAACTCTGAGTATGAATTAAAAAGGCATAGTCTTATATAAAATAAACCACAAGTAGTTTTGTACAGAGTATACACACGGAAGTTCAATTAACTAAATGAAAACCTTCATAACCCTAGAACTACAAAAGTGGTTCTAGCCCATAACGCTTAAAAGAACGTTCATGGTGATTGGATAGATCTTACCTATAGTCTTGAAAATTACAAGATAGATTAAGTTGCGAAGTAAATCCTGGATGTGGGCACCATCACTTCTCGCTCTGTCTTGAATCTTCACTTGGTTCTCAAGTGATTCGCTGCTTGAATCTCTCTCTACCGCTCCTGCGGATGGAGTTAGGGTGTGGATGTGGTGTAGGATGGATGTGGAATCTAACTCCCTTTTTTGTATGATTGGCACTCCTTTTTATACTTGTTACTTCCCCTCACGCACCTTTACTGAGCTTTTTCATCGAAAACACGCACATGCATGCACTTAGAGGTGAAATCCTAACTTTTTAGAGCGGATACATCGCCGTTCAACCAGAATGGAATTGGTCGAACTGAACCTCTTAGTCGAACGCTGGTCGAATGGTGCGACTATAAGCTGAAACCCATTTTCATGCTTACCATTCGAGTTGGCCTTTGTTGTTCGACTTGACTTAGCTTGGTTGAATAGAATGTCTTGGTCGAACGACCACTCTGTATGCTGAAAGCTCCTCCGTTTGACTTATCTCCTTGGTTCTTCCTATCTGAACCTAGTCGAACAGCCTCTTCAGGTTGAGCAAGCCTAAAAAATCGCCTCAAAAATCGTGTTTTCCAATTTTGAACACTTAAGACTTGTTTTCATGTACAAATACGCTCGAATAGCCTCAGTAGTATCTGACTCGTGGATTTTCCATAAACATCCCGATTTGTCTTAATAGTAAACCCAATCGTACTCAATTTCCACATAAATCGGTGCTCAAAATCCGTGAATTATCACTCTCATCATGCCCACATGTAGGGTTTTTATCATTTCCTAATTTATCTTGTATTTTTCAGACATATGGGTAAGATCTATCCAACCCCTTGATTGTTCTTCGAAATATCATGGGCTAGAACCGTTTTGGTAGATCTAGAGTTTTGAAGGTTTTTATGAATTAGTTGAACTTTCATGTGTATACTCCGCACAACACTACTTGTGGAATTATTTTATATATGATTATGCATTTTTAATTCATATTCATTATCGTTTTGTGCATCTTCAAATGTTATATAGAGTCAGAACATATATCTTGGTTGTTGATTGAGCACATTCAATGTTGAACAAGATTCCATGTTTATGATTCTAAGTGAGGGGACTCCGAAACTTCATTAGAACTGTCATATATGAATTCTTGTTAATTGAATTGAATTCAGGTTGATAAGCAGGATAAAGAGGTTAATTTTATAGTACCTATAAAGAGAGATCATATTGGGTTAGAGTACCAATCATAGTAGTAAATAATTGATACTGATAGTACATAGAAAGGGTGGTGAAATTATGTCTCTTGCTCCAAGGTTATTCACACATGTTACACACATATTTACTTGTGTCTATAGAGTAGATTTGTATGGCTTAGTGATGCATCCATATTCCATAAGACATAGTTGGACATTGATACACGAAAGAGAAATTATTGAGTGAAACCGGATTACCCTAGGACTACCTATTCTCCATTCTTGAGTCACATTCGTATTCTTCTAGTGTTTATTTTATTTTAATTGTTAATTAATTTTTAGTAATTTAGTTAATTAGTTAATAAATCTCAAATCTTATTTCCATCTTGTCTTAATTAATTTAGTTAATAATTAAATTGATAATACGCCGCCCTTTGGGTTCGATATTTAACTTGGTGGCTTGCTTAAGTTGTAACTAATATCCTTAATACTTGGGAATTAATTTTGTGTGCAAAGAAAACGCTCATGAAGTTTTTGGCGCCGTTGTCGGGGATGGCTGTCATACGTGGTATTTTCACGAACAATGGGATTGACAACATGTGGTTGATAGGAGCAATGGGGGGAAGATTATTATTTTGAGATATATCCCACTCTTATCAACATGGTAGAGAAGAATTCCTTTTCTGGAGGTTCATTTAAAGATCCATATCAGCATCTCAAAAGATTCCTTGGTTATGCAAACACGCAGAAGAGTGCTGGAGCTAATGATAATGCTGAAAGATCGCTTATTCAAGTTTTCATTGATTGATAGGCAGAAGCTTGGTATGAGACTCTTGATACCACAGATTGCACTACATGGGACCAACTGCAGCAGAAGTTCTTAGAGAGATACATGACACCCTCAAGGATCTTAAGAATGAAGCAAGAGATCACCAAATTTGTTATTAATCAGGGTGAGAAATTTCATGAGGCATGGGTCAGGTTTAAAGACATACTCAGGCGGTGCCCACAGCATGGGATGACTGAGGCTCAGTACATAAGTATATTCTACTATGGATTAAATTGTGAGTCACTTGTTCTTATTGATGCATTTTTAGGTGGAGCGTTGTTATCCAAAACAGCAATCGAAGAAGAAAAGTTATTTGAAAACATCTCTATAAATTCATGTGACTGGTCTATAGAGAGACTTAGAAGAAGTTATGTAGTGGGTAAGGTGGCTCAGGTTTTGCATCAAGTGGTGAAGCCGAATAAAGATGATGAGATCGTCTCTAGTCTAGCTAACATCAACAAGCTACTAGAGTCCCAGCAGAAGCAGATTACAGAGTTGATAAAAAGGTGACCTAGTATCCAGTAGCAAGAAGTAAAGAGTGTTGAAGATACCTTCAATCGATACATGGCTAGGACTGATGCAAGGCTAGAATAGCTATCCAACAGCTCTGTTTTTAGGTCCTCTGCTCGACCAAAGCACTTGGTCGAGCAATACTCTATATAGCTAAAAAATCACGTTCAGTTTATAGGGACCTCGCTCAATCAAGAAGGAGTCGCTTGACCAGACCATTCTGGTCAAGTTGAGGCCGAGCGGCCACCTGAGGAACTGAACAGTCATCTTCAGATTACAGGGACCTTGCTCGACCAGTTTCACCTTGCTTGACAAGACTATTCTGGTCGAGCTGAGGTCGAGAAAGGCCGTCCACTCCCATTTCCGTACAGTCACGCCCAGGAGGTCCATTCAATCAGTCGTTCATGTCGAGCAATCATGTAATGAAGATGCCCATGGAAACTCAATCATGTAAGAGCATGTATGTGATTTCTAAATTTTTTAATCTTGATTTTAATAGGATAATGATTCCAAAATTGTGGAAGATTGACAAGGAGAAGTATAGACAGCCATGGGAGGAAGGAAATTCTGAGGATCATATACTTGTGACCAAGAAAAGTGAGGTGCTAAGTATAGACAAGAAGAGGGAAATGAAGTATTTGAAGGTGAGGATGCGAGAAGATTGTCCTTTGATCCAGTAGTATATTGCTCCGTCTTGACTCTCCGATGTTAAACATGAGCGCCTATTGGGGGCTTGTCCCTTCTATTTTATTTCTTTATTATTTCTTTCGTGTGAGTGAGGATTTATTATATTTGAGGTGCTCACATTTCGGCAATTACATCTCTTTTCAAACTTAGTTTCGACTTAAGTTTTTACTAAGTTTGGGGGGTGTGATGTACTTACCTTCTCTTATGAGCACTGAAAGTATAATTTTTTTCTTTTGTCTTGTTATTTATTTGTTAGGAGGATGATTTTTTGCGGTGTATTAATACTTTAATCGGTATTGGTATGTCGAATTTTTGAAACTTAACTAATGTTTCGTGTGTTGTTTTGTGGTCCCTAGTATTAGTGGTCGAGTTTTTAATTTTTTATCTTTTTAATTTTTCTGGTGTCTCCTTTTTTATTACTGATGAATCCGGTGATGATGAGGTGTGCTTGAACTATAATGATAGAAAAAGGTACTAGAGTGGCAAGACGAGTTCTACACTGAGGCTTTGACCTGACCGAGTTGAACAGCTCGAAAAGCTCGTGCATACATTGAAAGAATCAAGTGCCCTCGTTTCCTTATTCTAATTTTTATGTGTGCTTTAAATTAGTAGGAGTGGAAGGATTGAGTTTATGGTTGTGATACATATGAGCTTATATTTTTAAATTATGCCAAAAATTCATATGCACTTGAAACTACATGTGTGTTATATAATGGAAGATGATTTTAGGTCATCCTTGAATTTATGAGTCACTTAGCCAAATAATTCCCTACCCAATTATGTATATCCATAGTTAGCCCCATTTGAGCCTAAAAACCTCATTCTTTGGCAGCCTACGAGAAATAATCACTTTGAGCATCTGAATTTTTTTAGCCTTAGTTGTCTGTCATGAAGAGAATTAATAGCTTTTCAAAGTGCGTTGATGGAGGTTGATAACAGCTTGGGAAGGATTGAAATTGGGGTTGAAACAGTGATTGAGCTTGAAAATGCATCTAAGGAAAATCATGGAGTAGTGCTTAAATCTAGTACTCCATGAAATAAAACACCCTAGGGTGCTTAAATCTAATACCCAATAGAGGATGTGCGAGGTAGTGCCCGAAACTGGTACCTCGAGAGAAAAAAATTGAGAGAAGGAAAAAAAGAAGAAAGCGAAGAAAAAATATTTTGCTAGAAAGAAAAAAGAAAAGTGAAAGAGTTGAGGAGATTTCCTGAAGATTGGGTCATAAAGACTAAGCTGTACTCTTTTTCTTTAACTAAGTTTTTTTATGAGGTTTCCTTTGTTGAAATTAGTTTTTAATGAGGCAGCTATTATAAAACATTAAAATCATAAGGCATGTACTATTTTTCTCGACTGGTTTTTCCTACGGGGTTTTCTAGCGAGGTTTTTAACGAGACATATATATGACGTCATAATGTCGCAATTCCAAGGGAGATTATTGTGAAATATTTTATATGGACACTACTCCTTATATCATTAGAATATGAAGAGTATTTATTTAAAATTGTACCCTTTCTCCTTGATGAGTGTGTAAATTCACGTATTTTGAGCTCTGATTCTTGTGATAATGATGTATGAATTGATCTTAGGTTGAGATAAATTGAGTTATGTAGTGAAAAGTTATGAATCAGGTGCGTTCGAGGCCGTTTCAGTGGATTCTTGAAGGAAAACGGGACAGAAGTGTTCAAAACTGGAAAAAGGGTGTTTTAGGTACCCAGTTGACCAAAGGAGGGGTGGTTCGACTAGCACCAATGGTAAAACAAGGCGTATGGAGGCTATTTCAGAGTGGTTCGACCTCGACATTATGGTTCGACCAGGCAAGGTGGTCGAACCGTGGTTGAACCAAAAGCCTAAAGATTTGCAAAATATGGTTCGACCACAAAGCTTCTAGTTCGATCGATGATTCGGGTCGAACCAGACACCTGCCAGTTTGTTACAGGCCAGTTCGACCAGGCCATGAGTCGTTCGACCAAGAGCCTAGGTCGAACCAATGCACGAGAAAAAGCTCATCCAAGGTCCATAAGAAGAGCTTACGAGTATAAAAGAAAGACCCTACGCAGCTGATAAGACATCATTCACCACCTTCATTCTACACAACATGTGAAACCCTACCATCATCCACGGACCTGTGGAGAGAGACTCGTCTGTCAAATCAAGTGAGAACCAAGTGAAGATTCAAGACGGAGAGAGACGCGACGGCGCCTACATCTAGGGTTTACTTTGCATCTTAATTTATCTTGTAATTTTCAAGACTATGGGTAAGATCTATCCAACTACCATGATTGTTCTTCAATCAATCATGGGCTAGAACTGCTTCGATAGTTCTAAGGTTTATGAAAGTTTTAAGAGTTAATTGAACTTCCATATGTATACTCCGTACAACACTACTTGTGGTTTATTTTATATAAGACTACATTTTTAATTCATACTCAGAGTTGTTTTGTGCATCATTAATTATTATGTAGAGTCTGAATACATATCTTGATTATTGATTGAGTGCGTTCACTGCTGAGCAGGATTATATGTTATGATTCTAAGTGAGGGGACTCTGAAGCGTCATTAGAACTATCTTATATAAATACTTGTTAATTGAATCTTATTCGGTTTAATAAGTAGGAAAAAGAGAACAACTTCATCGTACCTATAAAGAGAGATCATATCGGGTCTGAGTACTTAGTACACGGGAAATAATTGATACTGATAGTACCTAGAAAGGGGGGTGAATTATATCTCTTACTCTAAGGATATTCACACGTGTCACACGTTTATTTACTTGTGTCTATAGAGTAGATTTGCATGGTTTAGTGATGCGTCCATACTCTACAAGGTAAAGTCGGACATTGATACACAGAAGGAAAATTAATGAGTAAAACTGGATCGCCCAAAGAACTACCTATCTTCTCACTTATTCACTTTCGTTTAATCTCTACTGCTTGTTTAGTTTAATTATTATTTTAATTATTTGTTTAATAATTACTTGATTCATCACAACTATTTTGTCATATTAGTATTAATAAGTTAGATTGTAATAAAACAGATAATAATACGTCCTTTGGGTTCGATAATCACTCCTCCCTATATAAAGAGTGGAGATATAAGGGTTTTGTACACATTGAGATTTAACGCCATTAATAAAAATCTCTCTTTCTCTCTACTCAGTATTCTTCTCTTCTTCTTTATATTTCTCTTATTGTTCTTATCAAATAGTTTACAACAATTTTTAAGTGTTCTTATTTTTTTTAGTTTAATTGTTAAATACTTTTTTTAATTATATCAATTTCGATTAAAATTTTAATCTAATTTTATTTGTCTTATAAATTTTTTTAATAGCTCAATTATGTGTTATAATATTTTAAATAAAAAGTGATACATGATAATAAATAAGTGATATACGTACATTCAATTAATTATTTCATTGATAATTCGTAAGATGGATAAAAAAAGGTGGTAAACAAAAATAGTCATTTTCAAAAGGTCAACTAACAATGCCAGCAAACAAATAACTTTACTAACAAAAATAGCCAATTAATTATGCATGGACCAAAATACCCTTCATTTTTTATTTTTTATAAAATATCATTTAAACATCCGAATATATCCATTTTAACTCCCGTTTTCAACATTTTCTTCCTACTCAAAATAGACATAGTCCATTACGACCATATCAGGCCCATCATACTTCCGTACATTAATTAAACAACATTAATCTCATAATTATCCAATTTAAAATAGTAACAGTACCTTTTTTGACCGTTAATCCATCGGGTATCCAGAAGGTTTTACTACTGCTCCTCACAGCCAACCACAGCCCCGCAGTGTGATGGTTTAATCCCATTCCTTCAGTGAACCTCAGCACGATCCTTGTTCATTTCCTACACTGGGTGTACAGGATGTTGCTACTGTTTCTTGTCAGAGAGTATGAAGATTAAGGTTGTAGAAGAAATGGAAGGTTACATGTTTCGAACAGTAGCCCAAGATTATTTATTTATGAAATGAAAAGATTTATTACACACTCATAGCACTCAAACAAGAGGAGAAGACTCCTCTAGCTACCTATGGTAGCTGAAACAGAAACACTCATACAGAAAAGAAAGAAAATACAATGTTTATTAAAAGAGAAAACAGATGGTGATGGTTGATCTACAACATTGCCAAGGTTTTCTCTTTTGATGGCTTCCTTCTTGACTTCGTATGAGAGTACCTCCCATGCGCACTTTACTGATCCTTCCAAGCTCATAGTTAGGAATCTTATGAACCCTTCTTTATCTAGCTCCAGCGCACCTCCTGTAATCTTCATTGCATTTGTCCACTCATCGATCAAGGTTTCTCTGTTCTTGAAGTCTAGAGTGTCGAGGTTTAGGAACAACCCATATGGATTTATCGGTTCTAGGTGAGACCAATCATATGGGGTGTTGTGTAAATTAGATCCTCGAACTCAACTTGCTCCTATTGACAATCCCATTGCCTTCATCTTGAAATTTCCTTGGTTTTGGAATGTCTCTTCTTGTCTTACTTCATGGATTCAATGTGATCCAGAAGTTCCCTCGTTTCGGGTCAGATTATGTTACATCTGAGGAGCCTGCGACTGCTGCTGAGTGCTCGAGGTCTCTTCCACATTCATCTTTAGATCTACAATTATTAGTCCATGGAAGAACTCATATAGATCTTGTAGATCCTCAAGATCACTCTTTCCATCTGAAGTTGTAGATCCCATCGAAGGATAGAGATCATCTTCTCACTCTCGGTCTTTGGTCTTGTGACCTCCGTTGTCTTTCCCTTTTTGATATAAATGGGATTCTACTCCCGATCACTTTGGTTTCCAGGTGTGGTACTTGGCTTATTAAGTTCTTGATGAAATTGATTTGTTACTTTTGCAGTGCTTCGGTCTTATCCATCTTGAAGCTAATTTTAGCCATTGTTGTGGTCATTTTCTGGCAATATTCTCCGTAGAATTGCACCGTACGTCTTTTGAATTTATCTAAGATCTTGATTAATCTTAGAGAATTTTGGGATGATTTCTTTCCACTCCGTCATGTTTACCACCATGAAAAGTGGTATGGTTTGTGCATCTCTCTTGGACCTTGATTTGGTCGTCTCCTCCATTGTTCGTGTCTGGGAATATTGATGAGCGTTTTCTCAACACACAAAATAATTCCCAAGTATGAAGGATATCAATTGTAGTTTTGATAGGTGATCAAGTGATTATCGAACCCAAGGAATTGATTATTATTACTTCAGTTATATTCTAATTTATTAAGACTATGTTGGCAATTTATTTGTAGTGATTTAATAATTAAATAACAAGTAATTAAAGTAGTAAATAAAGTAAACAAGCAATAGAGAAAATATGATTGTGATCAAGTGAGACATTAGGTACTTCTTCGGGGCATCCAGTTTACTTATTAATTTCTCTTCCATGCATTGATGTCCGACTCTGCCTTGTGGTCTACGGACGCATCACTAAACTATGCAAGTTCACTCTATAGACACAAGTAAACATGCGTACGTGCAAATATCCTCGAAGCAAGAGATATAATTCACCCCTTTTCTAGGTACTATCAGTATCAATTATTTCCCGTGCACTTAGTACTCTAACCTGATATGATCTCCCTTTATAGATACTATGAAATTATACTCTTTATCCTACTTATTAACCCGAATATTATTCAATCAACAAGTATTCATATAAGATAGTTCTAATAAGACTTCGGAATCCCTTCACTTAGAATTATAACATGTAATCCTGCTTAGCAGTGAATGCATTCAATCAATAACCAAGATATGTATTCAGACTCTACATAACAGTTAATGATGCACAAAACAACTATGAGTATGAATTTAAAAAGCATAATCTTATATAAAATAAACCACAAGTAGTATTGTACGGAGTTTACACATGAAAGACAAATTAACTCATAAATCCTTCATAACCCTATAACTACTGAAGCGGTTCTAGCCCATGATTGATCTAGGAACAATCATGGTGGTTGGTAGGATCTTACCCATAGTCTTGAAAATTACAAGGTAAATTAAGAAGCAAAGTAAACCCTAGATGTGGGTGTCGTCTTGAATCTTCACTTGATTCTCACTTAGTTCGGCAGACGAATCTCTCTCCACAGCTCCTTCGATGGTGGTAGGGTTTCGATGGTGATAGATGATGGAGTAGTGTGTGCGTCTCTTTTTCTCCTGCGAAAGCTCTTCTTTTATACTTGTGGAACCTTCTTACGTGCCTTGGATGGGCATTTATTTGTGGCATATGTCAAATTTGGTAAAAGAAATCTAGAATTTCCGAAAATAGAAGCATTGAAAATCCATTCGACCAAGCTTGGACTGGTCGAGCAAGGCTTCTGGTCGAGCAACGGTTGAGCAAGACATCTGTAAGTTTTTGCACATTTTGCTCGACTAAGCCTCATCTGTTCGACCAAGATGATGCTGGTCGAATAACATCCTTTGGTCGAGCAAGCTCTCTGTACGTTTCTGCATATTTTGCTCGACTTGATCATCTTGTTCGACTATAGTGATGATGGTCGAACAAGGTCCTAAGGTCGAACAACCTTTGAAAATTACCTCAAAAATTATGTCTTCCAATTTCAAGCCCTTACGATCTATTTTCCTGTACAAATATGCTCAAAAAGCCCTAGTATCCTCTGATTTGTGGCTTTTCCATAAACATTCCAATTTATCTTCATAAAAGACTCAATTGTACTCAATTTCCACACAAATCAGAGCCCAAAATACGTGAATTTACACTCTCATCAAACCCCCAAACTTACATGTTGCTCGCCCCGAGGCAACGAAAATCAAAACAAATCCAGAGAGTGTAATCACGAGATCAAGCACAACCTATCCTAACACATGTAATTATATCAATTCAAAACATGCAATCCATCATACCTTTCATTCATACAAAAACATCAATCAATCACAATACTTCTACGAGTTCTAAGTCATCTAGCTCACGGGTAAGTTTTAACTCTTTCTCTCAAGTGTAAAAGATGTACACTTCATGGGTTATATAGATACTCAATTTCAATTCATATACTCGCATAACTATATGCTTGAGAAGGGTCTCAAAAATCCATCCATAACTAATTTGATACTAGGATCACAAAGGACTTGCATTTAGGTTGTAATATTAGCTCTTTGATAAAGGTAGGAGAATATAGATAAGTAACTAAATTTACTAGTAAAGAAGTACCTTGGAGATTTGCTTTTCAACAGCTCCTTCTTTTCTCCTTCGTCCTTTTTATGATAACTTCAATTCACGCTTTCTCCATCTTCTCTTAGATCAACATCTTTTCTTCGTAGTAGAATACTAATTTCGGTGTTCTTCAAGTATAAGAGTACCAGTTTCGAGCATTATCCTTTCTAGCATTAGGGATACCGGTTTAAGGCACTATCCCTTGCAAGATTTAACTACTTGTCTCATGATTCTTACTACACCAAATCTCTCATTTCTATTCTTCTTCAAAACTTCATATAGCATTTATTGACCTCCACTCTTTACTAGTAATTGGTGTTCAAGGCTCAAAAAGGTAAATGACTATTTATCAAAGGCTTGCCAAAGAAAAAGCTTAAAGGCTCAAAAGAGTTTCCAATGATAATCATATGATACGGTAGGATAAATTTAGCTAAGTGACTTAATCAACAATAATGGTCTAAGATCATTTCCTAGTATCTATCAATTATAGACTTCAAACAAGACTCCAAGCCAAGTTCTAGAATATGAGTATACAAACGACTCTCAAGAATAAACTATCATGCTTGTAGCACGATCAAAAGGCTCAAATCCTCGCATGGTTAATAGAATCCTAACCACTCTTCAAAGCATGCAATCAACATCAATTTTCTATGAACTACAAGTAAAAATAAAACGTGCTCATCATCAACAAATCAACATGCATCAAAATAAGTGGACATGCATAACATGAATAACCATCAACTAACGATCCAATGCAAATCCATGTAAACATCTTCTAACAATCAATCACCCAACATCATCAATATTAAGTACATGCCACTCACACCACAAATACCCAACCTGTAAAGATAAAAGAGAAGGGAGATGAGATGAAACAGACAAAGATAAACCTTATGCTCTCTACTCCCCCGGAACATCATCATCACTCGCACCCTCTTCATCATCACCATCACTCATCTCCGAGTGCAAACGATCCACATATCTATAAAGAGAATTAAGCATCCTATCCAACTTGCGCTCATCGGCATGCATCCTCTCTAGTCTCCTATCCATCTCAACATAGTTGCCCTGCAGCGTGTTGTACCTCACATCAAGTACGGCATAATTTGCATTTGCCAATGCCAACTGCTTATTCGTCTCTTACTGATTTGCATTAAGCGTGGCGAAGTGCTCATGCATCAATCGGAATTGCTCCCAATAGAACTGATCCTGAGCTCGCCAAAAATCATGCTGCTGCTGTGGCGGTGGCTCATAAAACTCTTGCTCATGTGGCTGTGGTTGTGGAGGCTGCACCAGAGGCATACCCATCTGCGGATATACAAAAGCTGGTGGCGGCTGTGGCTCTTCCTCTACAAAGTCGGTCGAATCTCCTATCAGGACCATGTCCTCATGTAAGACGATCCCCTGAGTGCGCAGCAAGAAGTTTCCAATCTCCTCTCTCCAAACAAGTCTCCGAGATCACTTTATACTCTGAGGTATCCATCAATAAATTGTTGTTGATCCTAATGGTAGTGAGATCAACAATCGACTGTGAAAATTTGAATGTACTAGGATTCTTTCCTCGGATGAACATCCAAGTATCATCTAGCTGCTCGACCAGCCCCATCCTCACACAAGATGTCAGAATCAAGTCTGGATCCCCTCGAATAGGCCTGTGCCTGCTCAAATCGACCCTATAATACTCGGCTATCAAGGTGATGAGCCCTCCGATGTTCACACGCTGAAATCCATGGGTAGTAAACTTGTGCAGCTGCTGGAAAAAGTACGCTACGACATTAAAGCGGACTCCATGTAGCATGCACCATAACACGTACAGCTCTTCCCTTGGAATACAACTCCCCTCGGACCTTGCAAACAACGTGTTACCCAAAATTCTATCCATATAAGCTAACACGGGGTTGTGGATGAAAGCAACCTTGGAAGTATTCGAATTATATCTCTCTCACCTCCCCGTAATAGCTCTCCAGAACTCATCTAGCTTGAAATCATCGTGCTCCACATCCATCTCATTCTCACAGCCAATCAATTTATTAAACTCACGAGCCCACATCGTCTGCTCCTGCCCGCCAATCTGTATCCGAATACCATAAGGAAGGTAACAGTCTCCACGTTCTATCCTCAATGTACATAGTACCTCAGCAGTGATGTGAAATAAGCCTCTCTCTTCATCTCCATGAACTGAGTAATGTCCACTCGATCGAACATCCAACGAATATCGCTAATAATGTTCATCTCCATCATCGCATGACCATCCTGATACTTAGTCCTCGTGATCTTTTGTGCTATTGCAGTCCACAACTCCTTCTTCTCCTCCCAATTTCCAAGTTTTATGCCATAATCAGATGACCTCCTCTTATCCATTCTCATTTTCTTGACTATCTCACCCAACGAAGGAGACTTAGGTCCCTTCCTCTTAGGTGAAGAAGCAATCCCTTTTCCTACAAGAACAATACTTCAATATATACCAAAGAGATATAACAAATATACTCATTCTAAGACTAGCATGAATCCCACTCAAGAATTCAAATTCATGTGCTTCAAACAACTTGATCTCAAGTGTTCATTCAATCATAATTGCAACTCTACATCAACACCTTCAATCAAGAATAATTGAAACTCTATTAGTCTTAACACTACTCCACACAAACATGCTTTCTATGTCACATAAACTTCAACCAAAAATGCTAAAGCATGTTCATCTTCCACCCTCAATTGCACCACACCAACACTCCCATTCAATGAGCCCGGACATATAAATCAAAATTAACCTCAAGCCCATACTATACACTCCATCAATTTCACAAAAATTCAACAATTCAACATAAATCAAACGTGAGGAGAAACATACCTTTGTTGGACATTGTGTGCGTGTGGTGTTCGACGATGAAATCCCCAAAAATTCGAATGACTAGCCCCAAATTGGACTTCACAACCCTCGAATTTGGATGTGGAAGTGTGTGGAAGGGTTTGGAAAGAAGACTTATGGGTGGGGTTGGAATCGGTGTTTTAGAGAAGGTGATGGGAGTATGTCGAACGAAATGAGAAAACTAACCTTTTAAACTGATTCCGGACACCATTTGACTTGATCAGATTAGTCGAACAAGGGGTGTAAGTAGAGCAACCTGGATCTGCCCTTTAAAATTGGCTTCGTTCGACCTCCATTCAATCAAAATATGTTGGTCAAACAAGTATTGGAAGTCGAACAGCTTGCCTAGTTGTGCCCCTCGTTCTTCTCTATCCTACTCGACCTTCGTTCGACTTACAGTCTGAGGTCGAACAACCCTTGCTTGGTTGAGCAAACTCTCTGTAAGTTTTGTACATTTTGGTCGACCAGTGCTCGACCAAAACACCTCGAACAGCATGGTCCAGGTTGAACAAACTCTCTGGAAGAATTGTACATTTTGCTCGACCAGACTAGTTTGGTCGAACAACATCTCATTGGTTGAACAACTCCCCAAATTTTTGACACTTCGTATTTCTCTCATCTTTCCCTACAACAATTAAACTATAGGACAACATCAAGTATCAAGATAGCAATTTCTAAGCTCGAGAACCACTTTTAGACCATATAACATCATGTGTAACTCCGTAAACTACACTTAAAAATAAAACAGCACTAAACACTAAGCAAATTATAAAAAATCGATACATCAAAACCGATTAAGTGTTAATATACCTCAAAAAATCAACTTCCCTAGCAAACGTTACAAAGAAAATATTATACTCTCCGTGCTATGATGAGGTAAGTACATCACACCCCCCAAACTTAGTAAAAACTATAGTGGAAACAAGTTTGTAAAGAGATGTAATTTCCGATAAGTAAGCACTTCAAATATAAAAATTTTTTACTCACACCAATGAAAATAAAGCAATAAAATGGGAGGGAAAGCCCCCAACAGGCGCTCTTGTTTAACGTCATAGAGTCATGACGGTACCAATCTAGTGCAAGGTATCTTCAAAGATAATGCAAGCATTATCCGGCGACTTGTAATACTTCAAACGATGCCCATTCGCTGCGATAATGTCTCTGTCTTTATCCATAAGCTCAAAACTCCCCCCTCCGCAGGCTCTATGGATAATGAACGGCCCCGTCCACTTTGATTTCAATTTCCCTGCGAAGAGCTTCAAACGAGAGTTAAAAAGTAATACCTCGTCACCTTGTTTGAACTTCTTGTATGAGATCTTTGAATCATGTCATTTCTTCATTCTCTTCTTGTAGATCTCTGGATTCTTGTAAGCTCGATTCCTGAACTCATCTAACTAATTTATATGAGTCATCCTCAACTCCTTTTGATCCTTAAGAGACAAGTTCAAACTCCTCAATGCCAAAAAATCTTTGTGCTGAATTTCTACGGGTAAGTGGCATGGCTTCCAAGATAATTTGATACAATGACATGTCCAACACCGTCTTGTAAGTAGTCCGGAACCCCCACAAAACATCATCAAGCTTCATAGCCCAATCCTTCCTATTGGTTCCGACTACCTTTTCCAAAACTTGCTTCACTTGTTGGTTAGAGACTTCAGCTTGCCCATTCGCTTGAGGATGATAGGGTGTAGTAACCATATGCTTAACACCATAATCCTTGAGAACCTTTTCAAGAAGCTTGTTGACAAAGTGGGTACCTCCATCACTCACTAATGCTCTAGGAACTCCATAGTGGGCAAATATATATTTCTTCAAGAAAGATAAAACAATCCTTGAATCGTTCACGTGAGTGGGAATGGCTTCCACCCACTTAGAAACATAATCTACTGCTAAAAGGATGTAGAGAAATCCATTAGACCATACATCGAAGATCTTAACAACAATGCTCGACTGAAGTGGCATCTTATCTCTCCTACTTATGTTCCCCATCCTTTGACATCTATCGCATTTCGCCACATAGGTTTCACAATCTTTAAATAAAGTAGGCCAATAAAGAGCTGATTTAAGTACCTTCGCTGCAGTCTTTTGAGCTCCGAAGAGCCTCCCATTAGGTTGTGCATGACAAAAATCAAGACGCTCTCTATCTCCATCTCGGGCACACACCTACGGATGATAGAATCTGTACAAATCTTGTAGACAAACAGATCATACCATATAAACGTCTCAACATACCACTTGAATTTTGCGAGTTGATATCGATTGAGATCTCTAGGACTTTCTCCTACAGCAATGTAATTCATATAATCCGCATACCATGGATCCATTCCTTGGGCAGCCACCACACATGCTATTTTCGTTCCTTCAACAAACACCGCCATGATCTTCTCATCAGGGAACATCTCTTCTATGTAATCGAAAGAATCTTCATAGTGCTCCCTTGTCTCCAACCTTGATAGGTGATCCGCCAAAATATTTCCCGTACCCTTCTTATCTCGGATCTCCATATCAAACTCCTGCAGAAGAAGGATCCATCTAATGATCCTTGGCTTCGTTTTCTTCTTCTCCATCGAGTATCGGATCGCAGAATGATTTGTGTACACTACAGTCTTCATGCCAACCAAATACTGTCGAAACTTATTGAATGCATAAACCACAGCTAGGAACTCCTTTTCAGTCACTGTGTAGTTCTTTTGTACAGCATCAAAAGTCTTACTCGCATAGTAAATGGCGCAAAACTTATTTTCCCTCAACTGTCCAAGCACCACTCCAAGTGCTAAATCACTTGCATCACATATAAGTACAAATGGCTGAGTCCAATCCGGTGTGATCAAGATAGGTGCAGTAATAAGCGCCTATTTCAAAACCTGAAAAGCTGTTAGACACTCTTCATAAAAAAAAAGGAACATCCTTTTCAAGTAAATGAGATAAGGGCTTGGAGTATTTCAATAAGTCTTTTATGAATCTTCAATAAAAACCAGCATGTCCAAGGAAAGACCGCACTCCCTTTACATTAGTAAGTGGTAGAAGCTTCTCAATTGTCACCACCTTTGCTCTATCCACCTGCAATCCCTTGGCTGAAATATGATGGCCAAGAACAATCTCATATTTCACCATGAAGTGGCACTTCTCCCAATTCAAGAGAAGATTGGTTTCTTGGCATCTATTCAAAACAGTAGCAAAGTTAGATAAACAAATATCAAAGGAGGAACCAAACACAAAAAAATCATCCATAAATACCTCCATGATCTTTTCTATCAACTGATTGGTCGTATATAACTGGGATGACTAATTAAAGAATTTATCGAATCCCAAGGGAGGAACGTTCTAGAGTTTAAGCGATCTCAAATTTATCGTGATTTTATAAGGACGGCGGAATGGGATGGATGATAAACGTGAATGAACGCACTAAAACTAATGAAAATAAGATAAATGTAAAGATAATGAATGAGTTCCAAATGATGCAAGGATAAGATTAGAAACAATCATGGCATAGATAATAAAAAAATCATGCAATCAATTCTAATCTCTCATGGACATGGCATAGAAGCGATCACTAATTCCACCTAAGCTATCTCTCGAGAAGGATAGAATGTAGGCCCTCAATAAGGCTCCCAAAAGCAATTAGGACCGATACCATAGCAAACATCTCCCACTAGGTACTAATTACTCTATGAATTCCCTAATTAGGTACTAAATCATTGGCAATATTCCCTTTTAAGGTACTATGAATTCACTAATGGCTTGGGTCTCCTCACCTAATCAACTAATCTCTCGATTAAGTTAATCAAATGTTCTATAAAAGGGTTCTAAATGTAGAAGGATATCTCTATCTCATTCTAAATTAATGCACATGAAGTGTATGATGAAATGATTCAATGAACTATCCTAAACAAATAATTGATTTATCAATCTAATCACATGCCCATGACAATTAATCACACAAATCAACCATGTAATTCAAGCAATTAATATCAATGATAGAAATAACAAAAATGCCCAATTAAGATTAAAATTCAATTTGCATAAAAACTAAATTATCCAACACCAATCATGGAGCTAATCTCACAAAGGAGATTAGCCTATCATAGTCTTAGAGAAAACAACATAGACAATTGTATCTACAAATTCCATGACAAAACTATAAAGAAGTTCACAAAAAATAGAATTAGATTCCCCCTTTGAAGTTCTTCAATGGAGTTTCTCCTTCTTCTTCTTGTAATCTTCATTCCCCTTTGCTTCCTTGATCACTTGGATGGTGGATTTGATAGAGGGGATCAAGTGTAGATGGATGGATGAAGAATGAGATGTAAAATGAAGGAAATGGTGTGTGAGGTATGTGTCCAAGTGAAACCCTTCTCCCTTCAAATTTGGAAATGAGGGTATTTATAATGGTGGATGATCAAAGGAATTAGGGCAAAATTTGGATCATGGGCTTAAATGGGAAATGGACCTTTTTTTGTGTAAAATTCAAATTCTTCAGGAACACGGCAATGCCACCTCACACGGCATAAAAGAGGTTGTGTTTCTTCTGTAACACGGCTAAACATGGCCGTGTTTCTCCTTTAGCCCGTGTTTCTTCTGTAACATGGCCAAACATGGCCGTGTTTCTGCTTTAGCCCGTGTTTTTTTCTATTATCTATTTCTTGCTCGTTTCAACTCGGAATTGAGATATATTTTTTTCCACATCGTCCTTTTCGCGTCTAGAATCTATTTTTACCTAAAAATCATACGTTTAAGTTCATTCTCACACATTTCCATAAAAACACAAAACACCATCAAAATATACATAAAATACGGATGAAATAATACGAAAATACATATAAAAAGATATTAAAATCTAGGTGAAAATATCACTCATTACACCCCCAAACTTAAAGTGTTGCTCATCCCCAAGCAACGAAAATGATAAAACAAGGGAAGAGAGATTTTCACCAAGGAAAAGACTAAACGAACATAAGCAATAAAACATCAATAGCAATAAGAACCACAAATTATGCTAAGTCATCCTAGACCGTTAAACTCATAACATAAAAAATTAACAAGTTCAATCAAAAGAGAATAAAGTGTAATATAGTTACTTTTTAGTCCAAGCCTCACTTCGGATATCAGTTTCACTCAACACTATTATAAAATAAGGTAAATCAACACTCATTAACCAATTGGCTCGACTTGTTATAAGCTTGCTCGTGGACTACATTCACAAACCACCAAAATTTTCATTAGTGATCAAAAAGGTCTTTAATTAGGAAGTAATGATAGGCTCTTTGGTAGGGTAGGAAGAATATGGATAATAGTGACTAAATAAGTGTAAGTAATCAAAGAGATGACCAATTTCCTCAACTTCTTCACTTTTCTTTCTTCCTTTATTTTCTTTAATGATCACAAGCACTAATCATCAACTTTCTTTGGACTGAGCTTTTATGATACATGCTTCCTTTCTTTGAACTTTTATTTTCTTGAGCATCTTGTTGTTGCTTTACTCCTTCTCTTGTTTTAAGGTTACATGTGCATTCTTGTTTCATGTTCTCTTTTCATCCTTTTTCTTTGCTTGTTTACCATTTCCTTTCTTCTTTAGTTATCTCATCAAACCTTGCTAATCACCATCTACTCAATCACTCACACAAAAGGGTAAATATATAAGGCTCGCGTGGGTAATTAAGGCTTGTAATGTGCTTATATCACAATAAATAGACTTAAAGGCTCAAAGTGGTTGACTAGGGATGATGTTCATGGAAGGAAAATATATGGCAATGACTATAAATAACAAAGATGGTCTTAGATCATGTTACTAATCTCCACTAATCGGGCTTGTTCCTATAGTCCTTGAGCAAGTTATAGCTTATCAACGCTCAATCGATCCTCTCATGTAGAAAAAGCATGTATGCACGGTTGAGGCTCAAATGCTCACAAGCTTATGCATTGGACCTTAAGGAACTTATTACACCACATTCATCTCAAAATTGAATAAGTTAAATAAAACATGTCACAATTTGAAAGTGTAGAGATTCTTAATCATAATTTGTCGTCACTTATCACAACAATATGTCATCACTCACATTCAAAATGACTCACAACATCTCAAAACAAACCACCAAAATAATCCCTAGACAAGAATAAGAAAACACACAAGACATAAAATAAAGACACAACAAACAAGATATAATATCTTAGCCCAACTAGATTTTTCTTTTAGAAAGCCCAAAACCTATTTATTTATTTTTATGGCCCAAAAGGCCAGCCCTATCTTAGCCCAACTAGATTTTTTTTTAGAAAGCCCAAACTTATTATTTATTTATTTTGTGGCCCAAAGTTTCAGCCCACTTAAATGGCCTGATATATAATTATTAAGGCTAAAGTTAAAAAAAAAAAGGAGAGAAGAACGGGAGAAGAAAAACAAAAGAGGGGAAAGAAGAGAGTGAAGAGGAAAAACCCTTGTTGATCAAATTCTCCCTTACAACCCTCATCCTAGGTGGTTTCTAAGTTGTTTTGAGGTAAGTGATTTGTGAATTAAGCTTCATTCTTCCATGGTTTTGTAATTTTGTGGTGGTTTTTCTTTTTGGTATGTGGGTAATTCGCAGACTGTTCGAACTGATTTTGACATAGCTATTGCCCTTGAAAGTTTGCAAACTTAATTTCTTTACGTAGCTGAACTCGTTAGCTTTCCGTAGCCACTTGAAACGCCTCAATCCGATTATTCTGCAATTAGTTATGATTTTTCTCGTAAACTGCCGCTAGCTGGAAAATTTTAGAAATTTTATGTCGACTTCAAATTTATTTTCTATCGTTTCGTTTAGTTAATGTATTGTAACGGATTATGTGGGATTGGGAACTGATGTTAAGGAGTTACATGTCATTTTTATTTAATATCGACTCGTTCGAACTCGATTAGGATTTGTTTTTAGCAATGAAAGGTGATGTTACCGCTAATAATTAGTTATATTTGATTTGTCTTTAATTGTTCATCTCCTTTCTAGGTAAAGAACCATCGACGAAGGGCAAGGGACCGACTTCAGATTCCGGAGAGAGTTAATCACTTCCTTGTGAGTTGATAATTCGGGAACGCCTTCTCTTGTGGAAAGTGTGGACCCTCGATAAATGTGCATTTATTTTAGTTTTAGTTAATTGATAAGAAAATTATTTGATATTGTGTTATGTGGTAAAGAGTCTGATTGGTTCGATTGCTCTGGTTATAGTCCTGTTAGCCATTTTATGAGTATTATTGATTTTAACTTATGTTGAAGAGCCTTGCCGGCTCGATATCTGATTGCATTTATTGTGAATTATTTGAGAATTGATTTCTGGTTATTCTTGTGTGCTAATTAAGACTCTAACTTGAGTCGTTATTCATCTTATGATGCATATGCATATGTATGCCTGGTACCAAGATTAAGTAGCCCGAATTGGTCACGGTTCGGGTGAGTTGGAGCGACATTGATTAAGTAGCCCGAATTATCGCGGTTCGGGTGAGTTAGAGTGACAACCAAGTTGCTCGTTGCTTGGCAAACCCGGGTGAGTTAGATCTAACGGGGCACCTGTCCATTTGCCAAATACTGATACTCTGGAGGGTGATCGTTAGATGGATCAGTCTATTATAGGCTCAGTCAACGTCACCGGTGTGGGACATGCATGTCATATATATTTATATGTTTGATCAATTCAAGTATTCACGTCGATATTGAATTGTGAACTTTAGCACTTGGCGTGTTGAGAAAGAATATTAATGTGCATTTTATCTAGAGTAACGGTGACGGGCTTGGACTGTCTCTCGATGGAGAGCTTAGTTCGAGGAGGATATTGACTACCCACGCGTCTTTTATGTGATAACATTTTGTTTGAACTAATTGTGTTATTCGTAAATGTGCACTAAGGTTTTTATTTTCATTAATATGTATACTGAGTGAGAAATAGTTATTGTGGGACGAAATGTTGGATTTTATGTTATGAACCGCGAGTGGGAATACATGTTTCGTATAAGGGTCGGGGTGACCGGCTTATCACCTCACTGAGCTAGTGGTTTTGCTCACCCCCATCATTCTTTCCTTTTCAGGCTGTTGATATCGTTTTGGTTGGAGGTTTGCCTATCGTTTGCTCGGCATCCAATCAGTGTTTTGAGTATTTTCTCTTTTATGTAAATTGACGGATTCATTGGCGAGATTGTATAGTTTATATTTGGTGACCCCCTTGATGTTCTTTTTGTACCCTCGCGATGTTATATCGTTCATGTATATTTTCTTCAAACTAAGTTACATCGTTGTATTTTGTACCTTTGTAAATCCTTGTTGATACTTTATGAGATAATGTCCTCGGGTTGTACCCGTTGTTATCAGTTGTTCAGTTCTACAGGTACTTGATAGCAAGCCTTACGTTTTCTATAAACTTTGTGGAGTGGAGTGCACCCACTCCGCGAAATTTATGGTTAACGTGGCGGTTGTCGCGTTCTGTCTGGGGTCGGGGCGTGACACAAGAAACAACCAAAAACACATAACATGCAAGAATAAAAAAAATCCCATCATAAAACAATGAAGCACACATTCTATATCATCCATAATCAATTAGGCTCACAAACATCCCCATCTTTGATTGAAAATTAAACCTCCCACAAACATAACAAATGAAGTAGCATGTTAATCAACAACAATCCAACTCAAATCAAATCATGCTAAGCACATAGAAGTTGTAGAGTATAGAATGAACTCCCTCAATAGGCATTTTGTAGTGGACATTGTTAGCTCCGAGCTCAATTCATGCTTTCAATGCCCTTCATACATGCTCAACAACTCATCAAAACCATTAAATCAACAATATCATTAAAAATATGGACTATCATACACTTCAACACAACCAAACGGACCAAAACATACCAAAACTCATGAGAAAAATTTTAAAATTGGGTCAATTTTACAAGAATCACACTCAAGTGGTGAGTCACACTACACACTCTCCCCCAAACTTAAATCGAAATAAGAGTTGAGAATTAAGTTTGCAAAAAGTGGTGGGACTTACTCTTGTAGTTTCCATGAATGATCTTCTTGTGGAGAAGTAAATGCATCCAACAAATTGAGTTACGTCAACCACGCACTAGTCCCCCAAACTTAACTCGAGACAAGAGTCGAGAATTAAGTTTGCAACAATGGGTAACATACCTAAATGAATTCGTGAAGCACTTCTCTTTTCTTCAATATACATTTTCTCACAAGCATAATCCACCTACATACTAAAATTACAAAACAATATCAAATCCACAGTCCTTATTGAAAGCACTAAATAAAGCAATAAAGATAATGATGGGTTGCCTCCCATTGAGCGTTAAGTTTAACGTCTTCAAGACGGACGATATTATCACGCTCATGGCGGTCTAGAATAGTCCTTAGGCACTGTCATAGGTTTCTTCTTGAAGTAGTGCCTTGTGCTCTCTCGTTCAACCACAAGAACATTTTCTTTTTGTTGAATAATTCAAGCAATTGTTCTCCGAAGGCATTTTTCACAAGGAATAGCCCTTTCCACTTGTTCCACTTGTTCCACTTCTTCCATGGTGCTCTACATGAGTTTTGAACTTCAGCCACATCCCCCGATAAGAATTCGGGCATTGACAAGTGTTGGTGCCCTCTTGCAACCCTTTTCCTACAATTTTCAACAAATAAATTTTTATCAATGAAATCACGAAAATTCTTAAGAGAATTTGAAAGTTCAAGAGAATGAGAATTTTTTGGTTTGTGGGGAGTAGAATCCATGATCTTAGTTTTCGGAGGTTTCTTTTCTTCCATAAGGATATGAATCTCTTCTTGATTTTGAAGCTTAATTTCTCCATCATCACTTCAAGAGACTCGGTAAATCTATCGAATTCCTCCTTCAACTCCTTTGCTTTCACCCACTTAGGCACTCTTTGTCTCTTCTCCTTCATAACCTCATCAACCCCCAAACTTTCCTCTTTTCTATCCTTAATGGCCATGCATAGATTCGTTGTTCTGGAGGTAGAAGGCTTGTTGTTTTCTTCTTGAAGTCTCTCTACGGTGGGCACAACTTGACTAACTTGGTGCTCAATGAAATCCAATCTAGCACCGAATGCTACAATTGTATTTGTCACCATTTCACACCAATTTCCTATTCGATCTATCCACGCTTCATTAGACTTCCTCTTATGTTCCAAGCGCTCCATAATCTTTTCGATCAACTCATTTCTAAGCCTTTCTTTATAGTCACTTTGGGTAGAATAAGAGGTTTTGGAGTCTTGAAAATTTTCCCATAGTCGTGGTCGATTTCCTTCTTTATGTCTAGAAAAATTTTCTTAAAAAATATCTTCAACAACTTACGGGTATACTTGTTGATGCATTTGATGAGGGGCTCCAAAATATTCATATATTTGTTGATGGAATTAAATATCTTGAACTCCGAAATTTAGTTGGAAGTTTTGCTCAAAGTTTGGCATTTGAAATCCTTGAAAATTTCCTTGTGTGTTCATAGTGGGATGAGCACTTCTATTCACCATATCTCGAACAATATCCACGTAGCTCATATTTTTGGACTTGTTCTCCTTCTTCTTCCTTATCAAGGTATGCACCTACAAGAGAAAGAAAAATTAGAACAAAATTTTCTAAAGCAAAAATAAGATGCAAAAAAAATATCCTTATTAAGGCCACTCTAAACAATCCTTCATCGAACTACTAGCGACTGTTACCTTCCCGGAAATGGCATCATTTGATTAGTCGTATATAGTCGGGATGACTAATTAAAGAATTTATGAACCCAAGAGAGGAACGTGCTAGAGTTTAGGCGATCTCAAGTTTATCGTGATTTTATAAGGACGGCGGAATGGGATAGAGGATAAGCGTACAAATGAACGTACTAAAACTAATGAAATAAGATAAATGTAAAGATAATGAATGAGTTCCAAATGATGCAAGGTGAGATTAGTAACAATCATGGCATAGATAATAGAGAAATCATGCAATCAATTCTAATCTCTCATGGACATGGCATAGAAGCGATCACTAATTCCACCTAAGCTTTCTCTCGAGATGGATAGGATGTAGGCCCTCAATAAGGCTCCCAAAAGCACTTAGGACCGATACCATAGCAAACACCTCCCACTAGGTACTAATTACCCTATGAGTTCCCTAATTAGGTACTAAATAATAGGCAATATTCTCTTTTAAGGTACTATAAATTCACTAATGGCTTGGATCTCCTCACCTAATCGACCAATCTCTCGATTAAGTTAATCAAATGTTCTATCGAAGGGTTCTAAATCTAGAAGGATATCTCTATCTCATTCTAAATTAATGTACATGAAGTGTATGATGAAATGATTCAATGAACTATCCTAAACACATAATTGATTTCTCAATCTAATCACATGCCCATGATAATTAATCACACAAATCAACCATATAATTCAAGCAATTAACATCAATGATAGAAATCATACAAATGCCCAATTAAGAATAAAATCCAATTTACATAAAAATTAAATTATCCAACACCAATCATGGAGCTAATCTCACAAAGGAGATTAGTCTATCATAGTCTTAGAGAAAACAACATAGACAATTGTATCTACAAATCCCATGACAAAACTATAAAGAAGTTCACAAAAATTAGAATTAGATTCCCCCTATGAAGTCCTTCAATGGAGTTTCTCCTTCTTCTTCTTGTAATCTTCACTCCCCTTTACTTCCTTTATCACTTGAATTGTGGATTCGATGGAGGGGATCAAGTGTAGATGGATGGATGAAGAATGCAGTGTAAAATGAAGGAAATGGTGTGTGAGGTGTGTGTCCAAGTGAAACCCTTCTCCCTTCAAATTTGGAAATGAGGGTATTTATAATGGTGGAGGATCAAAGGAATTAGGGCAAAATTTGGATCATGGGCTTAAGTGGGAAATGGGCCTTTTTTGTGTAAAATTTGAATTCTTCAGGAACACGGCCATGCCACCTCACACGGTCTAAAAGAGGCCGTGTTTCTTCTGTAACACGGCCAAACCTGGCCCTGTTTCTCCTTCAGCCCGTGTTTCTTCTGTAACACGGCCAAACATGGCTGTGTTTCTATTTCAGCCCGTATTTTTTCTATTATCCATTTCTTACTCGTTTCAAATCAGAATTGAGATCCATTTTTTCCCACGTCTTCTTTTTCACGCCTAGAATATATTTTTACCTAAAAATTATATGTTTAAGCTCATTCTCATACATTTCTATAAAACACGAAATACCACCAAAATATACACAAAATACGGATGAAATAATACGAAAACACATATAAAAAGACACTAAAATTTAGGTAAAAATATCACTCATCATCAACCCATCAAATATGGCCATCATGCAACGCTGAAATGTAGCAGGCGCATTACATAATCAAAAAGACATCTTTCTAAAGGCAAAAGTTCCATAAGGGCAAGTGAAAGTAGTATTTTCTTGATCCTCGGGTACAATCATGATTTGATTATAACCCAATTACCCATCAAAAAATAATAAAACTCATACCTTGCAAGAGGATCAAGCATTTGATCCATGAAATGAAGGGGAAAATAGTCTTTGCGTGTATTTTCATTCAGTTTCCAGTAATCCGTACACACACGCCATCCCGTAGGAATCCTAGTGGCTAATGTCTCTCCATCTTCAGCTTTCACAATAGTCATGCCCCCCCTTCTTAGCTACTACATGCAATGGACTCACATGGGGACTATCACTAATGGGATAAATAATTCCTGCATCTAGCCACGTTAGGATTTGCTTCCTAATCACTTCTTGAATAGCAGGATTCACCCTCCGCTGAATCTGAATACTACTCTTGGTCTTATCTAACAATCTTATCCTATGCATGCAATATGAAGGATTAATGCCTTTTAAATCATCCAGAGACCAACTAATCGCAGACTTATACTTCCTAAGCACATTTAACAATTCCTCAAGTTGATCATCATCAAGGGAAGAAGATACAATTACCAGATATTTTTCATTGTCACCTAGATAGGCATACTTCATGCGTTCCGGTAGTGGTTTCAACTCCTCTTTCTTCTCTTCTTGAGGTGCGATGTGTCTATCCAAAGGCAAGTACTTCCTAGTCCACTTCACCTCATTAATCTCGGTCCTTTTTGACTCATACATGTCATCACCCAAAGCAAGTAAATTTTCAAGGAAATCAATACATACCTCGTTGGAGAGTTCATCTAGCTCTGTGATGGGAAAAGTAAGAGACTCCGCCAAGCATGTCTCAAGAGGATCCTTTGAGAGGATCAAGGACATATCTTCCTTCAAAATCTCCTCCACCACATCAATACTATGACATTTCGTCTCCATGGACATCTTCATTGCTTTGTCAAGGTTAAATAAGATCTCTTCTTTATCCATCCTCAGCCATAGCTCACCCTTTTGCACATCAATCATAGCTCCCATATCGCAAGGAAAGGTCTCCCTAAGATTAGAGAGATATTATCCTTGTCATCTTTCATCTCAAGCACAAGAAAGTCCACAGGAAAGACAAGCTTCTCTACTTTGATAAGAACGTCTTCAATAATACCCTTCGGAAAAGTCATAGACCTATCCGCCAATTGTAGAGCAACCGATGTGGGGGTTAACTCCCCCAAACCAAGCCTTTTAAAGATGGACAAAGACATCAAATTAATGTTTGCCCCAAGATCACACAAGGCTCGTCGTGCCGGCCCCTTTCTAATTTCACACAAGATAGTAAAGCTTCCCGGATATTTCAACTTAGCTGGCAGCTTCCTTTGTATGATCGAGCTGCAATTCTTCGGCAGATTCACTGTTTCGATTCCGTTCAAGCTTCTCTTCTTCAAAAGTATATCTTTCAGAAAATGGGCATAATACGGCATCTCCAAGATCGCTTCGGAGAAAGGAATGTTCAAGCTTATTTTGTTTATGATGTCTGAAAACCTCTTGAACTTTTCTTCCAATCCCTTTTTGACAAGCTTGAAAGAAAACAGTGGAGGTATCTTTGTTTTGGGAATTCCCCATTCATCACGTTCAACCTTCTCTGCTTTATCCTTTTTGGCTCTCAATCTCTTGGCTCTTTCCCACTTCTTCTCTATTGTAACCTCAGTGTTCTACTCTTGAGATGGTACCATAATGTTCTGATCAATGGGTGTAGCATTCGGGATTGAATTGGGCTCTCAACTAGACTATTCGACCTTTGTTCGATTGAGCTAGTTTGGTCGAACAGACTGGGGTTGGTCGAACAACTTAGCTAATCGTGAGCTCCCATTCTCCAGGTGTTGTTCGACCACCGTTCGACCAAGATGGTCTGGTCAAATGGCAAGGTCTTAGTCGAATGACTTTGCAGCTCGAGAAATCCCTTTCTCCAAGTGTTGTTCGACCTCCATTTGACCAAGATGGTCTGGTCGAACGGAATGGTGTTGGTCGAATGACGAGTCTAAAAATAGAGCATTGTAATTCTATTTCTCCAGAGTTTGTTCGACCTCTGTGATAGGCTTTTTCTGCGCACTCCAATTTAATCCCCAAGTATGAAGGATATCAATTGTAGCGGTAAGTGACCAAGTTAAATTATCGAACCCAAGGGACAGCTAACTATTTATTTTCTAATTATACTAGCTTAATCAGAATAAGGTAACCGATTTTCAATGTTTTGTTGCGAATTAATCTAAATAACGAAATATTAAATAACTGAATTAATTAAAATAAAAGCAAGTTTCTAATCAAGAGATAACGAACAGTTCTAAGGTATCAGGTAGAGACCAATTAATTTAGGTTATTAAACTTACGATTGTTCATTCATGTAGTTTCACTGAAAATACACCACATATCCCTGTTATCCCACCGAATATGATTCGATTCTAAGCTAACAGTATAATCTGATTTAAATCCTAAGGTGCGCAAATATTACCAAACCTTATTCCTAGATACTAATCCAGCGAACAACAATACCTCCGGATGGTAAGCCCGACTAACAAGATATTTTCTGGAATTACTACAAGGTTCTATTCACTTCCTACTTGATTGTCTAATTGCATTGTTCCACTAAACTAATCAAGTATTTGACATACCAGTTCATGAAATTAAAGTGCTTATAGCGGAGCTACTCTAATCCCTAACAGATAGACAATACCAATCATAAACGCACACAAGCTAACACAATAATCCAAGCATTATAGCGGATGTCATGAATATATTATGAAGACGTTACGAAGCAGAAAAGCATGTCTTAATAAAATAAGTAAAATCAAAAGATCAACTGCATAAAATCCCAATCTTTGGTCTAAATCCCCAAATCAATTAAATCAATCCATCAAACCTTAGAACTGTATATAAAATTAGCCCATGAGGTCACAAGCAACACTCATGGCTAAGCAATTCATACCAAAAATCAAAATAAAAGGAAGGAAAAGATAGGAATTATGAAACCCTAGTGTAGACGTAGTCTTTCGTTCCTTCTCCGTCTCTCCAATTGCTCGATTCTCCCTCAATTAGCACTTGGAACCCTCTTGAAAGTGGATGGATGGTGAAATCAGGTTGTCAATCTGATATGGAAGGATTAGAGGTGTGAATTGATGATGGGTTATGGATGGGTCCTCTCCAATTTGTGTTTTGATCTCCCTAATTGTTTCTAGGACTGATGCAGGGCTTTTTCGCGATCAAAACTGCTTCAGAATCGCGACTTGAGGGTATATATATGTTGCTGCATCGAACAGGCCCCGTCTGGGCCCTGAACTGGGCCGCTCGGCACCTTGCTCGAGCCGAGCTCATGGCCGAGCGGCCCCAAAACCTGCCGAGCATCATATGGGTGAAACGGGAACGTCGTGTAGGCTCTGAAGGCACCCCACTCGGCTGGAAATTCGCAAAAAGTTGGTCCCGCTCGAGCCGAGCGGCCTCCCGAGCTGCAGAGACTGCACTGCGCGACTTCACCGTTTTGAGCATAACTTATTCATACGGACTCCAATTTGAATGATTTTGCGCTCACGCGTTCCTCTTTTCTTTGGCTTTCTATCCATATGAATAACTCTCAAAAACTCCAACATTTGAATATGTAAAAAGTCATGCAAAGTGGCTGCTCGGTACAGCATGCGCAACTTTAGCACTTTGATCATAACATTCTCGTTTAGAATCCGATTGGGGTGTTCTTTATGTCAAAATGACCCTCTCTTCTGTGTCTTTCCAACCATATATCACATGATCAATTTGGACTTCTACAATAATACAGAAAATTTGTGCAACGTGGACTGTATTTTTCAGCATTCCTTCTCACTTTCACTCCTCATTCCAACTTTGAACTTTTGATCATGTTTTACCCTTCAAAACTCAACAAAAAACCTTAGTAGCATCAAAATCATGTAAAATATGAAAACATGTCATTCTATACAAAATAATGGCCACATTCTATCAAAAACGGTGTAATGTGAGACCTAAATCACGTGAAATTTCACTCTCAACAAACCCCCAAACTTACCTGTTGCTCGTCCCGAGGCAACATCATAGAAAACCAACAGCGTAATTGAGAGGAAATTTCACGGCTTCACATCCAAGAAAATTTAACAATTCAAAAATCATACTTCAAATACTAAGATAACCATCCATCTAAGAACATACAATTCAAATCAACTACTTCACTTTTTCGGAATGCTCATCCACTCATTCTCACGGGTAGTATTTACGCTCATCGCTCAAGTGTAAGATATACACTTCAGGGTAAGGTGTTTACACTCAAAGTCAATTCAAACACACGCGTAACCATAAGCTTGGCAATCATCTCAACTCTCGACTAAAGGAATAATTTCAATAATAGGATCACAAAGGTCTTGCATTAGGTTGTAATGTTGGCTCTTTGGTAAAGGTAGGAAATATATGGATATCGTGACTCAATCACTAGTAGAGAATAAAAGGAGACTTACAGCTTTTCAACAAACAGCTTTACTTTCTTCTTTCTTCTTCAACGCTCTTCAATGCTTCTTGCAACTTGATTCCTCCTTCACTTTTGAACACAACTTCCTTACTTGAATTTTTTTTTTCTTCTTCCCTCTTTTCTATTCTTTTTTTTTTTTCAAATAAGGGTACCAGTTTTAGGCACTACCCTTTTCATGGGGTACCAGTTTCAGGCACTACCCTTTTCATGCAATAATTTAACCACTCTTTTCAACAAATTCTCATCACTTTCAAATTACTTCTCCTTATATTCTTCTTCATAAGGCACCAACTTGATTCCTTCAACTCTCTACTAAGTAGGAATTTTTTAAAGGCTAACAAATGGATCAATTGGCTAATCACGTAGGCTTTCAACAAATAAGGCTCAAAGGCTCAAAAGGGTTGACTACGGATAATTTCAATAGGTAGGATAATAATTTAGCTAGTGACTAATAAATAACAAAGATGGCCTAAGATCATTTACTATCATCTAATTAAATACGTAGCTTCAAGCAAGATATAAAGCCAAGTTCTAGAATACGTGTGTATGAACGATACTCACAAGAATAAACTGAATCATGCAATTTGTCATGATTTCAAAAGGCTCAAAATCTCACATGGCTATACGAATGAACGAGCAATCCTAATAAAGCTACATAGCTAATCTTCCTTGCACATAATCAGATTTCAAGCATCTCAATATCAAAGCACGATATTAAACTGTTTCTCAAACACAATCACACATATAATCAAGTGCCATGAAAAATCAGAAAATCATCCTAGAGAACCATAAATCGACTACACCGACACTAGGATTAACACAAAACAAACAATAAACACCACAAAACACGAAACCTGAAAAATCGCAAAAAATCGAACCCTCAATATTCTCAAATAAATCAAAAATATTAAGAATCCGTAAAAAATCGACTCTCCAAGCAACAACACAATGTAAAAATTCTATTTCGACACTGCAAGACAAGGTATGTACGTTACCCCCCCAAACTTAGATTAAACGAAGTGAGAAACTAAGTTTGCAAAGAAGTATATACCGCAGTCAAGCAACACCTAATAAAACTCCTACACCAATACAGACATATAAAAGCAATAAAACGGAAGGGACAGCCCCCAACAAGCACTCATGTTTAACGTCGGAGAGTCACGACGGGATACCTCTTTTCAACTACTGGATCGGAGGATAGTCTTCTCTCATCTTTACTTTCAAGTACTTCCATCCTCTCTTATTTACTTCACCAATCATCTCACCCTTCTTTGTCACTCCAACATGATCCTTTGAATTCTTTTCCTCCCATGATTGTCTTGAGTCCTTCTTGTCAATCCTCCACTCAATTGTAGGCTCAACCTGTGTAGCAAAACAAGGATCAAACAAGTTAGAATTTTCAACAATATGAGAATAAAAATCAGGAGGTAAGTTTGGAGGCTTCAAATATGGATCATCAATCTTTCCTGCAACCAAAAGATTATCAAACATCACATTAGAGTTAGTAGTAGGAAAAGTATGAGATACGCTTGCTTCTACAATTTCCTCTACCACTTCAACTCTCTTCCCTTCATACTTCACTTCCTTGGCAGCAGGCTTCATCTCTCCTTCAACAGTGGTCTTCTTATTCCGATTCACTATGTCAGCAGTAGTCTTTCTTATCTGATCATCCCTGGCATCACCTAATGCAAGTAACTTCTCAAGATAGTCAATACATTCATCGTTAGATAAACTCTCAAACTCTGCATCAGGCAGGGTGAAGTCCTCTACTACTTCCACAGACTTGCAGTGCTGCTGATCTGTAGGCCACTGCATCTCCTTATTCAAAGAAAAGACGATCTCCTTATCATTAGCCCTCAGCCTCAACTCTCCTTTGAACACATCTATTAGAGCTCTCTCAGTTGCAAGGAATGGACGCCCCAAGATCAGAGGCGCACCATCCTTTTCATCCTCCATGTCCAGTACAAGAAAATCCACAGGAAAAGTCAAATTCGATACCTTCACTAGCACATCTTCAATCACTCCCTCGGGGTATGTCAACGACCGATCTGCTAACTGTAGGGCAACAGACGCAGGTTTCAACTCCCCCAAACTAAGCTTCTTGAATACTGATAAAGACATTAAATTTATACTGGCTCCTAAATCACACAGTGCTCTCCTAGATGGTCCTTTTCCAATCTCACAGGGAATGATGAAGCTCCCTGGATCCTTCAATTTTTCTGGAAGCTTCTTCTGAATAATAGAGCTGCAGTTATCCGTCAAATTCACTGTCTCCACACTGTTAAGCTTCCTCTTTCTGGAGATAAGTTCCTTGATGAACCTTGAATAATGTGGCATCTCTTCCAATGCTTCCGAGAAAGGAATAGTGACTTGGACATCCTTCATAACATCAGCGAACTTACGAAACTTCTCATCAAGGCTCTTCGACAAGAATCTTTGAGGAAAAGGAATTGGTACCTTTGTTATCGGAAGTCCCAAACTATCTCTCTCGAATACCACTTCTGCTTCTCTCAGTTTCTTAGCTCTCTGCCACTTTTTATCAGCAATTGCCTGATCAGATTGGTTCTGTATGGAAGTCGGACGTGCAGAAAATCCCGGAGGATGGCTCGCCGGCTCGCTCGGCTTGAGCTGAGGGGCAACTGAGCCGAGCTGGGTTCCAGCTGAATCAGAGGGCCCTTCTGAACCGGCTGGCGGGCCACTCGGTGGCAATTGAGCCCGCTCGGCATCTAGCTCGCCGCGAGCGGGTGGCCGAGTGGCACCATCTTTGTTCTGCTCCACCCCTGTTTCGTCCTGCTTCTGTTCTGTATCATTCTGCATCAGTTCTGTGACGTCCTGCATTAGTTTCGTACTTTTACACTGCTTTGCAGATCTCAAAGTGATCGCATGGCACTCCTTCGGGTTGATTTCCGTATCCGAAGGAAACTTCCCTTTCTGCAACTGCACTTGATGCTGATTTACTGTAGTGGAGATCTGTCCTATGTTATATGACAAATTCTTCAACTGCTTGTTCACTTCCTCATTCTGTTTGGTCATATTCGAGTCCATGAGAACAATGCAGTTATTGATCTTGTTTATGTCGGCATCATTCTTCTTCATGTATCTTGCTAACACATCGTCAATACTGGACTTCCCTTCTTCAGTCTTAGCGCCATGATCAAAATTAGGAGGATATGGAACTGCATTATTCGGATTTGAATAAGAGAAGTTCTCATGCCTCTGATTCTGCCAATTGCCTCCTTGATTATTAGGACCTCCCCCTTGGATATTCCTCTGGTTCGAATTACCTTGAGGGTACCTATTTCCTTGCCAATTTTGAGGAGCTCTCGAACCCTGAAGACTCTGCCCCATAGCCCAATTAGCATCCTCGACCTCTTGAAGGTTCATCACCACATCATCACTTGCAGACCCTCGGTTGCCTCCCCCATTATTACCTGATATCAGAGTAATCAGGTTCTTATTCATCTGTTCCAATTGAGCGACAACCTTATCATTCTTATCAGCTTCAGAAAATTTCTCTTCAACCTTTGCAACTTTACCAAGTATGTAAGTCCCTCGGATCCTCTCAGATGGCCAATCCCTTGAGTTCAAAGAGATATCATCAAACAATTTCTCTACTGCATTGGATGTCTTTCCAAAGATTGTTCCTCCAGCAGAAGCATCAACCAACACTCTCGATTCGTTGTCAAGGCCATTATAGAAGACACTGATGAGTTGAGACTTTTTGAATCCATGCTGAGGGCATTTCCTCAACGCATCAGTAAACCTTTCCCAAGCCTCTCCAAACAACTCATCTCTCCGCTGCTTGAATTGATTGATCTCCTGTTTCAGTAAAAGAACCTTTCCTGGTGGCATAAATCGATCCACAAATAACTGTTGCAACTCAGTCCAATTTGAGCAACTGTCTCCCTTCAGCTTATCATACCACTCCCTTGCCTTATCAACCAATGAAAACTGAAAAAGCCTCATCTTCCATCTATCATTAGTAGCATCAGCAGCTTTTACTGTATCTATGTAGCTGTTGAAATGCTTAAGATGGCCATAGGGCTCATCAAAAACGCCTCCGGCAAAGGGGTTTTTCTCCATCATATGAATCAGGGCTGGCCTTATGTCATTCATTTCATCAGCTTGAATGGCTCCAACTACGCCTGATCCTCCTAGATTGGTGGACTTAAAAGTTTCTCGGATGACGATGTCACCCTCATCGACTCTTTCTCCCATTGATGCTGTTTCAGGTTTTGTCTCAGATTCTGATTCAAACTCCGATTCAGCCTCTTCTAGTATAGCCTGATTCTCAATCTGCACTTCTTCCTCCTCTAAAATTGCTTTAGGAGGTGCTTTGGTATTCTTTGATTTTACTCTTCTTTTCCTCGCAGAAGCTTCAATTTCCGAATCAAATTCAAGATCTTGTGCTCTCGTCTTTGACCTAGTTTGCATGCAACTTCAAGAAAAATCCAAACTAAAACAATTAAATCCCAAAGAAAATATTCTAATTAACTAAGTAATAAAAGAAAATAAATAATTAAAACTCTCCCCGGCAACGGCGCCAAAAACTTGATAGGCTTTTTCTGCGCACTATAATTTAATCCTCAAGTGTAAGGATATCAATTGTAGCAGCAAGCGCCCAAGTTAAATTATCGATCCCACTGAGACAGCTAATTATTTATTTTACTCTTAATTACTAATTAATCAGAATAAGGTAACCGATTTTCAATGTTTTGTTGCGAATTAATCTAAATAACGAAATATTAAATAACTGAATTAATTAAAAGCAAGGAAAAATAAAAGCAAGTTTCTAATCAAGAGATAACGAACAGTTCTAAGGTATCAGGTAGAGACCAATTAATTTGGGTTATTAAACTTACGATTGTTCATTCATGCAGTTTCACTGAAAATACACCACATATCCCTGTTATCCCACCGAATATGATTCGATTCTAAGCTAACAGTATAATCTGATTTAAATCCTAAGGTGCGCAAATATTACCAAGCCTTATTCCTAGATACTAATCCAGCGAACAACAATACCTCCGGATGGTAAGCCCGACTAACAAGATATTTTCTGGAATTACTACAAGGTTCTATTCACTTCCTACTTGATTGTCTAATTGCATTGTTCCACTAAACTAATCAAGTATTTGACATACCAGTTCATGAAATTAAAGTGCTTATAGCGGAGCTACTCTAATCCCTAACAGATAGACAATACCAATCATGAACGCACACAAGCTAACACAATAATCCAAGCATTATAGCGGATGTCATGAATATATTATGAAGACGTTACGAAGCAGAAAAGCATGTCTTAATAAAATAAGTAAAATCAAAAGATCAACTGCATAAAATCCCAATCTTTGGTCTAAATCCCCAAATCAATTAAATCAATCCATCAAACCTTAGAACTGTATATAAAATTAGCCCATGAGGTCACAAGCAACACTCATGGCTAAGCAATTCATACCAAAAATCAAAATAAAAGGAAGGAAAAGATAGGAATTATGAAACCCTAGTGTAGACGTAGTCTTTCGTTCCTTCTCCGTCTCTCCAATTGCTCGATTCTCCCTCAATTAGCACTTGGAACCCTCTTGAAAGTGGATGGATGGTGAAATCAGGTTGTCAATCTGATATGGAAGGATTAGAGGTGTGAATTGATGATGGGTTATGGATGGGTCCTCTCCAATTTGTGTTTTGATCTCCCTAATTGTTTCTAGGACTGATGCAGGGCTTTTTCGCGATCAAAACTGCTTCAGAATCGCGACTTGAGGGTATATATATGTTGCTGCATCGAACAGGCCCCTTCTGGGCCCTGAACTGGGCCGCTCGGCACCTTGCTCGAGCCGAGCTCATGGCCGAGCGGCCCTAAAACCTGGCGAGCAGCATATGGGTGAAACGGAAATGTCGTGTAGGCTCTGACGGCACCCCACTCGGCTGGAAATTCGCAAAAAGTTGGTCCCGCTCGAGCCGAGCGGCCTCCCGAGCTGCGGAGACTGCACTGCGCGACTTCACCGTTTTGAGCATAACTTATTCATACAGACTCCAATTTGAATGATTTTTGCGCTCACGCGTTCTTCTTTTCCTTGGATTTCTATCTATATGAATAACTCTCAAAAACTCCAACATTTGTATATGTAAAAAGTCATGCAAAGTGGCTGCTCGGTACAGCATGCGCAACGTTAGCACTTTGATCATAACATTCTCGTTTAGAATCCGATTGGGGTGTTCTTTATGTCAAAATGACCCTCTCTTCTGTGTATTTCCAACCATATATCACATGATCAATTTGGACTTCTACAATAATACAGAAAATTTGTGCAACGTGGACTGTATTTTTCAGCATTCCTTCTCACTTTCACTCCTCATTCCAACTTTGAACTTTTGATCATGTTTTACCCTTCAAAACTCAACAAAACACCTTAGTAGCATCAAAATCATGTAAAATATGAAAACCATGTCATTCTATACAAAATAATGGCCACATTCTATCAAAAACGGTGTAATGTGAGACCTAAATCACGTGAAATTTCACTCTCAACACTCTGCTCGACCAGCTGGTCTGGTAGAGCGACTCAAGTCTGTCGAGAAACTCCTCTGCTCCCTTTGTTTTCGCTCGCCGGCGTCATCCGACCTTCGTACTGCGTTTCTGACCTCAATGTGATGGCATGGCAAGACTTTGGATTCTCAATACTTTGAAATGGGAACTTCCCTTTCTCAATAGTTTGAGTCAATTTGTTTACGTTTCCTGACATCTGTCACATCAACAACATAAGGTCTTTCACCTATTGAGACAAATCCTCATGATTAGCATCAATCTTCTTTTCTAACTTGGCCTCAAGACGATCCACTCTTACATTGTTTCTTGCCATGTACCTGTTCACAGTATCCTCGAAACCCGGTTTTCCTTCTTCCACTTTAGCACTCGGATCAACACCAATAGGAGATTGCAATGCATTATTGGGATTACTCTACGAAAACTCTGGCCTTCTCGGTTGTTGATAATTACCCTGTGGACCACGATTATTGTAGTTCCCCTAATAATTTTGGTTTTCTTGATTTTGAAACCTCGTTCCTTGAATACTTTGGCCCATGGCGTAGTTAGCCTCCTCGATCTCCTCTTGGCTAGCTCCTTCATAGCCACCATCCTGCTGCATTATTGGTACTCTCTGAGATATATCTGTAATTTGCTTTTGCTAAGACTAGAGTAGCTTGTTGATATTAGTCAAGCTAGAGACGATCTCATCATCTCTTCCCGACTTCACCATAGTATGCTCAACCTGCGCTACTTTACCAAGAACAAAAGTGCCTCGCACTCTATCAATCGGACAATCTCTTGAATTCATCAAAATATCTTCAAAGAGCTTCTCGACCTCTATGGGTGACTTCGTAAGCAATGCTCCATTGCATGAAGCATCAAGCAACACATGAGAATCGAAATCCAAACCATTATAGAAAATATTAATGTATTGAGCTTTAGATAGCCCATGCTGTGGACACTTCCGAAGCATCTCCTTGAATCTGTCCCAAGTTTCATGAAACTTCTCATTACCATGGATAACAAATTGATTGATTTCTTGCTTCATCTTGAACACCTTCAAGGGTGGCATGTATCGCTCGAAAAATTTCACTTTCAACTTCTCCCAGGTATCACATTCAGCAGCATTAAGATTATCGTACCAATCTCTCACTTTTTTATTCAGCGAGAACTTAAACAAGATGATCTTCCTCGCATCCTCATGAGCTCCTGTATCTTTTTGTGTACTTGCATACCCAAGGAACTTATTTAGATGTTGATGAGGATCTTCAAAGGTTCCCCCAGAGAAGGGACTCCTTTCAATCATGGTGATAAGAGCAGTGTGTAGATCAAAATCGGCTCCAGCCCCTATTGCTCCTAACAGCCCCTCATTGCCTCCTCCGTTATTCTTAAAGACTTCACGGATGGCATGTGTATCGGGATTCACCGCCACGTTGACTGCTTCTACTTTCAAGTTGAATTCGGTTGTAGCTTCAGTTGCTTGCGGAATTAGCTCTCCAATGTCAACTACTTGATCAATGGTATCGGTTGGCTCCTTGTTCTTATTCTTGTTCTTCTTTTTCTTAGCGTTCCTTTTCCTCGCGGATGCCTCTGGTTCCGGATCAAAAGGTTCTAGATTAGTTCCCTTCGATCTAGTGTGCATACACCTAAGAAAAATTCAAAGTTAGAAAGAAAAGAAAACAAGAATAAAATAGTCCTAATTAAACTAGAAATAATAGATTAATAATTAAGTTATCCCCGGCAATGGCGCCAAGAACTTGATGAGTATTTTCTCAACACACAAAATAATCCTCAAGTATAAAGGATATCAATTGTAGTTTCGATAGACGACCAAGTAATTATCGAACCCAAGGGATGGATTATTATTACTTCAGTTATATTCTAATTTATTAAGACTATGTTGGCAATTTATTTGTGGTGATTTAATAATTAAATAACAAGTAATTAAAGTAGCAAATAAAGTAAAAAAGCAATAGAGAAAATACGACTGTGATCAAGTGAGACATTAAGTAGTTCTTTGGGTCATCTAGTTTTACTTATTAATTTCTCTTTAATGCGTTGATGTCCGACTCTACCTTGTGGTCTATGGACACATCACTAAACCATGCAAGTTCACTCTATAGACACAAGTAAACATGCGTATGACATGTGCGAATATTCTCGGAGCAAGAGATATAATTCACCCCCCTTTCTAGGTACTATCAGTATCAATTATTTTCCGTGCACTTAGTACTCTAACCCGATATGATCTCTCTTTATAGGTACTATGAAGTTATACTCTTTATCCTACTTATTAACCCGAATATTATTCAATTAACAAGTATTCATATAAGGTCCTGAGGTCGAACAACCTTCGAAAATTACCTCAAAAATCGTGTCTTCCAATTTCGACCCATTACGATCTGTTTTCCTATACAAATATGCTCAAAAAGCCCTAGTATCCTCTTATTAGTGGCTTTTTCATAAACATTCCGATTTATCTTCATAAAAGACTCAATCGTACTCAATTTCTATATAAATCAGAGCCCAAAATACGTGAATTTACACTCTCATCAAACACGTCCATGGATCTCAGTGAAACTGTGGAGTTCCACTATATTTCTTGACACCTCCTTGGAGTATCTTATTTGATCCTGACAGGCTTCCTCTAAGTGTTCTTCTTCTGTGTGATTGACACAAGCTCTTGCACGTTCCATTCCTCGTTCCAGGTTATCCCAGAACCGATTGTCACTATCTTCTCTTTTCTCCATTCTTTGTCTATAAAGAATTTGATAATATTCTTGAATAGGACTGCATGTCCTACTGTCTCCAACGGGCCTGAAAGGGCTGTTGTTCTCGTTTTGAATAGGGCCACTGGTCCTATCATACTCGGATGTCGAACTTTCATTTGGATCCATATTCTTTGAAATTCTCCACTCGTTAAGTGATATATGTTTATAATAATTTTTTAATTCATAAATAAATAAACCTATGGTTCTGATACCATTTTGAAGCGTGAAGATTATAAAGAAAATTGGTATAAAATGAAGTATGAAGGTGAATGTATTAATTAAGATGTATGGTCAAATAGTGTTATGAAAGACATGTTGTTAAAAACATGTTGTAAAATGACCACTTGACAAACTTTAGGGACATTTTGGGAATTTTTTCAAATTTTGGCTATTTTTGTTAGTAAACTTATTTACTTGCTAGCATTGTTTTTTGACAAAGTCTCTTGTGAGACGCTACCTTCATGAGACGGTTTGTGAGACGTGTTAAAGTATGTCTATTATTTAAATAAATTATGTTAAATGGTTGTTAATGTATGTTTTTTAAAGTATGTTGGATTATGTATTAAAGTATGATGTTAGTGTGTTATAATTTGATTTATTATCGACATACTTTAACCACAAATAAGCACAATTTAACCACAAATAAGCATACTTTAGTGACGGGTTGACCCGTCTCACATCCGTCTCACCAATAACCCGTCTCACAAGAGACTTACTCTTGTTTTTTACATAGTGATGTGGGTCAATTTTGTACATTATCCCTAAAAATAATAATGTTTTTAATAAAAAGTGATACATTTGATCAAGGAAAAGTGATAATTATCGATTGAACTATTTTATGCACTAATATTTTTTAGGACAAATAAAAATTAATAATATTGATAGTAATATGTTATACATGATCAAGGAAAAGTGATAATCATCCTATTTAATTATTTTGTGAGAAATTAGAAGGACATATAAAAAATGACAAACTTTCGAATATAAAGTGATACCTCATAAAAAAAATTGATAACTATCAATTGAACTATTTCATGCACAAATAATTTTTAGGACAAATAAAAAATGGTAACAATTTTAATATAATGTGATACTTCAAAAAATAAAAGTGATAATCATTCAATTAAACTATTTCGTGAACATTCGAAAAATAGATAAAAAATGATAATCTATTTAATATAAAATTATACCTCATCAAATGAAAATTGTAACCATCATTTGAATTGTTTCATGCATAAATAATTTATATGACATATAAAATATGATAACATTTTTAACAAAAGTAATACATAATTATGAAAAAGTTATAATAGTCCAATTTTCATAAATCATTCGTGTGACAAATATATAATAATAATAATTTTAAATAAAATATGATATCATATAGAGGAAAAATAATAATCTTTCAATTAAATTATTTTATTACTAATTTATAAAATAATAAAAAGTTATACTATTTTAAATACCAGGAACAAAAAAATTATTAGTAAAACATAATTAATAAATATATATATTCAAATCTTATATAAAACAAGGAAAAAACATTCGCAAATTTAATATACAGCAGTTCATTAATTACCACGTCCATAACCCGCCTTTTCTTACATATATATTTCGCTAGCTTTTTTTTTACTTAGTTATTCTAATGTTTATTGGATTACTAGATGATCCATCTCATGAAATATGAACTGTGAGGCGGTTTCGCACAAGACTCACCCTAAAAAAGTTTATACAAAGTATATTAACATGAACACTAATCTCATTCTTTAAGCACAGATATATAAATTGATTTATTTCGATAGAAAAAAATTTATTCGATATCATAACCTTGTAAAAATCATTCATTCATAAGTTAAAGATAATTAATCTTTCATGGGAATCAAATCACTGTATAAGAAGTGAGTTAAAAATTCCACATTACCTAGGTAGGTTTAATTCCATATATACATCAATCAACTAAATCAATCACATTGCTGTAATAATATCACTCAACAGACAAATACAACTGGTTATGATTTGATTTATTGGATTAGTAGATGATCCGTCTCATGAAATATGAACTGTGAGGCGGTTTCGCACAAGACTCACCCTAAAAAAGTTTATACAAAGTATATTAACATGAACACTAATCTCATTCTTTAAGCACAGATATATAAATTGATTTATTTCGATAGAAAAAAATTTATTCGATATCATAACCTTATAAAAATCATTCATTCATAAGTTAAAGATAATTAATCTTTCATGGGAATCAAATCACTGTATAAGAACTGAGTTAAAAATTCCACATTACCTAGGTAGGTTTAATTCCATATATACATCAATCAACTAAATCAATCACATTGCTGTAATAATATCACTCAACAGACAAATACAACTGGTTATGATTTGACCAGTTAGCTCTAAAATAATAAAAAAGATTTTTTATTTTTAATACATTAATAATTATAAAATATCAAATAAAAAAGAATAATTAGGTATACCTTTACTGCTCCTTAAAAGAAGATTTGCATACAATAATAAATCCAGCACACGCAAATCTTATTGAACAAATTAAAAAATGAAAACATAAAAATATATAATAATTGAAAATTATTTTTGGAACATGAATCAACAAATACCATAATGAAGTAATATGTACAAATTTCCAAAATAAATGTATTAACTAAAAAAAAAAAAGGCAATAGATGAAAGTGAGCCTGCAAAATGAGCCATCATCCCGAAATTAGAGAAAAAAATGAGAGGCCTAAAAATAATTAGATATAAAAAGAAGCTTTTAAAACAGCAATTAAATCTTAATTAATTAAAATAATGAAAGCATTGAAACCTAATCAATTTAAATAATGAAAAAAGTTTTCAACACAATTAAATTTGCAAGAAGCATCAAGCATAAAAAAATAAATATAAAAAAAATCTATAAAAATGACACTATAAGATAAATAAATGTCATTACTTTTTATCTTTCTTACAAAATTCATTTTGTGGGATTTTCTCTCAATATTTTTTATGATAATATTGAAAATTTTGAGAATATCACAATAATAATAATAAATAAATAAATTGAAAGTTACCCATAAATAAAAATTAAAATAATTTATTAAAATAAACAAATTAATAGAATTTTTTTTGTAAAAGATCATCTCATAATTTTTTTCAACAAATAAGAAATGATAACATTTTAATAATATAAAATAATTCGTATTATTGAAGAGAAATAATAAACATACAAATGAATTATTTTATGAAAGATTATGGTATAAATAAAATATGGTAAAATCTTTAATGAAAAATAATACTTTCTACGCTCCATATAAAACTTCACCAACATTGTTGATACGAAATTTTAGAAAAGTTGATCTTGATTAATTTTATTAACTTTTAAGGTATTTTGTGGTATTTTAAATATTTTAAAAAATAAAGAATAAAGTATGTTTGATAGATCTTGGGTGTGACCGTCTTACCGATCCTCTTATGTGAGACGAATCATCCATTAACCTAAATAAATATATTTTATATTAAATAACAAAATTAAAGAAAAAAAAGGGCCATGTTTGGCTTAACTAATTAAAAATCCTATTTTACTAAGTATAAATTTCGGCGAGGCGATTCTCACGCCATTCTCCACGCCAGCATGTTGTTTTAATCGCTTTATAAAAAAAAATATTAATTAGTTTATTATTATTATTATTATTTGTTCATTAAATAGTTAAACGGTCTCATTATCACTTTATTATAATCATGTATCACTTTATATTAAAAATATGGGTCACTTACTACTAGCTACAAAAAAAAAATGCATAATTGCTATTAACTACATGACTTAAAGCACTATTACTCATAACTACATAATTATGACTGTAGTACCATAAATACCCCTATATATTTGGACAATTATTTTGCACAAATTGATTCTGCACAATTGTTTTGCACAATTTCGCCGATCAACGGTGGTCAACGTCGGTCAACAGCCAGTCAACGGTGGTCAACGCCGGTCAACGGCCGGTCCCCTATATATTTGCACAATTTGATTTTGCATAATTGTTTTGCACAATTTCGCCGGTCAACGGTCGGTCAACGCCGGGTCAACGGCCGGTCAACGCCGGTCAACGGCCGATCCCCTATATATTTGCACAATTGTTTTGCACAATTTGATTTTGCATAATTGTTTTGCACAATTTCGCCGGTCAATGCCGGTCAACGCCGGTCAATGGCCGGTCAACTCCTGTGGGTGGGTGTGGGGTAGGGTTGTTGGTTTAAAAGTGTATTGAGTATAAGGTTATATTTGGTATTTTACTTTAATATTTTGTATTTGAGAATAATTATTTAAATTACATGTATCTAATAGTAATTTAGGTTAAAAGTGTGTACCTATTAGTACTTATCCCTAAAAATATTATCACTTTTTATTATCTTATAAATTGTTCATAAAATAATTAAATTAAACGTTTATCACTTTTTCTTTATTATTATGTATAACTTTTTATTAAGCATGTTAACAATTTATAATATAAATAAAAAGTGATAACATTTTAAATGAAAAGTGACAACATCTTTAATAAAAAGTGATAATTAATTAGTAAAGTGTATTTTACAAATGAGTTATGGAATGGATACAACATGATAATATTTTTAATAAAAAAGTGATTTTTAATTAATGAAAAGTGATATCCGTATAAATGAAGTATTTCACGATTAATATATTGAAATAATAAAGAGTGATAGTTATTTTAATAAAAAGTGATACATGATAAACAAAAAGTGATAATTGTTTAATTAAATTATTTTATAAATTATTCGTAAAATGAATAAAAAATAATAATGTTTTTAATATAAAGTAGTACCTATTAAAATAAAGTGATAATAGAAAGTTAAATTATCTAAAGTACTAATAATATTATTATTGAATAATTAATATTAATAATAATAAAAGATAATAATTTTTATAAAAATTAAAAAACAATTAATTTAATTTAAAATTGGAGTAGTAGATTGTAATTTGCGTATGTGCAGGCCGCCGATAACAGTATTTTTTTTAACGTGAACAGCGACGGTGCCTTCTTGCTTAAATATGGTTATTTGTAATTAACTAATTAACCAAACAGGGCCTTATTTTAATTTAATTATATTTTAATTGAATTTCTTTTTATTCACGGATGATCCGTCTCACATAAGAGGATTCGTGAGAAGGTCTCACCCAAGTCTTTGTCAAGTATGTTAGTTATATTAAGTGTATTAGTTAATAGTAATGTTTTTTAAATTAAAAATGACTTTTAAGGTAATTTATTTATGTTATTTTTTTTATGGTGAAAATAAACGCACGGAGAAAAAAAGAAAATATAAAAATAAGTATGTTACGGAGAAGTAATTAATTAAAAATTGTATATAATATATTTGGCCACTTTTTGCTAGTGTCATAGTGAGATTGATTGTAGAAAACAAATTACCCTAAAATTGTTGTTATATATTTTCAATTTTCACATTATATTTCATACATTATATAGTATATTTTTTAAATTTTTTTTAATTTTTCGGTATATACATCAATTAAAGAATGAAAAGAGATTTTTTTTTTTACTTTAAATCTTTTTTTTAACATGTATCATATTTTAATAAAAATATTACTATAATTTTTTATTTATGTTGTACCAACAATATAAGGCAAATACTTGGGTGAGACCGTCTCACGAATCCTCTTATGTGAGACGGATCACCTATTAACCCATTAATTATATTTTTAAGGGTTCTTTTTGGTTGCAGTCAAATTAGAAAATTGAAAATTTAATTATAAAAGTAAATTAATTAAGATTTTTGTATATATATATATATAATATTATTTTTAAATTATATTTTATAATTAAAATTTTTATTTATTTAATTTTTTTATTTAAATATTATAAATTTATAAAATGTGATACTCAATTGATGAAAAGTGATAACAGTGTTGTGAAATATTACATGAACAATTTATAATATGAATGAAAAGTGATAACATTTTAAACGAGAAAAGATAATACCTTTAATAAAAATTGATAACTAATTATTAAAGTGTATTTTACAAATAATTTATAAAATTAATAAAAAGTAATAATATTTTTAATAAAAAGTGATTCATAATCTAAGAAAAGTGATATTTGTATAATTGAATTATTTCACTAAGTACCATTTACTGGAATAATAAAAAGTGATAGTATTTTTTTTAAGTGATACATGATAAATGAAAAGTGATGACCATTTAATTAAATTATTTATGAACTATTCGTCTAATGAATAAAAAAGTGATAATATTTTTTGTAAAAAGTGATACCTGAATAAAATAAAGTGATAATAATAGAGTAATCGAAGTATCTAAAAATAATTACTAATAATAATATTATTATTGAATAATTAATTAATAATAATAATAATAAATATTATTTATTAAAAGCGAAAAATAATTGATCAATTGAAATAGTAGTCAGGTGTGGTATGTGGATGGATTGGGACGGAAGCTGAGCCCATTTGGTTGAATGTCGATAATTTTAACTAATGAAACAAACACGGCCATTGTTATTCTATATATTTTTATTTTATATTAATGGGTTGGATATGATCCGTCTCACATAAGAAGATCCGTGAGACGGTATCACCCAATACCTACCCATAATAAAAAGAGTTCAAATAATTAATGAATAGCATTTTTAATAAAATACGATACTTTTATATTTTTTTCATGGAGTCCATTCATGTGAGCCGTTGTACATTTGTCGTGCTAGATTTGCGTTTATTAAATAATAATATATATAAAATAATATAATTCTAATAATTAACCTTTAAATAAATAAAAAATGAAATATTAAACTAATCAATCTCTATATAAATGGAAAAAATATTAATTCGATCTCAATAAATGTAAAAATTCAATTATATACTTCCGTTCCAAATTAAATTACATTATTGTAAATAATGAATTTTAAGAAAAATTAATTTTTAAATAATTTTATTGATTTTTGAAAAGTAATATGTTACTTTTAAAATAGTAAACAAATATGTTGTGTGTTAGTGATGATAGCAATTTAAAATTAAGAAGTATGTTTAGATTATATAATTGATGTGATATCATTTAAGTAGTACATTTTATTGACAAAGTCTCTTGTGAGACGCTATCTTCATGAGACGGTTTGTGAGACGTGTTAAAGTATGTCGATTATTTAAATAAAGTATGTTAAATGGTTGTTAATGTATGTTTTTTAAAATATGTTGGATTATGTATTAAAGTATGATGTTAGTGGGTTATAATTTGATTTATTATCGACATACTTTAACCACAAATAAGCACACTTTAACCACAAATAAGCATACTTTAGTGATGGGTTGACCCGTCTCACATCCGTCTCACCAATAACCCGTCTCACAAGAGACCAACTCCATTTTATTATGGGACAAACGAAAACAAAAAGTATTTTATTATGGGACGAACGGAAACAAAAAATATAAAGTTTATGGAAAAGATTTGTGTGACACCGTCTCACATGGTCATACTTAAGAGTTATGTGAGACGGATAAAAAGTGATGACTTTTATAATAAAAAATGATACTTGAATTAATTAAAAATGATAATATTATTTCATTAATAATTTATTTAGAATGATAACTAATTAAGAAAGTATAAAATGGTATTACAGTGAAACGATCTCACACCCACCTTTTAGAATAAATAACTAAGAATAGAAATATCTAAGAAAATAAAAAAAAGGTTAGTTTGACAAATGACAATAAGAAGGAGCATTTGAATTTCAGAATTATATGAATTTATGCAAAATTCAGAATTAGAAACATCAAGTGATTACTGATAATCCTCTAGATTGAACTTCAACATCTTGGTGGGTACATCGTTGACCTGAACTATCTGATTCCTTTCTATCTGACCAACCTTACCCACGACATCTTCCTAAATAAAATAAAAAAAAATAATTAAATTAATAACCGATAGAATATCAGTGGGTAACATACAACTGCAATAGTGTAAAAATTACCAATGAGTGCATTGTAATCAGTGATTTTATCAGATAGAATATCCTGAATTGGAACCAAATTATAGATCATGCGTGAAAATGATTCATCGAAGAACTTGGTTACTGTTGAAGATAGCATTAGATATATTATGTGAGTACATGAAGTTGACTTATATTCTTCCTTGTTGTCATATACACAAATGTACGAATCAGGCAGAGGGAATCCTCTTTTATCTTTCATGCATACTTCCGAGTGAGGTTGCTCATGATCGTAATTTGAATCCGATAACTCTGGGGAGATTCAGAGAAAGAATTTGATTAAGTTTTGAACTGCTTTGATTAAAAAAATAATAATAATAAAAAAGTATAAAGCCCGCAATATCTAAGTACCTTCATGTCATGGAAAATTCCTTGCATCTCCTTAGCACATGCGTTTTCAGAAACATGAGTCTCCTAAAATCTAGTGTAACATAGCTTCATTACAAAGTCGGTTTTGTTCTTGCTTAAACTCTTGATAAGTGTATATTGGGAAGCCATGTTGATCATTGAATGAGTAGTCATGCTGATAATTGAATGAATTATATCGAATACTAAACCTTAACTGAGATTGCAACTAACACTGATAAACGATGAACGTCTATTTATTGATGAAGAATGCATATATGTATAGAGCAATTTATTGATTATTATTGTTAATTTAGTCACTAAAATTACGGATCAAATATTTACGATGTTATGTTTTAATATAAAGTCACACGTTTCGAAATAAATATTCTACAATCAAATTAGCATAAATAAATCAATAAATATTTTACATCATCATAAACATAAGTATTAATAATTAGATATATATGAATATGAATTAATATTAACAAAAAATTAGGCTGGATGTTATGTTTCGATATAAAGTCAAATGTTTTGGGTATGTTAAAAGAAAGGTAGATTTTGTGTAATCAGGAACACTAATTATTAATAGTTAATTCTTCTTATTTTATGGGCTATATTTTAATTAATATTAATTAATATTCATGACTGAAATCTTAATATTCCCAATTCTCTAATTATATATGATTAAAATCTTCTTATTTGAAGTATATATTTTTATATAAAGTGAAATTAAAACGCCGGATGTTATGTTTTAATATAAAGTGAAATGTTTTGAAAAAATATTATACGATCCATTAGGCCTAAATATTTCTTTGAATATTTTACATCATCATAAAGATTAATTAATATTAACGAAAAATTAGGCCAGATGTTATGTTTCGATATAAAGTAAAATGTTTTGGGTACGTTAAAAAAGATAGAATTCATGTAATCAGGAATACTAATTATTAATAGTGAATTCTTCTTATTTTATGGGCTATATTTTCGTTAATATTAATTAATATTCATGATTGAAATCTTAATATTCTTGATTCTCTAATTATACATGATTGAAATCTTATTATTTGAAGTATATATTTTATATATTTTTTATATATTTTATGCACGATAAGTTTATTAGGTCAAAAAGCCTGTGAAATAACTCCAAGCAAACTGAAATTCGAAATAAAATTATATTGAATACATCTTTATGATTATCGTAAAATATTAATTGAATTATTAATAGAATATTATTTTAATTTATCTTTATGATGGTCGTAAAATATTTATTGATTTATTTAGGGTAGTTGAAAAAATGAAAACCCTCCACGTTTACTTCAATATTACAACTTAATCTCAACTTTTGAGAATTTGAATTTTGAACTTAATATTAAATTATATATCTAAAAAAAGGTAAATTTCATGCAATTAGAGATACTAATTATTAACATTGAAGTCATCTTATTATTAATATTCCTGCGAAATATCCGGATGTTAAAAGGTATGTGAGATGATGAAGAGAATTTGAGAGGAGATGAAATATTGTAAAGAGATTTTGACCAAAATAATTTGAGCGGGAAAACTACTTTGACCATAGGTACTTTTATATTATTATTATTATAGATTATTATAGATGTTATGTTTTAATATAAAGTGATATGTTTTGAAATAATTATTATACGATCCATTAGGCCTAAATATTACTTTGAATATTTTACATCATCATAAAAATTAATTAATATTAACGAAAAATTAGGCCAGATATTATGTTTCGATATAAAATAAAATATTTTGGGTACGTTAAAAAAGATAGATTTCATATAATCAGGAATACTAGTTATTAAAAGTGAATTCTTCTGATTTTATGGGCTATATTTTCGTTAATATTAATTAATATTCATGATTGAAATCTTAATATTCTTGATTCTCTAATTACACATGATTGAAATCTTATTATTTGAAGTATATATTTTTATATAATTTTTATATATTTTATGCACGATAAGTTTATTAGGTCACAAAGCCTGTGAAATTACTCTAAGCAAACTGAAATTTGAAATAAAATTATATTGAATACATCTTTATGATTATCGTAAAATATTAATTGAATTATTAAAAGAATATTATTTTAATTTATCTTTATGATGATCGTAAAATATTTATTGATTTATCTAGGGCAGTTGAAAAAATGAAAACCCTCCACGTTTACTTCAATATTACAACTTAATCTCAACTTTTGAGAATTTGAATTTTGAACTTAATATTAAATTATATCTCTAAAAAAAGGTAAATTTCATGCAATTAGAGATACTAATTATTAACATTGAAGTCTTCTTATTATTAATATTCCTGTGAAATATTAGGATGTTAAAAGGTATGTGAGATGATGAAGAGAATTTGAGAGGAGATGAGATATTGTAAATAGATTTTGACCAAAATAATTTGAGCGGGAAAACTACTTTGACCATAGGTACTTTAATATTATTATTATTATAGATTATTATAGATGTTATATTTTAATATAAAGTGAAATGTTTTGAAATAAATATTATACGATCCATTAGGCCTAAATATTTCTTTGAATATTTTACATCATCATAAAGATTAATTAATATTAACGAAAAATTAGGCCAGATATTATGTTTCGATATAAAGTAAAATATTTTGGGTACGTTAAAAAAGATAGATTTCATGTAATCAGGAATACTAATTATAAATAGTGAATTCTTCTTATTTTATGGGCTATATTTTCGTTAATATTAATTAAGATTCATGATTGAAATCTTAATATTCTTGATTCTCTAATTATACATGATTGAAATCTTATTATTTGAAGTATATATTTTTATATAATTTTTATATATTTTATGCACGATAAGTTTATTAGGTCACAAAGCCTGTGAAATAACTCCAAGCAAACTGAAATTCGAAATAAAATTATATTGAATACTTCTTTATAATTATCGTAAAATATTAATTAAATTATTAAAAGAATATTATTTTAATTTATCTTTATGATGATCGTAAAATATTTATTGATTTATTTAGGGCAGTTAAAAAAATGAAAACCCTCCACGCTTACTTCAATATTACAACTTAATCTCAACTTTTGAGAATTTGAATTTTGAACTTAATATTAAATTATATCTCTAAAAAAGGCAAATTTCATGCAATTAGAGATACTAATTATTAACATTGAAGTCTTCTTATTATTAATATTCCTGCGAAATATCCGGATGTTAAAAGGTATGTGAGATGATGAAGAGAATTTGAGAGGAGTTGAGATATTATAAAGAGATTTTGACCAAAATAATTTGAGCGGGGAAACTACTTTGACCATAGCTACTTTTATATTATTATTATTATAGATTATTATAGATGTTATGTTTAATATAAAGTGAAATATTTTGAAATAAATATTATACGATCCATTAGGCCTAAATATTTCTTTGAATACTTTACATCATCATAAAGATTAATTAATATTAACGAAAAATTAGGTCAGATGTTATGTTTCGATATAAAGTAAAATATTTTGGGTACGTTAAAAAAGATAGATTTCATGTTATCAGGAATACTAATTATTAATAGTGAATTCTTCGTATTTTATGGGCTATATTTTTGTTAATATTAATTAATATTCATGATTGAAATCTTAATATTCTTGATTCTCTAATTATACATGATTGAAATCTTATTATTTTAAGTATATATTTTTATATATTTTATGCACGATAAGTTTATTAGGTCACAAAGCCTGTGAAATAACTCCAAGCAAACTGAAATTCGAAATAAAATTATATTGAATACATCTTCATGATTATCGTAAAATATTAATTTGAAGTATATATTTTTATATAATTTTTATATAATTTATGCACGATAAGTTTATTAGGTCACAAAGCCTGTGAAATAACTCCAAGCAATCTGAAATTCGAAATAAAATTATATTGAATACATCTTTATGATTATCGTAAAATATTAATTGAATTATTAAAAGAATATTATTTTAATTTATCTTTATGATGGTCGTAAATTATTTATTGATTTATTTAGGGTAGTTGAAAAAATGAAAACCCTCCACGTTTACTTCAATATTACAACTTAATCTCAACTTTTGAGAATTTGAATTTTGAACTTAATATTAAATTATATCTCTAAAAAAAGGTAAATTTCATGCAATTAGAGATACTAATTATTAACATTGAAGTCATCTTATTATTAATATTTCTGAGAAATATCCGGATGTTAAAAGGTATGTGAGATGATGAAGAGAATTTGAGAGGAGATGAAATATTGTAAAGAGATTTTGACCAAAATAATTTGAGCGGGAAAACTACTTTGACCATAGGTACTTTGATATTATTATTATTATAGATTATTATAGATGTTATGTTTTAATATAAAGTGAAATATTTTGAAATAAATATTATACGATCCATTAGGCCTAAATATTACTTTGAATATTTTACATCATCATAAAGATTAATTAATATTAACGAAAAATTAGGCCAGATATTATGTTTCGATATAAAGTAAAATATTTTGGGTACGTTAAAAGAGATAGATTTTATGTAATCAGGAATACTAGTTATTAATAGTGAATTCTTCTGATTTTATGGGCTATATTTTCGTTAATATTAATTAATATTCATGATTGAAATCTTAATATTCTTGATTCTCTAATTACACATGATTGAAATCTTATTATTTGAAGTATATATTTTTATATAATTTATATATATTTTATGCAAGATAAGTTTATTAGGTCACAAAGCCTGTGAAATTACTCCAAGCAAACTGAAATTCAAAATAAAATTATATTGAATACATCTTTATGATTATCATAAAATATTAATTGAATTATTAAAAGAATATTATTTTAATTTATCTTTATGATGATCGTAAAATATTTATTGATTTATTTAGGGCAGTTGAAAAAATGAAAATCCTCCACGTTTACTTCAATATTACAACTTAATCTCAACTTTTGAGAATTTGAATTTTGAACTTAATATTAAATTATATCTCTAAAAAAAGGTAAATTTCATGCAATTAGAGATACTAATTATTAACATTGAAGTCTTCTTATTATTAATATTCCTGTGAAATATTCGGATGTTAAAAGGTATGTGAGATGATGAAGAGAATTTGAGAGGAGATGAAATATTGTAAATAGATTTTGACCAAAATAATTTGAGCGGGAAAACTACTTTGATCATAGGTACTTTAATATTATTATTATTATAGATTATTATAGATGTTATGTTTTAATATAAAGTGAAATGTTTTGAAATAAATATTATACGATCCATTAGGCCTAAATATTTTTTTGAATATTTTACATCATCATAAAGATTAATTAATATTAACGAAAAATTAGGCCAGATATTATGTTTCGATATAAAGTAAAATATTTTGGGTACGTTAAAAAAGATAGATTTCATGTAATCAGGAATACTAATTATTAATAGTGAATTCTTCTCATTTTATGGGCTATATTTTCGTTAATATTAATTAATATTCATGATTGAAATCTTAATATTCTTGATTCTCTAATTATACATGATTGAAATCTTATTATTTGAAGTATATATTTTTATATAATTTTTATATATTTTATGCACGATAAGTTTATTAGGTCACAAAGCCTGTGAAATAACTCCAAGCAAACTGAAATTCGAAATAAAATTATATTGAATACATCTTTATGATTATCGTAAAATATTAATTGAATTATTAAAAGAATATTATTTCAATTTATCTTTATGATGGTCGTAAATTATTTATTGATTTATTTAGGGTAGTTGAAAAAATGAAAAGCCTCCACGTTTACTTCAATATTACAACTTAATCTCAACTTTTGAGAATTTGAATTTTGAACTTAATATTAAATTATATCTCTAAAAAAAGGTAAATTTCATGCAATTAGAGATACTAATTATTAACATTGAAGTCATCTTATTATTAATATTCCTGAGAAATATCCGGATGTTAAAAGGTATGTGAGATGATGAAGAGAATTTGAGAGGAGATGAAATATTGTAAAGAGATTTTGACCAAAATAATTTGAGCGGGAAAACTACTTTGACCATAGGTACTTTTATATTATTATTATTATAGATTATTATAGATGTTATGTTTTAATATAAAGTGAAATGTTTTGAAATAAATATTATACGATCCATTAGGCCTAAATATTACTTTGAATATTTTACATCATCATAAAGATTAATTAATATTAACGAAAAATTAGGCCAGATATTATGTTTCGATATAAAGTAAAATATTTTGGGTACGTTAAAAAATATAGATTTCATGTAATCATGAATACCAGTTATTAATAGTGAATTCTTCTGATTTTATGGGCTATATTTTCGTTAATATTAATTAATATTCATGATTGAAATCTTAATATTCTTGATTCTCTAATTACACATGATTGAAATCTTATTATTTGAAGTATATATTTTTATATAATTTATATATATTTTATGCACGATAAGTTTATTAGGTCACAAAGCCTGTGAAATTACTCCAAGCAAACTGAAATTCAAAATAAAATTATATTGAATACATCTTTATGATTATCGTAAAATATTAATTGAATTATTAAAAGAATATTATTTTAATTTATCTTTATGATGATCGTAAAATATTTATTGATTTATTTAGGGCAGTTGAAAAAATGAAAATCCTCCACGTTTACTTCAATATTACAACTTAATCTCAACTTTTGAGAATTTGAATTTTGAACTTAATATTAAGTTATATCTCTAAAAAAAGGTAAATTTCATGCAATTAGAGATAGTAATTATTAACATTGAAGTCTTCTTATTATTAATATTCCTGTGAAATATTCGGATGTTAAAAGGTGTGTGAGATGATGAAGAGAATTTGAGAGGAGATGAGATATTGTAAATAGATTTTGACCAAAATAATTTGAGCGGGAAAACTACTTTGACCATAGGTACTTTAATATTATTATTATTATAGATTATTATAGATGTTATGTTTTAATATAAAGTGAAATGTTTTGAAATAAATATTATACGATCCATTAGGCCTAAATATTTTTTTGAATATTTTACATCATCATAAAGATTAATTAATATTAACGAAAAATTAGGCCAGATATTATGTTTCGATATAAAGTAAAATATTTTGGGTACGTTAAAAAAGATAGATTTCATGTAATCAGGAATACTAATTATTAATAGTGAATTCTTCTCATTTTATGGGCTATATTTTCGTTAATATTAATTAATATTCATGATTGAAATCTTAATATTCTTGATTCTCTAATTATACATGACTGAAATCTTATTATTTGAAGTATATATTTTTATATAATTTTATGCACGATAAGTTTATTAGGTCACAAACCCAAAGAAATAACTCCAAGCAAACTGAAATTCGAAATAAAATTATATTGAATACATCTTTATGATTATCATAAAATATTAATTGAATTATTAAAATAATATTATTTTAATTTATCTTTATGATGATCGTAAAATATTTATTGATTTATTTAGGGTAGTTGAAAAAATGAAAATTCTCCACGTTTACTTCAATATTACAACTTAATCAACTTTTGAGAATTTGAATTTTGATTTTAATATTAAATTATATCTCTAAAAAAAGGTAAATTTCATGCAATTAGAGATACAATTATTAATATTGAAGTCTTCTTATTATTAATATTCCTGCGAAATATCCGGATATGAAAAGGTATGTGAGATGATGAAGAGAATTTGAGAGGAAATAAGATATTGTAAAGAGATTTTGACCAAATTAATTTGAGCGGGAAAACTACTTTGACCATAGGTACTTTTATATTATTATTATTATAGATTATTATAGATGTTATGTTTTAATATAAAGTGAAATATTTTGAAATAAATATTATACGATCCATTAGGCCTAAATATTTCTTTGAATATTTTACATCATCATAAAGATTAATTAATATTAATAAAAAATTAGGCCAGATGTTATGTTTCGATATAAAGTAAAATATTTTGGGTACATTAAAAAAGATAGATTTCATGTAATCAGGAATACTAGTTATTAATAGTGAATTCTTCTTATTTTATGGGCTATATTTTCGTTAATATTAATTAATATTCATGATTGAAATCTTAATATTCTTGATTCTCTAATTATACATGATTTAAATCTTATTATTTGAAGTATATATTTTTATATAATTTTTATATATTTTAAGCACGATAAGTTTATTAGGTCACAAAGCATGTGAAATGACTCCAAGCAAACTGAAATTCGAAATAAAATTATATTGAATACATCTTTATGATTATCGTAAAATATTAATTTAATTATTAAAAGAATATTATTTTAATTTATCTTTATGATGGTCGTAAAATATTTATTGATTTATTTAGGGCAGTATAAAAAATGAAAACCATCCACGTTTACTTCAATATTACAACTTAATCTCAACTTTTGAGAATTTAAATTTTGAACTTAATATTAAATTATATCTCTAAAAAAAGATAAATTTCATGCAATTAGAGATACTAATTATTAACATTGAAGTCTTCTTATTATTAATATTCCTATGAAATATTCGGATGTTAAAAGGTATGTGAGATGATGAAGAGAATTTGAGAGGAGATGAGATATTGTAAATAGATTTTGACCAAAATAATTTGAGCGGGAAAACTACTTTGACCATAGGTAATTTAATATTATTATTATTATTGATTATTATTGATGTTATGTTTTAATATAAAGTGAAATGTTTTGAAATAAATATTATACGATCCATTAGGCCTAAATATTTTTTGAATATTTTACATCATCATAAAGATTAATTAATATTAACGAAAAATTAGGCCTGATGTTATGTTTCGATATGAAGTAAAATATTTTGGGTACGGTAAAAAAGATAGATTTCATGTAATCAGGAATACTAATTATTAATAGTGAATTCTTCTCATTTTATGGGCTATATTTTCGTTAATATTAATTAATATTCATGATTGAAATTTTAATATTCTTGATTCTCTAATTATACATGATTGAAATCTTATTATTTGAAGTATATTTTTTATATAATTTTTATATATTTTATGCACGATAAGTTTATTAGGTCACAAAGCCTGTGAAATAACTCCAAGTAAACTGAAATTCGAAATAAAATTATATTGAATACATCTTTATGATTATCATAAAATATTAATTGAATTATTAAAATAATATTATTTTAATTTATCTTTATGATGATCGTAAAATATTTATTGATTTATTTAGGGTAGTTGAAAAAATGAAAATTCTCCACGTTTACTTCAATATTACAACTTAATCTCAACTTTTTAGAATTTGAATTTTGATTTTAATATTAAATTATATCTCTAAAAAAAGGTAAATTTCATGCAATTAGAGATACAATTATTAACATAGAAGTCTTCTTATTATTAATATTCCTGCGAAATATCCGGATATTAAAAGGTATGTGAGATGATGAAGAGAATTTGAGAGGAAATGAGATATTGTAAAGAGATTTTGACCAAAATAATTTGAGCGGGAAAACTACTTTGACCATAGGTACTTTTATATTATTATTATTATAGATTATTATAGATGTTATGTTTTAATATAAAGTGAAATGTTTTGAAATAAATATTATACAATCCATTAGGCCTAAATATTTCTTTGAATATTTTACATCATCATAAAGATTAATTAATATTAATGAAAAATTAGGCCAGATGTTATGTTTCGATATAAAGTAAAATATTTTGGGTACATTAAAAAAGATAGATTTCATGTAATCAGGAATACTAGTTATTAATAGTGAATTCTTCTTATTTTATGGGCTATATTTTCGTTAATTTTAATTAATATTCTTGATTGAAATCTTAATATTCTTGATTCTCTAATTATACATGATTTAAATCTTATTATTTGAAGTATATATTTTTATATAATTTTTATATATTTTATGGACGATAAGTTTATTAGGTCACAAAGCCTGTGAAATGACTCCAAGCAAACTGAAATTCGAAATAAAATTATATTGAATACATCTTTATGATTATCGTAAAATATTAATTGAATTATTAAAAGAATATTATTTTAATTTATCTTTATGATGATCGTAAAATATTTATTGATTTATTTAGGGCAGTTGAAAAAATAAAAACTCTCCACGTTTACTTCAATATTACAACTTAATCTCAAATTTTGAGAATTTGAATTTTGAACTTAATATTAAATTATATCTCTAAAAAAAGGTAAATTTCATACAATTAGAAATACTAATTATTAACATTGAAGTCTTATTATTATTAATATTCCTGCGAAATATTCGGATGTTAAAAGGTATGTGAGATGATGAAGAGAATTTGAGAGGAGATGAGATATTGTAAAGAGATTTTGACCAAAATAATTTGAACGAGAAAACTACTTGTACCATAGGTACTTTTATATTATTATTATAGATTATAGATAAGAGAGAGGACGAAGCGCCAGAAATAGTAGGCGCCAATTCTAAAATATTCCCTCCATTCTAAAATTTTTCCCAATTCTAAAGTTTTCCACCTGTTAATCTCTCCCCCTAAATCTCTGATATCACCTTAAAATTCTGAAACATTAGAGCGGCAAAAAGCTATGGCCATCTTTAGGTGGTTCTCCTCCTAATCTTTTCAGGTTCTTTTACGTATACTCTTTATCTTTTTAATATCAAGAAAGATGAGTTGTTAATTTCTTTGATGTTCTAAAATTTCGCGTGAGATTTATACAGATATTAGAAGGTGTATCCGTTTGTGTTTTGCATCTGAAGGATTCTTATTTTTTATGATTCTTGTAATACTAGATTGTAAAAGAAATAAGGAAGAAGTGGGTTCTTAGGTTTTTTATGCGAGTTTTCTTTGCACGCAAAATTAATCTCCAAGAATTAAGGATATCAATTGCAGCTTAAGCAAGCGAACAAGTTAAATATCGAACCCAAATGACGGCGTATTATCAATTTAATTATTTACTAATTAATTAAGATGAATGACAATAAAAGTTGGGATTTTAATTATCAACTACCAAACAGTTAATTTAAATAACAAATAAAATAAATAAGAAACTAGGAAAATACGAAAGTAAATCAAGCAGGAGAATAGGTAGCTCTAGGATAATCCAGTTTCACTCATTAATCTCCCTTTCGTATATCAATGTCCGATTCTGCCTTGTGGAATATGGTCGCACCACTAAACAATGCAAATCTACTCTATGGACACAAGTAAATATGCGCGTAACACGTTTGAATAACCTAGGAGCAAGAGACATAATTTCACCCCCCTTTCTAGGTACTATCATTATCAATTATTTTCCTGGCCAATTGGTACTCTAACCCAGTATGATCTCCCTTTATAGATACTATAAAATTATTCTCTTTATCCTACTTACTAACCCGAATTTAATTTAATTAATAAGTATTCATATATAAGATTGTCTTAATGAAGTTTAGGAGTCCCCTCACTCAGAATCATAACATAGAATCATGCTCAGCAGTGAACGCACTCAATCAATAATCAAGATATGTATCCAGACTCTACATAATAGTTAATGATGCACAAAAAACTCCAAATATAAATTAAGAACACATAGTCTTATATAAAATAAATCTACAAGTAGTGTTGTATGTAGTATACACACGAAAGTTTAATTAATTCATAAAAACCTTCAGAACCCTAGACTACCAAAATAGTTCTAGCCCATGATATTACGAAGAATAATCACGGGTGTTGGATAGATCTTACCCATATATCTGGAAAATACAAGATAAATTAGAAAATAATAAAAACCTTAGATATGGACGTCGTCGAGTCCTTCTCCATCCTGAATCCTCCTCTTGGTTCTCCTCTTAATTCAGCAGATGAATCTTCAAAGTGATGGATGGATGGAGGAAAGGATATGGATAATGGTTGGGGTGATCCCCCCTTATGGGGTGTACGATGATTGTGTTACGGTCATCTCACATGAATAATGATGTAAAATATATATAGGTGAGAAGGTAATTAAATATGAAAATAAAAAATATGGGTGAATCATGGAGGATTATGCGATAAGGAGATTAATTGTGCTCCAAGAAATAGGTAATTTTCGGAAATTTTTGAAAATTTTTGGAAATTCTTGCTGGCTGCTGCGCGACTTCATGATTTTGAGCATAACTTCATCGTCCAAACTCTGGTTTTAGTGATTCTTGTGCTCACGCGATCCTCTTTTTCTTTACTTTTTATCCATATAAAGATCTCACCAAAATTCCAAAATTTAAAGATGTAACAAGTCTTGTGAAGTGGAACAATCGTGCCGAGTAAGGTGTTTCTTACACCAAAACGATCCTATCTTCATTTTAAACTTTCAGTTTAAACCTTCACATGAATACAAAAAAAATACACAAGTTGGATGTGCGTTTTTCAATATTCCTGCACAAGTTGCACCTTTTTCCAACTTTGAACTTTTGATCATTTTTTCATCTAAAATACAATAAAACACCTCAAACGCACCTTTTTCTCATATATATCAAATATAAGATAATTGGCTAATATATGACAACAATTCTCATCAAAAAGTTGTTAAATTGGATACTAAAACACTCTTATTTTCACTCTCATCAATCCCCCAAACTTATCTGTTGCTCATCCCGAGGCAACAAAATAATAATAAAGAGAAAGAGAGAGAAATAAAATTAGCAGGGAAATAAGGACTATGACCAATACCCCATTCAAAATATAATTATCCTCAACTTAGGTCATGCAACTCTCATTACATGTAATAATCAATTCATAGCATACAAGATAAGACAATCACCACCAATTCAAATACTCCATTGACATGTTCTCAGGGGAAGTATATATCACTCGCACTCAAGTGTACATTTATGGGTTAAGGTGCTTATGCTTAAATTCAATTCAAGTGCATGCGTAACCATAAGCTTGCCAAATATCTCAAACTCTCCACCACTATAAGTATGATTCGACAATGAGATCAAAAAGGACTTTTCTTTTGGATGTACTGTTGACTATTTGGTTAAGGTAGGAAATATATGGACAATGTGACTCAAATAGTGGAGAACTAAAGCTGATTGATTACTTCAACTTTCATCCTCTCTTTCTTTTCAATGCAGACGATTTTCATTTCTTCTTCACCTTCAAGCATAACATTTTTTTCTTTCTTTTCTTTTTTTTCTTTCATCTTTTTTTTCCTTGAGGTACCAGCTTCGTGCACTACCTCGCGCATCCCACACTGGATCTTTTTTGCCATTTCCATGCATCATCTTCTGTGCCACACGTTAAGTGATTGACACGTAAGAGGAGGAAATAAATCCAACCATTGCCGCTAGAGTTTAAGGATTAGGGTATAGTTTCTCTCTCCTATGTGTCGTCTATCTAACGGTTTGGCACAAGAGATGATGTACTAAATGACACAGAGAATCTGAGCTGCGCGCATCTTCCATAGGGTACTAGTTTTAAGCACTACCCTAGGGTGTTTAATTTAATGAAGTACTAGATTTAAGCACTACTCCATGATTTTCCTTCGATGCATTTTCAAGCTCAATCACTGTTTTCAACACCAATTTCATTCATTCCCAAACTGTTATCAAACTCTATCAACACACTTTGAAAAGCCATTAATTCTCTTCTAGAAGGATAATCAAGGCTAAAAAAATTCAGATGCTCAAAGTGGCTATTTCTCGTAGGCTGCCAAAGAATGGGGTTTTTAGGCTCAAGGGAGCTAACTACGGATAAAAATCATTTGGTAGGAAATTATTTAGCTAAGTGACTCATAAATTCAAGGATGGTCAAGTAAGACAAGAGGCAAGTTCTAGAATACTGATTAGCCATAATATAGTGGAGAATGACCAATTAAAGAAATTATCGAACCACAGGGAGGAAGGTACTAGGGTCTAAGCGATCTCGTGTTTGTCATAGTATTATAGAGATGAACGAGAAGGGGAGATAATCAAGAAATGACAATAAAATAAATGGATAGATGAATGGGAGATGGATGAATGAGCCAAGTAGATAGAGATGAAATTAACAATACTTAAAGCATGAAAAATCTAGGTATCATGCAATGAATTCATATGTGTCATGGGAAAAAGGCTAAGGGCCAACACTAAGATCACCTAAACTCCCTCTCGGAATGAATAGGATATGGAATGACATTCATTGGATTGGTTCTCACTCAAACAATTCCAACTAGGTACTAAGCTTGAAATGAGAGTCCCTTCACATAATCTATTGACTTCTCAATCTAATAAATGATATGTTCTATCAAAGGGTTCTAAACTATGAAGGACTTCTCAATCTCTTCACAATCTATAATGCACATGAAGTGTTTGATGAAATGATTCACTTAATTATCCTAAATATGCAATTGACTTCTCAATCTAATCACATGCTTAAAACAATTAAACACACAAATCATCATAAACCTCAAGATCTAAAGCATCAATGATAGAAAATCAATTAACCCAATCAACATAATCATTCAATTGCAAAATACCAAAAATTATCCAACACAATTCATATTGCTAATCTCACAAGGGAGATTAGCCTCTCATATCCATAAGAAAATTAACATAGACATTAAATTCCTTACAAAACATGATAAACAATAGGTTTCAATACAAAGTGTAGATGAAAACTCCCTTGGATGTCTCCAATGGTGATCTTCTTCTTTCCCTTGCAATTCACCTCTCTTCCTTGCTTCTCTAACTACTTGGATAAAGGATTTGATGGTTGCATGAAGGTAGATCCAAAGGATGAAGAATGGATGAAGGTGAATGGGATGAAGGGTAGATGGAATGGAGAGGAAAGTGTGTGAAAAATAGTGTGAATTAGGTGTAGATCTGATCCCCCTGATATTTACACTCTAAATTGGGTGTTTTTTACCCCTTAGAACCTTCTAGAACACATTCTAATCATAAAAATGACTTTGGGCCGAGCATGGGTCGAATTCGGGTCAAGTTCGGGTCGGTGCAGCGCAGTCTCACCGTTTCGCGCATAACTTCCACATCCGATCTCCAATTTGAGTAATTCTTGCGCTCACGCGATCCTCTTTTCATTGGCTTTCTATCCATATAAAGATCTGACAAAACATCCAACATTTGAAGGTGTAACAAGTCATACAAAGTAGCACAACCGTGCTGAGTAGAAACAGCCTGCGCGACGTCACCATTTTAATCATAACTTTCTCGTTTGGGCTCGGATTGAAGTGTTTCTTATACCAAAACGATCCTCTTTTATGTGGCTTTTCAACCATATATCACACTTCATGTTTTGAGCTCCACAAGAGTACAGAAAAATTACACAAGTTGGACGTGCGTTTTTCAGCATTTTGCTTAATTTGACTCATTTTCCCTCGTTTCAACTCCGAATTAAGCTTCGTTTTTTCCCAAATCTTCCTTCTCGTGTCTAGAATTTATTTTTACCTGGAAATCATACATTTAAGCTTATTCTCACATATTTCCATAAAAACATAAAACACAACCAAATAGAACACAAATACGGATAAAATAATACGAAAACACATATAAAAAGACACTAAAATCTAGGTGAAAATATCACTCATCACACCCCCAAACTTAAAGTGTTGTGCGTCCTCGCACAACGAAAATGATAAACCAAGGAGAGTGATATTCACCTAGGAAAAGACTAAACGAACATAAGTAATAACACACCAATAATAATAAGAATCACAATTTATGTTAAGTCATCCTACAACATTAGATTCATGACATGAAGAATTAACAAGTTCAATCACAAGAAAATAAAGTGTAATATAGTCCCTTTTAGTCCAAGCCTCACATAAGATATAAATTTCACTCAACACTCTTTAAAGTGGGTAAATCAACACTCATCAATCGATTGGCTCGACTCGCTATAAGCTTGCTCGTGGACTACATTCACAAACCACCAAAGTTTAAATTAATGATCAAAAAGGTCTTTAATTGGGATGTAATGATAGGCTCTTTGGTAAGGTAGGAAGAGTATGGATAATAGTGACTAACAAGTGTAAGTAATCGAAGAGATGGCCAATTTCTCCAACTTCTCCACTTCTCTTTCTTCCTTTCTTGTGTTTGGTACTCACAAGCACTACTCATCAACTTTCCTTGGATTTCTTGAGCTTCTTATGATTCATGCTTCTTTTCTTTGATTTTTAAGTACTTGAGCATATTATTGTTACTTTGCTCATTTTCTTGTCATGAGGTTGCATGTTCATTCTTGTTTGTGCTCTTTTCATCCTTTTTCTTGCTTGTTTACCATTTTCTTTTCTTTTTCTTCCTCATCAAACATTTCTAGTTACCATCTCCTCAATCACCCCCACAAATGGTATATATGTAAGGCTTAAGTGGGTAATCATGGCTTGTAATGTGCTTATATCACAATAAATAGGCTTTAAGGCTCAAAATGATTAACTAGGGATGATGTACATGGTAGGAAAATATATGGCAATGACTATGAATAGCAAGGATGGCCTAAGATCATTTCACTAATCTCCACAAATCGGGCTCGTTCCTATAGTCCTTGAGCAAGTTCTAGCTTATCAAACACAACCAATCAACTCATGAAGAAAAACCATGTATGCACGGTTGAGGCTCAAATTCTCACAAGCTTGTGCTCGGACCTTAGGAAACTTATTACACCACATTCATCTCAAAATTGAACAAGTTAAGTAAAACATATCACAATTCGAAAGTGTAGAGATTCTTAATCATAACTTGTCATCACTTACTACCATAACATATCACCACTCATGTTCAAAAATGACTCACAACCTCCCTAAACAAACCACCAAACATACCAAGACAAAAATAAGAAAACACACAAAACATAAAATAAAGACTCAACAAACAAGAAACAAAATAAAAACACATAACATGCAAAAAACAACAATCACCATCATTACACAATGAAGCACATATTCAAATCATCCATAACAATGTAAGCTCACAATCATCCCAACCTTGATTGAAAAGGAAATCCTAATTTACGAAAATAAACATCCCAAAAACATAACAAATTAAGTAGCATGCTAATCCCATCAATACAAATCAAATCAAATTATGCTAAGCACATAAAAGTGGTAGGGTGTAGAATGAACTCCCTCAATAAGCAATTGATAGTGGAAGTTGTTAGCTCCGAGCTCAATTCGTGCTTCCAATACCCTTCATACATGCTCAAAAAACCATTAGCTCAACAATTTCATTAAAAATATGGACTATCATGCACTTCAACACGACCAATCATACCAAAATCAAACCAATGCTCATGAGAAAAATTCAAAATTAGCCCAAAAAAAGAAAAGTATATGGCTTCAAAACAAAGTATGTCACACCATGCCATATCCCCCCAAACTTAAATTGAAATAAGAGTTTCGAGTTAAGTTTGCAAAAAAATGGTGTGACGAACTTACACCTTCAATTCAAGCTCTCTTCGTATCTTGAAAACTCATTCTTCTCACAAGCACGATCCACCTACAAGGCCAAAATACAAGAAACAACAAATCTACCATCCTTATTGAAAGCAATAAATAAAGCAATAAAGATAATGATGGGTTGCCTCCCATCTAGCGCTAAGTTTAACGTCTTCAAGCCGGACGGGATATGGAGAACTCATCGAAATGGCCACGGATATCTTTCGTCCTTGCCATCGAATTTTAACCGTTGTGCTTCTTCTTCTATTAGGCATTTGTGGCAAGTGACGACCTCAGTTGCATCCTTCGAGCATGGCTTCAAAAATTCGACTCTCTTGAGCTTACACTCCATTGCCCTCTCCATTCTTGAAAACCACTTATTCCTCCTTACCAAATAGACCTCCAACATCTCTTCGAGTTCTCTTTTGTTTCTAAGGATATGAGAAAAATCAATGGGTAAGACAAAATCAATGTAAACAATATTATCAAATTCAAAGCAACTTAAAGAGTTTAAAGGTTTAGAAATGCTCATTTCACTCTTCAAGTCATCATCATTTGCTTCTTGACTTTGTCCCTTCTCTTCAACATCATTTGCCTCAATATGCTCTTCAAACACCTCATTTGATTCTTCATCTCCCAAATTCTTTTCTTTCTCAAACTCTTCTTCAAATTTACTCTCCTCTTCAAGCTCTTCAACTTGTTGAAAATTGGTCAAAGCACTTACAATTTGGCTCACTTGATGCTCCAAAGCTTTGAATCTTCTATCATTAGCTTCTTCAATAGCTTTGAATCTTCTATCATTAGCTTCCTCAATAGCTTTGAATCTTCTTTCATTAGCTTCATCAATCTTTCTCCTTGTTTCAATCAACTTCTCAATCAATGCTTCTAAAGATGATTTTTCTTCTTCGACTTGTTGAAATTCTCCTCCCTCTTGGTTGTCACAATTCCATCCTTGAATTGGTGGATAATTCTCATGAAAACTTCCTTCATAGTTATATTGAAAATTTCCTTGGAAATCATCCACTCCCATGAAAGAAACATCTCCTACTTGATGCGTAGGCATCCTCCACTCTTCTTGCTCCGTAGGACTAGGAATTGACACACCTTGCACATTTTGAGCACCCCCCAAACTTGAATTAGACAAGACTTGACCATAAGCACCTTGATTCATCATCCTTATTTGTCTTGTCACTTCCAAAGTAACTTGGGTAATTATCTCGGAGGATTCATTTTGAAGAAAACTTGATTGAGGATCTTGACCTTCATCACTTCCTTGAGCACTTCTTCTATATAATTCAAGTAAGGCGTAGTTTTGGAACGGAGAAGAAGTGTTGGTGTTGGGATTTGGTGGAGAATAAGTGTATGCTTGATACGGATGGAATGTATTTGCATTGTAAGCTTGTTGCCATTCTCCATTTCTTCCTTGATTGTAGTATTGAGAGCTATCTTGATTCATTTGGAAGTTGTACCCATAGTTGCTCTCATTCATGTAGCCTCTTGATTGTGGAGGTGGAACCCTTGCAAATTGATCCCCAAAGACATTTGTGAATTGGTTCCAACCATCCATTTAAATGCTCTTCTCAAGGCTTACTACAATTCTTCTTCAAACTTACTATTTTTGGCTTTGATCCCCCTTCCTCTTCTCTCAAGGTAGTTTCACGTACCTATCAAAACGAAAAAGTGAGATCAAAAATTTTCCAAAACAAATAATAAAAAGGAATAAAAATATCTCTATTAATACCAATCGAAACACTCCTTCGTTAAACCACTAGCAACCGTTACCTCCCCGGCAACGGCGCCATTTGATTATCCATAATATAGTGGAGAATGACCAATTAAAGAAATTATCGAACCACAGGGAGGAAGGTACTAGGGTCTAAGCGATCTCGTGTTTGTCATAGTATTATAGAGATGAACGAGAAGGGGAGATAATCAAGAAATGACAATAAAATAAATGGATAGATGAATGGGAGATGGATGAATGAGCCAAGTAGATAGAGATGAAATTAACAATACTTAAAGCATGAAAAATCTAGGTATCATGCAATGAATTCATATGTGTCATGGGAAAAAGGCTAAGGGCCAACACTAAGATCACCTAAACTCCCTCTCGGAATGAATAGGATATGGAATGACATTCATTGGATTGGTTCTCACTCAAACAATTCCAACTAGGTACTAAGCTTGAAATGAGAGTCCCTTCACATAATCTATTGACTTCTCAATCTAATAAATGATATGTTCTATCAAAGGGTTCTAAACTATGAAGGACTTCTCAATCTCTTCACAATCTATAATGCACATGAAGTGTTTGATGAAATGATTCACTTAATTATCCTAAATATGCAATTGACTTCTCAATCTAATCACATGCTTAAAACAATTAAACACACAAATCATCATAAACCTCAAGATCTAAAGCATCAATGATAGAAAATCAATTAACCCAATCAACATAATCATTCAATTGCAAAATACCAAAAATTATCCAACACAATTCATATTGCTAATCTCACAAGGGAGATTAGCCTCTCATATCCATAAGAAAATTAACATAGACATTAAATTCCTTACAAAACATGATAAACAATAGGTTTCAATACAAAGTGTAGATGAAAACTCCCTTGGATGTCTCCAATGGTGATCTTCTTCTTTCCCTTGCAATTCACCTCTCTTCCTTGCTTCTCTAACTACTTGGATGAAGGATTTGATGGTTGGATGAAGGTAGATCCAAAGGATGAAGAATGGATGAAGGTGAATGGGATGAAGGGTAGATGGAATGGAGAGGAAAGTGTGTGAAAAATAGTGTGAATTAGGTGTAGATCTGATCCCCCTGATATTTACACTCTAAATTGGGTGTTTTTTACCCCTTAGAACCTTCTAGAACACATTCTAATCATAAAAATGACTTTGGGCCGAGCATGGGTCGAATTCGGGTCAAGTTCGGGTCGGTGCAGCGCAGTCTCACCGTTTCGCGCATAACTTCCACATCCGATCTCCAATTTGAGTAATTCTTGCGCTCACGCGATCCTCTTTTCATTGGCTTTCTATCCATATAAAGATCTGACAAAACATCCAACATTTGAAGGTGTAACAAGTCATACAAAGTAGCACAATCGTGCTGAGTAGAAACAGCCTGCGCGATGTCACCATTTTAATCATAACTTTCTCGTTTGGGCTCGGATTGAAGTGTTTCTTATACCAAAACGATCCTCTTTTATGTGGCTTTTCAACCATATATCACACTTCATGTTTTGAGCTCCACAAGAGTACAGAAAAATTACACAAGTTGGACGTGCGTTTTTCAGCATTTTGCTTAATTTGACTCATTTTCCCTCGTTTCAACTCCGAATTAAGCTTCGTTTTTTCCCAAATCTTCCTTCTCGTGTCTAGAATTCATTTTTACCTGGAAATCATACATTTAAGCTTATTCTCACATATTTCCATAAAAACATAAAACACAACCAAATAGAACACAAATACGGATAAAATAATACGAAAACACATATAAAAAGACACTAAAATCTAGGTGAAAATATCACTCATCAAATACATACACAAGAATGATACTTACCAGAAAAGAAATATCATGTGATTATGTAACATGATCAACAAGGTTCAAAATCACACATGGGTTTTTAACAAGTAAAAGAGCACCTTTCATGGTATGTAATATCCCACAAGTACGCATAGAACTTCATACCACAATATAACTCAAGTGCACTTCCTTCATTAATTTCAAAAGCATATAAACTTAAAGCACAATTCAAAAATATAAGCTCACATGTATTACAACCATAAACTCAATCCTTCCACTCTCATGAATTAAAAGCACACATAAAAATATAGAATAAGGAAACAAGAGCACCTGATTTTTATCCTTCGAAATACGTACGAGCTCCTCGAGTTGTTCAACTCGGTCAGGTCAAAACCTCAGCGTAGAGAACTCATCTTGCCACTCTAGTACCTTTTCTATCATCAAAGCTCAAGCACACCTCATCATCACATGATTCATTAATAATAAAATAAAAGAACTATAAGAAAGACTCAATTGACTATATAATCGACTCCACACACTAGAAACACCAACACAACACACTAAATATTAGGTAAGTTGCAAAAAATCGACATACCAACACCGGTTAAAGTATTAATATGCCGCAAAAAAATTAACCTCCTAACAAATAAACAACAAGATGAAAGGAAAAATTATACCCTTGGTGCTCATAAGACAAGGTAAGTACATCACAGCCCCCCAAACTTAGTAAAACGTAAGTCAAAACTAAGTTTGAAAAGAGATGTAATTGCCAAATCGTGAACACCTCAAATATAATAGCTCCTCACTCACACGAAAGAAATAATAATGCAATAAAATGGAAGGGACAAGCCCCCAACAGGTGCTCATGTTTAATGTCGGAGAGTCATGACGGAACACCGCTTTTTGAACTACTAGATCAGAGGACGGTCTTCTCGCATCCTCACCTTCAAATACTTCCTTTTCCTATTCTTGTCTACACTCAGCACCTCACCTTTATTAGTCACAAAAATATCATCCTTGAAATTTTCTTCCTCACATGGCTGTCTAGACTCCTCCTTGTCACTCTTCCACTCAAATTCAGAGTCACATGTCCTATTAAAATCAAGATTAAATAAGTTAGAAATCACATATATGCTCTTACATGATTGAGTCTCCATGGGCATCTTCATTGCTTTATCAAGAGGCAAAACCACATCTTCATTATACATCTGCAGTATAAGCTTTCCATCCTTAACATCTATCATGGCTCCAGCAGTAGCAAGGAATGGCCGCCCTAAAATAAGGGGAATATCATCCTTATCATCTTCCATCTCAACTACAAGAAAATCCATGGGAAAGACCAACTTATCCACTTTCACCAAAACATCTTCAATTAAACCCTTCGAAAAAGTCATGGATCTATTCACCAATTGTAGAGCAATTGTTGTGGGAGTGAGCACCCCCAAACTAAGCCTTTTAAATATGGACAAAAGCATCAAGTTGACGCTTGCCCCCAAATCACACAAGGCTTTATGTGCTGGCCCTTTTCCAATGTCACAAAGAATAGTGAAGCTTCCCGGATCCTTCAACTTCGCAGGCAGCTTTCTCTGAATGATCGAGCTGTAATTCTATAACAGATTCACTTTCTCCACTCCGTTCAAACTTCTCTTCTTCGATATAATATCTTTGAGGAATTGGGCATAATATGACATCTCCATAATTGCTTCGGAGAAAGAAATGTTCAAGCTGTTGGATTATATACTAAAAGTCTAGTTTTTTGTATGAACAATGCTTTGATAATATTTGAAATGAGAATCATATGATCAAACATTTACAATAATAATGTTGTTGCAAAAGTTCATTTACTTTATACTGTAGATAATGTGGTGTGCGGCGTCACATGGAAGATCATATTATCAGCTCCTTATAAAGTATAAACAGATGTTCACAATCGAGATAGATAGGGACTATCTATCGGTATGGTTGTAGTGTGATTTGGCATTAGTCTGTCTTGACTATAAAATTATACTAGTGCACTTTGAGTGTATTGAGCAGGACCGCAGTTGAGATCGTTCGGTTTATACTGGCTATATAATATAACTTGATCTCTATTATTTTGAAAGTTCGTACTCTTAATCCCTATACAATAACCTCGACACGTAAGCCAGTATTTATTTCTTTAATTCATCAATGAGTGAGATTTAATAGTTAAATCAATATGCTCGGTGAATTGGGAGATAGTATTGTCTCTATGGTTTGCTGTTTATTGTAGAAGGAATCAGTGTCCTAACGGAATTGGTTGATGATGTCCCTTTGAGGAGCTCATAATGTTTATCATGTAAACCCTGCCGGTGGATTTATTCCGACATGATAATAAGGTTGAGTGGTATTACTCTCGGTAAATATATTAATTAATGGAGTTATCAGTAACTTTATTAATAAATAGGCATTGAATCTTATACACGGGGAGATTAACGGGCTCATAATAAGCTGGAGCCCATAAACGTAATTTGGGATTAGGGTGGCAGTTCAATAATATTTCTTTAGTGGAATGATTTATTATTATTTGACTTAAGTATAAGTTTTGGGCTAAACTTAGATACTTAAGCCAATAGGAGGCCCAAACCCTAATTTCTCCTCCTGGTCCCTGTTGTAGTTTATATATAGCCACCCTCAGCAGCACCTTCACTCACAACATACACAACTCACGTCTAAAAATCGTGAGAGTGAGAGGAGCTATAGATTGAGTTCTCCTTGGTGATCGTTGCCCACATAACATCAAGGAGAGGCTTAGAAATACAACAGAAGACCGAAAGGTCGTTCACTGTTCATCCTCTACATCAAACTCGGTGAAAGGTAATTCTGCTCTTATACTTCCGCTGTAGTAGAATTATATGAAGTCCTAACAGTTCACGCTAGCCTAAAGATTCGAACGCCAACAATTAGTATCAGAGCGTAGGTTCTAAGGCCAAGCATGACACGTTGGGCTAAGGTTTGATTGATTATGTGTTTTATTTGAAATAGAATCACATGAATAATTAGGGTATTTGGTTTTATGAATTTAAATCCATGGATATCCTATGTTAATTCCTTCATGCATCATCCGAATGAATTTGTTTATCATCTTCGAAATTTATTGTCTGTTCTTCATACTGGCTGGTGAAATGGTAAGGATTTTGTATTCTTGAAAACCCTATGTGCTGTGAATGGTGAAAGTTTGAAAGTAATGATGAACGGTGAAAGCAACACACATCATGGCCTGGAAACTAATCGAACTAGGCAGCAAGATTTGCTGCTGGAGGTTTGCGTTAGGTCTAAGTGACTTCGGAAGTGATGGTATGACCAAGCAACAAGGATGCTGGTGTTAATCACCGATTAACAAACCTTGCCAGCGTTGGTCGCCAGCAGAAAACGTGAGCCATGATCGAAGGCACGGCGGCTGATTGGTGAGCGCAGGTGCAAAGCGCGATGTTGGGTTGCTATCGGAGGCACTGCATCACGATGATTACACTCGGAGCTGCGGAACTGATTCTTGTCGCTAGGGTTTGAAAGCCCAGATAGCGACGACTCTGACTGAACGGCTTACAGACGATGGCACGATCAGTAGCTGGTCGACTTTTAGTTGACGGAATAGCAAGGCTTGGAGCGTGCTGTCAAGCAAGGCTAGTGCCCTGATGATGCGTGATAGGCGGCTGGGAGCCTGGTCCTTGCTGGATGACGGAGGAGTCGCGCAATGATCATGTTGCTGGCGACGCCTGGTTGCGACGCAGGCGATTTTCAATGGGACTGATTGCTTCAAGCGGGTCAGATGTTCTTCTGATCGAGTCGCCGGGCAGTGAGGCTGCTTCTGATAACAATCAGGATGGCTTGGCATGGTGTTGACCCGCAAGGTGAGAGATGTCATCTAAGCGCCGGCCAGGGAGCCATTTATATCTGCAAATGGCGGCTGGATCAAACGGCGGCTGAAGCATCCCATGGAGTTGCTAGGGACGGCGACCAGTGACCGTGATAAGGATGGCAGCCGCTCGCTGTAAGCCTGTTGGATACGGCGTGGTGCAGGGGTTGGCCGAAACCATTCGTGCCGTCGACCTGACAGGGGGTCGTCTAGTTTCTCTGTCTTATTTTTCCGGTGGGTAGAGGCTAGAATGAGAGGCGGCAGTACAAGTGGGTGCTGCTGGCAATGGAGCTTGGCGATGATTCTTCTGGCGGGGATGGCCGGTGAAATGATTTTTGGTGGTGATTGTTTAGCACTGGTGAAGCATGCGTGTTGGTTGATGACTTGGTGCACAAGAAGTTTTGTCCAACTTAGTGCAAGTCAATTCCTTTTATTGATTAATTAGTAGATTGATAAAGATAGTGGGATGGAAAAGTGTTGATAATGGAAGTATAATGCTTTCTCTCCATCACTTCCAACAATTAGTGGCTTGAGTGGAGTTAGTGGATGCATGTACAATAATAGTTGAGATTGATAATGCTTCACACCAAGTCAAACAAAGAATATTTATAATGGATTGAGGTTGAGTGTTGTCAGATGAAAATGTGGAGTTAGTGGGGAAGTGATAGTGAAAGGCATTAACAAAGTTAAGTGGATGCATGATATGCATTTACAAATGCATAGTGGAGACCAAGTTAAGTGATAGTGGAGGATGTAAGAAATGCACTAATGCTTGAGGTTGATAGTAAGTTGAATGATAGTGCCTTCTCTCTACACCACTAATCAACAATAATGCAGTGAGAAATGAGATTGTGCATTTCGGGCAGGATGCCGGAATGGTGGAGCAGGTTGGCGGACAAGGAATTGGAGGAACAATCGAATTCGCTGTTATATACAATTGTTTATAATCAATTTAATTATTTGATTATTGTTGTATATGCTATGTATGATTCTCTGGGATTTACTGTCTTATTTGCCGTAATAGGAGCATGTTAAGTTGCGTATTTTATTTTGAATATTTTATGCATGTAAAAACCCTCTTGTTAAATAACTAAGTGGGAGAGGGATTGGTCATGATCCCGTGGCCTCCATTATTTATTTATTAAGTGATGCAAGTAAGCTTATGAGTCGGCTATAGTGCCTTCCTCCCCAACGGATGAGTTTTATTTGCAGATCACTAGAATAAATTTTATTAAATAATTATTATTTATAATGTGATGCAAGTAAGCTTATGAGTCGGCTATAGTGTCTTTCTCCCCAACGGATGAGTTTTATTTGTGGATCACTAGTACAAATTAATAATTGATGGTTAAAGGAAATTATTTGAGGGCGTGTGGACTTCTCCAACTGTAAGACACACAATCTTGAGTAACATACTTGTATCAAATAATGATATACACTTAGGTACAATTAATATGTATCTTCCCCAACGGAGTCACTGCTATTAAATTGCATGGCTAAAGAACAAACGACTATTAATCATTGAGTCATAATGTTAATTATGACGTATGGAATTAATGGATAAAACCTTCTCTTGCGAATGTTCGGGTTTGTAAACGTCCACACTAACGTGACTTGCAAATTCAGGATGCTTGAGATGTCGGTGAATTTATTTTATATTGTTTATTGAGGGAATCAATATAAAATTTAAATTTGAAGAGCTTGATCGTCGTATTAATTTACTTGATTCTCTGAATTTTCGAATAATTTATTCTGCTTATTGATTAACTAAAGGAAAATATATTTACTGGTCCATAATAAATGATTAGAAAAGAATCTTGATTTTAATTATTACTGCTTAGAAAAATAAAATTATGTTCTCACTAAGGGTATCCTCTGATGCCTATTTAAACTCTCTAGTGAAGAGATGAGAGGTTTATAGAAATATGATGGTCTCATGTGATCCTTCAGATATTTGAGAAAGTTAGAAAGGCAAGAGGTCATGGTTAGCTTGATGAATGAATTGAAAATACTTGGAATAGAAATTGAAAGGGAAACCTAGTTCAATTTATTTTTCATATTTTTAACAATAAATTGTATATGGTAGATAAATACTAACAAAACGTGTGGCAAAGGTAAACCAATTTCATCAAGAGGTAAACAAGGATAGTATTTTATTTACTAGTTGTTGAAACATGATTAATGATGGCATTTACTGACACGTTGTATGTAAATACCAGAGTCATTAAATGTTTTATACATAGTGATGATAAGATAAATACATGGGTTAACTACAAGAGTAGTGGCTGTTGCAGTGGGAGTTGTTTATTTATCTTATGATAAAAATAAACGTTTGATTTTGAGGAATTGTCTTTACGTACGTTTTCATAGAAAGAATTTGATTTTGGTTTCTATGCATTTACGGATAGATACTCTATTTCATTTAAATGACATGGTCATTATAATGAAGGATGGAACTATAATCTGTTATGGTACATTAGTAACAATTTTACATTCTTAAATCAAGTTTATCCCACGGATGCAATGAATAGTAATTAATAAAGCATCTTCTAATCTAATAAGAGAAAGAGACCTTTGGAAATGAACTAAACATACCTTTTGGCATCTAAGACTAGATCATTTTACTTAAGTATGATTCGAAAGTTGATAGGTCGATGGACCGATAGGTTCATTGGGAGTGGAAACTATCGAACTAGCGAGTCTTACTTGGAAGTGAATATGATTAATTGCCTCTACTAGGCAAAGGGGTAAAGAGCCATGAAAAGATATGTTGGAAATGGTTCATTCTGATTTAAGCGATCCTAAAATTATCCCGGAGAGAGGTGTTTATGAATATTCGAAGATTATTCTATGAACAAGATATATTTATTTGATGCACTTCAAGTTTGAGTACTATGATTAAATCAAGAAGTATATGGCTAATGCGGTGAGGCGTCATGGAAAATATATCAAGTCACTACGATTCAATCGTGGTGGCGAGTACCTCTTAGGATAGTTAGGAGTTGTTAATCAGAAGTTAGGATTGTATCCCAAATAGTCTGCACCGGGAAAACCCCAGCTGTATGGTGTGGTGCCTTGAAGGAATACGACTCTTATGGAAATGATTAGATAAATGATGAATTATTTGAAATTACTAAAATTTATTTTATGGGTAAGCCCTAGAAACAACCTGTCGAATGTTTCTCTGTTTGTGGGATATCCTAGAAAAATAAAGAATTGTTTATTTAAATAGTCCAAAAGATCAGAAAGTGATTGTTAATACGAATACTAGATTTTGGAAAGGGACTATGTAATTAATTACAAATCCATGTATAGATTGTTCTAAAAGGTGTGAGAAGGGAAACACAAATTTTAGTACCAAGACTACAAGAGGATATACCATAATTAAACTGCATCACGTGTCACATCTAATACACAAATTGTATGAAGTATCTTGTCGTAGTGTGAGGGTTGTTTAACAACCGAAAATATTTATGTTTTGGGAGAGTCGTAAGACTTGGTCTCTTTGAAAACATGAAATCGACCCATGGACACGATGAAGCACTACAAGATAGAAATGCGGAATCTTAGTAAGTTACAATGAATTTTGATATAGAATCTAAGGATTCAAAATCAACTTTGGGAGCTTGTAGAACCACTAAGTGGTGTAAAATCCATTGGAAGTGGTCATACAAAATAAAAGAGGATCATACAGTAAGGTGGAAGCCTTTGAAGCAAAGCTTGATAGCTATGCCTATGTTGATCCAAATTCTTTTATTTGTTGTTGCTCATATAAATATGAGGTATAGAAAATAGATGTCAAGACAGCTTTCCTGATTGGAAGTCTTGAGGAAAACATCTATGTGAAGCAACCAGAGTGATTCATTGCATAGAGCTAAGAGCATTTTGAGTGTAAGCTTAAAAGTGTCCATCGATGGACTAAAGCAAGCTTCAAGATCATGACACATCCATTTTGATTAGGAGATCCTGTCATATGGATTTAATCAATGCTCGGATGAGTCTTGTGTATTGAAAAGAATGACGGAAACATGGTGGTATTTCTTGTAAATACGTAGATGGTATCTTGCTCATTGGAGACAATAAAAGAGTATTGTCGGGCGTAAGGGTATGGTTAATAAAGCAGTATGAAATGAAGGACTTAAGAGAAGCAAAATTTATCCTTGCGATCATTGTGATAAAGATCACAAGATAGGATATTATGATTGTTTCAAGCTTCATAAATGATACAATCCTTACTCGTTTTAGCATGTGACTTTATCTAAGGATTTGTGTCTTAAGACACCAAAGAAGATAAAATAGATAAAAGCGGTTCCCTATGCTTTGGCAATAAGGAGGTTTGATCTATGGAATACTATGTACGAGATTGGATATCTATTTTGCCAATGGCATAGTCAGTAAGTATCAAGGTAACCTGGAACGAGAATATTGAATTATGGTAAGACATATTTGAAGTGCCTGAAGAGGTCTGGAAATTATATGTAAACTTACTTGAATAATTCATTACTTCTTGATGGTTACTTAGATTCGAATTTTTCAAATCATAGGGATGGAAGTAAATCCACCTCAAGGTTATGTGTTTAATGAAAGTAGATCCATACTATGGAGGAGTGTTATATAGAAATATATTTTGGACTCCGCCATGGAAAATGATAATATTGGAGCTTAGTGGCAACCAAAGTAAATGTATGGTTCTAGAAACTTCATAATAGACTTAGATGTGATTCTGAGTTTGCCCAAAGTTATCATAATTTATTGTGATAAAAATGGTGCAGTTGCAAACTTGAAAGAATCATGAGTCCATAAGAAAATTAAACACGTTGATAGCTAGTACTACCTAATACGAGAAATCGTATGATGAGGAAAAGGTTGTTGTCGCCTAGATTGCATCGGATGATAACCTAGTAGATCCCTTTACAAGGACCTTAAGGCGTAACATTTTAATGGTCTAGTAGTAGGAGTGGTAATCAGATGTATGGCAGAAAATATGACAGCATAGTCTTTTAGTATAAGTGGGAGATTATTGGATTGTATACTAAAAGTCTAGCTTTTTGTATGAACAATGCTTTGATAATATTTGAAATGAGAATCATGTGATCAAACATTTGCAATAATAATGTTGTTGCAAAAGTCCATTTACTTTATACTGTAGATAATGTGGTTGCGGCGTCACACGGAAGATCATATTATCGTCTCCTTATAAAGTATAAACAGATGTTCACAATCGAGATAGATGGAGACTATCTATCGGTATGGTTGTAGTGTGATTTGGCATTAGTCTGTCTTGACTATAAAATTACACTAGTGCACTTTGAGTGTATTGAGCAGGATAGCAGTTAAGATCGTTCGGTTTATACTGACTATATAATAGAACTTAATCTCTGTTATTATGGAAGTTCGTACTCTTAATCCCTATATAATAACCTCGATACGTAAGCCAGTATTTATTTCTTTAATTCATCAATGAGTGAGATTTAATAGTTAAATCAATATGCTCGGTGAATTGGGAGATAATATTGTCTCTATGGTGTGCTGTTGATTGTAGAAAGAATTCATGTCCTAACGGAATTGGTTGATAATGTCCCCTTGAGGAGCTCATAATGTTTATCATGTAAACCCTGCAGGTGGATTTATTCCAATATGATAATAAGGTTGAGTGGTACTACTCTCGATAAATATATTAATTAATGCAGTTGTCAGTAACTTTATTAATTAATGGGCATTGAATCTTAAACACGGGGAGATTAACGGGCTCATAATAAGAAGGAGCCCATAAATATAATTTGGGATTAGGGTGGCAGTTCAATAATATTTCTTTAGTGGAATGATTTATTATTATTGGATTTAAGTATAAGTTTTTGGCTAAACTTGGATACTTAAGCCAATGGGAGGTACAAACCCTAATTTCTCCTCCTGGTCCCTGTTGTAGTCCATATATAGCCACCCTCAGCAGCACCTTCACTCACAACACACACAACTCACGTCTAAAAATTGTGAGAGTGAGAGGAGCTGTAGATTGAGTTCTCCTTGGTGATTGTTGCCCACACAACGTCAAGGAGAGTCTTAGAAATACAACAGAAGATCGGAAGATCGTTCACTGTTCATCCTCTACATCAAACTCGGTGGAAGGTATTTCTACTCTTATACTTCTACTGCAATAGAATTATATGAAGTCCTAACGGTTCACGCTAGCCTAAAGATCCGAATGCCAACACAAGCTTATATTGTTCATGATATCTTGAAACCTCTTGAATTTTTCTTCCAATCCCTGCTTGGCCAACCTTGAAGGAAACGGAGGAGGTACCTTAGTCTTGGGTCTTCCCCACTCATCTCGTTCAGCCTCCTTCAGTTTATCCCTCTCGGCTCTCAACCTCTTAGCTCTTTCCCACTTCTTTTCAACTATAAGCTCAGTATTATGCTCCTTGAATGGTATTGGAGTGTTCTGAACAACAGGTGTTGCGTTCTGTATGAAAATAAGAGTCAAAAAGTGTTGCTCGACCTCCGCTTGACCTGATTGATTTGGTCGAGTGGGGTGAAAATGGTCGAGCGGGGTACTTGTAATCTAGTTCTGGATGTTCAGTTCCACAGACGTCCACTCGACCTAGATGGTTTGGTCGAACAGATGCTTCTTGGTCGAGCGAGACCCTGTAATATGATTTTGATTATTCTGCTCCATAAGTGGCCACTCGACCGTTGCTCGACCTAAGAGTTTGGTTGAGCGGTGGTCGAGCGGTTACACTCCATCTCCATTTTTGCTCACTGGCATCATTGGACCTTCGTACTACATTCCTGACCACAATGTGATGGTTTTGCACTCTTTCGGGTTTACTATGCCTTGAGACAGGAATATTCCTTTCTCTAACATTTGTATCAATTGATTCACGTTCCCGGCCATCTGCCCTATTATAAAGGTACGGTCCTTCAACTGCTTAGACATATCTGCATGGGTAGAATTCATAGTAGCCTCAAGTCTATCCACTCTTGCATCATTCTTAGTCATGTATCGATTAAAGGTAACTTCAACACTCTTCATTTCTTGCTGCATGATGCTAGACCCCCTTTATGTCAACTCTGCAATCTGCTTCTGATGGGAATCTAGTAGCTTGTTGATGTTAGCTAGACTAGAGACAATCTCATCATTTCTATTCGGTTTTACCACTTGATGTTCAACATGTGCTACCTTACCTAGTACATATGATCCTCTTACTCTTTCCGTAAGCCAGTCACGTGAATTTATAGAAATGTCTTCAAATAATTTTTCTACTTCAAGTGCTGTCTTAGATAACAATGCTCCACCTGATGATGCATTAATAAGAACACGCGACTCACAATCCAATCCATAGTAGAAGATACTTATGTACTCAGCCTTAGGTATCCCATGTTGTGGGCACGATCTGAGCATGTCTTTAAACCTATCCCACGCCTCATGAAATTTCTCACCCTGATTCATAACAAATTGGGTGATCTCTTGCGTTATTATGAAATCCTTTGAGGGTGGCATGTATCTCTCAGAAGAACTTCTGCTGCAGTTGGTCCCATGTAGTGCAGTCTATGGCATCAAGAGTCTCATACCAAGCCTCTGCCCTATCAATCAAGGAAAACTTGAATAGGGCGATCTGCCTAGCATTATCATTAGCTCCATCACCCTTCTGAGTGTTTGCATAACCAAGAAAAATCTTTTGAGATGCTGATATAGATCTTCAAATTGATCTCCAGAAAAGGGATTCTTTTCCATCATGCTGATAAGAGCGGGATGTATCTCAAAATCATCATCTTCCCCCCTTGCTCCTATCAACTCCATGTTGTTAATCCCATAGTTCGTGAAAATTTCACATATGGTAACATTATCCGAATTTTGCCTTGCTCTGGCCATATCTAGCTCAATGTGTTATTCCTTCTTTTCCTTCCTCTCCTATTCCTAGTGCACAAGTATCTTAAAAAAATTTTAGGTTAGATAGAAATAAATAATCACAAATAAAAGACTTAATCAACTAGAAATAATAAAATCAATAATAACAGTCGTCCCCGACAACGGCGCTAAAAACTTGATGCGCGTTTACTTTGCACGCAAAATTAATCCCCGAGTATTAATATTATCAGTTGCAGCTTAAGAAAACGACTAAGTTAAATATCGAACCCAAAGGATGGCGCATTATCAATTTAATTATTTACTAATTAATTAAGACTAATGAAAATAAAAGTTGTGATTTTAATTATCAACTACTAAATAATTAATTAAAATAACAAATACAATAAATAAGAAACTTGGAAAATAAGAAAGTAAATCAAGTAGGAGAATAGGTAGCTTTAGGATAATCCAGTTTCACTCATTAATCTCCCTTTCATATCAATGTCCGACTCCGCCTTGTGGAATATGGACGCATCACTAAAACATTAAAATATACTCTATGGACACAAGTAAATATGCGTGTAACACGTGTGAATAACCTTGTAGCAAGAGATAAATTTCACCCCCCTTTCTAGGTACTATCAATATCAATTATTTTCCTGGTCAATTGGTACTCTAACCCGATATGATCTCCCTTTATAGGTACTATAAAATTATTCTCTTTATCCTACTTACTAACTCGAATTCAATTCAATTAATAAGTATTCATATAAGATAGTTCTAATGAAGTTTAGGAGTCCCCTCATTTAAAAACAAATATAGAATCCTGCTCAGCAGTGAACGTACTCAATCAATAACCAAGATATGTATTCAGACTCTACATAACAGTTAATGATGCACAAAATAACTACGAGTATGAATTAAAAACACATAATCTTATATAAAATAAATCCACAAGTAGTGTTGTACGGAGTATACACACGAAAATTCAATTAATTCATAAAAACCTTCAAAACCCTAGACTACCAAAACGGTTCTAGCTCATAATGTTATGAAGAACAATCATTGGGGTTGGATAGATCTTACCCATATATCTGAAAAATACCAGATAAATTAGAAAACGATAAAAATCCTAGATATGGGCATCGTCACGTCCTTCTCCGTCTTGAATCCTCTTCTTGGTTCTCCTCTTGATTCAGCAGATGAATCTTCAAAGTGATGGATGGATGGAGAAAAGGATATGGTGATGGTTGGGGGTGATCCCCCTTGTGGGGTGTAGGATGATTGTGTTGCGGTCTTCTCACATGAATAATGATGTAAAATATATATAGGTGTGAGAAGGTAATTAAATAAGAAAATAAAAGATATGGGTGAATCATGGAGGATTATGTGATAAGGAGATTAATTGTGCTCTAAGAAATAGGTAATTTTTGGAAATTTTCGGAAATTCTCGAAAATTCTCGTTGGCTGCTGCGCGACTTCATGATTTTGAGCCTAACTTTCACGTCCAAACTCCGGTTTTAGTGATTTTTGCGCTCACGTGATCCTCTTTTCCTTTACTTTCTATCCATATACTCACCAAAAGTCCAACATTTGAAGATGTAACAAGTCATGTGAAGTGGAACAATCGTGCTGAGTACGTAGAAATAGCTTGTGCAATGTCACCATTTCGATCATAACTCTCTCGTTTGGACTCCGATTGAGGTGTTTCTTACGCCAAAACTATTCTATCTTCAGTGGATTTCCAACGTGTATCACACTTTCAGTTTAAAACTTCACATGAACACAGAAAAATTAAACAAGTTGGACGTGCGTTTTTCAACATTCCTGCACAAGTTGCATATTTTCTCCAACTTTGAACTTTTGATCCTTTTTTCACCTAAAATACAATAAAATACCTTAAATGCACATTTTTCTCACATATATCAATTATAAGGTAATTGTGCTAATATATGACAACAATTCTCATCAAAAAATTATTAAATTGGATACTAAAACACGCTTATTTTCACTCTCATCAGTTTTGTAGTTGCCAATAAGTTTTCAACATTTTTTTTCTATCTCTGAAGTGATTCTTTTCCAAAATTTAAATGTAGCAAATTGATAGCAGGAAAAGATTTCTGAATCCTGGCGATGACTGATTTAAAATGTTTAGCATGAAAAGATTTAAATATAGCAAATTGATAGCAGGAAAAGATTTTTCAAAATTTAAAGATTTCACATTTACTTTACTTTACTTTACTTTTCAAAAATTGTATTTGTTGTTTTCTTTTCACCCCATGGTGGGATTGTAGGCGATGGCTGATTAAATACTTTGGAAAGAAATAAACTAATTCAAAATGTACACTGCATGTACAATGTATTTTAATGCCTATAAATTATACTTCTTAATAAAATAAGTCGAGAATCATAAAAATGATAATTACATCTTTTTTTATAAAACAAAAAAATTTGTTATAAAAAGATAGATAAATTTTAAATTTCTCATATAATGACGAAAATAATTTGTTGCATTAAAGTACAACTCATTTTCTAATGATAATGTGACGATTTCTATTATAGTCAGAGATTCGTGACAAAATATATGATGTCACTAACAGTTTAAGTAAATCTTGACAAAATTATTATCCTCTCGAAAATATATTTTATTCATGACGGTAAGTGTCGTCACTAATCCTATAAATTTGTCACTGAAAAATTAACTTCTAAAATTTGAATCAATAAAAATATTATTTTAAAAAAATTATGACGCATTTATCAATGTGTGAAACAGTATGGACGTATATCCACCTCTGAATTTCCAAAAATAATATATTTTTCTCATATTTATGTATTTTCTTGGATCACAATTGGTTTCCTCATCATATATTCTTCAAAGATTACATAATATCTCATGGAATATATCTTTTCCATATATACTCCCTGTATATACTTCTTTATTTATTTTACATATATTCAGTTCACGAGATCCTTAGGATTCTTAATATCACTCCAATCATACACATCAGTATATATTCTTATTCACACATTATTAAGAATCAGAAGCATCCGAAGAATGTCATAGAGTCACGATAACAATAGCCAAGAGACAAGACAACACTTATTGATTCACCGAGTTTAATTGTTTTTAAGTTTTCATGTAGAACTCATATTTATTTTCTTTCATAATTTTCTTGGTGGAAGCTTAAACTCTAGGGTTCCGCGAGTAGTTTTGTTTTGGTGTGTAAACCTACTACTTAATTCACACACTCTATTTTTTTTACAAAGTCTCTTGTGTGACGGTAATTATGTGAGACGGGTCGATCCGTTGTTAAAGTATGATTGTTATATAAGTATAGTATGTTAATTTGTAGTTAAAGTATGTCTTTTTAAAGTATAATGAATAATAAATTAAAGTATGTTCTTAAAGTATTATAGTATGATTCACTGCAAAACATACTTTAACTACTAATAATCATACTTTACCTATATAATAACGATTCTTTAACAACAGGTGGACCCGTCTCATTATCCATTTCACATAAACTCGTTTCACAAGAGAGTCCCTCTTTTTCTTTATATGTGTGATTTCATTATTTGTAAACCAATTATATACTCCCTCCGTCCCGTTTCAATCTTTACATATTTTTATTTTGGGCGTCCTATTTCAATCTTTACGTTTCTCTTTTTGGAATATAGGACCCACATCCAACACTAATACACCTATCCACTTTACATTAAATAATTATCTTTCCACCCACTATTTATTAAAACAATATACTCTTAATTAATGTGCAAAAAACAAACATAAATATTGAAAACGGGATGGAGGGAGTATTATACATGTTTACTAATCCAACAAACGTAAAGTCAAAGGTTAGTATTGATCACTACATATGTATAACAAAATTATTAGTCAAGATCTAGGCGGGGTAAGATGAATATTGTGAGATAACTCAGCCAGATAGATCTATTGGGAGTTAGTTATAGTTTGGTGTTATTTAGACAAGAAATTTTAATTAATCTACTTCTAATTAGAATTGGAAGATTTGGTTATGTAATGTCAGATCGCTCTAGAAAAATGTTTTAGAGTTAAATAGATAAATTCCACCCATTTCATGATAAATCAAGTGAAATATAATACCTAGAATCGCTTTTATCATTGTTTACGTCCATTTCATATTTGTATTATTTGAGTCAATTTAATATATAATTATTTTATTAAATTCTTATTTTAGTTGATTAATAACTCTTTTTTCTTATTTTTAGATTCATATTTAAGAAAATTATATTTTTAATTCAATCTTTCTGGATACGATACCTTGCTATACTACTTTAAGCTTATGTCTCGTACACTTGAGAAATATTCTTTGCACGTGTGTGAGTATTTATAATTTGTATGCAAATAATTTGCTATCAATATGAATATCACTTTTTAAGTGAAAGTATCACATAGTAAATTTGAATTGTTGTTAAATTACATTTTTTGGTCTTACTTATAATCTTTTATGACTAAATTTAGACAAAAATGATTAAATCGAACAAAAAATGATCAAAATTAAGAATTGTAAATAAAAAAGAACTAAAATTTGAATTAATCATACTTAAAGGATGAAATTTGATATTTTCCCAAATTCGAACCATATTTACCTAGTTGCACATGTCAAATATCCATGGAAATTTTGCACACAAGGTTTATGTAAAAAATAATAGCAAAAAGAGTTCCAATATTTCAATATTAATCACAATATTTAATATTCCATCAATCCTATAAAACCCTTTACACTTTTCACATTTGTTCGTCACACAACACCCTTCCCATCCAAAAAAAACTTGCCCTTTCATCCAATAACATTAAAATTAGACTCTTTAATTTCAAAATTATCAACTTCACCTATTGCACATAATAACTAAAATCAACCCCACCTATGTTATTCCCATTATCACACCAACTAAAATCTCTATCTTGATTAATGGTGTTCCAAAAGGGTTTTCAATGTGGCAGAGGTGTAAGGCAAGGGATCCTCTTTCACCCCTTCTATTTTGCATTATGGAGGAAGTTTTGGGCATATGGATTCATAAACTCACAGAAGAAGGCATGCAAGAGCTACTTGTCATGACAATCTTCTACCTTTTTACTTATTTTTTAATAATGATATCTTATTTTTCTATAGAGCCGATGACAGCTCCCTAACTGGTTTACAAAAGGTTCTTGGTGGCTATGCATCTCTATCTTATCAATTCTTCAACCTAAAAAAGTTGAGGGTTTTTTATGGGAAACATGTTAAATCTTTCATCAGGCGACGTGTTCATGATGAGCTACAAGAAAGTCTCCCCTTCAAGTATCTTTGTTTTTCCTTTTTTAGGACACCAAAGATTACCATTCATGGAAAATATCAAAGGTGGAAATGAATGTCTTTATCCATGGAGGGAAGGATTTGTCATGTTAACTCTGTCATTATTTCCTCAGCGATTCATGCAATGACGGTGTACGGCTGGCCCAGACATCAGATAAAACGGATTGAGACATCATGTAGGAACTTCATATGGACAGTGGATGCTTCCAAAGTGCATCACTTCACGGTGGGATGGAAATGTTTTTGCTACTCCATCTCAGAGAGAGGCTTAGCAATCAGATCAATTAAGGCATCCAACGAAACTTACTTGATGAAGCTTTCATGGGATATGTTGAGCGATCATAACTCACTTAACTTTTTTAGAAATAGGTGGTTTAAAGGACGCAAACTGAAGAATTCTTATATTTCTTCTTCAATCCGATTTGCATGCAGCGTTCATATTGAACACTTTATGGATGAGGAAGTTAGGTTAGTCGTCTATGACTCCAATGTGCGCATCTGGTTAGGCAACTGGATTGGCAAACCTATTGTTGATCTTGTGGGAATCCCGTTGGAGTATCGCGTGCACTATGATTAATGCAATAGTGACTATTTTGTTGACGGGGTTTGGCATTTTAGTTGATATTATTCTTACAACTCTTATGTCTCCTAACCTTGTTGATCGCAGGATGTGGACTAAGTCTAGAAGGCAAAGTTACTTAAAAAATTGCTTACATGCACATATGCCCCAACTTTCCAGCTCCCAATAGGGGTACGTGAATTTGCGCAAATTTCATCCTAGCATGGAGCTCCATCACTGTTTGGAAAGCTATCAGGCGAATTAGTTCTACTTGGAATGTTCTATCCAATAGGGGATTCCGTGGTCCATTTCAGTGCTACCCATGCAAGGCAGATGTAGAGTCAATGGACCACTAGTGTCTTCATTGTCATGTCTCTTCGGAGGTCCTTCGATATGTCTTGAATGGGTTCAATTTTGCTAAGCAAATCCCTATGGATTAAAGTTTTGTTGGTTTCCTTTTGCATGCAATGCGCATGGAAGGGACCAGCCAGATTATTTCATTATGGAGGGCTGCTATTGTATATTTCATATGGATAATTTAGATTAGCAGAAATGCTATGATGAACGATGGACAGGATGTTGATGGGAGAGATAAACTGGTGCGTGTTTCATGCACAACTCGGTGGCTGATTTATAAATTTTCAAGAATTTTGGAATCGAAGGTGTACCCAATAAGGCTCTGAATATCGTTTCTGTTCGATGGCAGCCTCCCCCTCCCAAATGGATTAAGGTGAATACAGATGGTCTGTGATACCCGAGCTTCTCACTACTCATGTGCCAATATAATTTAATTTGTGTGATGTGAATTTTATACTCCCTCCGTCCCAACTTCAACTTCACACTTTCCGTTTTGGTCCGTCCCAATTTCAAGTTCATATTTCCATAAAAGGAAAAAGTAAATAAATAATATCCCCATAACATACTTTAATTTCAAAATTGCCATCACCTTTTTAACACACATAACATACTTTATCATTTATTTATTACCCAAAAATACCAAATTACCCCCAAAAGTTACTCAAAAAGTGATTTTTCTTAATTTGCGTGCGTACAGTAAATATGAAGATGAAAATGGGACGGAGGGAGTAATTATATGATAATAATGTGGCAATTATGTGACAATTGTTTCTACATTTTATTTATTTTTACATTTTATTTGAGATATACGTGATAAAAATGGTAATAATATGTGAATATATATACGTGCATAAATATTTACGTGCATTAATTTGGATATATAATTTAATTGTCTTATACTCCCTTCGTCCCAGGTTAAGAGGGTCATTTTACCATTTTGGTCGTCTCACTCAAAGAGTCTCATTTCCTTTTTTGGACACATGGGACTCACCCACACACACTAATACAATTAAAACATGGGGCCCCACACCCACTAATACAACTACCCACTACACATTAAATAATAATACTCCTTAATCCACGTGCCCAAAAGCAAATGGGACTTTTAAGTTGGGACGGAGGGAGTATGTATATACACTATTTCTTAATTATTAAGTATTACACGTGTTCTCATAATAAAATAATAGTATTAAGAAATTTACACATATGTGTATTAATTTGTATATGTATTATATCTTAGTCATTAAGTATTGCACGTATATTTATAACGGATAATAATAATAATACTATATAATAAAAAATTTTACTTACTATAGTAAGTTACTATAAATAGATACATACTCCCTCCGTCCCAGGTTAAGAGGGCCATTTTACCATTTTGGTCGTCCCACCCAAAGAGTCTCATTTCCTTTTTTGGACATATGGGACCCACCCACACCCACTAATACAATTAATACATGGGGCCCCTACACCCACTAATACAACTACCCACTACACATTACATAATAATACTCCTTAATCCACGTGCCCAAAAGCAAATTGGACTCTTAGCCCGGGACGGAGGGAGTATTATATAGGGTAAAGTTCAAAATTAGTCCTCTAAGTATGATTTTTTCCACTTTTGGTCCTTTATCTATGCGAATTCTCAATTTTAGTCCTAAAAAGTCCAAAATCAGTCCTTTAGTCCAAATATTATCCTTTTGCTATTTCCAAACCAATATTTCCACCATGCTATTTACGAAAATGCCATTAGAATTCCAAAAATTTCTATACTTGTTTATAAGGCTGATTTTCATCCAGTTTTCGCTCAAAATGGTATCAGAGCCCTAGATTTATTTATTTATGAATGGATATATTTATTATAAACTTATATCACTTAACGAGAGGAGAGTTTCAAAGAGATATGGATCCGAACGAAAGCTCAACATCCGAGAGTGACAGTACTATCAGTCCTGTTCCAAGCTGGAGCAACAGGGACTTCTGGCCTGTCAACTACGACGAGACAAGCAGTTCTATACAATAATATTATTATGTGTTGTATAGACAATACGCAGAGAAAGAATATGAGAACGCCGATCGATTTTGGAATAACCTCGATCGAAGGTGTAAACTGGTGGAGGCCCGTGCTAACCACACTAAAGAGGAATCTCTGGAAGAACTCCGCCAGATGGAGATAAAATATTCCAAAGAAGTACCAAGAAATATCATGGAAATCCGAAGTTTCACCAAGATCCATTGACGTATCCCCAAACAAGAGCAATGGAGGAGACGACCAAACCAAGGTCCAAGAGAGATCTGCAAGCCCTATCACTTCTCACACTAGACGGAATGACAGAGTGAAAAGAGATCGAGCAGATAACTCTAAGATAAATCAAGATCTTAGAGAATTGCAGAATACGATAAGATTCTTTGGAGAATATTACCAAAACATGTCCAAGACAATGTTCGAGATCAGCCTTAAGATGGATAAGATAGAGAAATTGCAGAACAAGCAACTCGACCTCATCGTGAAGTTGACAGAACAAGTAAAGCCCTTGGAAACCAAGGTGACAGGAAGAAGGTCAGAAGGAAGGTTACCACTAACCTTCGGACAAGAACCCCTTCTACATCAAAAGGGAAAGACGACGGAGGTCACAAGGCCAAAGTCCGAAAGCGAAAAGATGATTGCTATCCTTCGAGGAGAGTCCACATCCCCGGATGAAAAGAGCAAATCTTGAAGATCTACAAGATCTATATGAGTCCTTCCAAGGACTATCAATTGTAGATCTAAAGATGAACATTGGAGAGGCTTCAAGTTCTCAACAACAGTCCCAAACTCATCAGACACAACAGGATCGGAGCCAAGATGAAGGAACTTCTAGATCACACGGAGTTGGGGCAAGACAAGAAGATACATTCCAACAACCAGGAAACTTCAAGATGAAGGCAATTGGAATGTCCACAGGAGCAAGTCGAGTTCGAGGATCGAATATTCACAATACCCCCTATGGTCGGTCTCACCTAGAACCAATAAATCCATATGGGTTGATCCTTAACCTCGACACTCTAGAATTCAAGAATAGAGAAGCCTTGATCGATGAATGGCGCAAGGAGTGGAATTCACTTTTGTTGGAAATTGATTCCGCTTTCGTAGTTTATGCTATGAACAATCCGGAGCCTAAGATTCCTTGACAATTAGTTGCTTGATGGAGGAGAGCTAAGAATATTGTGATGAATATGAACTTCCATGTTTCACACATCTTCAGAAAAGGTAATATTACTGCATATGTATTATCTATAGCATTGTAGGGGAACTCTCTTGGCATCATTTTGCACCAATAACTTCCTACATATTTTCATGTTCAATGACATGAATAATAAATATTTTTGGTTTAAATAGTTGATTGTTAGGCCTTGCATGGCCTTCGCCACCTGTGGCATTTTTACATTTTTTCTCTTTGATCTCGACTCTTTTCCATTCTCTTTTTATGTCATCTGATCTATTTATTTATTGCATATAATATATGGCCTTCTTATTAGAGATTGGAGTAAATTAAATGAATATGGCTGATTGTCTCTCTGCTATTATTCTTTGGGCTACCTGTTTGGACCCTCCGTTAAAGCCGTATGTTTGGTTTCTTTAATGACGGTCTTTCGTCATGCTTACTATATCTTTATATTCTGTTGTACTTTTCTATTTTCTTTTTTATTTTAGATAAAATGTTGTCTATTTACCTATTAAACATAACATATTTATACTTTATTATTATAAAAAAGTTATACTACAATACCTCCAACAATCAATAAAATTGATCGATAAAGTAATTTTTCTTAAACAACATGAATTTTTTTTTTATGGGGAAGTGGTTTATATAAAAATGTTCAAATAATATTGAGACTACAAATGCACATTTTAAGATCACTATATAACGATAAAAAGAAATTTTAAATTGGACAAATCCAATTAGATTGAAGTTGTATTTTTCTCAAATGTAAATAAACATCGTGCACATAATATGTAACCCAAACACTTGCTACATAACGTAAATTTAAAATTTCACTAAAATATGTTAGTAACTAGAAACTCAGAAAATAGTTAAGAAGTACATTTGAAATGTCTAGATTATTATAATCAAAATATATGACAATTTTTTAAAAAAAAAAAGACAAAACAATCCATCACTAGGAATAATAGGTTAATTGAAATAGCTAATGATTAGTGTCATTCACTTATTACTATACACAAATTACAAATTATGATGATACATGGTTCAGAGAGAGAAGTGACTAACGAAGACTAGGATAAGTAAATAAAAATCAGAAATCAAAATCATCCTGGTTAGGCTTTGGGGAAGTTAACAAGGCAGTATAAAGCCTAAGCTTGTCTTCTTTAAGTGAGGAGCACCGGGACAAGGGCCTTCGTGGCCTTATAAAGGAGAGAGAAGTGAGCGTCAATCGATGCTTAAACCTTCTCCATGCAAGTTGGATGGCAACAGCTGCCCAAGTGCGCCATCCAGGGGAATAATAACGTGCACTTCGCTTCACTTTTTCGTTAACAAATGTGTAACGGAAGTGTTGTGTTACATACTGAACATCCTCGGCTTCCAAACCAAATGCCTCAGTGGTTTCGAGAGTTATGAGGGAGGATGAAGATGGTGGGAGCCTTTCTACGAATGGTCTTCTAAGGCACCATGATAGAAGTTCGTCTCCACTGAAATTCCCTGGACCTAACATGCAACAGCTTTTCACCCCGTCTCGTAGGACTTGCCCACTTTGAAGATGTCCTCTTACAATGAACAACATTCTTTGCACCGGATCCCCTTCTCTTGTAATCTAAATACTCACATTTAAAATAATTAATGTATGCATCTCACACAACTGGCACGCAAATTGAATATATATTCATATGCCCACTATTTGCTCAAATTAGTTTTTTTTTTTTTTTTTTAAAGTTAAAATTACATGATATACACACATAGTATATGTAATTATATGCAAAACTTTTTTTTTTACACTTTTCTAACCGTCTATCTTTCAATATTAGTTATTATTATTCAAATTCTATATAAAAATAATATCACTTCTTATAATAAATAATGTGAATAAATAAAATGGAAAACTGATTAAAAAAATATTTAACACTTGAAAAATAACGATTTAAAAAAAATTGAAATATAAGATAAATATTTTACTAATATATTGTTTGTGAGTATACCATTTAATTACTCTAGTATTGTTTAATTAATGTGTTGATCTTAACATTAAAAATAGTTGTTTTAAATAAAAGGTACTATCCTCAAATAGAATCCACCTAAAATTTAAAAAAAAAATAAGAAATTTTAATTTACAGCCTTATAACTTTACCCGGTGCAAATTGATGTGCAATAATATTATATTGTGTATTTGATATTTTAATAAAGAGTTGAGCAACACGTGAAACAAAAATAAGAACAAAAAATTGAGAGAATCACTTCTCATAAGAAGCTAAATTATAGTAATTTACCGTTTCTCCCTTAGTGAATATGAGGGACTTTACACGGTCACAAATATTCTCCAGAACCAGGTCATCCATGTGTTGAAATAGAGGTACCTAATTAAAACAAGAAATAATCACTTGCGTTAAACCTCTAGGCTACCACATATAAAATTTAGAGCAATATCAAAATGTGAACTTTGTATATGTGTGTGTACCTGTCTAACCAAGTCTAAGCAAAGATGATATTTGATATCCCTTCGTAGGCCTTCAGGGAGATTTCGTGTCATTTCACATTCATCGACTCCACGCATGGCTGCCCATCGCTGTCTCTCATAATTACGTACTCTCTGCCTGAACGTTTGTGGCAGTCGTCTTTTTCTCATCCACCACTCTATATTCCTCATCTTCAACTGCATTGCTTGTTTCTTTGAAGTTGTCGCGTGCAAGAACACCTGATCACCATCATATCAACTTTCCAAACTCTTTCCAATGATTTTATGTATAATCTAAGAACTCTAACAAATTAATTTTTAGATGTATATACCTTGATATTACCAATTAGCATTGTCACCAGGAGAAGTCCTATGGTGAGAACAATTATGATGAAAACCACTTCTAGCCAATCTGTTGTGCTCTCCAAGTTACCAAAAGTGCTATAGTTTTCAATAATAATTTCATGGTAAATACGAGTTTAAAAAAAAAGTAAAACCAACAACAACACAACACTACTTGTATAGTACTTTAGGCTCAAACGAACATGAATAATCAGTAAGACTGTTAGACCTATTCAATAAAATAATTGTGAGATCTTCATCTGATGAATGCATTTTGTCAATTAAAATTATCCAAGTTAAAATCTTATATGCAATATCAACTAATTGTTGATAAAAAAAAATATTACAATTATAATTACATAGAAGTAATGAGGGTGGAGCAATGATTCAATTTTCCTATGCTACTTTTGTGAATAATCCCTTGTCACACTATATGTTGGATGAGTGACACGTAAATGAAAAGGAACCCTAATGAAATAAACTCCTTATCCTATACACGTTCTTACAATTATAATATAAAAAGTGAGAGAGACGGCATGGATGTGCAGTACAAATAAGTTTTGGTTGTATTCTTCCTAACGTAACATCTCTCGTGCGACTCTGTTGAATGAGTGACTAGTAGAATAAAAAAGAAAGTCATACCTAATCACTTAAACCAACACTATGTTTGTTTTAAATTACTTATTAAGCCAGAGTGCTTTACTTTGCTAGTCAAAAGTTTGCTTGTTTAAACTAGATAGTATAGGCAGTCGGCTTTCAAATCCAAAAAATCCTACCCCTACAATACATATAATGTAAACTCATTTCAATTATTTTCTAAAATCAAATACATATTATTTGTCTTTTTAAAGAAAAATTTATCTCATGCTATTTAGCCATTCAATTGTTACCACGTCACTTTTCAAAACCATATCGATCATACAAAATAACTCAACAATCTAACATACATTATAAACTAAATCAAATTTTCACTAGTCATGAATTACAAAGTCAACAATTAGAAGTCATTTTAAGTTCAACCAAACATTCCTTAAAAGAATGTCAATTTTTTTTTAATTTATGTTGGTTTTTTAAAATGAAATGAATAATAAAGATTTATGTCTATTTTTTAGTTTTTGTAGAATAAGATTTAACTATATGAGAATATCAACATCAATAGGAAAGAAGTACATGTTGATAATGTATGTAAAAATATTAATTTTTATGAGAAGATAGAGAATAGAAAAAGGTTAAGAATCAATAAAGTATGTAGATATACTAAGAAATGTTTATTAAAATCTCCAACTAAATTAAATTTAGAATTTCAAAATCCAAAATCAAAAATGGATTCCTAAATGCAAGCAAACATCCATAAGGGCAATAATTTTACATTCATCTTACATATGATCATTCATACATCATGTGGCCTAATCAATATTTCATCAAAGTGGTAGAAGGAGAAATCCGGTGTCATTGTAAACAACAACAAACTTTAAATTTAATTAATATAAGAGGAGTTTTCTTGAATGGCAAAAGGATGGTAAAAATACTTTGTATGAAAGAATTATTGTTTGCATTACTCAAAGCTTCAAGCATAATGGTAATCCGATTAACTAGTAATATGGAACGTACCTAAGAGTCATGAGGCCCCAAAATATTGGAAAGAGAATTTTCTCCAGATGATTGTTATTAGAAACAAGTTGAACGGTCCATTTATAAACTCCGTAGTCAAAATTGTCGTAATTTTCTAGGCAAGTAGAGCGAGCATGTCTATTCTCACCCCAAATTAATCTGATTGGATCTGTTACAAGATCTCTTGTCCCATAATATATGGATTCTTGGCATGCCATCATCTTTTCATTACAACTCCCACTCCTTGTAATTATACATTGCTCCTTCAAGCATTTTGCTGCCCTTTGGATACCCAACAAATACCAGCATGCTCCCACTGCCTGTCACATATATTATTATTATTTTTTTTTTTATTATTATTATTATTATTATTAATATTATTATTATTAGGGGTGGGCATTTATTTTCAGGTTTCGGGTACCCGATCCGACCCGAAAAAACCCGATTTTTTCGGATAATTTCGGGTTTCGGGTTTCGAAAATGTACCCGAAGTACCCGATCGGGTACCCGAAGTTTTTTTTTTACATTTTTATTAATTATAAAAAATAATTTGATTCATGAAATATTAAAATTTTGATGCATTCTTAATTTTTTAATCATAAAATATATTTATTATCCTTTAAACATTACTTAATTAAATTTATTTATTTTTTAAATTATCAATTATTTTTACATAATAAAAACACAATTTTGTATAATTACATCCTTATCTTATCAAATTTAAATTTGAATTCTCCTTATATTATTAATTTTAATATGATTTAAGTTATCATATACTTTAATGTATAAATATTTTAATTATTTAGATAAAAATAACATAAAAATATACTTATAAATTTAAATATCTCACAACATAATTAAAATATACTATCTAAATCCTAACATTAGTATAAAATTTAATATTATTATGATGTGATATGAATTTATTATATTCTTTTATAATTATTTAAAAACGAAGAAAAAAATGATAAAAGAGATCAAATAAAATATTGCCTCAAAGATTAAACATTAAAATAAATTTATTTAAATCACACCTAATTAATTTATTATAACAATACTTAAAAAAAAGAGGTATTTTCGGGTACCCGAATCGGGTACCAGATATTTTTCGGGTAGCCGAATTTTCAGATCCAATAAATTTCGGAGCGGGTTCGGATAATGAAACTTTCAACCCGAAATTTCGGGTACCCGATCCGAAAACTCGAAATACCCGAAACTCGATCCGATGCCCACCCCTATTATTATTATTATTATTATTATTTTATTTACGTGTACTAATTTTATTATCCCATGCGTAAATTGCTAGATGTTAAAAATTTTGAGTTAAAAAAAAAGTTACACACCATTTTTACTTTATTGAAAAGAGTCACATAAAGTTAAAAGAATTAATTTACTCTCACACCCTTTTTTGAAATTATGTCAATTAATTAGTTCAATTTTTACCAAAAATAATAAAATTGTTGGAATTATGCACGTGCCAATCATGTGACTAAAAAATTTGGGGCTATCCGACTGAACGTTTACGTGGCATCAAGGTGTGGCCATGTCATACATTTTTACTTTACAGGAAATGGTCCATGAAAGATGGAAAAAACAATTTAGTCCCTCACCTTTTGATATTGCATGAGACTAAATTAATTTCCATCGAAAATTTAAATAAATTGATGCAATTTCGAAAAGTGTATCACTAATTTTTATTTTCATGGGATCATTTTCAATAAATTAAAAAGATAATCATGTTTTTTTTAACTCTAAAAATTTGTATACAATTAATTTTGACGTTAGTTAATATAAAAGCTATCATCTAAATGATACTTTATGTATACTTTAATAGGAATACTTTATAAGTATACCAAATGACACTTTTATGTATATAATGAAATATTTTACTCAAGAATAATTTCAATTGAAACCCAAATGATAGGTAACATATCAATTAAGGGTTGGAATTATATTTTCTATTAATTAAGAGTTTAAAATAAATAAAACTATCAATGTGGGTCCAGAATTTATCATATGTTGTCTCTATTTTATCAATTTAAGACTTCAATTTAGGCTATCATCCTGAAATGATAGTTTTATTTCTTTCAGGCCCTTAAGTCATAGAGCCCCTTTTTTTCAGGCGTGGATTGAAAAACTCCTTTTCTTTTTACTAATATTCTTTTGTGGATTGAAAAACTCCTTTTCTTTTTACTAATATTCTTTTGTGTGTGTGTTTGTATCATGATACTTTTAAGCGCATTTTGGGCATATTATGGTACTTCAAACCACATTGTTAGGTCTAATATGCAATTCCACACATTACTGATGTATTATAAATTTAAAAGGATAATAGAACCTTTATGTGTGATAAATAAAATAAAATGTAAGTTATGTGTCTAATGAATTAATTTTAAGTAATATTTTGATACTATTATATTGAATGTAATTTTTTTAGATGTGAATATACTCTTAGAAAATAATAAAAGATAAAATATTAATACATTTATGGAGCAGGAAAATGTTATATTATGTAAAATGATATATTTAAGAGTCGCTTAGTTCAAATTTTAGAATGATAATGATAATGAAAATCATTAATGTGGGGAGAGTAATGGTAACGAGAAGAAAATTGAGAATGATTGAGAATGGGATATATTTAATCAATAAGAATGATTGAGAATTTTGGATTCTTATTACCTATTACCAAGTTTGAAGAATGTTAATTAATACTCTTCCATTCTCATTACCTTCCCCATCACTCCATCCCAAGAGCCCTCTTAGATCTAAAAGAAAATTCAAGGGTTTTAAAATATCCCTTATTTCAAAAGTGGTATGTTATTGAAGGGAAAAATATCATCAAAAGTGGCGTAAATGCACAAGAGGGAGGCATATCTAGAAACCAATTGGGGTTCTTGGATTTGGAACAACTTTATCCCCATCCATAGGTACATCATGGTGTGGAAAGCTATTAAAGGAGTCTTGATTTCTTGGGATGTTCTGGCGCATAGAGGATTCAGAGAGCCATCGAGGTGTTTCTTATGTAAAAGAGTGGAACAAAAATTTGATCACATATTTCTTCATTGCCCGATTTCATCGGAAGTACTACGACGAGTTCTAGCTGGTTTTCAATTTAGTCCTAGGATGCATGTTGATCAAATTTTTTTGGCTTTTTTACTACAAGCCATGTCTATCACTGGGAGCAAGCAAATCACGTCAATTTGGCATCTGGAGATTGTCACTTACTGCTGGGTAATCTGGAAGCAAAGGAATAAGGTTGTTAATGATTGCTATGATGAAAATTACAGGACAAAGTGGTGAGATCTCGAATACTGATGGCTCTTATCAGAGAGGGAAATTTCTTCACCATGGGGAATATGGATAATATAATAGAGGACCTGTGGACATTGAGGTACTTTGGCATATAGGAGATCCCAAGGAAAGCTCCATAAGTGATATCGGTTCGTTGGAATACTCCTCCTGTGGGATGGATTATTGCAAATATTTATGGACATGAAATTGGGGCACCTGGAGACATATCTGGAGGAGGAATCTATCGTAAAAGCCAAGGCTTTTATCTTGGCTATTTAACGGATGGCTTTGGCAAAGGGCTTGCAATGGAAGCAGAATTAGCAGCTGCCTGTTTGGCGATAGATTTTGCATACAACAATGACTGGAGAAAATTATAGCTTGAGATGGATTCTATGTTCGTCGTGTATTCTTTCAAATAAACTTCCTCTACTATACCATGGAGATTATATTCAAGATGGAGGAATGCAAAAGAGAGCTTACAAACTATGGACTTCCATGTTTCACACATCTATATGGAGGGTAACGCCACTCCTGATGCTTTTTCAGGAATTGGAGGTGATCTTTTGTGGCATCAAGTGGCTCCATTTTTTCTTCACAAATATATGTTTATGACATGAACAATGAGTTCTTTAGATTTGCGTAGTTATGCCGTGTGTGGCTGGGATTTAACATCTTTTTTCTTTTGACTTTGCTTTGTATTTTTATCTTTTCTTTTTAATAATATCTTATCTATTGGTCATATTATAGTATAAACAAGTTTATACTTACAATATTATGTCTATATTATTTTACATTAATTACATTTCATAAGTATGTAACAAATATTGAGTTAGTGATACATGACATGGTAGACTGATGCATTTTTAGTAATAGTATGTAAAAGAAATAAAGTTTAAATGACAAAACTTCTAATTGTAAATAATTTATTATTCAAGAAAAAAAATATTTTTAAAACTATATAAACATGAATGCACATATACTTAATGGTAAGACTTTTCATAAGTTGTATTTTTAAGTAATAAATAAATGATACAATAAGTGTCTTAAGTTATAGTGGTATTTTTTAAAATATGATATATTTAGAAGATATTTGTTTTGAAACATTACAATTTTAAGAGGGTGAAAAGTGTAATGGGATAAACAAATGAGAAAATAGTGAAAAACTTATTAGGATAGAGGGAGTAATAATTAAGGGTAACACGATTGCACCCTAGTCCTCTGAGAGTAAATAAATGAGTAGACAAAGTCTTTTTCAAGACAGTTGATGAGAGTGGAAATTTATGATCTTTTAGGTCCGATTAGTACCTCTTTGATGAATTTTGATGTTATAATTGCACGAAAAGGTGATGCTCTTGTTATTACCGATAAAAGGTGCTCGAGAGGTATTTTGTCATATTTTTTCACAGGAAAAGAGGGAGAAATCGATCAAGTGTCAGGATGAAGATAGAGCTGGAAATAAGTTGCTCGTTGCCGGCGTAGCAACCGGGCGTGGAGCAATACCAACCAGGCAACCTGCCAAGCTAGCCGATGAGTGGCCATGCACTGAACCGGGCACATGAGTTTTCTACCGTGCATGCCACCAGACAGAGCTACCCTTTGTAAGGTAAGTTGTCGGGCGTCAAGAGATCGCCGTCAGGCATTAACCGTGCACTGCACCGTGTACCATGAATTTATTATTGGGTGCCTACTATTCCAAACCGGGCACATAGATGTGTGGCCCATATCCATGCCAGGTGTGGCCCATAATCCTTACCGTATGACTTAAGTTAGCCCAGTTCGTGAAGTATAAAAGGGATTATGATTCAGAAACAGAAAAAACACATGATGCAAATTCTCGATACAGTGCCCTAATTCCCCATCACTCACCACTTTCCATCCATCCACCGGAGAGACGATCAGAGTTGCTACTTAGATCGAAGACGGAGATTCTGAAGAAGATCGTAATTAAAGAGTCGAATTCCTCCACAAGGGTTTTCTACTTTACAGTTATTATTTTCTGTTATTTTAGAACAATGGTTGAGGCTTATTACATCTTTGTGATTTACCCTCGTAAATCCATGGGATAAGACAGACTTGATTATGTGATTTGATTGCCCTAGACTTGGATTTATTACACTGTAGAATGTTTATTTTCTTATTGAAGAAAGATATTTTGAGACTTCTTATTATTGTGTTTTGAGTTTTGATTCCTTTAATTATTCTTGACGGTATTACTGATTAATATTTAATAGTATTCTTTATTTCTGCATGATAGTTGTTGTTTCCTGTGGCAGTCTTAGGGGATTGGCCTAAAATTCCAAAGAGTGTTAGACAATAAATTTGGAATACTAATTATTTGGTAAAACATCATTATTAGGAAATTGGTAAGGAGACAAAAGGGGTTAATAATTTAGTACCTAGAAAGGAAGGTCTAGTGCTCTAACCTTTAATAGAATTTAGCATGAAGTACCTATAGAGAAAGTGAGAGTTAATTCCTTATCAATCATAGGATTTGCAGCTCATTATAAGTGTTAGATCCACCCGATCAAGGTGATTTAACCAGGCTTAGTGATCCTCTTATAAATATCTGCAGATAAATAGTTTGGGTCTAGATAAATCGCTCACATAGTTAAACTGGCTTGCTTTAACATTACCAATTCTCCATTCTTAAATGCTTAACCGTTTCTCTTACGTGATTTATTTTCTTTGCTTAGTTTAATTATTTAAATTCAATTTTTATTAGTACTTAAATATTTCCAAAAACTCCCAGATTTGTCTTGCAATTAAATTGTCATACATAGAATTATTTATTAAATTTATAAATGTCTCTTGGAAACGATAATTTAACTTGGTCGCACGCGCTACAATCGATCCCTTACACTTGAGGGTGAAAGTAAATAGCGATCAACAGTGCTTATATGAAACAACTTGTTAGACAGATCGACCCATTATTTAAATATAATTATTATATAAGTAAAGTATAATTAATGGGTGATTATTATATAGGTAAAGTATGATTATTTATTGATTATTATATAAATAAAGTACGATTGTTGATATTTAAAGTATGATTATTAAGGTAGGATGAATCATAGAGTGTTAAGTTTGATTCGTTAAAGTACGATTATTGATAATTAGTAGTCAATAAATATATTTTACCTATAATCGTACTTAGTAACGGATCGACCCATTTCACAATCCGTCTCACGTATGCCTGTCTGACAAGAGAGTGCTTTATTAAAAAAATTATATATTTCTAATTATTTTGTCATTAAACCAATTAAATTATAATTTGATTAATTTAATTATTTATTTATGTAAAAGAATAACAAGGAGAAGATTCATCGTCAGATTTAGTAAAATATATCTTATTTGTGAAAGAGAATATCTTGGACGAGATTCATCCAAGATTTGGTCCAACTTGATGATCAAGAATACAAGTCAAATAGATTTGATTACAATCTTAGAGATTTGATTATATTCTCTCTAGGTTATATATTCTTCAATGGACGATCGATGTATTCAAATCTCCTTCGTTAGTTTTTGTGAGGGTATTAGAGAGTTTTTGTTCATAAACTTTGTTAGTTTATTTCGTTTCTGTTCTATTCCTTCTCGTGTTCCTTTACATATAAAAGAACACGTCCTTGTAATGCAGATTTCGAGAGGGTCTGAGGGAGTTCGATCAACAAGTTTGGAGATCTCGTCGCAGCCTTGGAGGGAGTCCATGCAGTGCTGTCAAGTCCACATAGTGGCCATATAACTAATTAGGAGTTGTATGGTATTATCAATTAGCATAGAACAGAGTTCATGGGTGTTTAATTGAAATAGTTGTATTTTTCTATTGAAAGAGATTTGAAGGATAAGGCAGAGCCTATCTAGTGCTTTTATCTTATTCCAATGTATTTTTATATTTATGTTCATATTATTAATTTTTAAAGGAACATCTGCACACTAGAACATATCTAATGATTTTTGCAATTGGTATATATTAGAGCAAGTTCTAGTTTATAATAAGCAGGCGAAGATTTGAGATTTGGTACAATTATAGTAAGTAAGTTTATTCAACCCCCCTTCCTGGATGGATACAACTTTCCTTACTGAAATGATGATGATCTTATTGAAATGCCAAGGAGATGGAGAAGTGTGGAAGAAATTGAAGAAGGATAGAAGCACCCATTAGAAGGATGAACGGATGCAGAAATAAAAGAGGCAGTCTCCAATAATAAGGCCATATGCACTATTCTATCCTCACTTGATGTTCAGTGATACTTTCTCATATCCAAGTGCATGAAAGCTAAAGAATCTTGGAGAATTCTTAACCTTCAATTTGAAGGTACAGGCTCAATGTGCAACATCTAATGGTTGATTATAATGGGCTTCATATGTGAAATGATGAAAATGTTGACACTTACTATTCAAGATTCTCATCTATCATCAATCAACTTCATCTCTTGGAAGAAACTATTTCGGAAGAAAAATAAATCCACAAGTTCATGAGGACCCTTTAAAAAAGATTTAGTGAAAATGTTACTGCTCTTGAGGCCTTTAGCAAGATTATTAAACACAGTCTTGATGAGCTTATAGGAGATATCCGAACCTTTGAGATGAACATGTGATATGATGTCAAAAACTTGAGAATTATTTTTATTGATGAAAAATCACATCAATATAGTGATGATGATAATGATGATGAGAAGGAACAACATATGAGTTATGCTCAATTTAAAGAACATATGGAGGAATATGTTAAAAACATTCTGAAAAAATCAAACTCTGAGAACACAGGATTGAAGAGAACTCTCAAGGCTGTTGAAGAAAAATTACTTAGGGATGAAGCTAATCTTACCAAAAAGCCATTCATTGACAAGTTGGAATATCAACAGAAAGAATACAACCTAGATGTTCTTAATTCGATTATGTAACAACTTATTTCTACTAAAAATAAAAAAAACACTACTTTAAATATAGGATCACTTGATAAAGATAACTACTTAGCAATAAGTCATGATAGGAGTTATCATGAGTAAGGACATGTAAATTGAGAAGGATAAGGTGGTATTGGAAGATTGAACCAATATATCCATCATTTTAATAGTGGAAAGAACAAGTTAAATGAGATCCTTACTTTAACTGATGGATATAGGAAAGTTGGTTGGGGGTATAGTGGTTAAAGCAGTAAGAACAAAATAAGTGATTTTTATGAAAACAACTCACAAGATGTTTGTTCCAAAGGAACGCAGAATGAATGTCACTAATTAAAGAATCTCATCAAATTGAGAAAAGTATTGTTTTGAAGCCTGTTGAGATGAAGAAACTTCCTTTGAATTCATCCAAAAAGGGTAAATTTGTTCCAACATGTCATTATTGTGAGATAAAGGGACATATTAGACCTCATTGTTATAAAATGCGTCACAACATATGTATTAGAAACATTGTTGATTAGAACTTCAGTGGTATACTAGCAAGAAACTAGGGTCATAAACCTCAAAGACATATTAATCCAAAAGATTGAGTTTATGTTAAGGAACTGCAAAAGTAATACGTGTATTTTTCTTCAGTTTTTGGAGTATATTTCATATCATTCAAGTCATGGTATCTTGATAGTGGGTGCCCACATCATATGACTGATACTAAATCGAATTTGATTGATATTCAGCCTTTGAATTGAAGTACTGTTATTTTCTGTGATGGAAGGACCAATAAGGTGATTGATATTGGAACATTGAATGTGCTTAAAATGCCACTTCTCATGGACATTCTATTTGTTGAGATTTAAAGACATATATGATCAGTACCAGTAAATTATGTGATTGGAATCTTCAAGTCAGGTTTGTCGAAAATTTATATTCCATTTTTAATGCTGATAATGATTATATTCTTACAGTTACACGTTCCTTTGATGATTGTTATCTTTTAACACAAACCAATGTTCCTAAAGCTACTTTTTTATTAAGTTGAGTCTCTACAACAGAAGTTGGGATAAAACTGTCCAGTTAACTTGTCAAAGGACAAAGTTGATCGAGGTGTTTCTGAGCAGAGGATGAGTGTCGAATGTTTGGTTCATTTAAGTTTGCAATACTCCAACTCCTGAACATCTTTTTTCTCTTGAAATTGAGTGGGTCGGTTTCCTTAACAATCAAAGTACATCCAACATTATGAAAAATTCAATCCCTTATCCAAGAACCAAACAAATAGAAAAATATTTTCTTACAATCAGAGAACTTGTGGAGGAATGTAAAAAGATTAAGGACATATTTCTACTTAAAATAAGTTTATTGATATACTTACCAAGTTCGTTGATGCTCAAAGGTTCATCTCTCTCCTAAAATCCTATTTAAGAATATGCAATATTTTTTTTATTTCATTTTATTTTTTGCGTGTTCATTAAATCTCTTTTAAACATATGTATTTGTTTATCTCCATCGTATTGTTCTCCTTTGACGACAAGTATATGTGATTTTTTTTAGGAAATAACATCTCATTTGTACCCTAATCAATATAGGGCTACCTAAACTAAAATGATGTACTTTGAAAGCCATAATTTTTATTGGAAAGGGTTAGATACACAGAGAATGAAATGCAATGAGAAAATCGTCAATTTAAGAAAGGGGCACGTTCCAAAACTTTTTTTTTTTAAAAAATATTCGATAGTATCCAAATCCTAGTAGTGACAAAATAGATTAGTTGTAAGTCGAATGAGGAAAAGTAAATGGTGTTTTACTTGTCTTGGAGTTATGGTGTACTTAGTTATACTCGGGAAAATTTAAAGAGCGAAAAAAAAATATGTTGGCTTTTTTTAAGGAAACTTTGTGAATGTTTGGATTCCATCAAATCCATTGCTCTTATTTAGGAGGAGAAAATTTGAGATGTTACATTTACATTTAGATCCCTTCTTTTTCTTTATTCGGTTCTTTTTTGTTTGTCTAGGCTTAGTAATTATATTAATGGCTTCTTCCTATTTGTGATATATGTACTTTTTTTAAAAATTATAAATCCCTCATATTTTTCTGAGACATGAAACATGTTTTTATATATTTGGTTCTCTAGGGCTTTGTATCAAAGGAGGGAAGATAGTATAGTGGAATATCTTGATTGGTTGCTTATTTGTGGGGGAGTTCCTATTAGTTGGATGTCTTGATTGGTTGCTTATATTTGGGGGAATTTCTATTCTTGGATTATGGGAGAGTTAGTTTATTATATTAAAATAGATGATGTTCTTACACAGTTTGAGTAATTGGTTGATTCTTGATTCTCGTGGGATTTAATGTTGATCTTGGTAAATTCTTATTGATATTCTGCTGCTTGAGTTCCTGGTCATTACTAACTATTTTTTTTTACATGGAGGATTGTTTCTTTGCATGTTCCTTTTTGCGAGAAGGAACATGGATTCTTGTTTTATGTTGATTTCTTTTGTAAGAATTTATTATTTTATTCTTCATCCAACTTTATGTTTTCATTCAAATGCTAAGGATAGATTGATAGAAAATATATTTTTTATATTTTTAATTTTATTGCTGTTAAAATAATTAAATTATAATTGGATAAATTTAATTTATTTATTTAAGAAAACGTGACGTATAATAATTTCCATATGCCTATTATGAATCTGCACCCCCTGGGATTGATAAACTTTTTAGATCTTATTATCCAAAGAGATACGAGGAGAAGATTCATCGCCAGATTTAGTCAAACTTATCTTATTTTTGGTAGAGAATATCAAGGTAGAAATTCATCCAAAATTTGGTTAAATATATCTTTGAATATCTTGTTTCAAAGATATCTTAGAAGATAAGGTTATGATTGATTCATTATTGACCAAGAAAGAAATGCTCATGGCCCAACTTGATGATCAAGGAATACAGAAGTCAAAGATATCTAAGATGGTTGAGATATAATCGAAGATTCCATGGGTCAATATTTCATCAAGATCTTTAGAGATTAGATTATATTCTCTCTAGCTTTTATATTCTTCAATAGAGGATCGATGTATTCAGATCTCCTACGTTAGTTTTTTAGTGTATTAGAGAGTTCTTGTTCAAAAACTCTTTCGTTTCTATTCCATTTCTTCTCTGTTCCTTCATGTACGATAGAACATGTCCTTGTAATGCAGATTACATGAGGGAGTTTGATGCAGTGCTGTCAAGTCCACATGATGGCCTAATATGTAGTTAGGAGTTGTGGGGTATGGTTCATTAGCATTGAACGGAGTTCGTAGGTGTTGAATTGAGATACTTGTACTTTTCTATTAAAAGAGATTTGAGGGATAAGTCTAAGCCTATCCCATATTTTTAAGATCGTGTGATTTTGAAGTGTTCGTTGTATTCTTACATCTATGTTCATGTTCTTACTTTTTGAAAGAACAACTTCATACTAGCACATGTATCTAATGGTCTTTACATGCCCAAATGAGTAATGATAAAATGCGTGAAAGAAATAGAGTAAGGTAGCAACTTACATGTGAAGCGACAAAATAGGCAATCATGTTGAGCGCAATGCCCCACCAAACGGTACTAAAAATGTAGCTAGAGAGGTTCTGCATACGACGGAGAAGGCATACAGAGTGGTATATTTTGGGCAAGTATTGAAACACAAACATTATTAGCAGCACTGTCATGACCATCGTTGTTGATCCTTTCTCCATCAACTTCGGTATACCTACCCATATTATTATCTGCACATTTACGCATATAATTAGATATATACTGATCATGGACCCAAAATTTCTAAAAACTGTAAAATTATTCTGAATGCGAAAAGTATACCATACTCAAAACAAAACCTCTGAGATGCTCACAAAGAAAATAATAATAATAATAATAATAATAATAATAATAATAATAATAATAAACTGCTCTAGAATAAAAAAGTTAAGGCGTACAGTCACTAGAATGAAAACATAAAGTTGGATGAAGAAGAAAATATAAAAATATATTTTGGGGGTGTACCACTAGAATAAATTACTATTTTAAGGTGTTTTGACGATAACCGCCCCTTGTCAAATAACATTTTATTTCTATACTCCCATACCTTTAAAACACAAGATGATTAGGCCAAAGTTCTAATCTTCTTATCATAAAACGAGCTTCTTTTATCTTTATAGATCCTCTTCCACCTTTACTCTCTTTCATGTTTACTCCACAAGTCCTAAGTTATAGGCTACTTACAAGGACTCCACAAGTCCTAAGTTATAGGCTACTTACAAGGCAACTTCTATCCACCTTGAATAATAGTCCCGACTATCACTTTCTTCGATTCCTGACCACCTGTCTTACCAATAATTTTGCACCAAATTTATCCATTCGTCTATCATCCTAACTTCTGAAAACCCCTACAAACCAATCATTTTCATATTCAATCCTAGTCATCCCCTCACCCTCTCACAAGGCATGAAACCTATTGGGTTGATGGTCCGATCTTTAACCATATCTTTTCCCTTCGGCTCCTGCTACACACCCGGATTAGATCTACGACTCGGTCAATTACAACCCCTATTACTAACGACTTGAAACCCATCGATCCTATAATCTCAACCATCCCCATGTTTGCCCTCATCTCCTTCATGCTCTGCGTCCATACATTCTCTATCCAAATGCCCCAACCTCTTACACACAATGCAATATGAGGGAGCAAACTCAAAGATTATTCTTTGAGCTATATTCATTAAGGATATTAAAGTCATATTACTTAAAATAAATTTTAATTATATTAATTTTGGGATATGTTTAGTAAATCTGGGTCGCCTCCTAAATCAAATAGTATCTATAATTCAAATAACAAATATAAAAAATAAAATAAAATACATGCAATATTTATCATAAGTATACACACACACATACACACACACACGCACACACACACACACACACACACATATATATATATATATATATATATATATATATATATATAGTATGAAACCCGAGTACTACGGGGACCATTTAATTATTATTCTTATTTTTTATAATTAAACAAAATCCTTGTCATATAACGAATCAATAATAATTAGGAAGATATATATATATATATATATATATATATATATATATATATATATATATATATATATATATATATATATATATATATATATAGTATGAAACCCGAGTACTACGGGGACCATTTAATTATTATTCTTATTTTTTATAATTAAACAAAATCCTTGTCATATAACGATTCAATAATAATTAGGAAGATATATATATATATATATATATATATATATATATATATATATATATATATATATATATATATATATATATATATATATATATATGAAAATAAGTTCAAACATTCTATAATTAATTAAAAAATTATTAAAATATTTTAAATAGTTGCTACATATATATATTTTTAAAAAATATATAATATTATAAATAATATTTAAGTGGAGTATTATTTTTCTCATGATTATAGTTAAGTATTTGTTAATTAACTATATAATAGTAATTCTATTTTTTTATTTTTAAGAAACTAATTAATATATATATATATAATTTATATATAATATTATTTTAAATATTCATAGTAATGAATTTATTATCTTATTTAATTTTATTAGTTTTAAATTATATAAATAATTAAAGAAAATAAATTCTATGATTCATATGTTATAACTGAATAATTAAGATATATGTAAATAAATAAATAAATAAATATTAATATACTAAATTTAAAAAATTAACAAATATTTACAAAACTCGATTTTAATGTTATTAATTTGATATGATATAATTATTTAACTTAAAGAATTTAAGCTTTTGATTCTTTACAGGAATTAGTTTTTCAACATCTTATTCTCTAGAGGTGAATCAATTCAAGAATATAATACTTGAATCGAGTTTTTTCCTCTTGAAAAGTCGATTCTTAAGATGTAAATCGATTCAAGAATACTTGAATCGATCCTCTTCCTCTTCAAGAATCGATTAAGTCAATTTTTTTAGAGGTAGATCGAATGTCTACTTGATTCGCTCTATCAAAATAAATTTTATATTTTCATAAATCAATTATCTAGAAGAACTTGAAGAAAGCTCATATTTCTCTTAGAGAATTGAATGTATGTATTTAGAATGAATAAACAAATAGTTTTATTTATAAGTGGGGTGAGATTGAATATTATATGGAATATTCTTTTTTTCCTTTATATATGAGTTAATTTGATACTAATTAATTTATGTATTGCATAAAAAATTTAATAATCAATCAATGATACCGAATAAATAAATAAATAAAATATTAATAATTTAATCATTATTAAAAATAAAAAACACATTATTTAAAAAAGAAAATAGTAAATAAGGAAGTTAATTTAAAATAAATAAGGAAAATATTAAAAAATATTAAAAAATCAAAAAAATTAAGAAAATTACACGTAACTTTGGAATGCTCTATAGACTACATGTTAGCAAGAAAAGTTTCTGTTATAATATAGTTAAGATATACTCCCTTCGTCCCAACTTCAACTTCACACTTTCCGTTTTGGTCCGTCCCAAATTCAACTTCACACTTTCATAAAAGGAAAAAGCAACAAACTAATATCCCTCTAACATACTTTAATTTCAAATTTACCATCACCTTTTTAACACACATAACATACTTTATCATTTATTTATTACCCAAAAATACCATACTACCCTCAAAAGTAAGTCTAAAAATGACTTTTCTTAAACTCCGTATCTATAGTAAACGTGAACTTGAATTTGGGACGGAGGGAGTACTATATATATTAACAAATGATTGATGGAGCTGGTACCACGTGGTGAGATTTGGTCGCTTCGCAGCAGTACTCCTCTTAAAAGTAAGACTCGGTGAATGTGTTTCATGTCAGTTATGATTTTACAAGGAGTACTATTCTCTGTCCGTTTAAAAGAGAATATGTCTATCCCAAATGGTTTAATTTTTTTTAGACGTATGATATACAAACATATCTATTAATATAATTAATATAATTAAAATATAGAGTCACATATTCATTAATATAATTATCACTATACATTAAATAATAATATTTTTTTATATACGTGCAAAAAATAAATAAAACTCATTAAAGTTGAAAGAGCGAGTATTTTAGTAAGATAAATTATTTTCTCTAAAAGAAAGATATTATCTTAATAAGAATATAGAAAATAAAAAAATATCAAAATTTTAGAAGTACTAGATGCCTCCATCGCATAAAACGCTTCGTGTTTATTGTACCACGTTGTTTAAGAAAAATTTTATTTTTTTATCAACTTTTTTTACTTTAAAAGGTATTATAGTATTTTTAAATAATAAAAAATGTATAAAGTAATTATATGTGCGTATGAAATGAGTGACAAATTTGAAATTAAATAATTTTTGAAATTGTTGCATAAAATGATGTTTTCTTTTATTGGTGTGTGAAGGGTTTGGTAGGACAAATAAATGAGAAAAGTGTGAATGGTTTTGTGGGACGGATAGAGAAATATTCCCTCCATCCCACCGAAAGGTCCCTAATTTTACTATATTGGGCGTCAGATTCAAAGGTCCATATTTTCACCTTTTAGTAAAAGGGCCCCACATATGATCCACCACTTACTACTAATACAACTACCCACTATACATAAAATAATAATACTCAATCCACGTACAAAAAGCAAATTGGGACCTACGGCCAGAACGAAAGGAATATTTTTTTATTTTGAAGTTTAATAATTTACCATTTTAAAGAATAATTTTTCATGTAATAAATAATTATTTTGGTAATATTAAGGTGTAAGTGTACCCATTTGATACAAGATTTTACCGTTATATATATATATATATTTTTTTTTTTTAAACAAAAAACTATTCATTACCTATTTTAAAATATAAACTTGGGATGTATTTGTACAGCCCCAAAATTACTCTCAATTAAATGTAGGGGTATGCCCCTTAAATGAAAATAAAGTCTATAATATACTCCCTCCCTCCCCCAGAGTATTTCACACTTTCCTTTTCCATTCGTCCCACAAAGTATTTCACACTTTACTTTTATTAAAAATGACAAAAAATACACTATAACAATACCTACTTTTTACGCACATTCCAACATAATACTCAATTTTTCACACAATTTTTTAATAACTTTACACACTTTTTTCATTAAATTAATTAAATTATTTTTTCTCTTTCTTACTTTATACATAAAATAACAATTTTTTCTTAAATTCCATGCACAACAATACGTGAAGTACTTCGGGGGACGAAGGGAGTATATTAGTGGCTTAGCGACTTGTTTCTCAGTAGTAGGTCACGGGTTCGATTCACCCTAGCCGTTAATGAAGTCTTATTCTTTTACAAAAAGTATTTTTATATTACTCCATTTCTTTCTGTTTTTTTAATTACTTTCTCGGTCATAATATCTTTCATACTTTCCGCATTTGTTTGTTCCACAAAATTTTTCACATCCTAAAAAAGGAAATATCATTTTATCTAACAACCTCAAAAGTTTCTTTAATTTCAAATTTACCACTCCTTTTTCTCACACATATCATTACTTTATACTTTTTTATTACCTAAAAATATTACAATACCTAATAAAGTTGGTCAAAAAGTGCAACTTTTCTTAAATAACATGGAATAGTAAACGTGAAAAGTATTATGGGACGGAGGGAGTATTATTTTTATATTACTTCATTTCTTTTTCTTTTTGTTATTACTTTTAATTATTTTGTTATATGTTCTCTTAATATTATACTACACATTTTTCTTTATTATATACTTTTTTTATTTGAAATGTTCTTTTGTGAGATGGTTGTGAGATGGATCGACTCATTACTAAAGTATGCTTATTATATAGATAAAGTATATTCATTTGTAGTTAAAATATGTCAATAATTAACCATATTATAACACCCTATCATTTATCATATTTTAGAAACATACTTTATCTATAATTAAGCATACTTTATCTACACAATAGGCATATTTTAACATGTCTCACAAACTGTCTCATATATTTAACGTCTCACAAGAGAGTTTGTCTAAATTAATATTCATGTTTCAAAAAATCAATCACATTTTTCTCATTCGTTTGTACTCTTAATTTATTAATTGCAACATAAATTTAAACTCAATTCACTACTCCCTCCGTCCATCCCCAATCTATCCATTTGCTTTTTGCACATGGATTAAGGAGTATTATCATTTAATGTGTAATGGGTAGTTGTATTAGTGGAGCGTGTAGGTCCCATATTTTATTGTATTAGTAGGTGGGTGGGTCCCATGTGTCTAAAAGTGAAAATTGATATATTAAGAGTGGATGACCCAAAATTGTGAAATAGATAGATTGACAGTTGATGGAGGATGATTCTTTTTAAAATATTTTTTATAATACTCCCTCCATCCCACTAAAGTTATAACATTTTTTTGGAACGGAGATTAAGCTGTATAATATTTTAATGGATAGTAAGTTGAGAATATAATATTTTAATGTGTAGTGTGTAGGTGTATTAGTAATGCATGCGGAGTGTGTATGGAGCCCATATGCATATATTAATATTTTTGTGTAGGTCACATATGCTTGAAAAGGAAAAATAATAACTTTTGTGGGACAACGTAAAAAGAAAAATATCATAATTTCTGTGGGACGGAGGAAGTAATATCTTAATTTGCTTTTTATAAAATAAATAAATAAAAAAATTCGAAAGTATCAACAATAATTATAATTTTTAAATTTTGATTTATTTATTGTATAATTTTGAATATTAAATAATACTTTTAAAATTATATACCATAATCCTAAAATCATTTTCTTGGATTCGCCCCTAATTAAAGTACTCCCTCCGTCCCAACTTCAACTTCATACTTTCCGTTTTGATCCGTCCCAAATTCAACTTCACAATTCCATAAAAGGAAAAAGCAACAAACTAATATCCCTCTAACATACTTTAATTTCAAATTTGTCATCATCTTTTTAACACACATAACATACTTTATCATTTATTTATTATCCAAAAATACCATACTACCCTCAAAAGTAAGTCAAAAAGTAACTTTTCTTAAACTCCGTATCTACAGCAAACGTGAACTTAAATTTGGGACGGAGGGAGTAGTATTAGTATTTTATGCTGAAGGCTGGTTCTTTGGGAAAAAAAGATAAAAATATACGCACACGGTCGCATGACTCACATGCACTTGTAAGTTGTAATATGTGACTAGCTATCACTTACGAGTTATGAGACATGTACTCCCCCATCCCGTTACAATGAGCGTTTACTTTTTATACTTAGATTAAGAGATATAATATTTTTATATGTAATAAGGTGAAAGAAATAATATTTAAATGTAAAGAAGATAGGTGTATTAGTATGACAATATGTGTGGGTCCCCTTTACCAAAAAAAGTAAATGCACACCTTGTATTGGAACAGATCAAAATAGAAAAACGCGTACATTTCAATGGAACATAGAGAATATCAAGTATGTATGTGTACGTGTATGGCTTTATGCACCAGAGCTTTAGAGCGCACAATACTTCCAAAACGAAATCCTTACAGTTTGGCGTCATCACTGTAATACCACCAGCTTTATAACACATTGTGGTCCAACGATGTGTCTTAATTATTACCATATAGAAATCTATGTGTACGGGCTATACATGAATACATAGGCAAATTATTTTTATGTGCACCAAAATTTTATTCTTTTATACATACAATTACTCTTTAAACTTATGGATTATTATTTTTAAATTAAGAATATTACTTAGTGTTTTGATTAAAACGTAATTTAACAAGATAATTGTTTATAACAGATTTATTGGAATAAGGATTATCAATAATGTTATATTAGTATACGACTAGATAAAATTTTCAAGGCAAGTCTTGTGTATGGAAGGGATTAAAAGTAATAATATCATTACTAAAAGAGTTGATATTCCGTGTATTTGGGTGTACGCATGTACTCTCGTATGGATAAAACTTTTTATTCTATACTTCATCCATCTCACGTTAACGTTTATGTTTGTCATTTGTACATAGATTAAGAGATACTCCCTCCGTCCCAGGAATACATTCGCGTATTTGGTGGCACGGGGTTTAAGAAAAGTAATTTTTCGTTAGTGTGATGTAAGAAAGAGAGGGGTATTTTGGGTAATTGAGTATAATAAAGTGTATGATATAGTTGACTTTGACTAGATCGTGTGTAAAAAGAAGGTGGCATTTTAGTAATATTGTAGTATAGTGAGGTTATTGATATTGTGTATTGTTTCCATTTTTAGGGTGTGCAAGTATTATTGGGACGGACCAAAATAGAAAGTGTGCAAGTATTCTTCGGAGGGGGGAGTATATTAATATTTTAATGTTTAGTGAGGTAAGAGAAATAATATTTAATGTAGTGTGGGTAGTTGTATTAATGTTTTGTGTGGGCCTTACATGGAATAATTAATTATTTTGTTTGGGCCCAACTTAAAAAAAAATTAAATATAAATTTTAAATTGGGACAACTAAAATGAAAAATGTAAATATTAACGTTGGACGGAGGGAGTATAGGTTTCTTAACAATTGTACAGTTTTTTATTATAAATTTTTCATTTAAAAACTAACAAAAAATTCGTTAACAAAGTGTATACATATTTATTCATAAGTGTATTTATTTTTTAAAGTGGTTGTGCACACAATAATTTGCTTTAATAAAAAAGTGATACACAACACAATTGAGTAAAGCAATTACGATGTGCAATGAATTATTTTATAAATAATTTATAGTATGAATAAAAAAATGAGTGAGGCTTACGTGCGCCTGGAAACACATTATGTGCACATTTAGAATTTAGTATTATGGGTAAGGGTACATTGCTTTGGTTTAAAGAGTATACACTTTAATTAATAAAAGGTACACCATTTTGTTCTAAATGGTATACACTTTTTATTAATATTTTTTTCTATAGAAAATAAAGGGTACACATTTTTATACTAAAAGATATACAATTTAACACAAAATTCTAAAGGCGCACGTAGTGTTGTTCATGCGCCCAGATACACAATAATTTTCTTTAGAAAATAAAGAGTACACATCTGTATATTAAAGGGTGTACAATTTAACACAAAATTCTGAAGGCGCACGGAATGTGGTTCGTGCGTCCAATTACACAGAAGTTTTTGCCTAAAAAATATAACATTTATAAGTAAATTGATAATGTTGTTATCATTTTTATACTAATTCCCGTATCTTACGGGGGCTTACGTGTATTGAGATTAATTTTCAATTATTTTATTTAGAAACATAGATACGTGAATCACCTTATCGAACCATCCTTAATTCGGTGACTGACTCTAGACATGCATGGCGGTTCCAAATCGGCGGTTCCGATTCCGAACTGCTGGTTCCGGTTCCAAAAAATATGAAACTGGAACCGAACCGAGGGTAGGACGGTTTCGGTTCCGATTCGAACCGCCGGTTTCAGTTTTTTTTTTTGCTTTTCAACCTAAAAACGTAAAAAAAAAAAATTTGAAAAATCGCCGGTTCCAACCGGAACCGTCGGTTCCGATTTCACGAAATGAAGGACCGGAACCGAACCGATGTATAGCCGGTTTCGGTTCGGTTTTCACCGGTTCCGATTCCGATTGGAACCGCCGATTTTCAATTCCGAACCGGCAGTTCCGATTAAAATATGGATGTCTAACTGACTCTACTATGTTAATATTCAACTTGAAGAACCATCAAATTAAAAAAATAAAAATAAAAAATAATAATAAAGCAGAATTTCAACCTAAAATTTAAATTTCGTTCTAATAAAACATGAACTCTAACTAAAAATTATTGAACTAAAAATTATTGACCGATCATAATATATACGTGAGAGTGCGTGTGGGGAATATTTATTTATTTCTCAAATTTCCAAATAAATATTTAAAATTATATTGATAAAAAAGAGGGAGAATGGAACTCGCCTGTGGCAACGGAAGGATGACGAAGAGATCCAAAAAGAAACCCCTTTTTGAGTTGAAATACATCCGATGGTTGGTTTCGTGGGCGTGGGGGAGGTGGGTCATCTTGAATTGTAACCACATGTTCCACAGGTGCAGTGCGTCGGTCATGCACCGGAGGACGGTGACGGTGACGGCGAACCACCCGTCGACAAAGAGGCACATGCAGTTCTCACTCATGGAGAGGGTGTAGAAGAAGAGAGGGTCGACGAAGAGGCCGACGGCGCATACTAGGAGGAATACTCTGTTCCATTCTCCCACCCAATTAGTTGCCCTAGGATCTGACACCGTACTCCACAAGTACCGCTCGAGCTTTTCTTCCTCCTTTTCTTCTGAACTAGGATCGGAAGAGGATGACCCAGTATGGTTGTGCTCAAGGTTTGACATGATGATAATTTGCCTGGTTAGAGCCTTAGAGGTGCTTGGCTATGGGGAGGAGAGAGAAATATTACTTGGGATTGAGAGAAAGGATTTTTGTTGTTTTGTAGTACTAGTTTGTTGTAGTGCAGGATGTGAAGATAAGAAAATGCATGTATATAATTGCATATGTGGAACATGCAAGAACAAAATGGTTGAATGACCAAACAACCCTTGCAGTTACGTTTTTTATATGACATCTTTCTGGTTGTATTTGAGATCCTACTTTCACATTTAATGTGTACTCCCTTGTCCCGCCCATATTGCATCTTTTACTGTAGCTTTTGTGAGAGCTTTGTGCAGTCAAACGATGCCGGGACGGAGGGAGTATGTATGTGTAAATTAAATGGAATATGATGTCATTTCGAAACCGAGAGGAGAGCTATCTCAATGCATATTTTATGTGTGTATCTCCAGAACATTCTAAAGCTACTCTGCACAGACAATTGTGATGAGAATATAATCCTCTCCGTCATGCTTTTAAGTTTAATCTTTTTTATTTTGATTTATATTAAGTTAAGGTTTAATTTTTTTAATAGAAATTATTCAAAATAATTAATTATTCTACATGGACCTGTAAATAACATTAATACAATTATCCACCACACATTAAATATTATATTTCTAAACTCACTATCCATTAAAATATTGAAAAAACTTGAGAATCAGTGAGACAGGTCTACCCTTTGACCCATTTAACCTTAATATTAAATAAAAAGACGCTGAGGTGCAAATACCAGCGCATTCTTCCTTAATTACCTATTACAAAGCGTTTTCCTTAATTATCCATTACAAAGCACGCTGTAACTTTTTTTTTTAAATTAACATTTTTAATTTTTAGTGTAAATAACAATAAATGAGTTATTAAAATACTAATATAATTTATTGAGTTCTTATTAATTTTTAGATAATAATATTTTTTTATAAAAGTAATAATATAATTAAGAAAATGTGATAATAATATGAGTTAAATATTTGTTTGGTCCCGTAACTTTTTTTCTTTTTAATTTTAGTCCCAAAAAAGATATTTGTTTATAATTAGTCCCATAACTTTAATTTTTCTTTAATTTTGGTCCAATTTTTATTGGATTTGCCACTTGTTGCTGGAAACCGACGAGTGATGCTGACGTGGCTAGTCCAATTATTTCTCAACCAACCAAAGATTGATGAAACTTAAGAAGAAGAATGAAGACAACACCAAAGATTGCAAAAACGTTTATAGTCACCCCATACATAAATATTTTGCAATTTTTGGTGTTATCCTTCTTCTTCTTCTTAAGCTTCATCAATATTTGGCTGGTTGGACTCGTCATGTCAGCATCAATTGCCAATTTCGGAAACAGGTGGCAAATTCGGCGAAAATTGGACCAAAATTAAAGAAAAATAAAAGTTATGAGACTAATTATAAACAAATATCTTTTTTGGGACTAAAATTAAAAAGAAAAAAAAGTTACGGGACCAAACAAATATTTAACTCTAATAATATCATTGGACTATTATTATTTAATAAACAATTTGTAGAACATATAACAAGTGATAATAATTTTTATAAAAAAGTGATACATAATAAAGGAAAGGTAATAATAATTAATTGAATTATTTCATGCATAAATATTATAAAAATTGAATAAACATAGATAACATTAAATAAAATAATTTTAATTAATATTTTTTTGAAATAGAAAATGAAATAAAAAAATAGAAAACGATAGTTAAAAATTTAAAAGTGATTGTTAAAAAATAATATGTCCACCCAACTAAACTATTTCGCAAACATAAGACATAAAAAAGTAATAATGGTTTTTTAAAAATAGTGAATAAGAATAAGTGATATCAATTCAATTAAGCTATTTAATGAATATAAATATTTTATATTTATAATAAGTATACTTTAGTGATGGGTCGACCCGTCTCACATTCGTCTCACAAATAATCCGTCTTACAAGTGACTTTGTCTATTTTAAAAAAAAGTGATACATGTTTAAAGAAAAAGTGATAATTATCAATTTAACTATTTCATATATGAACATCTTATATGATGAGTAAAAAGTGATAATTTTTTTAAATAAAATGTGCTATATGATCAAGAAAAAATTATAATTATAAAAAAGGTGCGGCTATTTAAACCCCCGAAATTGCTAGACAAACCCCAATAATTTATAAAATTAAAATATGATTATGTGAGAATACGTAAATACCCTTTCATAAATAATCACTAAATTTGAAAAAAAATATTCGACGTCTGTGATAAAACAATTGAGTAACTTTTTCTCACTATTAGTTGATGAGCGTTTTCTTTGAACGCAAAATTAATCCACAAGTATTAAGGATATCAATTGCAGCTTAAGCAATCCAAGTTAAATATCGAACCCAAAGGACGACGTATTATCAATTTAATTATTAATTAAATTAATTAAAATGAAAGACAATAATAGTTGTAGAAATAATTATATCTACTAAATAATTAATTAAAATAACAATTAAAATAAATTGAGAACTAGGAAAATACGAAAGTGAATCAAGTAGGAGAATATGTAGCTCTAGAGTAATCCGATTTCACTCATTAATTTCTCTTTCGTGTATCAATGTCCGACTCTGCCTTGTGGAATATGGACGCATCACAAAGCCATGAGCTAAATCCCACTGCTTGTTCACCTTTTTGCGTGTCCCCAATTGTAGGGAATCAATTGTAGCTCAGCGTATGACCAAGTAAAAATATTGAACCCAAGGGATTAGAGTTAAGCAAGATACACACTAATTAACTGTCACCACTAATAATTAAGACATAAAAAACTTTTGTGAATTGGAATTATTAACTAATATTGCAGAAAATAAATACTCCCTCCGTCCCATCACTATTGCTACTTTTGACTGCAAAAAGCTCTCACATAATCTACAGTAAAAGTAGCAATAGTAATGGGACGGAGGGAGTACTAAATAAAATAAATAAATAGAAGTCACACTCAATCACAGGTGTTTCAAGAGACAAGAACAAGATAGTTTTAGGAAAATCCAATTTATTATGTGAAATAAGACAAATAGACAAGTGAATCAAACCACGCAAAATTTTATAGGAATGATCACTTAAACATGCTAAACCATTCATGGACAAGTGAGATTTAACAATTTTAAAGTACATAAATTCCTAGGACAAAATTAATAAGATAATTCCCTATTCCCTTTAGGTACTAAGGAAATTAAATACCCACAACCCCTTATTCGCTTTCTACGCGATTCACATGCAAAATTCCATATAGGTTAGTGCAAGAGATCTATCCTGTATAGGTACTAAAGGAATTGGATTAGGACTTCCTTACCATATTTCTCTTTAACAATGGTCATGCAAAGATAATAATGTATCATATATTGATGGTCACATAATCAAAGGCTATATATTGATCAATCCCCTTCAATTATCACGAAATAACAAATATAATCATGGAACACATTCAAACTCAAGCATACATCAATCAATGATAATATCATAAAAATTAAGAAACATGATTATATAAGTCTAAAATAAAATGTCAATAAGGAATAAATATTTTGCAAAAATTACCATCAGAGATGTCTAAATTCTCAATCAACATGATAAACTTTCAAACCCTAAAACTATAAAGATGAAACTAGCCCATGGTGCTACAAGTAACAACCATGGTAAAAGATAAAAACTTACCCATGGGTCTATAAATCAACAATAAGAAATTAAATAAGGAAGAAAAACCCTTGTCTGGAATAATTCTCCGTCTTCTCTTTCCATCCTGATGATACTCCTCCATTCTCCTTCTCAAGTAGCAAACACCGTGATTGAGTGTGATAGGTGAAAGGCGGATGAAGGGTAGAGATGGATGGCAGAAGGTGATGGGTTAGTGTTTAAATCCTAGGTGATGTGGTGGTAGATTATGCAGTTTCTCCACACTTTATGTTAGTGATGAGAATGGGTATATATAGGTGTGAGAATTGAATAAAATAAGGAGTAGATCTTGAAAAATCAGGAAAAATATAATTATGGAAGATATGGATGGATATTAAATTAGGAAATAACTTAGCTACCAAGAAAATAGGAAATAGAGGGTAATTTTCGTGAATTTTCGGAATTCTGGCATCTGCACGACCTCACGATTTTGAGCATAACTTTTTCATCCGAGCTCCAATTGAAGTGATTTTTGCGCTCACGCGACCCTCTCTTCCGTAGCTAACCATGTATCACACGACCAGTTTGGACTTCTACAGAAATACAAAAAAATTATAGAATGTAATCCTCTGTTTCCTTGGCATCTTGCACAAATTCACGCTCCATTTCAACTTTGCACTTTTAATCCGTCTTTCCACCTAAAAACACGAAATAATACCTTAAATGCACCAATATCTCAAATATATAAAAATTAATCATTTAGTGCTAAAATACGAATATAAATCCCATAAAACGGTGATAAATTAGACCCTAAAACATGCAGATTTTCACACTAAATAAACTCCCCAAACTTAAGATGTTGTTCGTCCCCAAATAACGAAATCGAACAAAGAAGAAAGATAGTGTGTAATTCAAATGGAACACAAAGGGTATGACTACTAGGCCATTCAACATACAATTTTCATTAACTCCGGTCACACAACTTTCATTACATGCAATAATTCATTCATAGCATACAAGTTAAGACAATCACCACCAATTAAAATGCTCCATCTACTTATTCTTACGGGAAGTATATCACTCTCACTTAAGTGTAAAAGATGTGCACTTACGGGGTATGGTGTTTATGCTAAGTCAATTCAAGTGCATGCGTAACCATAAGCTTGCCAAACGTCTAAAACTCTCCACCACTAAAAAACATGATTCGACAATAGGATCAAAAAGGACTTTTATTTGGATGTAATATTGGCTCTTTAGTTAAGGTAGGAAATATACGGATAAGTGACTCAAAACTCGGACCAATCAAGTAGCAACCAATCTTGATCTTCATTCTTCTTACTCACTTCAATTCAAGCACATCATCCTCCTTTTCTCTTCAATTTTTCTCTTCCATGCACAACTTGAACGCTTTTTTTTCCTTTTTTTTCTTTTTCTTCTTTTTTTTTCTCTCGAGGTACCGGTTTCGGGCACTACCTCTCACATCCTCCACTGGGTACCAGTTTCGGGCACTACCCTAGGGTGTTTGTTTCATGAAGTACTAGATTTAAGCACTACTCCATGAATTTTTTTTCTTTTGATCCTTCCTTCATTGTCATTCTCAACCCACAAATCACCAATCTCTTCAATTAAACTTTATTGGCTATCAAAAGAATGGATTTAAAAGGCTCAATGGGCTGACTAAGAATTTAATGAATTCAGGTAAAGTGTATGGAAAAATATGGGTTATAAATCAAAGATGACCTAATATCATCTCCCATCATCTAACACAACACGTAGTCTCAAGTAAGACAAGAGGCAAGTTCTAAAATACACACACTAGAATGATACTCAACAGAAAAGAAACATCAATGTGTTTATGTACATGATAATAGGCTCAAAATCTCACATGGATTATTAAGTAACAGAGCACTCTCCATGGTAAGTAATATCTCACAAGTACACAAAGAACTTCATATTACAATATAACTTAAATACAATTCCTTCATCAATTCCAAAAGCATATGAATTTCTGGCAGAAATCTAACAAATAAGATCACACTAAACACAACCAGAAAATTAAACTTTAGTTCCTCAATTATTCAATAATCCACACAATTTATCACATAAAAATTTAAATAAGGAAACGAAGGCACATGATTTATCTCCTCTATATCTTGTAAGCTCCTCGAGTTTTCCAATTCGGTCAGGCGTAGGCTTCAGATAGAACTCACTCATCTTTCACCACCACTCAAACACAATTCATCAGTAAAATCATAAGAGAACTAAAAAAAATTCAACCAAAAATTAACCACACCAAATATAGAAAAAATAAACAAGACAAACACAAGACACTTGGATAATTGCAAAAAAAATTCAAAAATTCGAAATAAATTCCAAAATTTCTAAAAAAATCAACCTCCAAGCATCACACACAAGTGAAGAAAACTTACCTCGGTGCTTTAAGACATTGGGATGCACGTCCACCCCCCAAACTTAGTTCAACTAAGTGAGAAATTAAGTTTGTAAAAAGTGAATATCATAGATAAAGAGGCACCTAATAAAATTTCTTACACCAAACAAACACATAAAAGCAATAAAAAAATTCTTAATTAAAAGTGATAACAGATAATTTAGTGGTCTCCTATTTAAACAATCTAATTCCCCGGCAATGGCGCCATTTGCTTGTTCACCTTTTTGCGTGTTCCCAAGTGTAGGGAATCAGTTGCAGATAAGCGTGTGATCAAGTCTTTATCGAACCCAAGGGATTAGAGTTAAACAAGATACACACTAACTAACTGTCACCACTAATAATGAAGACATAAAAACCTTTTGTGAATTGGAATTAATAACTAATATTGCAGAAAATAAATACTAAATAAAATAAATAAATAGAAGCCACACTCAATCACAGGTGTTTCAAGATATAAGAACAAGATAGTTTTAAGAAAATTCAATTTATCATGCGAAACAAGACAAATAGACAAGTGAATCAAATCATGCAGAATTTTATAGGAATGATCACTTAAGCATGCTAAACCACTCATAGACAAGTGAGATTTAACAATTTTAAAGAACATAAATTCCTAGGACCAAATTAATAAGATAATTTCCTATTCCCTTTAGGTACTAAGAAAATTAAATACCCGCAACCCCTTGTTCACTTTCTAGGCGATTCACATGCAAAATTCCATATAGGCTAGTGCAAGAGATCTATCCTGTATAGGTACTAAAGGAATTGAATTAGGGCTTCCTTACCATATTTCTCTTTAACAATGGTCATGCAAAGATAATAAGGTATCATATATTAATGGTCAAACAATCAAATGCCATATATTGGTCAATCCCCTTCAATTGTCACGAAATAACAAATATAATCATGGAACAAATTCAAACTCAAGCATACATCATTAAGAAACATGATTATATAAGTCTAAAATAAAATGTCAATAAGGAATAAATATTTTGCAAAAAATTATCATCATAGATGTCTAAAATCTCAAATCAACATGATAAACTTTCAAACCCTAAAACTATAAAGATAAAACTAGCCCATGGTGTTACAAGTAACAACTATGGTAAAAGATGAAAACTTACCCATGAGTCTATAAATCAATAATAAATTAAATAAGGAAGAAAAACTCTTGTCTGGAATAATTCTCCATCTTCTCTTTCCGTCTTGATGATCCTCCTCCATTCTCCTTCTCAAGTAGCAAACACCATGATTGAGTATGATAGGTGAAAGGCGGATGAAGGGTAGAGATGGATGGCGGAAGGTGATGGGTTAGGGTTTAAAATCCTAGGTGATGTGGTGGTGGTAGATTATGCGGTTTCTCCACACTTTATGTGAGTGATGAGAATGGGTAGGTGTGAGAATTGAATAAAATAAGGAGTAGATCTTGAAAAATCAGCAAAAATATAATCAGGGAAGATATGGAGGGATATTAAATTATGAAATAACTTAGCCACTAAGAAAATAGGAAATAGAGGGTAATTTTCGTGAATTTTGAGAATTCTTGCCGGCATCTGCGGGACCTCACGGTTTTGAGTGTAACTTTTTCATTCGAGCTCCGATTGAAGTGATTTTTACGCTCACGCGACTCTCTCTTCCGTAGCTAACCATGTATCACATGACCAGTTTGGACTTCTACAGAAATAAAAAAATTATAGAATGTATTCCTCTATTTTCTTGGCATCTTGCACAAATTCACGCTCCATTCCAACTTTGCACTTTTAATTAGTCTTTTCACCTAAAAATACGAAATAATACCTCAAATGCACCAATATCTTAAATATATGAAAATTAACCATTTAGTGCTAAAATACAAATATAAATCTCATAAAACGGTGCTAAATCGGACCCTAAAATATGCAGATTTTCACACTAAACACCCACCCACTCTATAGACACAAGTAAATATGCGTGTAACACGTTTGAATTACCTCATAGCAATAACATAATTTCACCCCCTTTCTAGGTACTATCAGTATCAATTATTTTCCTGGTCAATTGGTACTCTAACCCGATATGATTTCCCTTTATAGGTACTATAAAATTACCCTCTTTATCCTACTTATCAACTCGAATCTAATTCAATTAATAAGTATTCATATAAGATAGTTCTAATGAAGTTTAGGAGTCCCCTCACTTAGAATCATAATATGAAATCCTACTCAGCAGTGAATGCACTCAATCAATAACCAAGATATGTATTCAGACTCTACATAACAGTTAATGATGCACAAAATAACTTTGAGTATGAATTAAAAACGCATAATCATATATAAAATAATTTCACAAGTAGTGTTGTACGGAGTATACACATGAAAGTTCAATTAATTCATAAAAACCTTCAAAACCCTAGATCTACAAAAAAAGGCTCTAGCTCATGGTGTTGTGAAGAACACTCATGGGGGTTGGATAGATCTTACCCATATGTCTTTGAAAATTACAAGATAAATTAGGAAATAAATAAAACCCTAGATGCAGGAGTCATCGCATCCTTTTCTGTCTTTAATCCTCCTCTTGGTTCACCTCTTGATTCAGCAGACGAATCTTTAAAGTGATGGATGGATGGAGGAAAGAATGTGAATGATGGTTGAGGGTGATCCCCCTTATGGGGTGTAGGATGATTGTGTTCCGATCTTTTCTTTGTGTGATCTGCATCACTTTTTATACTTGTAAGCTCTCCTAATGGACCTTGAATGACTTTTTCTTGGAAAACATGAAAATAAACTCACTGGGGTGTAAAACCCGACGAAAATAGATTTCCATATCCTAGTTCGTCCAAAGTGGTTTTTGTCAAACTGGAAGGCCTTGGTCAAACTACTAGTCGAGCTGCATACGCAGTCTCACCATTTCGCAAATAACTTCCACATCCAAATTTTGATTCGAGTGATTCTTGCGCTTATGCGATCCTCTCTTCCTTAGATTTCTATTCATATAAAGAACTTATAAAAACTCTAACATTTGAAGGTGTAACAAGCCATGAAAAGTATCATAACAGTTCTGTTTGGCACAGCTTGCACGACATCACTATTTTGATCATAACTTTCTCGTTTGTACTCCAATTGAAGTGTTCCTTATGCCAAAATGATCCTCTCTTCTGTGTCTTTCCAACCATTATCACACTTCCAGTTCAGGCCTCCATACGAACACAGAAAAATTACACAAGTTGGATGTGCATTTTTTAGCATTCCTACACAAGTTGCACATTTTCTCCAACTTTGTATTTTTAATCCTTTTTCCACCTAAAACACAATAAAACACCTCAAATGCATTTTTTTTTCATATATATTGAATATAAGATATTTGTGCTAATATATAACAATAATTTCCATAAAAAAGGTGTTAAATTGGACACTCAAACAAGCTTATTTTCACTCTTATCATTCGATTCCTACAATCAAACAGATACGTGTGTTCGTTTGTAATAATCGAACACTTTTTTTCTTTTGAATATGAAGAAATCTTTTGATTCAATTATCAGATACAATTTCTCAATCAAAGGACAGCCGAATATATACATACCAAATCAAATGCTCTACTAAGCACACCAAGTATAGTTCACCCCTCCACGATGAATTGATGCAATAAAAAAGTTACAGAATGAACTTTACATTCAAATCAACAACACACCCAATTGCATCGGTCTGATAATTAATCTGCAGCAATTTTGCTACTAATAAGTTGCTATGAATCAATAAAAGACAACAATTGGAGGAGATCAAATTATTTTTAATTCGACATTTAATTCCAAAATTTACAATTTCAAACCCTAGAATTCAATTTTTTAAAGAAAAATCCCCAAATATCGTCACTGTCGAGAAGACTGACGTTCGTTGTCGTCGGAGACTTACAGGTGGTTGTGGTGGATAGGTGTTCTTCCCTCTCCTTTCTCTTCGAATAGTCGTGGCACATCCACATCGCAATATGTTCTTTATCAACGCTCATACACGTTTTTTTTCTTTTTTTTATAATTTTGTGATTAATTAAAAGGGTAAAGTTATCTTTGTATGGTATTTAGTAATTTAAATATGTAAATTTTAATTTTTATGGGGTACATTAAGTAATTATGGTTCGTCTAGGAATTTCGAGGGTGCAAATAGTTGCTCCCCTTATCAAAATGAACAATTTAGTGAATAACTTGTAAGATAATTAAGTAAAGAGTGATAATATTTTTAATAAAAAGTGATATAGAAAAAAAGTGATCTTAATCAATTGATTGTTTCATGCATTAGCCATTTATAAGATAAAAAAGTGATAATATTTTCAATAAAATGTGATACTACATAATTATAAATAAATGATTACCAAATAATTAAATTATTTTATAAATAATTCATATAATGGATCAAAAGTGACCGTGCTAATATTTTTTAGGGCTAATTGCAAAAAAAAAAATCTTACCTTTACTTCAATTACAATAAAGTTCTAACTTTTAGGATTTGGTAAATAAAATAACAACCTTTAATGTTCTTTACAAATTTATTCTATGGGCAGCAGGATGCTGCCCGTTTGATGACGTGGCAATAGATTACGTGTCACCACTTGTCTTAATACCCAAAACGACGAAAGTAGTAGACTGACATTGTCATACACAAACATGAATGTATCTATCAAAACTGCTTGCAGGAAAATCGTCAAAGGGTTTCCACCCAAATCTGCTCTTAATCAACAAAATTAAAACATGTATTCATAATCGACCTCAATACCCAAATCATTTATAAGAATATAATTTAACAAGGAAATTATTCATTTGGATTTTTTTCTGCGCATAATTAAACTTAAAATATTTGAATTTGTTTTGTTTTTTGTGAAAGCAATTTGGGGAAATGTTTTGGAATCAAGATCATAATTTGAATGCGTGCTAGAAAAATCAATGCATGTATATCTGATCCAGCCTCTCTTCTACTTGCTGATTCGTCATCACCAACCGCTATTCCCTTGTCGGAATTCACCGCCAACAATCGTCGGAGCTCACCTTGCAGTATCGCTACCAACAACTGCAGATTCGAGAGCTCCTAGCCGACAGTAGTAACTGAACCATTGGTCGGAATCCACAACATCGCATGCTCTTCACCGCAGATTTGGTCCACGACGTAGGAAATCGAGAACCCAACACCGTGCTGCCATTGACGTCAACTGAATCATCTGCAAATCTCCTAACTGGATCTGCCCACCCCACCGCGCGTCTGTCCTTATCCAGCCTTATTGCATGCCGAAACTTGGATCCACCACTTCATCGTTGTGAACCTCAAGTCAAAACTTTTGAATTTGCAGAACACGCCAGCCCACCATCTTCGCTAAAAGGAGTGACTGCTCGCTGTCAGATCTGAGATCTATTTCGCCACATTCCTCTCCTGGCTGAAGTCTGAGATGCCGTTATGTGCCCTCCGCCGAAGAACAAGAATACCGATATTTCTCTCACCACCATGTAGTCAATAAACAGTGAAGACGTTATTGTAGGCTATAAGGCCACATCATCTATTCGGGCATCCCTTGATGCCCATAGGTGAAATTTGCCAAAAGTCTTAAAGGTAGTTATTTTTCTTGCCAAATCCCAAAAGTGGAGACTTAATTGCAATTCAAATTAAAGTGGGGTTTTTTTAATGCAATTACCCCTATTTTTTAATATAAGAAGAAATACCAGAATATAAGAAAATTAGTGATAATTTATAGAATTAAATGTTATAATATTTTTAATAAAAAATGGTAATTGATCAAAGAATTAAATTATAAATATTCAATTGAACTATTTCATTATAAAAATAAATTTAATTTGATTTACTTTACCGTTTACCCTTTATAGAACATTTATTTTACATTTTAATTAAAAAAATATTTTTACTTCATAATTATTAATTTATATATATATATATATTTTTTTTTTCTTTAAAATAATAACTTATGATTTAAAATGAACCAAATAATTGATTAACGAAATAATCAAATAATTTAAAAAATAATATCGAAAATAGGGCTGGGAGCAATAATAAATATAAAAGGAATGATAATATAAATTGATCAACTACGCGCTGCCTCCCCCTTCTAATTAAATTATGTTAATGCGTTAAAGGGATGATCCATTTCATGATATGGGATTCATGAGACGTTCTCACTTAAGACTCACCCTAAAATATTATCTCTTCATTTATTAGCAAAAGGCAAAAGTAAACCTTAATGTGGAATGGAGAAATAAGAGTTAGTCTCTTGAACACCTGGATGCACATGTGCTAAAAAATGTAACAATTTATTCTAAAGGGTGTATACTTTAATTAATATTTTTTATTAAACACATCAATTGGAATATAAAGTTGACAAATACAAAATTTATATCACGCAAGAATCTATATCTGTTAACTCGAGTGCACGTCTTATAATAATATTTTAATTTATGCAAATGAATTAATTCAAAATATAATGAATTATAAATGATTATTTATAACTATGAGTCGGTATTGTGAACCTTTCCTTATTTATATATATTTTTCTTTATTTTAGATAATTAATTATTATTAACTATAGATTGAAAATTGAATAAAATAATTATATTTTATAATTAATATTATATCTCAGCGGCATGATTGATCCGATATAATTAAATGGAATGGAACCAACATTCTTAATTTATTTATATTTTATGATTGATATTTTATTGATAAGAATCAAAATTTCAGGGATTGTATTAAAATATTTATTTTTTTAAAGTCAGTAGTGTTGCCTGAAGCATGTGATATGATAAAAGTAACAATTTTATTTTTCTTTTTTTCATGAAATTGTGTCACATGTAATGAAGTTGTTGTATTTGTTAAATTATTTACATGCTACAATTGATGGCGTTCGATCGTTTGGTTAACGTGAACCGTTAGGGTTCTATGCGATTCTACATCAGCGAAAGCAAGAATATAGAAATGTATTACCTTTCATCAGGGTATGTTGAAGAAGAACAGCTGCATAAAACAATCTCTTGATCTTCTGTTGTATTCCCAAGTCCAATCTTAATGTTGTGTGGGCGATGATCTTCAAGATCCTCTCAATTTGCTTCCTCCCTTATTTCTCATGGCATTTAGGCGTGTAATTAGGGTTCTCAGACAGCTGAGATGACTTATATATGAGCCACAACAGGGACAGGATGAGAAATTAGAGTCGGGCCTCCATTGGGCTTAAGTATCCAAGTTTAGCCCAAAACTTATAATTAAGTCCAATAATAATAATATAATCCACTAAAATATTATTACTGCACTGCCGCTTTAATAATAATAATAACATCACCCATAGAACCACCAATCAAGCGGTGCCGACTGACGAACACGGAGACCCAAGCAGCGGAAAGTGATCGCACGATGCAAGAGACCCAAGCAGTGGACAGTGGCCGCTCGGTGCAAGAGGCCTGGACAAATGAAAACTTCATTACAAGTTAACATATTATTATATCATATGAGAGTCATACATGTGTGTGCACAAGTGATCGCCAAAAACTAAATTGAAGATTTGAAGAAGTAGAGACAAGCTTACCTTCAATGACTTGTTAAGGCCAGCGTTTTCAGGTCTATCAAGTTCATAAACTATTGATCCATTCATACCACCTACAAGAATGAAAGAAATTAGCCAGAGAGTTCTGTATAAACAAAAAAAACCATATGTAGGGGAACAATATGGGTATTATAGTATTATACAGGATCTAAAGTCCAAACATAAGTGAAAAACTAAATTTCTATTTCAAAATCGATGCTAACTACGACTAATTAACTTTTACTTTAAATGCAAGAGTTAGTATGTTCATTGCATAGATAACTTCACACACTTGTGCGCATACATTTAATATCTTTCCTTCCCATTTAAAAGTTTCTACGTTAGAATCGATACATGTTTTACCACCATTGTCAGAAGTTCCAGCATCATGAAAAACTAAACTAAGTAAACCAGCAGCTTTTCCCTTAAACAATATCTTTTGTTTTCATCTTGCAATTGTGAGCTTTCACTGACACAAAAAATCTTGAGGTCAATGACTTACAATTTGTATTTCTTGGTGTTTTTTTTTTCACTAAAGCTCAACTCAACTAACATAAGTTCGTCATTTGTATATAAAATTTCACTAACATCTGAAACGATTATAGTGATTATTCAATATTAGAAGCAATTCTAAATCCCTTAATGTAAGAGAATCGTGAGAGTTGTAAATTATCCAATCATTTGCACTTTCCAAAATATATAAAAAGTCTTAACCTTTTTTATGTTCACTCAAAAATTAGGAAACAATCCAATACATTAAAACATATTCACTCTTAAACATTTCATCAAGCATTTCATAGGCATGATTAAAATGGGCGGCAAGTTCTTTGCAAATCATTACAATTCTAATTACCCATTCCTCTAAATCAGCTACCAATTTTCCCATTCATACCAACAATCTACTTTAACTGCTATCTCAAGAATTACGAATCCAATGAGTTAAAATAAATTCACACTTGGACATTTTATAAAGGATCATATAGGCACGCATTTAAATCAACTACGAATTTCTATTATATAGTCTCATCAAAAAGAAATAGCCCAGGAAAGTGAGGTAAAATTACGGTAATATATTGAAGTAGGTGACATGCAGTGGGATTTCAAAAGAGTACGGTTGCCTACCTTTGGTCGCGGTTCACAGGGGAATAGGGTACAGCAGGCGGTGGAGGAATCCAGAGCGGCGGTCGAACCTCAATCGGGAAAATCAAACGGCGGTCGAACCTCAACCGCGAGAACCAAACGGCGGTCGAACCTCAACAGCGAGAATCAAACGGGCGGCAGATAATATTCTGAGGAAAATCTTCCATTGAAGCCGTGTTCTTCAGTCACAGGAAAAGGAGGAGAATTGCAGAATAAAATAAGAGAGACGATGAAAAAAACACAATACCTAAGTTAGAGATGCCACGCATAAGGGGAGAAAACGTGTAAGCCGCTTTGATTAGCACGTCATCTCTTTGAAACATACTACCGAGGGGGAACTGGCCAACTTACCGGCCATTCCCCTTAAATATATGTAATAGATATAATGACAAAATTTTGTCGTATGGTAATTTAATATATATCGTGATAAAAGATTTTTAAAATGAGAGAAATGTTTAAATGAAAAGTGAATCGTGATTAAATAACTATATTTATAGACAAAATTTTTTTTCTTCAAATATTGGATGTATGTGCAAATAAAGTTTAATCATTAATATTTTAAATTTAAATTGCTAAATGCTAAAAAAATAATTTATAATTGCAATAAATTGAAAATCATCTCTATTATAGGATATATAGAGAAATGCTCTCAATAGAACTGTACATAAATCAAGATTAACAAGTATATTTTAAGACTGAAAATTAAAATTAATGAATAAATAAATTAAATAAAATACTAGTCATCGTACTCAATAAGGGAACCAAAAAAAACCTACACAAATATAAAATCTAATTATGCCTTGGCTCTCTTCAGGTCTCCAAATCATAATAATCTCTAAATTTTAATAATGATCTCTTCGATATACCTACAACCATCCAGTGTTAAAAAATAGTGTAAACACTAAATAAAATAGAAATACACACTAATAAACATGTAAATTTTCATAGAAACATTTAGAAGAAAACATCAGCTAACCATTGAAGCTTTTATGGAGGAGTCCGAGTCCGAGTCCTGAGATGAAAGTCAGCAACACTGGATTATTCATGTATAGCGGTCACATACTCAGGCTATATTCACAAATTAAGAGGAAAAGTCAATACTAACTAAGGTTATGAGAATTGAGAAATACTTATGAGAGATAACATGAACGAACCTAGCCAACAATGGTAATTTTGTGTGCATACAAAATTGTAGTTCCAATATAACCACTTGTAGAAAATTTCCTACCCTCCTTTTGTAAAAGACATGACAACAAAAATCGTACACAATAAAATATTAATTCCAACACAATTATACAAGAATTTTAACCCATACTTTTGTTTAGGAATGTTTGTAAATTACTTATGTCACCAACATTACTGAGATGCTTACAAATTATTTCAAACTCCACATGATAATTTCTAAAGTCACTAAATATTAGGTCAAGAGAGCCATTCTATACCCATCCCTTTAATAAGTTGAAAGAAAATAATCTTTAGAGTTTGCAAACTTATTCAGTTTCATAAGAAATCTATCAAAGTTTGAAAACAGTGGAATAAAAAAAGTATGGTGGCACCTCCATGGTGCTTCCATAGCTCGCTGGTGATATGGGCTGTAAAGCATGATTGTTTCTCTTAGCTGATTGATGAAGTTGCATTAGTGATGCCCTCAAACTATTTGAAGTTCCTGGATGGGAATAAAATCACAACAAAACCTCAAGGAATAGAAAATATGGAACTTATTTACTTAGTTCAGTTTATGGTAACACTCAACATAAACAGCCATATGAGAGTATGGAAGTATTTGAATAATGAAAGATTACTTCTTATTACAGAAGAAACTCGTTTCAACATAAAGGTTACATAATTTTCATCAAATGGTTGTAAAACTCAGACTGATTTATGTCCTTCATCGAAAACTAAGTAAAAACACAAGATTTGGTTTATATGTACAAAAAACTGTAATGAATAGCTCGTGATTACAGACCATGGAAAACTTGTTATATCGAGATAACTCTGTCTATCTCATAAATATTCTGAATTGTGTTATTTGTCTCAGTAGAACTTAAGATCTCCCTTGGATCAGATCATCATAGCAAAATGGGCGGGATTTGCAATAATAAATCAGCCCTTATCAACAGTTTAAAGATATGAAGACAATATGTTCTCTATAGCACAATTGATGATATCGTTGAAGAAATTAGCAAATGAGAACACAACCATCTATCGTCCGTCTGCATTAATAAGGCAACACACCTCCTTACAATTTGACAAGCTTATCATATAGACCATCTAAACACATGTAAAATCATAACCACCATTCAGCATATCAATCAAGAAAATAAATAAGACTTGCTAATCATTAGCATTCAAACAGAAAGACATCAAGATTCCAATCCACATATAAAATCCAACAAAGACCGATCAGATTAGTAAAGAAAGGATCATAAATTCCTCTAACTGCCTACATCGCTATAATGCTTTTCCACAATTATGAATATTTTATTTTAAAATAAAAAGAAAGAGAAAAGGAAGAAAATCAAAGATATTACCAAGTTAAGTGAATCTGGAGAAGGATCAAGTGGGTCGAGGGCAGTGCTGTCCTAGTAAAGCTGGTTGTCACTATGCAAAGCTGCTGAAGAATAAGTGGTGGCATAGTGGTGCATTTGATGAAGATCCATGTTGAAATTATGGAGTTCCCAAAGGATAACACCAAGTTTTCTTGCAGAAATACAAAGGAACTTCCAAAGGGCTTTTTTATAAATCACAATCTTGCAATTGTTCAGTATGAGGAACGCACCGGATGCAAAGGGAAAAAGATACCTAATGCATCATCTTTAAGTGAGCATTCTTAACACAATCTAATCATAGAGTATTGCAATCTTTCAAAACCCAATAAAGGAAAATAAATTAAAAAAATAATGATATTCTTACCACAATCTGATAGAAGAAAATGGAGATGCGCCTTCTAATCTGTGATTTTTCGTAAGGAGAGGGTTTAGAGAGGAAAGACTATTGTAGGTGAGAAACGGGGAGGAAAGAGGGAGAAGATTCACCAATTTCTACTGACTAGGAGTATGCTTAATTTATTTAATTTTCAATTTTTTATTCAATAGGAGTATTGCATTAGTCAGAAATTAATAATTAAATTTCTCAAAATTTCTGACAAAACGAAAATATTATGTGGAATTGAACCAAAAGATATTTATTTATTTATATTTATAAATTGAATAAAATCACTCTTAATGCAAAATTTTTATTTATTGACCTAAAAATACTACTACTATAATTTAGTTATTAAATTAATGATTTAAACTAAATAACCATTAAGTATAAAACAAATTAATTTTGAGCATCCATTATTATTAATTTTGAGCACCTCTTTTTCATTTATACTACCAAATGTTCATGAAATTATTCTTTTGTAATATTATTAGTATTACATTTCATTAATTAAGAATAATTTTTTTGTTAAAATATCTGTCTTACTGAACTTATTTTATGTAACGTCTCACATAATTTTTTAAGACAATGTTTAAAATTATATGATATATTATAATTTCATAATTCAAAATACTATTAAAAAAGTGAAATAAATATAATGACTTTTATTAAAATAAAAAATAAATAACTAAAATTAATATGAAATTGTCTCGTATAATTAGTTTTTAAACAAATTCAAAGTGATACTCCCTCCGTCCCAAAAATACATTCGCATATTTGGTGACACAGGGTTTAAGAAAACTAACTTTTTGTCAGTGTGATGTAAAAAAGAAAGAGGCATTTTGGGTAATTAAGTAGAATAAAGTGTATGATATAGTTGATTTTAACTATATTGTGTGTAAAAAGAATGTAACATTTTTGTAATATTATAGTATTGTGTGGTTATTGATATTGTGTATTATTTTCATTTTTAGGATGTTTAAGTATTTTTGAAACGGAACAAAATAGAAAGTGTGTAAGTATTCTTGGTATAGGGGGAGTAACATTTTAATAGGAAAAATACTATATTCCCTCCGTCCCACCCAAATAGTACAATTTTACTATAATGAGTGTCTCGTCCAAATTGCACCATTTTTCTCTTTTAGTAAAAATGGTCCATCAATGGCCCACAACTACTATCGCATCTCTCTAATACACCTATCCACTTTACATAAAATAATTATATTTCTTAATCTACGTGCAAAAAGTAAATTGTGAACTTTGACTGGGATGGTGGGAGTATAATTTATGAAACATAATAAACATCTAAATCAATTAGTTTAAATTAATGAATAGTTTTTTTTAATAAAATATCATATTATATTTTGTCATGAACATATTATTATAAAGCGGCTGTATGCAAGATTTGCGTTTATTAAAAATATCTATTGAAACAATATAATTATAATAGTTAATCTTTAAATAAATAAAGAACTAAATATAAAATTAATCAATCTTTACATAAATGTAAAATTAAATATTAATTCGATCCTAATAAATGTAAATAGGGAAAGATTTATGATATCGTTTCAAATTACTTTCATTTAGATGGATTAAAAGTAATACTTTTTATAATAAAAAGTGATATTCAATTGATGAAAAGTAATAGCAAGGGAACTATTTTATGAAAATTTTATAGTATATATGAAAAGAGGAGTAACATTTTGAAAGAAATATGATAACATTTTAAAAAAAACATTAATAATTAATTACAAAAATGTAAAATAGTCTCCCCATAACACGTCTCACACAAGTTGCCTTATGTAAATATTCGAGTATATATTTCCTCAATCCCAACTTAGATTGCATTGTTATTGTAGATACAAATTATTTATAAAAAAAAAGGAGATTTTTACAAACTTTTTAATTTTTTTAAAGGTAATATTGTCTTCTTTTAGGCTAAGACTTGTGCGTGATCGTTTCACGTATGGGCTTACGTGAGACGAACAAAAAATGATAATTTTCATAAAAGAAAGTGATAATAAATTAATTAAAGGTGTTAATGCCATTTCATGAACAATTTAGGGTGTAAATAAAAAGTGATAACATTTTTAGTGAAATTTAGTAACGTTTTACAGAAAAAGTTGATAACTATTTTAAAAAGTAAAAAAAATGATCTCATTTGAGACGATTTCACGCAAAATCTACCTCTTATTTTATGATAAATAAATAATTATAAAATATTTAGATGTGTTAGATGATAATAACAATTTTAAAATTAAATTATATTTTGAGATTATATCATTAAGAGTTAGCATATTTGCATCTAGGTACAATGTACATTCATACTCCATATTTTTATTCATATATACTCCCTCTATCCCGTCTTTATGGTTACGTTTGCCTTTTACACGTAGATTAATGAGTATAATATTTTAATGTGTATTGAGGTGAGAGAAATAATATATTAATATAAAGTGGGTATGTGTATTAGTGTGATGTGTGGGTCCATGGATAGAGAAGTAATTAATTTATATGAGTCTCATATGCTAAAAAGGAAAATGTAACCATTAGGATGAGACGCCCGGGAAAGGAAATATGTAACCATTAGGATGAGACGGAGGGAGTATATTTTATTAATAATTTTATAGTTTTTTTACATTTAATTTTTCATTAAAAAAACAAAAAATCCGTTAACAAAATGTATGCATTTTTATTTATATATATATATATATATTTATTTATTTATAAGTGTATAAATTTTTTAAAATTGATACACAATTCACTAGAGTGCAATAAAATGATAAATAATTAATTTTAATGTGATGTCTACATTTTTGAATAGTGAAGTTTATTGATGAAATGAAAATATAAAGCGTAAAATTTATATAGGAGGAATGAGTATTTGACATGCACATTTTAGAGTAAATAAGTAAAAAAATTACAAAAATAAAAAATTTATTTGCATAATAAAAAAACATATGATTAATTAAAACTAAAATAAAATGAGGGGGGGGAAGTGCCAAATAGAACGAGAAGGCGCCAATTCTAAAAATCCCCCAATTCTAGAAATTTTGCTAATTCTAAAGCTTTTGCCTATTAATCTCTCCCCCTAAATCTCTGATATCATTCTAAGATTTTGAATTGGTAGAGTGGCATATAGCTATGGCCATCTTCGGCGGGTTCTCCTCCTCCTTGTCTATTTCTTCTACTTAATACTTTTTATTTTTTCAATTTTAAGTTGTTTAACTCCCTTTATATTCTAAAGATTTCGTGTGTGTTTTATACAGATATCAGTATGTGTTTTGCATGTAAAGGATTCTTGTTTTTTTTGTTGTTGTTGATGATTATTGTAATTCAATATTGTTACATAAAGAAAGGAGATGTGGGTTCTTGGATTTTGTATTCAAGTTATCAACATCTTTTATTTTCTCTGAAGCGATTCTACCCCCTTTTTAGGGATTATTATCTTTTATTAATTTTTTTTTCAAAATTTAAATGTAGCAAATTGATAGCAGGAAAAGAGTTCTGAATTCTGGCCTTTTTTAATTTACAAAAATTTTGATGGACTGATTTAGCTAATTATTCCCCTCAATAATTCTGGTTATTGGTGTTTGATATGGATGCAAAATTTACAGATTTTAGTTCGGTGGTTTTTTTGTTTATTCTTCATAGATGATTGAATCCATGTTGATTGTACAAAGAATAATGGACCAGTTATGGAAGAAAATCCTTTAATTTAGACCTCTACGGTTGTTCATAATATATGTTTCTTTTGGTATTAGATTCATTTGTATGCATCCATAGTGTTGGCGTGGGAGTTAACTATGGACAGATTGCGAACAACCTCCTTTTGCCCTCTCGTGTTGCATAATTCCTCTGTTTTCTACAACATTAATAGAGTGAAACTGTATGATGCAGATCCAAATATGTTTTCCGCATTCGCCAAAACTGATGTCGAATTAGTAATCAGGCTAGGAAACGAGTATTTGCAGAAGATGAGAGATCCAGCTCAAGCTCAACCTTAGGTCCATCAGCTTGTGAAACCTTTCATATCTCAGACCAAAGTCGAGTGCGTTATTGTTGGGAACGAGGTTCGGGAACAATACTCGATGTCCTTTCTCCTCCCAACTATGCAGATTGTAAACCAGGCCCTCAACAATCTTGGACTATGCAAGCAATTATATGTCATCACAGCTCATTCATTTGCCAACTTAAGTAACTCGTTTCCAGCTTCTTCGGGGGCGTTCAGATAAGATCTTCGGAGTACATACAGAGTATTCTCAACTTCCATCTGCATATTTACTCGCCCTTCTTCATAAATACTTATCTCTTATTTGCGTATAAGGATAATCCAAACCAGATTTCATTTAGCTATGCTCTTTCCAGCCTAGTTTTGGTATACAAACACCATTTTGCATTATGATGATATGTTGTATGCACAGATTTATGTGGTTTACTCATCCAATAAGGCGATGGGACATAATGACGTACAAGTTAAGGTTTCTTAGAATAGGCTGGCATTTTAAAAAGGGATCCCAATAAGGTGGGAGCTACCCTGGAGAATGCTAGACTGTATAATGGTAATTTGTTAAGACAAATACAACAAAATCAAGGGACCCCAGCAAAACCATGAGTACCAATCGACATCAATGGTAATATGTTATGCAACTCTATTTCTCCTTTTGTTGGCGTTCTTGCTATGCTCCTTACATTAATGAGTTTGTCACATTTGTTATTCATTGAGGTGCTAATATGGCAGAATATTACACCATTGACACTCATTTTCTACTTTTGAATTGAGAGAATGAACCTTGGTTATTCTAACCACTTATCCTAGTCCTATAAACCCGTGCTAGTAGTTTTTAATAACTTCCAACAACCAGATTTTTATTATTATTACTATTTTTATAGTGGTTCCTTGTTTACTTCCAACGGCTCTCTCTTTTTATTACATTGGCTGAACTCTTAAAATTCCGCTTAAAAAATTTTACTTTTCTTGGATTACTTGTGTTCCTTCTTGATTGCACTTTTGGGTTCTTTTATGGATTTCTATGCACTATGTTTCATGTCGGTTGATCTCACAATAGGTTATATTATCTCTGTAATTATTTGCAGTGTACATATTTCTATTTTTAGTTGATGAACAATCCTGCTTGTCTTCATGTAGTGCCATGGTTCTTGTGTTAATTCCCTGCTACTGACCACCTTAGATTTATTGATGAAAATTTTTTGAATGCAATTTAGGCAGTTACCAAATCTCTTTTATAGCTTTAATCCTTGTTGGTTGCTCGCAATGGTGTTATACAACTGTTGGGTCTGCAACTAAAACCTTTTGGATTTCAGGTTACTTTAGCTTAGAAATAATGGGATTGGTTTAAGTGGAACACATGATGTTGTAAAAATTGTCCAATTGATCGTGTATATATATATATATATATATATATATATATATATATATATATATATATATGGTAGTTGATGAATATTTTATTATTTTAGGATAGTGTTTGTTTGTTTATCATGTTTACGAACGAAATTATATAAGTGTTCATGAACAAAGGTTTCATGAACACGTTATCAAACATGTTCACAATCAAAAGTTCGTGAACACGTTAATAAACATGTTCGCGAACAAAACGAGCTCGAGCTCATCTATTTCTTAATAAACGGGACTTAATTTTCATAAAGCTCGGCTCATCTCGTTTACAGGTAGCAATTAGTGTAATAATTCTGAATTCATTCGGTAAAGTAGGAAACAGCCAAATTTAAAGTATTTTAAAATAATAAATTACAATTATTACTTTTAGAAAACAACATAAAATTTAACTCATTTTTAGAGTGACAATATTTTTGTGATGGATTAGAGTAATAATTGTCATGAATAAGAGTACTGGAGTAATAATTGTCATACATAAAAATAAAGAGCGGCGCTATTGTCACCCGAAATATCACTAAGAACACCTGTATTTAAAAAAAAAAATTATAGCAAAAATACTATTCTAGCCCTCTCATAAATTTACACCCTAGATTGCCATGGATTCTTGAAAGCTATCAAGTTAATTTTACTCATAGAAGAGAAGAAGAGATTCATTAAATTAAATGGATCGAAAGGGATATTACATATTAGTACAAATTTATTCTAATTTCAATTTGTGCCAAATGAAATCAAACCATTCTCCCGCATTTAGTTTAATCTGATTCCCATAAAATAATAAAATATTCAAATATGTGAACCAAAAATCAACTTAACATTTAATCAATTTCCATTTCATTGATTGGCGTTGATTCCCATTCGATTCAATTGAAATTCTAATAAAAATTTGAGTTTTCAGACAGCAGTTAGTGGGGTGCAAATATTGCACTTTCCTAAGAATTCTTCAAATCCTGAGACATGAGTAATCGTGTGATCTAATACGTTTGAAGAGTCTTTGCATGAAGCTGAACATAACCACAGACAATCAAAAAACAAATTAAAGGAAAAATCAAAAGCTTTTTTTCTACGAATTCTGAAATTGTTTTCTCAATTTTCAGCCCCTTCGTAAGGTGCGAGTATTAAGTTTAGAGGTGGGGTTAAAATAGTATTAAGTTTAGAGGTGTCGCCCTAAAAATAATAATTTTCTCAGATTCCACAAAATTCTTAGAGAAGTGATTCCACGAAAACTTTGTCTATGAAGTGACTCGTTGTTTTTATAATTAAAAGTGTTATATTTTTAAAAGAATGTGATAATCGGCTTTTGAAATAATTTTACGAATAATTTTATTTTATGAAATAGAAATAAAAATAGAAAAAGAAAAATACTCTCTTCATTTCGAAATATCTTTAATGTTTAATGTTTATTGTTTCAAGTTGTCTAATTTTTTTTACTAACTAATTTGTTGACTTTAAATAATATTATAATATTTTTAGGTAATAATAAAATATAAAATAACATTATATGTGTTAGATGAAAGTAACAAATTTAAAATTTAATTAATTTTTGAGATTATGAATAAGTGAATTATTTCTTTTTTTAAGATTTGAAGAGTTTTATGAGATGAAAAAATTTTAAAAGTAGTAATTTATTTTTAATAAAATACTCACTCTATCTCAAAACTTTCATTTTGATTATTTTTTTTGTATATTTTAAAAAAGTATTCAACTCTATAAAATGAGAAAAATGTCAAACAACTCATATCCCTCATACAATTTATGAAGGTGGCTATCACCAAAATTACTGAAATATACCCTAAAAATAAAAATAAAAATATTCAAAATTAGTATATAATAAATAGATTTAATTATTTTAGGTATGTTTAGAAATATATATTTTTTAAGGATATTTAAGTAATATATTAATTAAAAACATTTTAATTTTAATTTGGGCAGGTCTTGTGCAAGACCATCTCACGGATCCTAATTCGTAAGATGGATTATCCATTAACTCAAATTAATATATTTTATATTAAATTAAATAAAATTTAAAGCTAAACAAGAGCCTTGTTTGGCCAAACAAATCAAAATATCCTTTCTACTAAATTAAGAAATTTTCGGCACTGTTCATATGTCTATCATTCACGTCAATTTTTTTTTTTTTTACTTTTAATAAAAAAAGTATTATACATTATTATTATTATTATTGTTATTATTATTCATTTTTCATTACATAATTCAATTATGGGAGGATTACTACTAGGTACACAAAAAAATCCTTAATTACTATGAGATACAAACATACAAAAGTATTACTACTAACTATAAAAATATATATTGATATTCCAATATTACCCCTATAAATGTGCTGCACATAAATATTGTTTGCAGCAAGTGTTCGTGTGCAGCAAGGTGTGTGCAGTAGAAAAAAAGTGTGTACAAAAAAAAAAGTGTGTGCAGCAAAAAAATGTGGTGGTCCGGCGGAGCTCCGGTGGCGACAGTCAACTGCCGGTCAACGGTGGTCAACGACGGCCAACACCGATAAACGCCCAGTCAACGCCGGTTAACCGCGGTCAACGGCCGATCAACGCCGGTCAACATCGGTCAACGTCGGTCGACGGTGGGTGGGTGAGGGGTAGGGTTGGTGGTTTAAAAGTGTATGAGTTTAGGGGTATATTTGGTATTTTACTTTAATATTTTATATATAATAATAATAATTTTAAATCAATGTATCTAGTATTAATTAGGGGTATAAAGTGTGTACCTAGTAGTAATTAATCCTTCAATTATTTAATTATCACTTTATATTAATTAGGTATCACTTTATATTAAAAATATTATCACTTTTTATTCATTCTACGAATTGTTCATAAAATAATTAAATTAAACGATTATCACTTTTTTTTATCGTACATCACTTTTAATTAAGCATGTTATTACTTTTTATTTCAATAAATTATTTGTAAAATATTTTAATTACACGAATATCACTTTTCTTTGGCTAGGAATCACTTTTAAAAAAATGTTATCATTTTTTATTATTCCAGTAATTTAATTATTCAAAATTTATTTTTTAATTAGTTATCACTTTTTATAAAAAATGCTATCACTTTTTATTATGTCAATAAATTGTACGTGAAATACATTTTCTTAATTAGTTTTCACTTTTTATTAAAGATGTTATCACTTTTGTTCAAAGTGGAATCGCCTTTTATTTATACTATAAATTGTTCATTAAATAATTCATATTATCACTTTTTATCAATTGTATATCACATTTTGTAATTTTAAAATAATTAAATAAATAGAAAATTTTAGATTATTAAAATATTAAATAATAAAAAAATAAAGGAAAAAAAACTTAAAAAAAAAATAAATATAGTTAATTGCCGTTTGGATACTTATTCGAAACTTATGCACCAAGGCCCAAGCCACCAGCCCACAGCTTCCACTCAATTTCTGGCCGTGCTTTAATTATTATTATAATTAATTTTTAAATTTTCTAATTTAATAATAACCAAGGCCCTTTAAAATATGCTAAATGGGTTAATGGATGATCCGTCTCACATAAGAGGATCCGTGAGACGATCTCACCCAAGTCTTTGCCTTTTAATTTTGGAATATGTTCATATTCTAGTATGAATAACCAACACTATACTTTATTTACAAATATATTACACCTATCCAATACACTTTAATTTTCTATTTATAATAAAAAAAATCAATATACCAAAAGTAATAGACAAATACTTGTGTGAAACCGTCATGTAATGACTTATGTGAGACAGATAAACAGTAATAATTTTTATAATGAAAAATGATACTCAATTAATAAAAAGTGATAATGTTATTTCATGAACAATTTATAATAAAAAGTGATAACATTTTATATTAAAAGCGATAATATTTTTTTATCGAAAGTGATTATTAATTATAAAAGTATAAAATAATTTTTTCGTGAGAGGTATCACACAAATAATTAACCAAGTAGTAAATCAATTATTGTACAAGTCCAATACACATCTCATTGAACTAATTTGTAAAACAACTCACGCCCATTTAGCTCATTAGCCCCACCCCCAACATACACATCTCATTGAACTAATTTGTAAAACAACTCGCGCCCATTTAGCTCATTAGCCCCACCCCCAACATTTGTAACAGGAATCACGATTTCAAAGGGATGTGTATTCCCTTACATATAAGAATGAGCATACCTCTCATTCCCATGATATTGACCATTTCATTCCCTCGTTCCTCCACCCCACCCAACCCCACCCTCACACACATTTTATATATATATATATATTAGTAAGAAGGGCACTTCATTTGAGGTGATGACCCGGCTCATTTGAAGTAATTTTTTGTGATTTAATGAGTATTATATAAGTTTTATTTAATAAGTTCATATTTTATACTCTCTCTCCTCTCTCTGTCTCGAGTTAATGTTTACGTTTGCTTTTTGCATTTAAATTAAGAAATAATATTTTAATGTGTAGTGAGGTGAGAGAAATAATATGTATTGTAAAGTTTGTAGTTGTATTAGTGTTGTATAAACCCTACATGAAATAATTAATTGTTTTGTGTGGACCTAAACTTGATAGAAAATGAAATGTAAACTTTAACTTTGGACAAATTAAAATAGACAACGTAAACCTTAACATATGAGGAGTATATATTTAAGTAATAGTGTAATACTGTAATTATTATATATTGATAGAAACAATATGTAGCTTATTAATTTAGTATATAGTGTGCGCGATGTTTGGTTGGTGGAAAATGGAGTTTATTTAAAATCGTGTATTGAAGTAAATATTTTGAATCGTAACATAACACGAAATTTAATTATACATGTGCATATGAATTTAAAACGTATTACAATGTGCATAATACTTGCAAGTGTACCTAGTGTATTTTTAGGTAGAATACAAGCTTTTAAATGAAGTGCTCAATTAACATAGTATTAGAGGTATGATTTAACAAAGGTTGAAGGTCGAACAACATTGTCATCCATTCACCCATTTCCTGTTTATAAGAAAATTCCTCGTGCAAGGCTTGCACCAATTTATAAAAAAATTCAGATCTAGAGTTCGAATATTACCGCCACCCATTTATAAAATAATTTCACATATAAGGTTTAAGGCAAAAATTAACTTCGTCTGCATGTAAAAGTGCGTGTCATATTAACTTAATTAAGTGTTAAATGATTTACCTCTCTACAAGCTTAAGCTTTTAGATGACTCTCTTCAAACTTAAACTTTTAGATAATGTTATCATCTAACAAATTTTCCCACACTATTACCTTTAGTGACAATCTAAGGTATTATCTCGAAATCATCTTGAAATCAATTCCACCCACGTACACGTGTTGTTCGTATAACACACAGTCATTCAATTGTATAATAACAGAGTTTTCTATACTCCAAAACAGATACGAATAGTTGGAGCATTTGCTATGGTAGCATATATAGAATGTTGAGAAAAAAAACATCTACAGAATTGTGTCATGACCTACAGCGGCCTTATTTTGCAATTTAGTTTTGTATGTTTGTTGGTAGTGAGATGTGCACTCTAATATTGCATGACCAAGTGGGCGTTTTCTTGGCGAATATGTTGTTGGAAGAAAGTATTTTTGTGCAGAAATTTTGCTTTGTTGTTCTACCAGTGTTCTCTGTCATTGTATCACTTTAATCAATAAGCAATGATGACGAGGGTGTATCACGAGGCTGTATCACGTAGCTGAGGCATACGGTGATCTGTGAAATTTTGTGCTTGGCTTGGGTTCTAATTCAACATCTTAATATAAAAGAGCTGCTGAAGGTAGCAACCTGCCCCATTTAAGCCCACTACACAGTGGGTCGTGGGTTAACCCGCCCCAACCCAATAACCTACCACCCATTTCTATCCCCACCCACCCCACCCCACCCCACCCAAATTTTTTTTTTTTAATAAAAAATTTAGATTTTAATATTAAAATAATAAAAATATTATCACTCATTCTATCCCTACCTCTATACATACCCTGCCCACCTCAAAAAATTTTTTTAATTAAAATTTAGATTTTAATATTAAAATAATAAAAATATTATCACCCATCCTACCCCTACCCCCACCCACCCCACCTACCCCCGCCCACCACCAAAAATTTTCTTTTAATATTAAAATAATAAAAATATTATCACCCATCCTACCCCCGCACACCACACCACCCCACCCCACCCCACCCCCACCCCCACCCCCACCCCCACCCCCATCCCCATCCCCATCCCCATCCCCATCCCCAAAAAATTTTTTTTAATAAAAATTTAGATTTTAATTAATATTAAAATAATAAAAATATTATCACACATTCTACTTCTACCCCCACAACCCACCCACCCTTCCCCCCACCCCCCAAATAATTTTTTAATATTAATGTAAAAATATTTATAAAAAAAATTTTTGGGAAAGGAAGTGGGTGGGTGTGGGTGGGGTGGGGGGGTGGGTGAGGGTTGGCTGTTGTGGTAATATTTTTATTATTAAATATTATAATTTAAATTGTTATAAAAAATTTTTTGGGAAGGGGTGGGTGGAATAGGGTGGTAATATTTTTATTATTAAAATATTAAAATCTAAAATTTAAATTAAAATTTTTTTTTGGGAAGAGGTGTGGGGGTGGGGTGGGGTATGCTAGTAATACTTTTTATTAGTAACATATTTAAAATTTAATAAAAATTTTAATATTAAAATAATAAAAACTTTTTTTTTGGAAAGGGGGGTGGGTGGGTGGGGGTAGAGTGGGTGATAAGTGAAAGTGTGAAACATCCTTAAAAAAATACTAATAAAAAAAAATAATTGGACCAACCCGTGGGTCGACCCACCAGTGACCCACCCCAACCCGCAAGTGACCCAACCCGCAAGTGACCCAACCCATTTGAGCCTGCATAAGAGCAGGTTATGATGGGTTTAGGCTAAACTGACCCACCAATCCATTCTGACAGCTCTAAAATAAAGCTAAATATAAACTCAACAAATTTATTTCTCTCATAATTAAAATGTAAATAAAGTGAAGAAAATTTACAGGCATGTATAATGCAGCAATATTCACTGAGACAAACAACCACAGGAGAAATTGTTGAAGAAAGTGTTAAAAGGCAGCTAATTTATGAAAGAGTTGGTCTCTTGTGAGACGGGTTATTGGTGAGACGGATGTGAGACGGGTCAACCCATCACTAAAGTATGCTTATTTGTGGTTAAAGTGTGCTTATTTGTGGTTAAAGTATGTCGATAATAAATCAAATTATAACACACTAACATCATACTTTAATACATAATCCAACATACTTTAAAAAATATACATTAACAACCATTTAACAAACTTTATTTAAATAATCGACATACTTTAACACGTCTCACAAACCGTCTCATGGAGATAGCGTCTCACAAGAGACTTTGTCTTTATGAAAATGGACAAAAAAGTCTTATTCTTAATGAAGTGGCCGGTGATGAGCACAGTCCTTTTCCTTGATAACAAATATTGATATTCACAGAATAAATATGTCTTACCATTGTTGCTTTTAAATTATCTAAGGCATAAGTAATTCCTTAGTTTTCTCAATTAAGTACTTGTACAAGTTTGATTTTATAGCTTCTAAATCAGAAACAAGCTTTAAAAAACAGGTAATACTACATATAACTGACAATTTGAGAGTGAGCTTACTGTAGGGGAAAACAGGGTTAACAACGGGGTTAATGTACCCCACAGCAAAGCAATAATTTTTGGGGATTGAATCTAAACCACGAAACAATAGCTAACAATTTGAGAGTGAGCTTACTGTAGGGGAAAAATTTTTGACCAGAAGAAATAATACTACATACTGTATAAAGAAAAATGATAAAGATATGAAAAGAACACGTGAAATATAGGAACAGAACGAAATACGAAAGGAATTATAACATCTCTAGAATAACCTAGCACCTGAAGGTTATGTACTCTTTACACAAACTTCGTGGAGTACCACAAAGGTGCCCATGAATCTAATGGTGTATACTTTAACCTATCTTTTTCATGAAATTATGTCAATTTTTTTGTTGCATTAACCATGCGTAATTCTCAGTGAATGCAAAAGATGTATAATCAAATAAGGGTACGATTTGCAAGCATCTTCACATGAATATTTGATTATATATTTAAGGTTGTGGGCTTTTGGTTCCTGCAAGTAAAAAATATCAAATAAGCTTCCAACTATCTCCACTACCCTTACAAATGGAATGACGTACTCGAACACAACAACTAAATGAATTACGACATCATATTGATACTAAGCAAATTATAATAGGAGAGTATGTCTTATAAAGATGTCGGCAGGTGCACTTAACTTTGTGCAGTATGTTTTGCCAAAAGCAACCACTGCAGTATGTTGGAAAGTAACAACCCACTTTGTGATCATCTCGCAACTGAGAAACAATATATGGAATATCTCCAACGACACTGTCATCTAGCAAAGGGAAGTTATAAGGCCTAAATTTGCTAGCGGGCTCGTATTTCAACATACCATAATATGGGAAAATCTCGGGGCACCCACGGAGCAAAACTTGCAAGGATGTTCTAGCGATTCAGCAACAAAGGGCTCCACAAACTTACAAGTCACAACTTGTTACATGGAATTCAAAACTCATCACCAAATAATGTACCAGATTTCCACATATACATGCGCCAAAATACTTAATTTCATTTACATGTGGCAGCTATTTCAAAAAGGATTCCTTTGCTAATGCTGATACAAGAATATGATATCTCTTATGGAATTCTAAATGCAAAAAACACCGATGAAAATATCCTATACGTTATCGAAATTGCAATTACACTAGTTTATTAAGCTTAGTATGAAGAAACAACAAGCAACCAAACTCTAATAAAGGTTAAGATTGAAGGAGACCACATTTAAATAGTTACGTCTAACTAATAGGTAAGCTCAATATGGAGAAGAAACAAACAACCAAACTGTAATAAAAGTTACGATAGAAGAAACCACATTTAAACAATTACACTTAAGTAATAGATATTCAAAAATACATGCATTAGTAATCAGAACATGGCCTATTTCTATTTTTAAAGCACAGCATATCTTTTAACTCAAAATTTTTCTTTAATCTGCCTCACAGGATTAAACTACTGCATGAAACATTTCAAGTAACTCTATAATCAGGTCTTCCCTAACAAAATCAGTAATAGAAGTTTGCTTGCTGCGAAAAACCCAAAAGAAGCACTAAAGAAAAGAATCCGCAGTAGCCACACAGGTGGGGAAATGGAGAATTATCAGAATACATACCTTTTTTTGTTTGTATAGTACACGTTTTTTGGTTGAGTTACATGGGAGGTGCTACAGATATCATGTCATTGCCCATTTCTAATGTTGCAGCACAGAACGGATAGAAATCAGCCTACTTAAAGTTGCTCTGCAAGATAATGGGCAAACAGCATAAGTATACTGCCGTTATCAATAAACAAATAGCATAATTATACTGCCGTCATCAATAAATAAGATTTCTCATGTGATAAGTTGGAGCAAATCAAGAACACGATTAAATTTCAATAATGTATAATAATCGATACTATAAACTAAAAGAGCAAAAAACAATCTAAGGTCGAACATTCATATACAAAACTCACAGGCCCATTTAACCAAGAAGCTCAGATCTTATCCCCATGGATGCAAAATTGAATCTTGAATCGTAATCAGCAACTCCACCACATTCTATCCTTTCTTCATCTGCTGTTTTGTTTCCATTCTTATTAACTTTCTTCGAAATCTTTTCCCCTCTTCTCTGAGACAATTCATCGAACAAGAAGGCAGCAAAGACAAGAGCACGACTTCTCCTTCTTCTGATAGTCACTCGGCGCTGAATGTAAGGCACGCCGACAACTGATCAAGCAATGACTTGGAATCGGCGGGCGACGGTAAGCGGTGGGCGTGCCGCACCCATGGAAGTGAATGAAGGGAGAGAGGAGAAAGAGCAGTGAGAACCCAAACGGCATGTTCATGGGAGGAGAGTAAGAAGGGAACGAAGAAACCTACCAACGTGGAAAGGCAGGTGGAGGTGAAAAAGAATTAACGGGATGCGTGGCTGTGCGCTGTAAGGAGAGGGAGGTGGGAAACCGGCTATCACCGGGGCATTTTAACGGTACTCCCGCTTTTTATATATATATATATATATATATATATATATATATAATATTCTTTTAATTTATATAACATTAATTTATATAATTATAAATATGTTACTATTTTTTTACTTAACATATGTTGTAATATTTATTAAAATCATTTGTATTAAATTATTTAATAAAAAATAAAATAATAAATTATTTAAAATCTGAATAAAAAAATTAAATATTTTTATATACTCAAATCGGTAAAAAATATATAATTAAATTAAATTCTTAAAATTTTTAAATATAAATGTATATAATTATTTTAATATCTATTCAAAATAAAAATTAGTAAATTATATATAAAAAATTAATATTATTAATTAAATTGAATATATACATGTAATATAAATATAAATATAATTTTTATACATAGTTTAATATTTTTAATATATATAATTTTTTTGTATTTTAAATTTTATTTATATTTTAAAAATATTAATATTATATTTATAATTTGATATTTTTCTATAATTATAAAATATATAAAATCTTCATTAAAATTTTAATTAATTTAATATTTTAAATAAATTAAATTTAAATGTAATATTATAAAAATACTATTAATGAGATTGAAATTATTAATGAATACAAATTCTATTACTTTAGTTATTCCTGAATCATACCAATCATGATAAAAATAATTTTTAATCATTCTATTTTCATTACTATTCCATTAATAAGTTCATTCAATTTCTCTGTTATTCTATTCAGTCATATTAATCTAGCCGTAAAAGTTGAGGTTTTTACTAATAGGTAGGGGTGTAAATGGGCAGGGTGTGGTACGTGTACGCCAAATTTATATACTACTCTATATTCTATTTTCATCACGCGTACCCTACCCTATTACTCCTAAATGTATCATCGAGTAGGATACATGTAATATCCATTGGGTAGTGGATAAATGATTATCCACAATTTTAAATGGCCACCCTTGTTGTCTTTCCATTTGTCCATGTGATATCGGCACCTCTCTTATCCGCCTCAGATAAAGATAAATACTGTAACGCCTCAAGTTACGCTATAGGATTGAGACGCTACTAGATATATAATTCCCAATATAATAATAAAGGGGTCTAGAATGCACAAGGAAAATAAAATAAAAATTCCCAAAGTGATAAAATAGTAACGTAAAAGTGGCATAAAGATCATTTTACATATTAGCGTCTACTCACCCGAGTAGAGTGGAATATCCAAAATAAGTACGTTCAGATGATATATCTGAAATAAAATTCTAACAGAATATCAAAATATAAATATAAAGTTTTCTAAGGGCTTGGGACATCTGCAAGAGCCTCTTCATCTTCTAAACCTTGTTTTGAAAATCAATAAGGGGTGAGCGTCTAAAATACACTCAATGAGTTAATTTAAATGATTGAACAGTTAAAAATAAATATGCATGCCAAACATGTAACGCCCCGGGTTACGCTATGGGGTTGGGACGCTACTAGATATAAATTCCCCAATATAATAATAGAGGGGTCGAGAATGCACAGCGGAATAATATAAAAAAACCCCAAAGCGATAGTAAAATATTGTAAAAGTTACATAAAGATTATTACATATTAGCATCTACTCACCCGAGTAGATTGAGATATCCAAAACAAGTACATTCAGATGATATATCTGAAATAAAGTTTTAACAGAATACTAAAATATAAGTCATAATATAAAGTCTTCTAAGGCTTATCAACTGTGAAGGCCTCTCCATCTTCTAAATCTGGTTCTGAAAATCGATAAGGGATGAGCGTCTAAAATACACTCAGTGGGTTAACTTAAATGATTGCACAGTTAAAAATAAATATGCATGCCAAATATACCATAAAATGTAACATATGCCATTTGATAAAATAATTTGCATATTGTCGTTCAATAACTTAATGAAAATATTTTAGACCGAATCGTCATCCGATAACTTGTGTTAGTTGGTATATGTGTACCAGGCCGTCACCCCAATACAATGATAGCATACTTTGAAATATATTTTAGTACTGAACCGACGTAGCCAGTAACTTGTATTAGTTGGTATATGTGCACCGAGTCGTCACCCCGTACAAGTGTTAGTAGAAAATATTTATCATCGAACTAAAAGCACACATGGCACATAACATGTCATATCAGTAACACATATCACATCTTAACATAGCAATCATGACATAAAATGTAACACTCAGTAAAGAGTGAAAGTTACCCCCACCTTAAACTTATTGAAAATGTGTAAAGTGGACTAGGTTTGCTCGTGAGTCTCAGGTATGCCTGCAAAGGTATACTAAACTGAGTTCTACTTCTAATAATAATACCTATTATTAAAACTAATTTCTAAAAATAATTTAAACAAACTAATTATTGTTATATAATAATGAATAATATACTAATTATTAATATAGAAATATATCATTTAAAAATAAAAATTTAACAATTATAGTTTTCTACTTTAGTAATAAGTTGTAACATCAAAATATAAATTCAAATGACATTAATGTTTAAAAAAATTTGGATATAAAATAAAGATTCTATTTCTAAACTAATAATATTGACAAGATTATATTAATATAAAAAAAACTAAAATAAATAAATATAAAATATTAATTATTAAATAAATAAATAATAAAATAGAATGAGATGAAATAAAATAAATAATGAGTAAATAAAATAATAATAATAATAATATTAAAAATAGTAAATTATAATTAATATTGAAAAGGAATTAAATTGATAGAATAAAATAAGATAATTAATGAATAATAAATAAAATACTAAATATCATAAATAAGTAAATAAATAAATATGAAATATTAAATAAATAATAAAATAGAATGAAATGAATAAAACAAATAATAAGTAATAATAATAATAATAATGATAATAATAGTAAATTATAATTAATATTGAAAAGGAATTAAATTAATAGAATAAAATAAGATAAATAATAAATAATAAATAAAATATTAAATAATATAAATAAATAAATAAAAAATATTAAATAAATAATAAAATAAATAAGTAAATAAATATTTAAAAAAAAAACAGAAGCATACTCATGCGCGTACGCAGCCCTTTTGAAATTTTATTATTTATATATATATATATATATATATATATATATATATATATATTACAAAATGACCCAACTTGAGTTATACAACTCCGTTTGAAAATTCGAAAGTACGTATGGAGTCCTCGCAAGACGAGGATCGTATGCATACCAATTTTTCATGAAAATAACGAAGTTTAAAGGGGACAAAATTTTGATACGAAGTGGGTCTCTTCACAACTTCTTCATTTTATGTCAAAACTAAAAACTAATTATAACTTTGTGATCCTCGTGAGGAGAGCTTCAAAATGGACTATAATATCAAAGCTAACTCACACCGAAATAAAATATACCATTAAAGAGGTTGAAACTTTGACGGAGCTTTTCTAGCTCAAAATGACATCTATTTCATAAAAGAATTACATATTTGGAATCTACGCTTCGAGACGAATATTTTCGTATATAACATGATAAAAACTACTAACAAAAAGAGTAAGTCATATGAAAGCAGTATGTGAGAATATATATATATATATACACGTGAGTTTCTCATATATATATATATATATATACATACTTATATATCTACATACTGAAACATATCGCCCACCTCACTTCTACTTTCCCTCACAGTAAATTCTAAAAATCTTACAGGTGAGATATGTATATATGTGTATATATAGTAGAGTATAAAGTGAATAGTAAAATTTCTAAATCTTTGCAAAATACACACAATCTGCCCCAAGTTGTATGTAATCGTCATTTTCATGACATCATTATCTATATCATTCCTTATCTTCTGACAACTCAAGTGGATAGTTACCATAATTAATATTAATATTATTATTACTATTTATTAAGGATATTAATAAAAATAATGGATATTACATCCTCCCATACTAAAAATAAAATTTCGTCCTCGAAATTTCACTTACTATATAAGAATAAACTAGGATATTTATTTCGCATGTCGTCTTCACACTCCCATGTCGCTTCTTCTTCATTGTGTTGACTCCATTGGACTTTGATTAAAGCAACTTCACGATTCCTTAGCTTATGAACTTTCCTGTCAAGAATGGCGATAGGAAATTTCTCGTATGCTAAGTTATCGTCAATTGCTATAACTTCATGGTTAACAACGTGGCTTGGATCAAACACATACTTCCGTAGCATGGACACATGAAATACATCATGCACTCCAGCTAGCTCAGGTGGTAAAACTAATCTGTATGCCAACTCACCGATTCGTTCCAAAACCTCATAAGGCCCAATGTATCTTGGCTTGAGTTTTCCTTTCCTTCCAAATCGAGAAATTCCTTTCATTGGTGAGACTTTGAGAAAAACTTTGTTTCCTTCCTGGAACTGCAAATCTTTGCGTCTCTTATCAGTGTAAGACTTCTGTCGATTTTGCGCAGTCAAAATTCTTCTTTTGATATTTTCAATCGCTTCAACTATCTTTTCTACTATTTCTGGTCCTAGAACTTTCTTCTCACCAACTTCATCCCAATAAAGAGGAGATCTACACTTCCTTCCGTAGAGTGCTTCGTAAGGGGTCATGCCTATTGTAGCTTGAAAACTGTTGTTGTAAGCAAACTCTATAAGTGGTATGTATCTTTCCCAACTTTCCCCAAAATCTAGGACGCATGCCCTCAACATGTCTTCCAATGTTTGAATAGTCCTTTCAGACTGGCCATCTGTTTGCGGATGAAACGCCGTGCTAAACTTTAGCTTCGTACCCATTGCGTTTTGTAAACTGAGCCAAAATTTTGATGTAAATCTTGGATCTCGATCAGAAACTATAGAAACTGGTACACTGTGCAATCTGACAACTTCTTCTAGATAAATTTGTGCAAGCTTATCCATTCCATGAGTCATTTTCACTGGAAGAAAATGTGCTGACTTGGTCAAACGATCCACTATCACCCATATAGCTTGATTTCCTCGCACTGATCTTGGTAGACCAGTAACGAAATCCATTGTGATATGCTCCCATTTCCACTCAGGAATCTCTAATGGTTTCAAGAGTCCTGAGGGTCGTTGATGTTCTGCTTTCACTTGCTGACAAGTCATACACCTTTGGATAAACAGGCCTATATCCCTCTTCATATTTCTCCACCAAAATGCAGCCTTCAAGTCTTGATACATTTTGGTTCCTCCTGGATGTACCATGTATGGAGTACAATGAGCTTCTGACAAAATTTCTCTAATAGGATTCTCATTTTTAGGAACACATATTCTTTTTCCAAAGATGAGTATCTCATATTCAGTGAGAGCAAATTCATTTCCTTCCCCAATCTTCACGCGTTCTTTAATCTTCCTGAGAAAATCATCTCCATCTTGAAGTTCCTTGACTCTATCTCTTAAGGAAGGTTTAATCATTAACGCAGTTAATACTGCTTCAATGCTTCTTGGAGGTCTCACGACTTCCAAATTCATCCGAGAGAACTCAGCCACCAATAATTCTTGGTTTGTTATAGAGCAGACTAACTCCCCTTTTTCTTTTCTGTTTAGAGCATCTGCCACCACATTTGCCTTCCCTGGATGGTACAGTATTGTACAATTATAATCCTTGACTAATTCCAACCATCTCCTTTGCCACATGTTTAATTCCTTCTGTTCGAAAAAGTACTTCAAGCTCTTGTGATCCATATAAATTTGACATTTTACTCCATACAGATAGTGTCTCCAAATTTTCAAAGCATGAACCACAGCTGCCAATTCTAAATCATGAGTTAGATAGTTATGTTTATGGATCTTGAGTTGTCTAGAAGCATAAGCAACTACTTTATTACGTTGCATCAGAACACATCCCAATCCTTGCTTTGAAGTATCACTATAGATGACAAATTCTTCTGTCCCATCAGGAATTGTTAGTACAGGTGCAGTGACTAATTTCTGTTTAAGAAGGTTGAAACTATTTTCACATTCTTCCATCCAACAGAACTTAACTTCCTTGCGAGTTAATTTCGTCAAGGGTCCTGCAATCTTTGAAAATCCCTCAATAAATATTCTATAATATCCAGCCAATCCAATAAAACTCCGTACTTCTCCTACATTTGTAGATGTCCTCCATTTCTCTACTGCTTCCACCTTGGTCGGATCCACCTCGATTCCTCGAGCTGACACAATGTGCCCAAGAAAGATAACTTTGTCTAACCAAAACTCACATTTCTTGAATTTGGCATACAACTTTTCCTTTCTTAGTATCTCTAGAACAATTCTCAGATGTTCTTCATGTTGTTCCCGATCTCTAGAATACACTAAGATATCATCAATGAACACAATCACGAATTTGTCCAAGTACAAGTGGAAAACACAATTCATCAAATCCATAAAAATTGCTGGTGCATTGCTGAGACCAAAAGGCATTACTACGAACTCATAATGTCCATAACGTGTTCTAAAAGCAGTCTTTGAAGTGTCGCTCTGCTTGATTCGCACCTGATGATATCCAGACCTCAGATCTATCTTGGAAAACACACTAGCACTGCCCAGTTGTTCAAATAAGTCCTCAATCCTTGGCAAGGGATATTTATTCTTGATGGTAAGTTTATTCAGTTCTCGATAATCGATACACATTCTAAACGAACCATCTTTCTTCTTTACGAACAAAACGGGTGCTCCACAGGGTGAAACACTAGGGTGTATGAAACCCAATTCCAAGAGTTCTTGTAATTGAATCTTCAGTTCTTGTAACTCCTTTGGTGCCATTTGATAAGGTACTTTTGAGATTGGTGCTGCTCCCGGTACTAGATCGATTGTAAATTCTACTTGTCTTTCAGGTGGCAAGCCTGGTAAGTCTTCTGGAAACACATCTTCATATTCCCGCACGATAGGAACATCCTCTATGATCGTCTTCTCGTCTTCACTTTTCACGATACTCACTAAGAATGCTTGGCATCCATCTTTCCTCATCATTTTGATTGCTTTAATTGCAGATATAACTCGTGGTACTACTCCAGCTTTCGCCCCGTGAAATGTAAACTTCTTATCTCCTGGGAGTTGAAACTGCACTTCTTTTTCACGACATCTTATCACTGCATGATTAGCTCTAAGCTAATCCATTCCTAAAATTACATCAAAATCTTTCATCTCAATTACGTGGAGGTCTGTAAGTAGGACTCTGTCATTTATCTCTATCTTCATATTCTTACATAACTTCATGGTTCGAATGGAGTTACCCGAAGGTATACTAACCTCAAGAGTTGACTTGTCAAACTCTTCACAATTATTTTCTATTTTTTTATACATCTTAGCAGATATGAATGAATGAGTAGCACCCGTATCAAAAAGTATAAGTGCAGGAGTGCCAAATGCTGATAGCATACCTGCCATTGTTTCTAGTTCTTCCTCAGTTTCTTGCAGTGTCATAGCATATGCACGTGCTGGTCTAGTACTCGATCCTCCTCCTACTTTAGTCTTTGGGCATTCTAGTATGGTGTGTCCCGGTTGCCGGCATCGATAGCATATTCCAGTTCCATATAAGCATGCTCCGAGATGATTCTTTCCACATTTCGGGCAGGGAGAATTCGTTCCGAGTAGCTTTGGTCCTGATCCTCCTCCGATTTTTATTTGCTTGTTTTGAATTTTAGGGTTTTCCTTTCCAATCACCGATCCTCCCCACTTGTGTTTTGCAGGTATCTCAATTGCCTTCTTATTCTGGTTACTATTGTTCTTCTGTCGAGACTCAATTTCTTGAGCTCTGGAAAATGCTTCTGCAAAAGTCATCGTTCCTTGACCAGCCAAGATAGTACTGATCTCGGATCGCAATCCCTTTTCAAATCGTCTAGCTTTCTTCTCCTCCGTGTTGACAAGATGCATGGCAAATCTGGAAAGTTGATTGAATTCTCTTTCATACTCAAGAACACTCATTGTTCCTTGTTTCAAGTAAAGAAATTCACTTTCTTTTTCATCTCGGTACGATTGAGGCATGTAGTTTTGGATGATCACATCCTTGAAGTCTTCCCATGTCATTCTTGCCTTCTGTTCGGGCGTTTTGGTACGTCCATAAGCCTCCCACCAGAAATCAGCTTCACCCACGAACTGGAAGACAACGCACGCAATCTTCTGTGCATCATTGCAATCGAGATAGGTGAAAATTTTATCCAACGACCTCAACTATTTTTCAGCTTCTGCAGGGTCCTCCGTTCTGTTGAATGTTGGTGGATTGAATCTTCGGAACTGTTCAACTACTGAGGCTGGTTCATTTCTAGGAATAGGTTCTGGTGGTGGTGTTCGTGCAGAGTTTGCCTGAAATTGTTGAGCCAATCCCCAAAGGATTGTCACTAAATCATCTCCTGGATCGCCATAAACGTTTTCAAAATTTTTATTAGTAGGTAGATTTTGTGGTCTTCTTCGACTCATTATCTGTTCATAGTTTTTATACTCATCATTATTATATGCTGGTATATCATTAAAATACAATGAATAAGATATATAAACACACATATAATTATATATATACACATATATATTAGTAATAGCAAAATGGTGCAGTTGGCACTCTAGTTGTTAAGTATACATATGCATCTAAAAGTCATTCTTAGTATAGAATACTGTCAAGAAAGCATATTTAGTGCGACATCTAGGTTACCTATATACATCACCCAATTATGGATAAAAAAGGTTCCATCTATTGGAACGTTTCGCTACTAACTATAGCAAAATCTTAATAAGTCTGAGGGTACATCAACGAACACCTCAACAGGATCCACTGGTACAGCCATCGGGAAATTTATCATCGGCACACTCAGGAATCCGACAGGAGGGGGAGGTGCCTGGTCTCTAAGGGCCCATGTGTGGTACAAACATACATTAAAAGCCACATAACTCAGCTCGTGCCCTGGAGGAGCCACGAACATCTCTAAGTAAATCTGCCGAGCAATCTCAGCCCACATGCCGGGCAAGGTATGAATGAGGATGAAGCAGTACTGCACCTCCGTCACCCTCCGAGCTCTATGAAAATCCTCATGATGAATGATGAGCATTAAGGCGAAATGAGTGCCTAAGTCATCAATCTCAGTCCTGCCTCGAAGGGCGGTTCGTTGGACTCTAACAGCGTTAATGTGAGCAATAACTGCTTCCATCTGATTAACAAAATTTAAATTTACTCTAAGGTCAATAAATAATTTAAAATATTTAAGAATTAAAATAATCACACATAAAATCCTAAAGTGTAATTATAGCGTAATCAGAAAATAGTCAATCCTAGGGTCGGCATAAAATTCTAAGTTAGGTACTTGAGCAAGCCTTAGATAGACCGCTCTGATACCATGCTGTAACGCCCCGGGTTACGCTATGGGGTTGGGACGTTACTAGATATAAATTCCCCAATATAATAATAGAGGAGTCGAGAATGCACAACGGAATAATATAAAAAAAACCCCAAAGCGATAGTAAAATATTGTAAAAGTTACATAAAGATTATTACATATTAGCATCTACTCACCCGAGTAGATTGAGATATCCAAACAAGTACATTCAGATGATATATCTGAAATAAATTTTTAACAGAATACTAAAATATAAGTCATAATATAAAGTCTTCTAAGGCTTATCAACTGTGAAGGCCTCTCCATCTTCTAAATCTGGTTTTGAAAATCGATAAGGGGTGAGCGTCTAAAATACACTCAGTGGGTTAACTTAAATGATTGCACAGTTAAAAATAAATATGCATGCCAAATATACCATAAAATGTAACATATGCCATTTGATAAAATAATTTGCATATTGTCGTTCGATAACTTAATGAAAATATTTTAGACCGAATCGTCATCTGATAACTTGTGTTAGTTGGTATATGTGTACCAGGCCGTCACCCCAATACAATGATAGCATACTTTGAAATATATTTTAGTACTGAACCGACGTAGCCAGTAACTTGTGTTAGTTGGTATATGTGCACCGAGTCGTCACCCCGTACAAGTGTTAGTAGAAAATATTTATCATCGAACTAAAAGCACACATGACACATAACATGTCATATCAGTAACACATATCACATCTTAACATAGCAATCATGACATACAATGTAACACTCAGTAAAGAGTGAAAGTTACCCCCACCTTAAACTTATTGAAAATGTGTAAAGTGGACTATGCTTGCTCGTGAGTCTCAGGTATGCCTGCAAAGGTATACTAAACTGAGTTCTACTTCTAATAATAATACCTATTATTAAAACTAATTTCTAAAAATAATTTAAACAAACTAATTATTGTTATATAATAATTAATAATATACTAATTATTAATATAGAAATATATCATTTAAAAATAAAAATTTAACAATTATAGTTTTCTACTTTAGTAATAAGTTGTAACATTAAAATATAAATTCAAATGACATTAGTGTTTAAAAAAATTTGGATATAAAATAAAGATTCTACTTCTAAACTAATAATATTGACAAGATTATATTAATATAAAAAAAACTAAAATAAATAAATAAATAAATATAAAATATTAATTATTAAGTAAATAAATAATAAAATAGAATGAGATGAAATAAAATAAATAATGAGTAAATAAAATAATAATAATAATAATATTAAAAATAGTAAATTATAATTAATATTGAAAAGGAATTAAATTGATAGAATAAAATAAGATAATTAATGAATAATAAATAAAATACTAAATATCATAAATAAGTAAATAAATAAATATAAAATATTAAATAAATAATAAAATAGAATGAAATGAATAAAATAAATAATAAGTAAAAAATTATAATAATGATAATAATAGTAAATTATAATTAATATTGAAAATGAATTAAATTAATAGAATAAAATAAGATAAATAATAAATAATAAATAAAATATTAAATAATATAAATAAATAAATAAATAAATATAAAATATTAAATAAATAATTAAATAAATATTAAAAAAAAAAAACAGAAGCATACTCCTGCACGTACAGCCCTTTTGAAATTTTATTATATATATATATATATATATATATATATATATATATATATATTAAAAAAGGACCCAACTTGAGTTATACAACTCCGTTTGAAAATCTGAAATTACGTATGGAGTCCTCGCAAGACGAGGATCGCATGCATACTAATTTTTCATGAAAATAACGAAGTTTAAAGGGGACAAAATTTTGATACGAAGTGGGTCTCTTCACAACTTCTTCATTTTATGTCAAAACTAAAAACTAATTATACCCTTGTGATCCTCGTGAGGAGAGCTTCAAAATGGACTATAATATCAAAGTTAAGTCACACCGAAATAAAATATACCATTAAAGGGGTTGAAACTTTGACGGAGCTTTTCTAGCTCAAAATGACATCTATTTCATAAAAGAATTACATATTTGGAATCTACTCTTCGAGACGAATATTTTCGTATATAACATGATAAAAACAACTAACAAAAAGAGTAAGTCATATGAAAGCAGTATGTGAGTATATATATATATATATATATATACTGAAACATATCACCCACCTCACTTCTACTTTCCCTCACAGTAAATTCTAAAAATCTTACAGGTGAGATATGTATATATGTGTATATATAGTAGAGTATAAAGTGAATAGTGAAATTTCCAAATCTTTGCAAAATACACACAATCTGCCCCAAGTTGTATGTAATCGTCATTTTCATGACGTCATTATCTACATCATTCCTTATCTTCTGACAACTCAAGTGGATAGTTACCATAATTAACATTAATATTATTATTACTATTTATTAAGGATATTAATAAAAATAATGGATATTACAAAACATATCGTAAAATATAACATATGACATTTAATAAAATATTTTGTTCATCGAACATATAACATATAACATATGTGCATCGAATCGTCATTTAGTACGAGTATTAGTAAATTTGAAATATTTTTAGTACCGAACCATCGCTCGATAACTTGTGTTAGTTGGTATATGTGCACCGAGTCTTCATCCCGTACAAGTGTTAGTAAGAAAATATTTATCATCGAACTAAAAGTACACATGACACATAACATGGCATATAAGTAACACATATCATATTTTAACATAGCAATAATGACATAAAAGTTGCACCCGATGAAGAGTGAAAGTTACCCCTCCTTAAACTTTCTAGGAAATAGTACATTTGACTAGACTTGCTCTTGGGTATCAGGTATGCCTGCAAGGGTATACTAAACTGAGTACTACTTATAATAATAATTCTTATTACTAAAACTAAATTTCTAATATAATGTACTTAAGAAAATATAAATAATTAATCGTTAGATAAAATAAGTTAAAATAAAATAATAAATAGAAATACATATTTTAAAATGTTAAAAATAATAATTTAATAATTATAGTCTACAACTTTAGTAATAAATCGTAACATTAAAAATATGGATACAAATGACATTAATTTTATTAAAAATGGATATTAAATAAAGATTTTATACCTAAAATAATAATAGTGGTAAAATTATTAATAACTAGTACAGTGCCTGCGTGCGACGCGGGTTATCATATTTGTTATTTATTTATTATGTATAAATCTATATTTATAAAAAGAAAATAATATAGTGATTCTCCTCCTCCTTAGCATCATCAGATGATATCAAAATAGTTATGCTAATTGATTCGTAAAATATCTTGGAGACCATAACGAATATCTGGTAAATTCAAATTTGAAATTTTAAAAATCACTTAATCTCCTTAAAAAATTTCAAGTTCTTCAACCACGTACTTTCATCCTCTAGTAAAACTTGTAGTAACTGTAAAGTGAAAGAACATTCATATTTCACCAATTTTAACCAATCGTGAGGAGTTATTTTCAAATTGATAAATGTAATCCTTAATCTTATAAAATATAAAATATGTAAAAAAATAATTACATTGTACATGTATTTTAAGGATATCATATTTAATTTAAATTATGATATCAAAACGAAAACTTAGTGCATAGAGTACACTATGTAATTGATCAAGATAGTTATCATCATCTATAATTAAAGTAAACTCATTTTCGAAGCAACCATGACATAACCTAAAATTCAAAATAAAATAAAATAAACACACTTTCAAAAATATTGAAGTGAAAAATATAAATATAAAATTCACAGTTTATCGATCTTTTTTTTAAAAATTGTTTCATACTAAATAAAAAATTAAGAAATGATACTCACTTTGCTACGAAACAACGATAAAATATATTCTTTAAATGTGTAGCTATAATTTCTTTAGTAACAATATTTAAAGTTTACATTAGTCATTTTAAAAATAATACAAATATTATTTACCTCCATTTACGCCATCAATTTTTAAATTAAGTGATCTAATTTATAAAATAAAAAAAGATGATAATTGAGTCAAGCATATTATTTTAATGCACCAATATAAATTGGGTTGATGATAATTTTAGACTTATACTAACATAAAAAATAGGCCAAATATAATTTCTAACTTTAATTAAAATTTCGGTCCAATTCAAATTAAAGTTTTCATTTGAAAGTATATATATATAAAGAATTTAAAATAATATGTTGGCTAGGTTCAAACTTACAAATTCTTTAGAATCAACTAACTAGTTAAATGTTGTCACTTTATAAATTAAGAGAAATCATAAATGTCAAACACACCTAAACTTAATGCCTCACATATTACTTAATTCTATTTCTTATTTTGATATACTTTAAATTTTGATATTACATAATTTATATTTTAATTTATTAATTTCTAGTACTATAAAAAAGAATTAAGTAATCATAAATATCAAATACACCTAAACTTGATACTTCACATATTTTAATTCTATTTCAAAAAATATTTTACTTATTAAATATAATAAAGAGGAGAGTTACAAAATAATAAATCTTATAATCAATTAGAAGTTGGTATCTCACATTTTTTAAAATGACATAATATTCAATAAACCTAAGCACGCTACCTCACACTTTGTAAAAATTAAATTGGGAAACTTATTTTGTTTTAATATATAAGAAGATACTGAATATAAAAAGTTAAATTAATATATATAATTATAATTATAATTATTATATTTAATTAATATAAGATATAATTATATATATATATATATATATATATATATATATATATATATATATATATATATATATATATATATATATATATATATATATATATATATATATATATAATTTGTTTACAGCAACTTTACTGACGAAAAACGTTTTCAATATAAACGTTATTATTATATATATATCATTATATATATATATATACTTTTATAAATTACAATCAAGTTCCTACATTATATTAAATTCTCATTTAAACTTATACTAAACTTTAACCTTATTACAAAATAACTCAACTTGAGTTATACAACTCAGTTTGAAAATCCGAAAGCATGTATGGAGTTCTCGCAAGGTGAAGATCACATGCATATCAAATTTTCATGAAAATAACGAAGTTTAAAGAGGATAAATTTTTAACTCGAAGTGAGTTTTTTCCATCTTCTTCATTTCACGTCCAAACTCAAAACCAATTATAGGTTTGTGATCCTCGTGAGGAGGGCTTCAAAATGGCCTATAATATCAAAGATATGTCACACCGAAACAAAATATTCCATTAAATGGTTGAAAGCTTCGACGGAGGTTTTCTTACTCATACGAAATCCATTTCACAAAAGAGTTATAATTTGGAATCTATGCATCAAGACGATCATTATACTATATAATACGATAAAAAATTACGAAAAGAAAGATAATAAAAGAGTCAGTGTGTGAGTGATATATATATATATATGTGTGTGTGTGTGTGTGTGTGTGTGCGCGCGCGCACGCTTGAGTTCATATATATGTATACATTTACATATATACTTATGCATGTATGAACTATCCTCACCTCTCTCCTAAATCTCCACTAACAGTGGCAAGAAGATAAGTATGTATATATATAGGAGGAAATTGGGTTAATGAGATTAACTTTACTGTATAACAAATCAAATGTCCTCCACTTGTATATCCAAGTTTATCTGATTGTCCACATCAGCCTTCTCTTATCAGGCAAGAAATTTTTATTATTATAATATACTATTCCTTATATATATATATATATATATATATATAAATAAATAAATAGATGTGGTAATTATTGTGGGTGTTACATCCACTCCAACTAAAATTAAAATTTCATCCTCGAAATTTCACTTACCAGATATGAATAGATCTGGATATTTACTTCGCATTTCGTCTTCGAGTTCCCACGTTGCTTCCTCTTCATTGTGTTGGCTCCATTGGACTTTGACTAAAGTAACTTCAAGATTCCTTAACTTATGAACTTTCTTTTCAAGAATGGCTATAGGTAATTCCTCGTACCCTATGTTGTCGTCGATTGCTATAACTTCGTGGTTAATAACGTGACTTTGATCAATACATATTTTCATAACATGGACATGTGAAATACGTCATGTATTCCAGCTAGCTCAGGTGGTAAAGCTAATTTGTATGCTAATTCGCCGATTCGCTCCAAAATCTCGTAAGGCAAATGTATCTTGGCTTGAGTTTTCCTTTCCTTCCGAAGCGAGAAATTCCTTTCATTGGTGTGACTTTGAAAAAAATTTTATCTCCTTTCTGGAACTGTAAATCTTTGCGTCTCTTATCAGCTTAATACTTCTGTAGGTTTTGCGCTGTCAAAATTCTTCTTTTGATCTTTTTAATCGCTTCCATTGTCTTTTCTACTATCTCTGGTCCTAAAACTTTCTTCTCACCAACTTCATCCCAATAGAGGGAAGATCTACACTTCCTTATGTAGAATGCTTCGTAAGGGGTAATACCTATCGTGCTTTGAAAATTGTTGTTATAAGCAAACTCTATCAGTGGTATGTATCTTTCCCAACTTTTTCCGAAATCTAGGGCGCATGCCCTCAACATGTCTTCCAATGTTTGAATAGTTCTTTCAGGCTGGCCATCGATTTGTGGGTAAAATGCCGTGCTAAACTTTAGCTTCGTGCCCATCACGTTTTATAAGCTGTGCCAGAATTTTGAATTAAATCTTAGATCTCTATCCAAAACTATAAAAACTGGTACACCATGTAGTCTGACAACTTATTCTAAGTAAATTTGTGAAAGCTTATCCATTCCATGAGTCATTTTGACTGGGAGAAAATATGCGAACTTGGTTAAACGATCCACTATTACCCATATAGCTTGATTTCGTTGCACTGCTCTTGGTAAACCAGTAACGAAATCCATTGTGATATGTTCCCATTTTTACTCAAGAATCTCTAATGGCTTCAAGAGTCCTGAGGGTCGTTGATGTTCTGCTTTCACCTGCTGGCAAGTCATACACTTTCGGATAAACAAATCTATATCTCTCTTCATATTTCTCCACCAAAATGCATTCTTCAAGTCTTGGTACATCTTGGTCCCTCCTGGATATACCGTGTACATAGTACAAAGAGCTTATGACAAAATTTCTCTAATAAGATTCTCATTTTTAGGAACACATAATATTTTTCCAAAGACGAGTGCCCCATCGTCAGTGAGAGCAAATCCCTTTCCTTCCCCAATCTCCACGTGTCCCTTAATTTTTCTGAAAAATTCATCTCTTTCTTGGAGTTCCTTGACTCGATCTCTTAGGGAGGGTGATGAGAGTGAAAATAAGCATCTTTTAGTGTCCAATTTAATACATTTTTGATGAGTATTGTTGTTATATATTAGCACAAGTATCTTATATTCGATATATGTTAGAAAAAGATGCACTTGAGGTATTTTATTGTGTTTTAGGTGGAAAAAGGATCAAAAGTGCCAAGTTGGAGAAAAGGTGCAACTTGTGTAGGAATGCTGAAAAACACACGTCCAACTTGTGTAATTTTTTTTGTATTCGTGTGGAGCTCAAAACTGGAAGTGGGATGCATTTTTGGAAAGACATAGAAGAGAGGGTCGTTTTGGCATAAAGAGCACCTCAATCGGAATTCAAATGAGAAATTTATGATCAAAGTGTGACGTCGCGCAAGCTGTGCCAAACAGAACGACTGTGCCAGTTTGCATGACTTGTTATATACTCAGATGTTGGACTTTTGGTAAAATCTTTATATAGATAGAAATCAAAGGAAAATAGGATTGCGTGAGCACAAGAATCACTAAAATTGGAGTTTTGACGAGGAAGTTATGCTCAAAATCGTGAAGTCGCGCAGCTGCCAGCGAGAATTTCTGAGAATTTCCGAAAATTTCTGAAAATACCTATTTCTTGGAGCACAATTAATCTCCTTATCACATAATCCTCCATGATTCACCCATATCTTTTATTTCTTTATTTAATTCTCTTCTCACACCTATATATATTTTACATCATTATTCATGTGAGGTACAGAGCCACAATCATCGTACACCCCACAAGGGGGATCACCCCTCAACCATCATCTACATCCTTTCCTCCATCCATCAATCACTTTGAAGATTCGTTTGTGGAATCAAGAGGAGAACCAAGAGGAGAATTCAAGACGGAGAAGGAGCGACGACTCCCACATCTAGGGTTTTATTCATTTCCTAATTTATCTTGTATTTTCCAGACATATGGGTAAGATCTATCTAACCCCCATGATTGTTCTTTACTATATCATGGGCTAGAACCATTTTGGTAGGTCTAGGGTTTATGAAGATTTTATAAATTAATTAAACTCTCTTGTGTATCCTCCGTACAACACTACCTATGGATTTATTTTATATATGATTGTGCTTTGTTAATCCATGTTCACGGTCATTTTGTGCATCTTCAATTGGTATATAGAGTCTGAATATATATCTTGGTTGTAGATTGAGTGCGTTCACCACTGAATAGGATTCCATGTTATGATTCTAAGTGAGGGGACTCCGAAGCTTCATTAGAACTATTTTATATAAATACTTATTAATTGGGTTGAATTCGGGTTAGTAAGTAGGATAAAGAGGATAATTTTATAGTACCTATAAAGGGAGATCATATCAGGTTAGAGTACCAATTGGCCAGGGAAATAATTGATACTGATAGTACCTAGAAAGGGGGTGAAATTATATCTCTTGCTCTAAGGTTATTCACACGTGTTACACGCATATTTACTTGTGTCTATAGAGTAGATTTGCATGGCTTAATGATGCGTCCATATTCCACAAGGCAGAGTCGGCCTGCACTCGAGAGGGAAGTTAAGTAGTAAAATTTGATTACCCTAGAGCTACCTATTCTCCATTCTTGGTTTACTTTCATATTCTTCTAAGTGCCTTTATTTTATTTGTTATTTAATTTAAGTCTTTTAGTTGTTAGATTAAATCCTCAAACTTAATTGCCTAGTCTTAATTAATTTAGTAAATAATTAAATTGATAATATGCTGTCCTTTGGGTTCGATAATTCACTTGGTCGCTTGCTTAAACTTCAGCTGATATCCTTAATACTTGGGAATTAATTTTGTGTGCAAAAATAATGCGCATCAGAGGGTTTAATCAGTAACGCAGTAATACTGCTTGAATACTATTTGGAGGTATCCCGACTTCCAAACTCATCCGAGAGAACTCAGCTACCATTAATACTTGGTTTGTTATAGAGTAGGCTAATTCCCCTTTTCCTTTTCTGCTTAGAGCATCTGCTGCTACATTTGCCTTCTCTGGATGGTACAATATTGTACAATCATAATCCTTGACTAATTCCAACCATCTCCTTTGCCTCATTTTTAATTCCTTCTGTTTGAAAAAGTATTTTAAGCTCTTATGATCCGTATAAATTTGGCATTTTGCTCCATACAGATAATGTCTCCAAATCTTCAAGGCATGTACCACCGCTGCCAATTCTAAATCATGAGTTGGATAGTTCTGTTCATGGACCTTGAGTTGTCTAGATACATAGACAACTACTTTATTACGTTGCATCAGAACACATCCCAATCCTTGCTTTGAAGCATCACTATAGATGACAAATCCTTCTGTTCCATCAGGAATTGTTAGTACATATGCAGTGACTAATTTTTATTTAAGAAGATTGAAACTCTTTTCACACTCTTCCGTCCAATGGAACTTAACTTCCTTGCGAGTTAATCTCGTCAAGGGCCTGCAATCTTCGAAAATCCCTCAATGAATTTTCTGTAATATCCAGCCAATCCAATAAAACTTCGTACTTCTCCTACATTGTTTCTTCCATTTCTCTACTGCTTCTGCCTTGGTTGGATCCACCTCGATTCCTCAGGCTGATACATGTGTCCTAGAAATACAACTTTATCTAACCAAAATTCACATTTCTTGAATTTGGCATACAACTTTTCCTTTCTTAGTGTCTCTAGAATGATTCTCAGGTGTTTTTCATTTTTTTCCCGATTTCTATAATACACTAAGATATCATCAATGAATACGATCACGAATTTGTCCAAGTATGAGTGGAAAACACGATTTATCAAATCCATGAAAATTGATGGAGCGTTGCTGAGACTAAAAGGCATCACTACGAACTCATAGTGCCCATAAAGTGTTCTAAAAGCAGTCTTCAAAATGTCACTTTGTTTGATTCGCACTTGATGATATCCTGACCTCAGATCTATCTTGGAGAACACGCTAGCACTGCCCAGTTGATCAAATAGATCCTCAATCCTTGGTAAGGGATACTTTTTCTTGATTGTGCAGAATCTTAGAAGACGAATCAGACAAAAAGATAAGTTTATTCAATTCTCGATAATCGATATACATCCTAAATGAACCATCTTTCTCCTTTACGAATAAAACTGGTGCTCCCCAGGGTGAAACACTAGGGCTTATGAAACCCAAATCCAAATGTTCTTGTAATTGGATCTTCAATTCTTGCAACTCCTTTGGTGCCATTCGATAAGATGCTTCTGAAACAGGTGCTGCTCCCAGTACTAGATCAATTGTGAATTCTACTTGCCTTTCGAGTGGCAAGCCTAATAAGTTTTCTGGAAATACATCTTCATATTCACGCATAATAGGAACATCCTCTATGCTCATCTTTTCGCCTTCACTTTCCACGATACTCACTATGAATGCTTGACATCCATCATTTTTCATCATTTTGATCGCTTTCATTGCAGTTATAACTTGCGATACTACTCCAGCTTTTGCTTCATGAAATGTAAACTTTTTATCTTCTGGAAGTTGAAATTGTACTTCTTTTTCCCGACATCTAATTACAACATGATTAGCTATAAGCCAATCCATCCCTAAAATTACGTCAAAATCTTTCATCTCAATTACGTGAAGGTTTGCAAGTAGGACTCTGCCATTCACCTGTATCTTCACATTCTTGCACAACTTCATGGTTCAGATGAAGTTACCCAAAGGTATACTAACCTCAAGAGTTGATTTGTCTAACTCCTCCAAATTATTTTCTACTTTCTTATACATCTTAGCAGATATAAATGAATGAGTGGCTCCTGTATCAAAAAGTATAAGAGTAGGAGTGCCAAATACTGATAGCATACCTGTCATTGTTTCTGGTTCTTCTTCAACTTCTTGCTGTGTCATAGCATATGCACGTACTGGTCTAGCACTCGATCCTCCTGCGGCTTTAGCCTTTGGGCATTCTAGTATGGTGTGTCCCTGTTGAACGTATCGATAACATATTTTGGTTCCATATAAGCATGCTCCAAGGTGATTCTTTCCACATTTTGGGCAGAGAGAATTTGTTCCAAGTGGCGGTGGTCCTGATCCACCTCTGATTTTTATTTTCTTATTTTGAACCTTATGGTTTCATTTTCTGATCAGCGGTCCTCCCTACTTGCGCTTTCCAGGTATCTCCATCGCCTTTTGTGTTCTAGTTACTGTTGTTCTTCTGTCGAGACTTAATTTCTTAAGCTCAAGAAAATACTTTTGCAAAAGTCATCATTCCTTGTCCAGCCAAGATATTACTAATCTCAGATTGCAATCCCTTTTCAAATCGTCTAGTTTTATTCTTTCCCGTGTTGACAAGGTGTGTGGAAAATCTGGAGAGTCGATTGAATTCTCTTTCATATTCGAGAACACTCATTGTTCTTTGTTTTAAGTGCAGAAATTCACTTTTCTTTTCATTTCGGAATGACTGAGGCATGTAGTTTTGAATGATCACATCCTTAAAGTCTTCCCATGTCATCTTTGCCTTCTGTTCAGGTGTCTTGGTACGTTCGTAAGCCTCCCACCAAAAATCAGCTTCACCCACAAACTGAAAAATAGCGCACGCGATTTTTTGTGCATCATTGCAATTGAGATAGGTGAAAATCTTATCCAACGACCTTAACCATTTCTCAGCTTCTGCAGGGTCCTCCGTCCCGTTGAATGTTGGTGGATTGAAAAGTCAGAATTATTCAATTACCAAAGCTGGCTCGTTTATAGGAATAGTTTCTGGTGGTGGTAGTGGTGGTGGTGGTCGTGCAGAGTTTGGTGAAATTGTTGAGCCAATCCTCGAAGGATTGTCACTAAATCATCTCTGGGGTCACCATAAATATTCTCAAGATTCTTATTTGTAGGTAGGTTTTGTGGTCTTCTCCGACTCATAATCTGATAATAGTTTTATAGTTATAATAATACTTCAGTTAAACATAACAAATAAGATAATTAAACATATAAACATTCATATTCGTAAAATTATGCCATTATGACACTCAAAATATCACTATTTTAGTCATACATCAGCATTTTATGCATCTGTCTTAAAAAGGGCCTATCAAATGCGATATCTAACATAAATGCATACTACCCACTGATGAGAGTGAAAATAAGCGTGTTTTAATATCCAATTTAACACCTTTTTGATTGATATTGTAGTCTTATATGAGCACAAATGTCTTATATTCATTATATGTGAGAAAAAGGTGCACTTGAGGTGTTTTGTTGTGTTTTAGGTGGAAAAATGATCAAAAGAGCCAAGTTTGAGAAAAGGTGCAATTTGTGCAAGAATGCTGATAAACGCACGTCGAATTTGTGTAATTATTCTGTATTGATGTGGAGATTTTAATTTGAAGTGTGATATATGGTTGGAAAGCCACTGAAGAGAGGGTCGTTTTGGCATAAAGAACAACCCATTCGGAGTCCGAACGAGGAAGTTATGAGCAAAGTGGTGACGCCGCGCGAGCTGTGCGAACAGAATTGCAGTGCTATTTTCCATGACCTGTTCCATATTCAACTCTAGGATTTCTTGTGATTTCTTTATATGGATAGAAAGCCAAGGAAGAGAGGATCGCGTGAGCACAAAAATCACTCAATTTGGAGGTCGGATGTGAAAGTTATACGCGAAACGGAGAGACTGCGCAAATCCAGTAGCAGGGTTCGACCTGTGGTTCGACCTGTGGCAAGTGGTTCGACCTATTTGACGAGGTCGAACCTACATGCGGGAACTTACCAAATCCATATTTTCGAGGCCAAAATGCGTGGGATCACTTGAAAAGCCCATTCCAAGCCCTAGAGACGTGATTACAAGTATAAAAGGAGGCTCATGCGGTCAAGAAAAACGTCACCAATCACCGAGGAGAGGCCACAACCATACAACACCCCACAAGGGGGGATCACCCCCCATCCATCATCCACTTCCTTTCCTCCATCCATCCATCACTTTGAAGATTCGTTTGTGGATTCAAAAGGAGAACCAAGAGGAGGATTCAAGATGGAGAAGGGCATGAAGACGCCATATCAAGGGTTTATTCGTTTCCTAATTTATCTTGTATTTTCCGGACATCCGGGTAAGATCTATCCAACACCCATGATTGTTCTTCGAAACATCATGGGCTAGAGCCTTTTTGGTAGATCTAGGAGTTTTGATGGTTTTATGAATTAATTGAACTTCCATGTATACACTCCGTACAACACTACTTGTGGTTTATTTTATATATGATTGTACTTTCTTAATCCATATTCACGGTCGTTTTGTGCATCTTCAATTGGTATATAGAGTCTGAATATATATCTTGGTTGTAGATTGAGTGCGTTCACCGCTGAACAGGATTCCATGTTATGATTCTAAGTGAGGGGACTCCGAAGCTTCATTAGAACTATCATATATGAATACTTATTAATTGAATTGAATTTGGATTATTAAGTAGGATAAAGAGGATAACTTTATAGTACCTATAAAGGGAGATCATATCGGGTTAGAGTACCAATCCTAGGGGGAAATAATTGATACTGATAGTACCTAGAAAGGGGGGTGAAATTATATCTCTTGCTCCGAGGTTATTCACACGTATTACACGCATATTTACTTGTGTCTATAGAGTAGATATGCATGGTTTAGTGATGCGTCCATATTCCACAAGGGAGAGTTGGACATTGACACATGGAAGGGAAGTTAATGAGTAAAACTGGATTATCCTAGAGCTACATATTCTCCTACTTGATCCACTTTCGTATTCTTCAAGTGATAGTTATTTTATTTGTTATTTTAATTACTTGTTTATTAGTTTAATCATCCTGAACCTCAAACTTAATTGCCAACTTGTCTTAATTAATTTAGATAATAACTAAATTGATAATACGCCGTCCTTTGGGTTCGATATTCACTTGGTCGCTTGCTTAAGCTGCAATTGATATCCTTAATACTTGGGGATTAATTTTGCGTGCAAAGAAAACGCGCATCAAGTTCTTGGCGCCGTTGCCGGGGATGGCTGTAATTATTGATTTTATTATTTCTAGTTTGATTAAGATATTTTTTTCTTTTATTTGTGATTATTTATTTCTATCTAACCTTGAATTTTTCCGAGTTACTTGTGCGCTTGAAAAAGGAGAGGAAGGAAAGGAACGAATAACACACTGTGCTAAACATGGCCGGAGCAAGGCAGAATCCGGATAATGTTGCCATACGTGAAATTTTCACGAACTTTGGGAATGTCAACATGGGGTTGATAGGAGCAAGGGGGGAAGATGATGATTTTGAAATAAATCCCGTTCTTATTAACATGGTGGAAAAGAATCCCTTTTCTGGAGATTGGTTTGAAGATCCATATCAACATCTCCGAAGATTTCTTGGTTATGCAAACACTCAAAAAGGAGCTGGAGCTCATGATAATGCTAGGCGGATCGCCTTATTCAAGTTCTCTTTGATTGATGGAGCAGAAGCTTGGTATGACACTCTTGATGCAGCCGATTGCACTACATGGGACCAACTGCAGCAGAAGTTCTTGGAGAGATACATGCCACCCTCAAGGATCTTAAGAATGAGGCAAGAGATCACCCAATTTGTTATGAATCAAGGTGAGAAATTTTATGAGGCGTGGGATAGGTTTAAAGACACGCTCAGGAGGTGTCCACAGCATGGAATGTCTAAGGCTGACTACATAAGTATCTTCTACTATGGATTGGATTGTGAGTCGCGTGTTTTTATTGATGTATCATCAGGAGGAGCGCTGTTATCTAAGACAACACTTGAAGAGGAAAAGTTGTTCGAAGACATCTCTATGAATACACGTGACTGGCCAGTAGAGAGAGATAGAGGATCATATGTACTTGGTAAGGTGGCGCAAGTTGAACATCAAGTGGAGAAGCCGAATATGGATGATGAGATCGTCTCTAGTCTAGCTAACATCAACAAGCTACTAGAATCCCAGCAAAGGCAGATCACAGAGTTGACACTAAGGGGGCCTAGTATGAAGCAGCAAGAAGTGAAGAGTATTGAAGATACCTTCCATCGATACATGGCTGAGAATGATGCAAGGATTGATCATCTTGAGGATACCATGAATGTTGATCGTGCAGATTTATCTAAGCAGATGAAGGAGCTTACTTTGATTATGAGGCAGATGACCGCGAACGTGAATAAATTGACACAAAAATTAGAAGATAAAGCCATCACGTTAAGGTCTAGAACACAGTATGAAGGAACGATGAGGCCGAAATCAAATTTGGACATGACTAATCATCGGTTCGACCAACACCCAGAAGGTTCGACCTGGCACTCAGGTCGAACCATGGTCGAACCTCATCATGCAGTGCACTCTGTTTTTAAAAATCCTAGGTTCGACCAAAACCCAGAGGGTTCGACCTGGCATACAGGTCGGACCATGGTCGAACCTCTTCATCCGAAGTGCTCTGTTTTGTCGCAGCAACGGTTCGACCATGACCGTAATGGTTCGACCAACCCAGCAGGTCGAACCCAGGTCGAACCGGAGGATATAAACTATACAGTGAGGCAGTTCGACCTAGGGGGCAGTGGTTCGACCTCTAACACTGGTCGAACCCTAGTCGAACCTCAAGAGCAGAAAGAGAGCAGTTTTCCAGGAGATAGGTTCGACCATTACGTACCTGGTTCGACCTCTCAAACAGGTCGAACCCAGGTCGAACCTCAAATTCAAAAAAAGAGCCGTTGTCCAGAAGTTAGGTTCGACCAGTACGTGCCTGGTTCGACCTGTTCCACAGGTCGAACCCTGGTCGAACCCATCCAGAAGTTGCCCGTTTCTGTGCTGAATGCTCCGCATGATGTTGATGCTACTCCAGTACCATTACATGAGCAGAATACTGAGCTTATAATGGAGAAGAAGTGGGAAGAAGCAAAGAGATTGAGAGCCAAGAAGGATAAAGCGAAGGAGGTTGAACGTGATGAATGGGGAAGACCAAAGACCAAGATACCTCCTCCGTTTCCTTCGAGATTGGCCGAGAAGGGATTGGAAGAAAAGTTCAAGAGGTTTCACGATGTCATGAGCAAAGTAAGCTTGAACATTCCTTTCTCTGAAGCAATCATGGAGATGCCATACTATGCCCGATTCCTCAAGAATATTATATCAAAGAAGAGAAGCTTGAACGGAGTGAAGATGGTGAACCTATCAGAGAATTGCAGCTCGATCCTTCAAAGGAAGTTGCCTACAAAGTTAAAGGATCCAGGAAGCTTCACCATTCTTTGTGACATTGGAAAAGGGTCGGCACATAAAGCCTTGTGTGATTTGGGGGCAAGCGTTAACTTGATGCCTTTGTCCATATTTAAAAGGCTTGGTTTGGGGGAGTTAACTCCCACGAATATTGCTCTTCAATTGGCAGATAGATCCATGACTTGTCCGAATGGTTTAATTGAAGATGTTTTAGTGAGAGTGGATAAGTTAGTTTTTCCCGTGGATTTTCTTGTACTTGACATGGAAGATGATAAGGGTGACATTCCCCTTATTTTGGGATGACCGTTCCTTGCCACAGCTGGAGCTATGATAGATGTTAAGGAAGGAAAGCTTAGACTGCGATTGGATAATGAAGATGTGATTTTCTCTCTTGATCATGCAATGAAGATGCCCATGGAGACTCAATCGTGCAAGAGCATTGATATGGTTTCTAACTTGTTTAATCTTGATTTTTCTAAGACATGTGATTCTGAATTTAAGTGGAAGATTGACAAGGGGGTATCTAGACAGCTATGGGAGGAAGGAAATTTCAATGATCATATACTTGTGACCAAGAAAGGTGAGGTGTTGAGTGTAGACAAGAAGAGGGAAAAAAAGTATTTGAAGGTGAGGATGCGACAAGACGGTCCTCCGTTCAAGTAGTCTACAAAGCGGTAAACCGTCGTGACTCTACGACGTTAAACGTGAGCGCCTGTTGGGGGCTTTCCCTCCTGTTTTATTGCTTTATTTATTCGTGTGAGTAAGAAATTTTTATATTTGAGGTGCTTATTAATCGGCAATTACATCTCTTTTCAAACTTAGTTTTGACTTACGTTTTTACTAAGTTTGGGGGGGGGTGTGATGTACTTACCTCATTGAAGCACCAAGAATATAATATTTTCTTTGTAATGTTTGCTAGGGGAGTTATTTTTTGCGGTATGTTGAAACTTTAATCGATTTTGATGTGTCGATTTTTTGCAATTTACCTAGTGTTCAGTGGTATTTCTAGTGTGTGTGGAGTCGATTAGATAGTCAATTAATTCTTTCTTATAGTTCTCCTATTTTCTTATTATTGATGAATCTTGTGATGATGAGTTTGTTTGAGCTTTGATGATAGAAAAGGGTAACTAGGTGGCAAGACGAGTTCAACATTGAGGCTTCAACTCGAGGAGCTCGTACGTTGAAGAAAAATCAGGTGCCCTCGTTCTATTTTTCTAATTTTTATATGTGCTTTTAATTCATGGAGTGAATGATTGTGTTAATGGTGGTGATCCATGTGAGCTTATATTGTTAAAATTGTCTTTGAAATTCATATGCTCTTGAAATTGATGAAGGAAGTGTACTTAAGTTATATTGTGATATGAAGTTCTATGTGTACTTGTGGGATATTGCTTACCATGAAAAGTGCTCTGTTACTTGTTAAAAAACCCATGTGAGATTTTGAGCCTCGTTGATCATGTACATAATCACATGATATTTTCTTTTCTGGTGAGTATCGTTCTTGTGTGTGTATTCTAGAACTTGCCTCTTGTCTTACTTGAAACTACATGTGTGTTAGATGATGGGAGATGATTTTAGGCCATCTTTGAATTTATAAGTCACTTAGCCAAATAATTCCCTATACCATATGATTGTTTATCCGTAGTTAGCCCCGTTGAGCCTAAAAACCTCATTCTTTGGCAGCCTATGTGAAATAACCACTTTGAGCATCTGAATTTTTTTTTAGCCTTGATTGTCTTATTAGTGGAGAATTAATGGCTTTTCAAAGTGTGTTGATAGAGCTTTATAACGAACAACTTGGGAAGGAATGAAATTGGTATTGAATTAGTGATGGATTTTGATAATGCATTTAAGGAGAAGCATGGAGTAGTGCTTAAATCTAGTACTCCATTGAATCAAATACCCTAGGGTAGTGCTTAAATCTAGTACCCTATGGAGGATGCGTGAGGTAGTGTCCGAAACTGGTACCTCAAGAGAAGAAGCAGAAAAAGAGAAGGAAAAAATGGATGAGCTTGAGAAAAGAAAAATAATTGTGCTTGAAGGTGAAGAAGGAATGAAAATCGTCTGCATTGAAAAGGAAGAGAGGATGAAAGTTGAAGTGATCAATCAGCTTTAGTTCTCCACTATTTGAGTCACATTATCCATATATTTCCTACCTTAACCAAAAAGCCAACATTACATCCAAAAGAAAAATCCTTTTTGATCCCATTGTCGAATCATACTTTTAGTGGTGGAGAGTTTGAGACTTTTGGCAAGCTTATGGTTACGCATGCACTTGAATTGAATCTGAGCGTAAACACCTTAACCCATAAGTGTACATCTTTTACACTTGAGTGAGAGATCATATATATACTTCCCGTGAGAACATTTTGATGGAGCATTTGAATTGGTGGTGATTGTCTTAACTTGTATGCTATGAATTGATTATTACACGTGATAAGAGTTGCATGACCTAAGTTGATGACAATTGTATTTTAAATGGGGTATTGATCATAGTCCTTGTTTCCCCGCTAATTTTCTTACTCTCTCTCTTTATTTTTATTTTGTTGCCTCGGGACGAGCAACGGGTAAGTTTGGGGGTTTGATGAGAGTGAAAATAAGCGTGTTTTAATATCCAATTTAACACCTTTTTGATTGATATTGTAGTCTTATATGAGCACAAATGTCTTATATTCATTATATGTGAGAAAAAGGTGCACTTGAGGTGTTTTGTTGTGTTTTAGGTGGAAAAATGATCAAAAGAGCCAAGTTTGAGAAAAGGTGCAATTTGTGCAAGAATGCTGATAAACGCACGTCGAACTTGTGTAATTATTCTGTATTGATGTGGAGATCTGAATTGGAAGTGTGATACATGGTTGGAAATCCACTGAAGAGAGGGTCGTTTTGGCGTAAAGAACATCCCATTCGGAGTCCGAACGAGGAAGTTATGAGCAAAGTGGTGACGCCGCGCGAGCTGTGCGAACAGAATTGCAGTGCTATTTTCCATGGCCTGTTACATATTCAACTCTTGGATTTCTTGTGATTTCTTTATATGGATAGAAAGCCAAGGAAGAGAGGATCGCGTGAGCATAAAAATCACTCAATTCGGAGGTCGGATGTGAAAGTTATACGCGAAACGGAGAGACTGCGCAAATCAAGTAGCAGGGTTCGACCTGTGGTTCGACCTGTGGCAAGTGGTTCGACCTGTTTGACGAGGTCGAAGCTACGTGCGGGAACTTACCAAATCCGTATTTTCGAGGCCAAAACGCGTGGGATCACTTGAAAAGCCCATTCCAAGCCCTAGAGACGTGATTATAGTATAAAAGGAGGCTCATGCGGTCAAGAAAAACTTCACCAATCACCGAGGAGAGGCCACAACCATACAACACCCCACAAGGGGGGATCACCCCCCATCCATCATCCACTTCCTTTCCTCCATCCATCCATCACTTTGAAGATTCGTTTGTGGATTCAAGAGGAGAACCAAGAGGAGGATTCAAGATGGAGAAGGGCATGAAGACGCCATATCAAGGGTTTATTCGTTTCCTAATTTATCTTGTATTTTCCGGACATCCGGGTAAGATCTATCCAACACCCATGATTGTTCTTCGAAACATCATGGGCTAGAGCCTTTTTGGTAGATCTAGGAGTTTTGATGGTTTTATGAATTAATTGAACTTCCATGTATACACTCCGTACAACACTACTTGTGGTTTATTTTATATATGATTGTACTTTCTTAATCCATATTCACGGTCGTTTTGTGCATCTTCAATTGGTATATAGAGTCTGAATATATATCTTGGTTGTAGATTGAGTGCGTTCACCGCTGAACAGGATTCCATGTTATGATTCTAAGTGAGGGGACTCCGAAGCTTCATTAAAACTATCATATATGAATACTTATTAATTGAATTGAATTCGGATTATTAAGTAGGATAAAGAGGATAACTTTATAGTACCTATAAAGGGAGATCATATCGGGTTAGAGTACCAATCCTAGGGGGAAATAATTGATACTGATAGTACCTAGAAAGGGGGGTGAAATTATATCTCTTGCTCCGAGGTTATTCACACGTATTACACGCATATTTACTTGTGTCTATAGAGTAGATATGCATGGTTTAGTGATGCGTCCATATTCCATAAGGGAGAGTCGGACTTTGACACATGGAAGGGAAGTTAATGAGTAAAACTGGATTATCCTAGAGCTACCTATTCTCCTACTTGATCCATTTTCGTATTCTTCAAGTGATAGTTATTTTATTTGTTATTTTAATTACTTGTTTATTAGTTTAATCATCCTAAACCTCAAACTTAATTGCCAACTTGTCTTAATTAATTTAGATAATAACTAAATTGATAATACGCCGTCCTTTGGGTTCGATATTCACTTGGTCGCTTGCTTAAGCTGCAATTGATATCCTTAATACTTGGGGATTAATTTTGCGTGCAAAGAAAATGCGCATCACCCACTTAAGGGTCAAAAAGGTTCCTACTATAGGAACATGTCGCTACTACTATAATAAGAGTCATAACAGGCCTAAGTCAGTGTAGTACTAGTCTGTCTAATTAATCACTTTCCCATCTTCCCCAGGCCCTTCCTCTCCAGGCTCCTCTGGTGTGGCCGGAATCTCTTCTCGAACAAATGCCTGAACTGGAGGAACAGGTGACACGTGGCTCAGAAGCCAAGCATGGAGCATACATGCACTGTAAGCTGTGTAGTCCACCACGGGAGGTCCAGGTGGAATCACAAACATCTCATTGTATATGTTACGTGCAATGTCAGTCCAGGACTCAGGTATAGTGTTAATCAAGAGGATGCAACGACCAGAATCATCCATCAAACGATTTCCTTAGGCATCGTAGAGTTGCATAATTTTCATCTCACTAATGTGCGTCTAATGAGCGTAGAAATTTCTAGAAATTATGGTCAATTACTAATTAGATTTTATATAATTAAGGTTGCTTTTAGGGATTAATTTCTTTAATTTTTTAATTATTGTGGAGAGGAATCTTTTGTTGGAATTTTTTAGGATTTATACTTGAAATGAGCTTCTTTAGGTAGTTATAAAGACGTAGGAAAAAATAGAGCTCGATTTGGGGTTAAAACGAGCAAAAACGAGGAAAAATGAAAAATGTGTGCATACTGAAAATTGGGTTTGTTGCAGCTGCGAATTAAATGCATATTTTACCATGATCTTTGGCCCAATAAAAGCCTTTTATTGGATGTAAATATTAGCCCATATGGAGAGGTGAGCCCACTACTATCTGACCAAGTGACTTGGCACCCAACATCCACTTTATAATTGGGCCCACAAACTGGTCAAATATTAGAATTAATGGGCTGTTCATCCATTTTCTGTTTTTGGCAAGATTATAGCCCACTCAACCCACTTTTCAATTGATGGAAATAAAGAAGTAGCAGTAGCCGAGAAGGGGGATCTGGACCAATAGCAACATTCCAACTTTCTGTTGGATTGTATACTAAAAGTCTAGCTTTAGTATGAACAATGTTACAACAATATTTGAAATGAGAATCATTGATCAAATGATTACATCTTATAATTTATTTTATATGCATGATGCAATAGTCCATTTACTTTATACTGTAGATAATATGTTGTGCGACAACACGCAGAAGATCATATTATCGGTTTCCTTATAAAGTATAAACAGATGCTCACAACTGAGATAAACGGGGACTCTCTATCGGTATGGTTGTAGTGTGGTTTGGTATTAGCTTGTCTTGGCTATAGAATCACATTAGTGCACTTATGTGTATTGAGCAGGACCGCCTGAGATCGTTCGACTTATACTGACTTATAGAAGAACTTAATCTCTATTATTATGGAAGTTCGTGCTCTTAATCCCTATACAATAACCTCGACACGTAGGGTAGTATGTATTTCTTTGATTCATCAATGGGTGAGATTTATAAGTATTAAATCAACAAACTCGGTGAGTTGGGAAGTAGTGCTGTATCTATGGTGTGCTGTTGATTGTAGAAGGAATCTATGTCCGACATAGGTTGATGATGTTCCCTTGAGGAGCTCATAAGGTTTATCATGTAAATCTTTCAAGTGGATTAATTTCCGGCATGATAATAAGGTTGAGTGGTACTACTCTCGGATGAGATATTAATTAATTTGAGTTGTCAGTAACTTAATTAATTAATGGACATTGTATATCTTAAACATGGGGAGACTATCGGGCTTATAATAAGAAGGAGCCCAGAACATAATTTTGGGATTGGACGGGTAGTGCAATAATAATATTTCAGTGGACTATATTATTATTATTGGATTTAATTAAAAGCTTTGGGCTAAGCTTGGTTAATTAAATTCAATTGAGGCCCAGCCCAATTTCTCCTCCTGGTCCCTGCTGTAGCCCAACTATATAAGTCATCTCAGCTCCTGTTAACCCTAAATCAGTGCCTCATTTGACAGTTAGAAAGAACAGGAGCAGATTGAGAGAATCCTGCAGATTGTTGCCCACACAACAGCAGGATTCGACTTGGGACATACAGCAGAAGATCGAGAGGTGGTTCTCTGCAACGATCATCCTCTACATCGACCCAGAAGTACGATAAACAATTTTATTTGCTTCCGCTGTTATTGTTTGCCTGTTAATCCTAACGGATCACGTTGAACCCCATGATCCAATTGCCAACAATTGGTATCAGAGCGTTGGTTTTGTGGTGAAACGTGAGACGTAAGGTTGGAGTTTTTGTGATTATATGATTATGTGAAATAATCTGTTAATAATTGCATGTGAGAATAGGGGTTAGTTGTTATTATTTTAAGCAATAAAACCCTATCTGCTGTTCATGTGTTTGTCCAATCCCTATACTTGGTTGTTTATCGGTGGCTGCACGAGAACGAAAAAAAAAATATCTTTGCTATTTTTTTTCTCATCGAGTACATCAACTGTACACACACGATTATCCCTTTGCTGAGAGACATCAACCCACGTCAGCTGCAAGGTGAAGGGAGTGTTTCGGGCTGCCGACTCTTAGAGTTTCATCGATTGGTAAAAGCCATGATCAGCAACGCTCATCCATAATGGCAAGCAAGCGTCGCTGATGGCTTGCGATGGGACAATCTGGCGTGAACAACCACAACAGGATGGGATGATCGACAAGCAATGGATTTCCATGGAACTCGCCGGACAGCACTCTGATTGCTGAATCTTGAAGCCGTGACTGAGCAGATCGGAGGCGCGCGATTTGGGGTTCACCTGATGGTGGCCGGCCTGGCATGAGTTGACGGAGTGGACGCGTTGCTTGACTGAAGCGGCGCTTTTGCGAGAGAGATGCCGGGCAGATGCTGGCTGCAACTGGCATTTGTAGCGGGATTGATTTCACGACGGCGGATGTTACAAGGTTGTGCGGCTGCGGGCTGGTGATTCTCATCGATGGCTGCAGCGGCGTGATTGTCCAATATTTTGGATGTCGTCGGATCGGCAGATTGGCCAGGCGCTCTGCGAAGACGTAGGCGTTGTGATGCCGGTGTTCTTCTCGGCTGGAGTTTCCAGCAACAGAAATGACTTGGCTATAGGCGGCCGACGAGACTGGCAATGGGCGGAAGCTGGGCGATCGGCATGACTACTGGAGAGATGTCCGCTCGTTTCCGGTGGCTGTGGCTCGACCGCCGGCAGCAGCTGCTTGAAGACTTGCCGGCCATGGCTAATGAGTAGAAGAAGATTGCGGCTGGAGAGTTTTAGGGCAGCATTTCAAGGGCCCAAATTTCTTGGTTTTGGGCTTTCTTGATGGGCTGTGGATTTTGGCTCTCCTTTGGACTAATTCAGTTTAGTTTTGGGCTGGATTTAAAGGCCCAATTTTAATTGAAATCTTTAGGGCTGTCACAGTTGGGCCTTTTATTTTAATTAAATGGTTTTGGGCTGTGGTCATGGGCCCAATTTTAATTAAATGCTAATGGGCTGCTGGGCTAATCCTATTTTAATTAATTGTGGGTAATGGACCAAGCATAATTAATTAATTATATTAATGGACTAATTGTGCTAGTGGGCTTGGTGGACTTAATTTGATTTTGGGCTAAGATTATGGGCCATGGATAATGGGTTTGATTAATTATTTAATCTGCTGCTCATTTTGTGCTAATTTGTTGCTCTTGGGCCTAAATTAATTGATCCACCATTTATGCAATTAATTAATGTTATATAACTGATTAATTGATTTAATTGTCAATTATTGTTGTATATGTGAAAGGCATGTCCTATGTGATTTATTTATTTAAATTGCTGTTAATAGAAGCATGTCTTAGTTGTATATTTTATTATGGAATATTATATGCATGTTAAATACTCTTGGTATTAAATAACTAAGTGGGAGAGGGGATTGGTAATAAATTCCCGTGGCCTCCATTATTGGTTTGTTAGCGATGTGAATAGACTTGCGCGTCGGCATTAGAGCCTTCCTCCCCATCGGATGAGTTTATTCATGGATTGCTGGAACAGACTTCATTAAATAATTACGTTTGTAATGTGATGCATATGAACTTGCGCGTTGGCTTAGACCTTCCTCCCTATCGGATGAGTTTATATGCGGTTCACTGGTACAAACTTGTAATTGATGACTGTAGGAAGTTATCCGAGCGCGTGTGTACTTCTCTATCTGTAAGGCACACAAGCTTGGGCCGCGGACTTGGGGTCAAATAATGGTGTACACTTAGATGTAAATAATAAGTATCCTCCCCATCGGAGTCACTGCTTTTATTTGCATGGCTAAAGAGGAACCGACTATTAATTATTTTGTCATAAAGTTAGGTTGACAAATGAAATTAATGGGTAAAACCTTCTCTTGTAAATGTTCGGGTTTGTAAACGTCCACACTATCGTTGCTTGCAGACTCACGGTGCTTGAGATGTCGGTGAATTTTATTTTATATTGTTTTGAGGGAATCAATATAAAAGAATAAAATTCGAAGATTTGATCGGTAAATTTATTTGTGATTCTCTGAATTTTGAATGGTTTTATTTCACTAATTGTTAACTAAAAGACATTACATTTACTTGTCCAGATTAAATGATTAGAAAGAATCTTGGTTTTGATAATTACTGCTTAAGAAAATACATGTGTATTCTCACAAAGGACGTCTCATGATGCCTATTAAAGTCTCTAGTGAAGAGATGAGAGCTTCATAAAAATATGATGGTCTCATGTAACTCTTCGGATACTTGAGTAAATTAAAAGGCAGAAGATCATGGTTCAATTGATGAATGAATTAGAAAAGCTTGGAATAGAAATTGAAAGGGAAACCTAAATCAATTTATTCTTCACAATTTGCCTGGATGTTTTGAGCAAGTTCTACCTGAAATACGAGAGATTGTATATGGTGGGAAACTTCTAACAAAACATGTGGCAAAAGAAAGCCATTTTTCATCATGATGTGAACAAGTTTAATATCTTATTTACTAATGGTTTAAACATGATTAGTGATGGCATCTACTGACACGAAGTATGTAGATACTGGAATCACTAAATGTTTATCACTGAGTAAGGATAAGATTGTTAATAACATGGGTAAAACTACAAAGATAGTGGCTATTGCAGTGGGAGTTGTTTATTTATCTCATGATAAGAATAAACAATTGATTATGAGAAATTATCTTTTCGTACGTTTCATAGAAAGAATTTAATTTCAGTTTCTATGCATTAACGGATGGACACTTCATTTCATTTAAATGACATGGTCATAGTAATGAGGAATGAGGCTATAATCCGTTAAAGTACGTTGGTGGATAAAAAGTATACTCTTGAATCATGTACATCCTACAGATGCAATAAATAGTAATTAAATAATGCATCTTCTAATATTAGTAAGAGAAAGGAACCTTCGAAAATGAACTAAACATACATTTGGCGTCTATGACTAATTCATTTTACTTGAGTAGGATTCAAAAGTTGATAGCCGATAGACCGTAAGGTTTATCTGAAGTGGAAACTATCGGACTTGCGAGTCTTGCTTGGAAGTAAAAATGATTATCTGCCTTTTCAAGGCTGTGGGGCGTAGAGCCAAAGATATATATGTTGGAATTAGTTCATTCTGATTCAAGCGAACCTAATATTATCCAGGCGAGAGGAGGTTATGAATATTCGAAGATTATTCTGGAAACCAATATATTTATATGATGCACTGCATGTCTAAGTTCTTTGATTAATTCAAGAATTGTAAGGCTGGTACAGTGAAGCGTCATGAAAAATATATTAAGTCATTACGATTCAATCATGATGGCGAATACCTCTTGGGATAGTTAGGAGCTATTGATCAGAAGTTGAGATTAATCTCAAATTGACTACACCGGGTATGCCCCAAACTGAATGGTGTGGTGGATAGAAGGAATAAGGCTCTTATGGTTATGATTAGATAGATGATGAATTATTTGGAATAATTAAATTCATTTTATGGATATGCCCTAGATATAGTAATTTGTGAAATGTTTGTCTGTGTATGGGATATCCTAGAAAAATGGAGGGTGATTTATTTAGTCCAAAAGATCGAAGGATAATTGTTAACTCAATAACTAGATTTTTGGAAAAGGACTATGTAATAAATCACAAACCCATGTATAAGTTGTTCTAAAGGAAGTGAGAGGAAAACACTAAGTATAAGTACCAAGTGTACAAGAGGATATACCACAAGGTAAACTGCAATGCGTGTCACGTCTGATACACAATTACATGTAGTGCCTTGTCGCAGTGGGAGGGTTGTATGACAACCCATAAATATATGTTTTGGGAGAGTCGTGAGACTTGATCCCTAGTGAACATGGTATTGTCCCACGGATACGACGTAGCACTACATGATGAAAATGCGGAATCTTAGTAGGTTGCAATGAATGTTGAAATAGAATCTATGGATTCCATATTAAGTCTGGGAACTTGTATGACCACTAAATGGTGTAAAAGCCATTGCAAGTGGTCAAAGGAAATAAAAGAGGATCATATGGAAAGGTGAAAACCTTGGAAGCAAAGCTGGTTGCGGATAAGTGTACTCAGAAAGAAATGGTTCGATTATGAGAAAACATGTTCGCTGGTAGCTATGCTTATATTGATCCGGATTCTTTTATTGCTATTATGAGGGACAACAAATAGATGTCAAGACAGCTTTCCTGATTGGAAGTCTTCAAGAAAACATCTATGTGAAGCAACCAGAGTGATTCATTGCAAAGTACTAATAGCATTTTGATAGTAAGCTTAAAAGTGTCCAGCGATGGACTAAAGCAAGCTTTGAGATCGTGAAGCATCTGTTTTGACTAGGTAATCCAGTGGCACGGATTTAAATCAATCAGCGGATGTATCTTGTGTATTGTAAAGAGTGACAGAAACGTGGTGGTGTTTTTTGTACTATACGTAGATAGTATCTTGCTCATTGGAGACAATGAAAGAATATTATCGGGCGTATGGGTATGGTTAATAAAGCGGTAGAGATGAAGGACTTAAGAAAGGCAAAATATATCCTTTTGATCACAGTAATACGGATCACAAGAAAGGATATTATGATTATCTCAAGTTTCATAAAATGATACAGTCCATACTCGTTTAGCATGTAAATTTATCTAAGAGAATGTGTCTTTGAGACACAAGAAGAAGATAAAGAGGATGAAAGCGGTTCCTTATGCTTCGGCGAATAAGGAAGCTTAATCTAAGAAATGCTATGAACGATGTTGGACATCTGTTTTGCTAAATGCAAGAACAGTGGGTATCAACGTAACCCGGAACAAGAATGATGAACTGTGGTAAGACATTTATAAAGTGCCTGAGAAGGACTGGAAATTATATGTGGACTTACTGGACAGATTCACTGCTTCTTGTGGATTACGTAGATTCAGATTTTTTAGTCAGATTGGACGGCAGTAAATTCACCTCAAAGGTTATGTGTTTAATTTTAGGAAGTAGAGTCATAATGTGGAGGAGTGTTATATAGAAATATATTTCAGACTCCGGACTCCATCATGGAAAGATGATGAATTGGAGCCTATGAGGCAGCCAAAGTATCTATATGACTCTAGAGACTTCATGATGGACTTTGAAGTGTTTCTAAGTTTGCCCAAGGTAATCACAATTTACATTGATGATATTGGTGCAGTTGCAAACTTGAAGAAATCACAAGTCCATAAGGCAATTAAACACATGGAGCGCGAGTACCACCTGTTATGAGAAATCGTATAATGAGGGGAAGGTTGTTGTCGCCTAGATTGCATCGGGTGATGACCTAGTAATCCATTTTCAAGGACCTTAAGGCGAGAGCTTTTAATGGTCGTGTAAGTGGGAGTAGGAATCAGATGTATGGCAGAAGACATGACAGCATAGTCTTTTAGTATAAGTGGGAGATTGTTGGATTGTATACTAAAAGTCTATCTTTAGTATGAACAATGTTACAACAATATTTGAAATGAGAATCATTGATCAAATGATTGCATCTTATAATTTATTTTATATGCATGATGCAATAGTCCATTTACTTTATACTGTAGATAATATGTTGTGCGACAACACGCAGAAGATCATATTATCGGTTTCCTTATAAAGTATAAACAGATGCTCACAACTGAGATAGACGGGGACTCTCTATCGGTATGGTTGTAGTGTGGTTTGGTATTAGCTTGTCTTGGCTATAGAATCACATTAGTGCACTTATGTGTATTGAGCAGGACCGCCTGAGATCGTTCGACTTATACTGACTTATAGAAGAACTTGATCTCTGTTATTATGGAAGTTCGTGCTCTTAATCCCTATACAATAACCTCGACACGTAGGGCAGTATGTATTTCTTTGATTCATCAATTGGTGAGATTTATAAGTATTAAATCAACAAACTCGGTGAGTTGGGAAGTAGTGCTGTATCTATGGTGTGCTGTTGATTGTAGAAGGAATCCATGTCCGACATAGGTTGATGATGTTCCCTTGAGGAGCTCATAAGGTTTATCATGTAAATCTTGCAAGTGGATTAATTTCCGGCATGATAATAAGGTTGAGTGGTACTACTCTCGGATGAGATATTAATTAATTTGAGTTGTCAGTAACTTAATTAGTTAATGGACATTGTATATCTTAAACATGGGGAGACTATCGGGCTTATAATAAGAAGGAGCCCAGAACATAATTTTGGGATTGGACGGGTAGTGCAATAATAATATTTTAGTGGACTATATTATTATTATTGGATTTAATTAAAAGCTTTGGGCTAAGCTTGGTTAATTAAATTCAATTGAGGCCCAGCCCAATTTCTCCTCCTGGTCCCTGCTGAAGCCCAACTATATAAGTCATCTCAGCTCCTGTTAACCCTAAGTCAGTGCCTCATTTGACAGTTAGAAAGAACAGGAGCAGATTGAGAGAATCCTGCGGATTGTTGCCTACACAACAGCAGGATTCGACTTGGGACATACAGCAGAAGATCGAGAGGTGGTTCTCTGCAACGATCATCCTCTACATCGACCCAGAAGTACGGTAAACAATTTTATTTGCTTCCACTGTTATTGTTTGCCTGTTAATCCTAACGGATCACGTTGAACCGCACGATCCAATTGCCAACACTTTCAACTCTCCATTTCCCCCTTCTTCTCAATTCACCCATTCATCCTTTGCCACCAATTCCCCCATTTAATTAATTAATTTTCTCCATCTTCTCCAAGTGATCAAGGAAGCAAGGGAGATTGAGATTGCAAGAGAAGATGGAAGCTTCATTTGAAGAAATTTAAGGAAAATATTTATTTTATTTTGTAATTTTCTTAGGGTTTAATCATGAATTTTTGTAAGACAATTTATTTTGTTTTGTTTGAGACTTTGATAGGTTAATCTCCTTTGTGAGATTAGCTCCATGATTGGTGTTGGATAATTTAGGTTTTATGCAAATTGATTTTAATCTTAATTAGACATTTGTGTTATTTCTATCATTGATGTGAATTGCTTGATGTATATGTGTGATTTGTGTGATTAATTATCATGAGCATGTGATTAGATTGAGAAATTAATTATGTGATTAGGATAATTCATTGAATCATTTCATCATACACTTCATGTGCATTCATTCAGAATGAGATAGAGATATCCTTCTAGATTAGAATCATTTGATATAACATTTGATTAGCTTAATCGAGAGATTGGTTGATTAGGTGAGGAGAACCAAGCCATTAGTGAATTCATAGTACCTTAAAAGGGAATATTGACTATGATTTAGTACCTAATTAGGGAACTCATAGAGTAACTAGTACCTAGTGGGAGGTGTTCACTATGGTATCGATCCTAAGTGCTTTTGGGAGCCCTACATCCTATCCATCTCGAGAGGGAGTTTGGTGGAATTAGTGATCGCTTCTATGCCATGTCCATGAGAGATTAAAAGTAATTGCATGATTTCTTTATTATCTATGCCATGATTGTTTCTAGTCTCATCCTTGCATCATTTGGAACCCATTTATTCTTGCATTCATTTTATCTTTATTTCTTGCATTAGTTTAATTGCATTTATTTGCATCTTATCCTCCCATTCCTTCGTCCTTATAAAATCATGATAAACTTGATATTGCTTAAATTCTAGCACGATCCTCTCTTGGGTTCGATAAATTCTTTAATTGGTCACCCCGACTATTAATGACCAATCAGCGTCCCCAAGTGTTGTTCTTCGATGCACCCCCAATATTGCGCCCTGAACCTTCTTCGAGTGTTAATCTCGTCAATATCCATCTGATTTATAAGTTAAAAATCCATTCTAAGTTTATTTAAATATTAAAGAACTTTAAATATTAAAGAACTTTAAATATTAAAATAAACACACCAGGAAATCCTATAGTGTAATGATGTCATAATCTAAAGGAATGAGTTTTCCTAGGAATGTATTATGACCTAAGTTAGGTACTTGAGCAAGTCCGATATAGACTGCTCTGATACCACGCTGTAATGCCCGGGATTACGCTATGGGGTTGGGACGCTACTAGATATACAATTCCCAATATAATAATAAAGAGATCGAGAATGCGCAGCGGAAATAAAATAAAAATCCCCAAAGAGATAAAATAGTAACGTAAAAGTGGCATAAAGATCATTTTATATATTAGCGTCTCCTCACTCGAGTAGAATGGAATATCCAAAATAAGTTCATTCAGATGATATATTTAAAATAAAGTTCTAACAGAATACCAAAACATAAGTCATAATATAAAGTCTTCTAAGGGCTTGGGACCTCTGCAAGAGCCTCTTCATCTTCTAAACCTTATTCTGAAAATCAATAAGGGGTGAGCGAACCGTCATCCGATAACTTGTGTTAACTTAATAAAAATATTTTAGACCGAACCGTCATTCAATAACTTGTGTTAGTTGGTATATGTGCATTGAATAGACATTCAATATGAGTATTAGTAAATTTGAAATATTATTAGTATCGAACCATCGCCCGATAACTTGTGTTAGTTGGTATTGTGCACTGAGTCGTCACCCCGTACAAGTGTTAGTAGGAAATATTTATCATCGAACTAAAAGTACACATGACATATAACATGACATATAAGTAACTCAGATCACATTTTAACATAGCAATCATGATATAAAAGTTACACTCGGTGAAGAGTGAAAGTTACCCTACCTTAAACTTTCCAGGGAATAGTACGTTTGACTAAACTTGCTCTTGGGTATCACGTATGTCTGCAAGGGTATACTAAATTGAGTTCTACTTATAATAATAATTTTCATTACTAAAATTAAATTTCTAATATAATGTACTTAAGAAAATATAAATAATTAATCGTTAAATAAAATGAGTTAAAATAAAATAATAAATAAAAATACATATTTTAAAATTTTAAAAATAATAATTTAACAATCATAGTTTACAACTTTAGTAATAAATCGTAACATTAAAAATATGGATACAAATGACATTAATTTATTAAAAATGGATATTAAATAAAGATTCTATACCTAAAATAATAATAGTGGTAAAATTATAATTATAATATTTAATAAATATAAAATTATAATTCATCCGCGTATTACGCTGGAATGTAAACTATATATATACTAGTATGAAACCTGCGTACAACGCGAGATCATTTAATTATTTTTCTTATTTTTTATAATTAAATAATACGTGTTATATAACGTAACAACATTAATTAAGGAGATTTTTTTTTTATAATTATACAATTTCTTTTATTAATGTAAATAATTTTCAACAAATTATAAAATTTGATTTTTGATACTGTAACGTATAACCAAATTATATAAAAAGTTAATATATATAAGTGCATATATTCTAATTATTTGAAAGAATCTTGACTTGTATTTTTTAAAATGTTACTTTATAATATAATACAATTGAAAACTATTTATTACTCTTCATGTCTCTCTAAAAAAATGTGCAACCACATAGGGGCACTTTTGTCTCTTTGCTGTATATTTATATAGTTATTAGTATTTAATTTTTTCATTGTATTTAAGTGTAATTATGATCAAAGTATGTAACTCTTAGTAATAAATTCTTAATTTTACTATTTGTCTAAAATAAATATCAATTATATATAAAAAAACTTAATTTATTCTTTTTTTAATACATGTTTTGATTGAATATTAATTAATTTATTTATATCGAATGATTTATTTATTAATGACATTTAATAATACTAAAGTAAATAACTCATAATAAATTTATAGAAAAAATAAATAAATAGTAAGATTATACGTGAAAAATACGTTAGTGAAAAAGGATATATATATATATATATATATATATATATATATATATATATATATATATATATATATATATATATGATTATTTATGAAAAATAAGGTCAAACATTTTATAATTAATTAACACAAAATTATTAAAATGTGTTAAATAGGTGCTATATACATATATATTTTTTAAAATATACAATATTTATATGGAGTATTACTTTTTACTCATGATTATAGTTTAGTATTTCTTAATTAACTATATAATAATAATTTTATTTCCGTTAATGGTTATTTTTAAGAAACTAATGTAATATATATATATAATATAAATAAAAATAATTTATGTATAATATACTTTAAAAAATACATAAATTTGTAATGAATTTATTAATTTTATTTTCTTATTTAATTTTATTAATTTTAAATTATATAAAAAACTAAAGAAAACAAAGTTTATAATTCATATGTTGAATAATTAAGATATATGTAAATAAATAAATATCAATATACTAAATTAAAAAATTAACAAATATTTACAAACTCAATTTTAATGTTATTTGATATATGAAATAATGATTTAACTTAAAAAATTTAGGGCATGATTGGTATGCGGGAATGAGAATGGAATGGAATCATTATTTCTAATTCTATTCTCATTCATAATATTGGTATAATTTATGTAAGGAATTCTGATTATATATATATATATATATATATATATATATATATATATATAATTATAAAAATTATAAATATGTTAATAATTTTCTATTTAAATATTAATATTTATTAAAAATCTTGGTATTAAACTATTTAATTAAAATAAATTATTAAATTATTAAAAATCTAAATAAAAAATCAATATTTTTATATACTCATTTAGTAATAAAATATAAAATTAAATTAAATTCTTAAAAATTTTAATATAAATGTATATAATTATTTCAATATTTATTCAAAATAAAAATCAGTAAATTATATATATAAATTAGTATTGTTAATTAAACTGAATATATACGTGTAATATAAATATAAATATAATTTTTTATACATAATTTAATATAAATATATGTATTTATTTATTTATTTTTATTTTAGATTTTATTTAAATTTTAAAAATATTAATATTTTATTTTATTTTTAATATAATATAATATATTTTATATTATTAAAATATATAAAATCTACATTAAGTTTAATTAATTTAATATTTTTATATAGACAAATTCTTTTGTAAGATATTATACATGTGAGACGGTTTGTGAGACATGTTAAAGTATGCTAATTATATAGATAAAGTATGTTTAATGATTGTTAAAGTACGTTTTCTAAAATATGATAAATGATGAATTAAAATATGATTTAGGGTGTTATAATATGATTAATTATTGACATACTTTAACTATAAATAAGCATACTTTACCTATATAATAAGTATACTTTAGTAATGAGTCAACCCGTCTCACAACCGTCTAACAAGAGAGTTTCTCTTTTATATAAATTAAATATTAAATTTAATATTATAAAAACACAATTTCTATTACTTGAGCTATTTCTGAACTATACCAATTATTTTAAATATATTTTATTCATTCCTTTCCCATTTCTATTCCATTCATAAGTTCATTTCAATCCCCCCTTAATTCCATTCAGTCATACAAATCTAGCCGTTGAGCTTTCGATTCTATACATGAATTATTTTTTTAATCTCTTATTCTCTAGAGGTAAATCGATTCAAGAGTACTTGAATAGCCGATCCTCTTTCACTTGAAGAACACTTGAATTAATATTTTAAAGGTAGATTTTAATGAATACTTGAATCGATACTTAAGACGTAATACTTGAATTAATTTTTTTCCTTTTAAAGAATCGATTCTTATGATGGGAGTAAATAGATTCAAGAATACTTGAAATGATCCTCTTATTCTAGGAAAATTGATTTTTAAGATGTAATCTATTCAAGAATACTTGAATCGATTTTCTTCCTCTTGAAGAATTGATTCTTAAGAGGTAAATCGATTCAAAAATAATTAAATCAGTTCTCTTCCTCTTGAAGAATACTTAAATCGATTTTTTTAGAGGAAGATCGAATCTCTACTTGATTCGCTCTATCGAAATAAATTTTTATACTTTTATAAATCAATTATCTAGAGGAACTTGAAGAAAACTCCTATTCCTCTCGGAGAATCGAATGTCTGTATTTTGAATGAATAACCAGAAAGACTTATTTATAAGAGGCTTGAGAGAGAATATTGTATGGAATATTTTTTTTCCTTTTTATATATGATTTAATTTGATATTAATAAATATATTGCATTAAAAGATTTAGTAATTAATTAATGATACCCAAATAAATAAATAAAATATAAAAAATATAATCCTTATTAAAAATAAGAAACTCATTATTTAAAAAAATTAAATAATCAAGTTAATTAAAAGTAAATAAGAAAAATATTTAAAAAAGTATTAGGTAATTTAAATTTATGAATAGAAGAGGAAATACATTATTTAAAATCAAAATATTACAATATTAATAACAATAATAATAGATTTATTTTTAATTAATTATTTATAAAAATAAAATAAATATATTTTTAAAATATATTTTCTTAATTATTACTTAATTTATATTTATAAGTAGAAAAGGAAATACATTATTTTAAAAAATACAAAATAAGGAATTTAATTATAAGTAAATAAGAAAAATATAAAAAAAATTATTTAAAAATTCAAAAAAATGAGAAAATTACACGTCATAACGGAGCGCTCTGAAGACGACACATGGGTAGAAAAATTTCTTCTATAGTATACTTAAGATATATATATATATATATATATATATATATATATATATATATATATATATATATACACACACACATGAATAATAATAATAATAAAAAAAAAATATATATGCAACAATTAACCACATCGTGACACCTCATACTTTTAAAAAGTTATTTATAGCAGCGTATTCGTAATTAGTATATATATATATATATTATATCTTATTTACAGCAACTTTGCTGACGAAAAATATTTTCAATATAAACATTACTATTAAATATATATATATATATATATATATATATATATATATATATATATATATTAATATATACATATATACTTTTATAAATTACAATCAAGTCCCTGTATTATATTAAATTATCATTTAAACTTAGCCTGAACTTTAACCTTATTATAAAATGACCCAACTTAAGTTATACAACTCCGTTTGAAAATCTGAAAGCAAGTATAGAGTTCTCACAAGGTGAGGATCACATGCATACCAATTTTTATGAAAATAACGAAGTTTAAAGGAGATAAAATTTTAACTCGAAGTGGGTTTCTTCCCATCTTCTTCATTTTATATCCAAACTCAAAACTAATTATATGTTTGTGATCTTCGAGAGGAGGGCTTCAAAATGGCCTATATGTAGGAAATAAATTAATAGATCATAATCTTTAAACCCTATTACGATTAATGAGATGCAAAATGTAAAGTGGAAGCATACCTGATCCAATAACTCCTTTAGGTGGAACACGAACTCGGGATTAGTGGTTATATGACCTTCCTCAACTAAGTCTCCTTATTCCTTTATGGGACATTCATAATCCCTTCTGATAGGGAGAAGAGAAGACTTTGTGCGGCTTAGTATATAGAGGACCATAACATGGAAGCCTTTATATACTTTTTTACTAGACCACCCCTAATCACCTAGTCACGTAGTATTGGATATCTACTTAATTGACTCATATCATTATTATTATAGTCTATGAACTTTATCTTAATTGGATCACTTAATTAAGTTCATAAAATAATTGAGTAATTGCATAATAATATATTACCCACAAATAGCAAATAGATTTTATTAGAGTAAAAGGGAAAATAAGACCATACAGAGTCCGAAAAGATGCTATGAAAAATACAATAGTAGCAAGACTATTTAAATTTAAAATATTCCTGATTCATGTCTTGAAATATAAGTTTATCAAGAAAGGTAGGTGTGGGATGATGCTAAGTAAGCTCGCAACCAATGCCTGCCAATCTGTCTACAACCATATTACCTTCCTTGTAGATGTAGGAAACATGAAAGGTCATATGTTGAATGATGTACTTCCCTATATTGCCCACAATTAGATTATAATGGAAATTATAAATTTCCAATAATCTCCCACTTGGGCTATATATTGTTCCGAAAGCAATTATATCAAGAGTCCTTATTTGCACAACTTTATGATATTCCTCTTCAGGTTATACTTAACAATCTGGTCCATATCATATACTAGTGTGGAATCACTGCGGCATTCACCACATTATAAATCGTGGCTAAACCCTGATAATCACCATATCAATATACTCAATGACATAGATCAATTATAGTTAGTAGCATGAAAATTACATGCAATGTGATCAACATCATGTCTATTTCCAACTGGTCCAACTTTAATCTTTAGTGAGATCAATCCATAATGTAAAATATTACAAAATGAAAAATTAACTTGAGTGAATTTACAATGAATTCAAAGTCATCAACTTTATTCTGCAGAAAACCGAATTATCCAAATCAAAATATCTTGAAAACTTTAAAGAACAATAAATATAAACTCCCACTAAACCAATGTATTCTAAATCATAAAACACCCACATGAGTAGCTAGCTCAAATACAGGGCGTTAAATACATAACAGGTGAATCCTCATTTGGAGTCTATCACAATATGCTCTACTAAAATTTTATCAATACAAAACACTTTCTTTAACAACCAAAAATGCTATGTCAATATTCTTAACTTATAAGCACTCTTGTCGTTAATACTTTAATGCGAACTAACTATCACAATAAATTTCATATGACAAAACTTCGTAACCTTTATTTCATGATTGGATGCCCCTTAGTTTGCTACTATTTCTGTTGTCATGGTTAATGAGGTATAAGTGCTTGCTTAATACTTTTACTTGTATAGCTCTCCCGACCAACAAAAGATGTAGCCTAAAGTGGATCTTATATTATATTGGCATCCAACAAACTCAGAATCATAATTCTTTATGATCTCCCACAAATATGATCTCAGATGTGCAAGCATGTTTTTCCTTAGTTCTCTATAACTACTTTATAAAGATCCATGCACTAGAGTTACTTAAATGTCTACTTAATATACCGACAACAAAACCTAAATTAGGTCTTCTACAGACCTCATCATTATACAACAACTTCTAACAGTCAAGCATATAGAATATTTCTACATTTTTTAAATCTTTAGATTACATTTAGGGCAACTGATTGAGACTGCACTTGTCTCCTTTGTTTTAACTTTAATCTTCTCCCACTGAATTACATAATTATCTACATTTATCTCAAAAGCAAATAAGATAATTACTTCATGATGATGATTGTGATTCTTTTACGGGAAAGTTTTCTTGAATGCACAGATATATTTTCTTTTAGTTCTTAAATCGTTGAGATCATTTCATCAATGTTACAATCATGAAACTTTATCTTTACATCCATCTAATGTGATTCAAGATCAAAATATTCTACCAATGTCATGATTATCTTAAAAGAACCTTTCTCAGTAATCGGATAGAAAGTCCCTTAAAACAATGCCTTCTTTTCCTTTTGAGTATAATCCTTTACCAAGATGCAAACTTAATCATCTTGTATTGATTTAAACTCATAACTTATAGCATTAATCAAATTTTGAGTATTTCGACCTTGTATGGCTTGATGAACATTGTTTGAATGTTCTACCATTAATTTCATAGTATTTTTATTGTTTAGGAGAAAAACTATTAAATCATCCCAAAGTGTCTTTCTTCCAATTCTAGTGATTTCCTTAGTGACATTAATTATTGAGGTTGTTGAATTGTTATTCCTTAAATATTATTGATATTGTCCTATCAATATTCTGAATTTTCATATTCTTAAAAGCTTTAGTAGGGGTCAAAATTGACTCCCCTTCAAAGACAATGTCTCTAATATTATTCTTCCCCTTCAAATCAACATCCTCAAAGAATATCGTTTTACCCGTCTCAAATATGATCCAATTAATTTGATCATAAACTTTTTATTTTTATTCATAATTAATAAAGTAGTCGGTATCTATCTGAGTCCAATTTTCTTTAGTAGATCCTAATGATCTAGCCTTAGTTGGACATCACCATATGTGAAACTCAAAAGTACTATAAGTGGTACTTTATTGAGACTACAAGCTTCAATCTTTAGTATTTCTCTCAACCATATCCTGTGAAGTTCTTATTTTGTCTTTTAACTACACCACTTACATTGAGTAATCTTAATATGTTATATTATAAGACAATTTCACAAGCCTTTAGGAGAAAACATAAAATTATACTTTAATTTTGTCTTTAATAGCTTTCTTAATGGGTTTTCTTGTATTGCTATTATAGTTTATTGAGACAAAGTTTGTTAGAAACCTATTAGTCTCATCCTTATTGTTGAAGTTCACTCATCATATATGATTATGCTGTTGATATTTTCCTTAGCAGACTTCTTATTTGTACAGAGAATTAATACAAAATAATTATTATGCTTGCATTAAACTTTATTATAATCTTTCAAAATTTAAATAATTTAGAATCATCTTGAGGAATTCGAGCACAATATTAGTTTCAAGTCCAACGACAATAATACTGACTTGTAAGTGACACCCTTTACGTAGTAGTCAAATACTGACAATAAGAACTGTCAAGCTAGCCTTCCTTTTGGCCGACTTATTACTCACATGTAAAAACTAAATAATTGTCACATATTCAACACCACAGATGCTTGTGTATTTCGGGCCAGATATTAATCTACCTATGGGCCAATTAGTACCCGCATGAAAATACACTCACTCACAACATTATTAATTAGCGACCCATCATAAGACACCTTGTGCAATATTAACCTCGTCTATGGATAAAAATTAACTGCAAAGGTAATCTTGGTGTAATAATCAAGTACTGATAATAAGTTCTGTCAAACAAAAGTCTATCTTTGGACAGACTGATGTTCAAATGAATAATTTAAAATTATTATCACATACTTATTATCACATGTGTGTTATTATTCTATCAAACTATGCCTACATATGGACAGAACATAGAACACATAAATAATTCCACACTCATCTATGTAATTTCAATAAAGTCGCACTCTACACACAGAGGCTGCTATGTCAACATGATGCTTTGATTGACTAGATTGAAAATTATTAGACCAATTAAATAAATATTTAAAATTATCAAAGCTATGTCACACCGAAATAAAATATGCCATTAAAGGGTTAAAATCTTCGACATAGTTTTTCTTACTCATACGAAATCCATTTTACAAAAGAGTTATATATTTGGAATCTACGCATCGAGACGATCATTATGCTATATAATACGATAAAAAATTACGAAAAAGAAGATAATAAAGGAGTCAGTGTGTGTGTGATATATATATATATATATATTCTTCCGTAAATCTCCACTAACAGTGGTAAGAGGATAAGTATGTATATATATAGGAGGTAACTGGGTTAATGAGATAAAATTTAGTGTATAACAAATCATATCTCCTCCACTTGTATATCCAAGTTTATCTGATTGTCGACATCAGCCTTTTCTTATCAACCTTTTCTTATCAGGTAAGAAAATTTTTATTATTATAATATACTATTCCTTAATAATATATATATATATACATATATATATATATATATATATATATATATATATATATATATATATATATATATATATATATATATGTACAGATGTGGTAATTATTGTGGGTGTTACAAATACAAATGCCCAATAGCATTAAAACTAAATTAAGTAAGCAACATCATTCATACTTATGCCATAAACACTTTAATCATGAACAACATCTTAAAAATGAACAGTAGAAAATCATTAATAGAAGTAATGAATCAAATAAATGGAAGCACACACCTTTCCTGACCAATTAATATTACATAAACAAAATTAGTATTACATTTACCTCAGTAGATAGAGACGCAATTATGCAGATCGAGAGCGGCTGAGCGGGAGAGGAAAGGGGGTAGAGCAGTAGAGGAATAGACGAATGGGATAGTCACCAACGGACGATGGAAAGCTGCAAACAACAAACTCACTTCCAAGTAGACGATTAGGGTATAGGGGGTAAAATAAAATCAAATATTCATGTTCTAATGTTGACGTACAATGTACTAATAATATTTCAATATATATATATATATATATATATATATATATATATATATATATATATATATATATATATATATATATATATATATATATATATATATGCGGATAAACAGATATGGTAATCGGGTAGGGTAAATAGATATTTTAAAAATATCATACCCTACCACTATCCTTAATATTTTAAGCGGGTACGGGTACTACTCTACCCGATTATGCTTCGCCCTATCCTCGTTCGATAGAGTATTATCCGTCGGGTACCCAAACTCACAAGTAAAATTGAGAGTCCTACTAATTTGGTGGATTGATTTTGTTTATCCAAGTAGAATGGACTTTACCTTGATTTTGTGGAGGGGAGAGAAGAGTAAAGAGGGGAGAGAAGAGAGAGGACATATCTTTTGAAGGGGAGAGGAGAGAAAGAGAGATTTGTGAAAGGGGAGAGAGGTTCGATTTTTTAGGTGAGAGGAGAGAGAATTAAAAAAGTGAGAGAGAAGACAAAGACTTTTAAAATTTATTGTTGGGATGAATTTTATATTTTTTAGAAGTTAGAAGTTTTTTTTTGCTTTTGATACGATGCTAATGTGACACCAAAAACCTTACTTTTTTAATTCTACCACTGTGCAAGACTTTATTAGGCCACTTTAAAAATAAAACAAGAGGAGCATAGGTTCCACCCTATAAAACCAGTCCACCATCCTATCTTTTTATTACTCAGAGCATAGGTTCCACCTTATGAAACCAGTCCACCGCCCTATCTTTTTATTACTAATTATATCCACTGCTTCTTTCGTTCCAACTTTAACTTTATACTTTCTGTTTTAGTTCGTCTCAACTTCAATTTTACATTTCCATTAAAAAAGAAAAAACTATTATCCTATAATACACTTTAATTTTGAGTTTATCATTACCCTTTTAACACACATAATATATTTTATCATTTATTTATTACCCTAAAATAACAACATATCCTCAAAAGTAATTCAAAAAATGACTTTTATTAATATTCGTGCAAATAGTAAATATGAAGAGGAATTTGGAACGAAGGAAGTAGTATTTCATTCGTGGATGCATGGAAACTAAGAGAGTATTTTTTTCTACAAAATAAATGATTAGTTTGTTAACATTTATTATATATTTATATTTAAATAAAATTGTATATAGAATCCAATTAAATATTACTATATATTTAGATATAGTAAGTATTTTTTTTTTAAAATTATTAATAATAGAATTTCAAATATATTTTCACTTTTGTTTTTTATGTTAATTAATAATAGTATTATTTTTAAGATTAATTTGGTATATTGTACTCCCTCTGTCCGACAATTAGATATAAATTTTTCTATTTTAGTTCGTTCCATAATAAAGTATTACCTCCATTCCAAATTTATATTCACGTTTACTGTAGATGCGAAGTTTAAGAAAAGTCACTTTTTGACTTACTTTTAAGGATAGTATGATATTTTTTTAAATAAATAAAGTATTAATTGCCTTAAAAATCATGAACTTTCATTGTAAATTAATCCTGACTTTCATGAAATTGCAAAAAAAAAACTATGACATTTTATGTTTGTGCAATTCGCACCCGTCGGGTGATGAGAGTGATAATTCCCATATTTTGAGCTCTAATTTGTATGGAAGTTGAGTACGATTTGAGCTATTATCGAGGTAAATCAGTATGTTTATGGAAATCCCACGAATCAGAGGCAACTGAGGCTATTTGAGCACAATTATATAGGAAGACAGATCAGAAGTGCTCAGAATCGAAAAATACGAAGTCCGAGATGCCGCTCAACTAGAGGAGTAGCCGCTCGACCAAGACCTTTTGATCGAGTGAAGGTACAATTGGTCGAGCGGATGTCTGTACAGAGTTTCAGCGAACAGGGAGCCCACTCGACATCTGCTCGACCAGGACAGAAACCACTCGACCAAGCCAGTTTGGTCGAGCGGGAACACGCATGTTTATTTATGATAATTTCGACCCTCTTGTGCGTGAATTTTTGTGTTCTCTAAGAAAAATCCCAGAAAAGGTCCATAAGGAGAGATCTACAAGTATAAAATGGGATGCAAATCACATTATGAAGGGAGTTAGATTCCACATCCACCCTACACCACATCAAAACCCTAACTCTATCATACAGAGCTGCAGAGAGAGATTCGTGCAGCAAATCAAGTGAGAACCAAGAGAAGATTCAAGACGGAGCGAGAAGCGATGGCGCCCACACCTAGGATTTACTTCGCAACTTAATCTTTCTTGTAATTTTCAATACTATGGGTAAGATCTATCCAACCACCATGAACGTCCTTCCAAACATCATGGGCTAGAACCACTTCGGTAGTTCTAGGGTTTATGAAGGTTTTACGAGTTATTTGAACTTCCATGTGTATACTCCGTACAACACTACTTGTGGTTTATTTTATATAAGTAATGCATTTTTAATGCATACTTGGAGTCGTTTTGTGCATCATTAACTGTTATGTAGAGTCTGAATACATATCTTGGTTATTGATTAAGTGCGATCACTGCTGAGCAGGATTCCATGTTATGATTCTAAGTGAAGGGGTTTCGTAGTCTCATTAGAACTATCTTATATAAATACTTGTTAATTGAATCTGATTCGGGTTAATAAGTTGGATAAAGAGGATAACTTCGTAGTACCTATAAAGGGAGATCATATCGGGTTAGAGTACTTAGTACACGGGAAATAATTGATTCTGATAGTACCTAGAAAGGGGGTGAATTATATCTCTTGCTCCGAGGATATTCACATGTGTTACATGCTTATTTACTTGTGCCTATAGAGAAGATTTGCATGATTTAGTGATACTTCCATACTCCACAAGGCATAGTCGAACATTGATACACGGAAGAAAAATTAATAAGTAAAACAAGATGACCCGATGGACTACCTATCTTCTCACTTATTCACTCTCATTTAATTTCTATTACTTATTTATTTTAATTGTTCTTTTAGTTATTTAATTAGTTACTTAATCCTACATCTATTTTGCCATGATAGTCTTAGTAAGTTAGAATATAATTAAATTGATAATAATACGTCCTTTGGGTTCGATAATCATTTGGTCACTTATCAAAGCTACAATAGCATCATTAACACTTGGGGATTAATATTGTGTATTGAGAAAACGCTCATCAAGTTCTTGGCGCCATTGCCGGGGACGACATTAATTATTAGTTTAATATTTCGAGTTTAATTGAGACTATATTATTCTTGTCTTTATTTTCTAACGCTTATTTTTCTTAGGTGTATGCTCACTAGGTCAAAGGTAGGAGAACCAGAACCATATAATCCGGAGATTGGAGCATCATCAAGGAAGAAGAAGGGGAAGAAGAAGAAGAATAAGAACGTAGAACCAATGGAGGCTCTTAACTTAGGAGTTTACGTTGACAAGCTGAATCCGCAAGCAACTTAGGCTGCAATCGAATTTGATTTGGAAGCAGAAGTAGTCAACATGGCGGCGAATCTGGATAATCTTACCATCCGTGAAGTCTTTAAGAACAACGGAGGAGGCAATGTGGGGCTGTTAGGAGCTAGGGAGCCGGAGCTGATTTTGATCCTTACCCTGCTCTTTTCAGCATGATTGAAAGGAGTCCCTTCTCTGGGGGAACCTTTAAAGATCCTCAGCAATATCTGAATAAGTTCCTTAGTTATGCAAGTACACAAAAAGAAGCAGGAGCTCATGAAGATGCGAGAAGGATCATCTTGTAAAAGTTCTCGCTGAATGAAAAGACGAGAGATTGGTACGATAATCTTGATGCTGCGGAATGTGATACCTGGGAGAAATTAAAAGTGAAATTCTTAGAGCGTTACGTGCCACCTTCAAAGCTGTTTAAGACAAAACAAGAAATCAATCACTTTGCTATCCATGGTAATGAGAAGTTTCATGAGGCTTGGGACAGATTCAAGGACATGCTTCGAAAGTGTCCACAACATATGATTTCTAAAGCTCAATACATCAGTATTTTCTATAACGGATTGGACTGTGATTCTCGAGTGTTACTAGATGCTTCATCAAATAGAGTATTACTTACAAAGTCATCCGTTGAGGTTGAAAAGCTCTTTGAGGATATTATTTCAATGAATTTAAGAGACTGGCCGACAGATAGAGTGAGAGGCACATATGTTCTTGGAAAAGTAGCGCAGGTCGAACACACGATGGTAAAGTCAAGTAGGGAAGATGAGATTGTCTCTAGTTTGGCTAATATCAACAAGTTACTTGAGTCCCAGCAAAAGCAGATTACTGAAATAGCTCAGCGAGTACCAATTATGCAACAGGATGTGTGTAATGAAGGAGCTATCCAAGAGGAGATGGAAGAGGCAAACTATGCTATGGGTCAAAGTATTCAAGGTACGAGGTTCCAAAATCAATAAAACCAAAATCACCAAGGGAATTACAATAATCGTGGTCCATCGGGTAATTATCAACAACCAAGGAGGCCGGAGTTTTTATGGAGAGATCCTAATACAGCAATACAACCTCCTAGTGGTGTTGATCCGGGTGCTAAAGTCGAAGAAGGAAAACTTGATTTTGAGGATACGGTGAATAGGTACATGGCAAGGAATGATGCAAGAGTGGACCGCCTAGAGGCAAAGCTAGAGTCAAAGATAGATGCAAATCATGAGGATATATTTAAGAAAATGAAGGACTTGGCGTTGTTGATGGGGCAGATGGCCGGGAGTGTTAATCAATTGACGCAAACCGTAGAAAAGGGTAAGTTCCCATCTCAAAGTATAGCAAACCCGAAGCAGTACAATACCATCACATTGAGGTCAGAAACGCAGTATGAGGGTCCAATGCAGCCAGTCGCTAAAAACGGGGAGAATAAAAGCCCGCTCAACCACCGTTCGACCAAGACACTTGGTCGAGCTACGGTCGAGCGACACTAGAGGTCCTAAAGATCACGATCAGTTTACAGGTACCTCGCTCGACCAATATGAAACTGCTCGACCAGGTCCTCCAAGTCAAGTGGAGGTCGAGCGAACACCTGTATGTCTGAACAATCAAGTTCCAACTTCAGATACCGCACTCGACCATTATCTGGTCACTCGACCAAACCTATCTAGCCGAGTGGATGTCGAGCAAGGACCTTCGACTCTGATTTCCACACAGAATGCTGTACCTACTATTCAAAACACTCCAGTACCATCCACAAGAGCAGAACACTGAGCTTATAGTAGAGAAGAAGTGGGAGATAGCTAAAAGATTGAGAGCTGAGAAAGATAAAGCAGAGAAGGTCAAACGAGATGAATGGGGAATTCCTAAGACAAAGATACCTCCTCCGTTTCCTTTCGGGTTAGAAAGGAAGGGATTGGAAAAAGAGTTCAAGAAGTTCTCAGATATTATAAACAAGATAAGCTTGAGCATTCCCTTCTCTGAAGTGATCTTGGAGATGCCGTATTATGCCCGCTTTATAAAGGATATACTTTTGAAGAAGAGAAGTTTGAACGGAGTGGAAATAGTGAATTTAATTGAGAACTGCAACTCAATCATTCAGAGGAAGCTGCCAGCAAAGTTGAAGGATCCGGGAAGCTTCACTATCTTGTGTGAAATTGAAAAAGTGTCGGAACGTCGAGCCTTGTGTGATCTTGGGGTGAGCATCAATTTGATGCCTTTGTCTATTTTTAAAAGGTTGGTTTGGGGGAGTTAACTCCCACAACAGTTGCTCTACAATTAGCGGATAGGTCTATGACTTTTCCGAAGGGGATGATTGAGGACGTTCTAGTAAAAGTAGAGAAACTAGTCTTTCCTGTAGATTTTCTTGTGCTCGAGATGTAGGATGACAAGGATAATGTTCCCCTTATCTTAGATGGGTATAAGTTTTATTGTTTCTTGGATGGGTACTCGGGGTATAATCAAATCATGATTGCACCCGAGGACCAGGAAAAGACTACTTTCACTTGCCCTTATGGAACTTTTGCCTTTAGAAAGATGCCTTTTGGATTATGTAATGCACCTGCTACATTTCAGCGATGCATGATGGCCATATTTGATGGGTTGATAGAGAAAATTATGGAGGTGTTTATGGATGATTTTTCTGTGTTTGGTTCCTCCTTTGATATTTGTTTATTTAACTTGTCTACTATTTTGAAGAGGTGCCAAGAAACTAATTTTGTTTTGAATTGGGAGAAGTGCCACTTCATGATAAGAGATGGGATTGTTCTTGGGCATCATATTTTGGCTAAGGGATTGCAGGTGAATAGAGCAAAGGTGGTGGCGATTGAAAAGCTTCCACCACCTACTAATGAAAAGTGAGTGCGGTCCTTCCTTAGACCCCAGAATTTTACAGGAGATTTATCAAAGACTTCTCAAAATACTCTAAACCGTTGTCTCACTTACTTGAAAAGGATGTTCCTTTTATTTTTGATGATGAATGTCTAACAGCTTTTCAGGTTTTGAAGGAGGCACTGATTACTGCACCTATCTTGATTACACCGAATTGGACTCAACTGTTTGTACTTATGTGTGATGCAAGTGATCAAGCACTTGGAGTGGTGCTTGGGCAGTTGAGGGAAAAGAAGTTTTGCGCCATCTACTATGCGAGTAAGACTTTTGATGCAGCACAAAAGAATTACACTATTACTGAAAAAGAGTTTTTAGCTGTGGTATATGCATTCAAAAAGTTTCGACAGTATTTGGTTGGCATGAAGACCATTGTGTACACGGATCACTCTGTTATTCATTACTTGATGGAGAAGAAGGAAGCAAACCAAGGATCAATAGATGGATCCTTCTTCTGTAGAAGTTTGATATGGAGATCCGAGATAAGAAAGGAACGGAGAATATTTTGGCGGATCACTTATCAAGGTTGGAGACAAGGGAGCATTGTGATGATTCTTTTAAATACATAGAGGATATGTTTCCTGATGAGAAGATCATGACGGTGTTTGCTAAAAGAGCGGAGAGAGCTTGTGTGGTCGCTGCTCAAGGAATAGATCCATAGTATGCTGATTATGTGAATTATATTGCTGTAGGTGAGATTTCTAAAGGTCTCAATACGTATCAACTTGCTAAGTTTAAGGGAGATGTTGAGACCTTCATATGGTATGATCCATTTGTCTATAAGATTTGTACGAATTCTATCGTCCGTAGGTGTGTGCCTGAGATGGAGATGGAGAATGTTCTTATTTTTTGCCATGCACAACCTAAGGGGGGCATTTTGGAGCCCAAAAGACAGCAGCTAAGGTACTTCAATCTGCTCTTTATTGGCCTACTTTGTTTAAAGACTGTGAATCCTATGTAGCGACATACGATAGATATCAAAGAATGGAAAACATAAGTAGAAGAGATGAGATGCCACTTCAGCCGAGCATTGTTGTTGAGATCTTTGATGTATGGGGAATCGATTTTATGGGGCCTTTTTCCCCATGTAATGGATTCTCTACTTCCTCTTTGCTATGGATTATGTTTATAAGTGGGTGGAGGCCATTCCTACCCACATGAATGATTCAAAGACCGTGTTGTCTTTCTTGAAGAAGCATATATTTGCCCTCTATGGAGTTTCTAGAGCACTAGTAAGTGATGGAGGTTCTCACTTCGTCAACAAGCTTCTTGAAAGAGTGCTCAAGGATTACGGTGTGAAGCATAGGGTTACTACACCCTATCATCCTCAAGCGAATGGGCAAGCCGAGGTCTCCAACCAACAAGTAAAGTAAATTCTGGAGAAAGTAGTCAGAACTAATAGGAAGGATTGGGCGATGAAGCTCGATGATATTTTGTGGGGGTTCTGAACTGAATACAAGATGGTGATAGACATGTCACCGTATCAAATCGTCAATGGGAAGCCGTGCCACTTACCCATGGAGATTCAGCATAAAGCTTTTTGGGCATTGAGAAGTTTGAACTTGTGTCTTAAGGATCAAAAAGAGTTGAAGATGACTTATATCAATCAATTAGATGAGTTCAAAAATCAAGCTTACAAGAATTCATTGATCTACAAGGAAAGAATGAAGAAATGACATGAATCGAAGATCACTTACAAGGAATTCATGCAAGGTGATGATGTATTACTCTTCAACTCTCGTTTGAAGCTCTTTGTAGGAAAATTAAAATCAAAGTGGATGGACCATTCATTATCCATAGAGCCTGTGGAGGGGGGAGTTTTGAAATCATAGACAAAAATGGAGATATCATAGCAGCGAATGGGCATCGATTGAAGCATTATAAGTCACCGGATGATGCTTGCATCATCTTTGAGGATAACTTGCATTGATTTGGTACCGTCGTGACTCTACGACGTTAAACTAGAGCGCCTGTTGGGGGCTTTCCCTCTTGTTTCATTGTCTTATTTCATTAGTGTGAGTAAGAAATTTTTGTAGTTGACGTGTTGATTTTTCAGAAATTACATCTTCTTGCAAACTTAGTTTTGACTATAGTTTCTACTAAGTTTGGGGGGTGTGATGTACTTACCTCATCATAGCACGAAGATTGTAATCTTTTCTTTGTAATATTTGTTAAGGGAGTTGATTTTTTGTGATATATTTAAACTTTAACTGGTTTGGATGTGTCGATTTTTTACAATTTGAGTAATGTTCAGTGGTGTTTTATTTATAGTGTGAGCGGAGTTGTATATACTTGATTTTTTGAGCCTAAGTAGTGGTTCTCTAGTTATGATTTTTGGCATGATATGATGTTTAATATTGTTTTAGAGTCTGAGTTTTGCAAGGATGGAAGAGATTGTAATAATCTGAGGATCAGGATTCTGCTCGACCAAAGTCAAGCCACTCGACCAATTTATGATGGTCGAGCGGAGGTCGAGCGGAGCACATGGTTGCTGATGCAGAATGTTTAGAGTTCAGGATGCTTGCTCGACTATAGTTTGAGCCACTCGATCACAAACTAAGGTCGAGCTGAGTACTGTCTGGTGGATCATCAAAATTTCAGAGTACAGAGCTCCCGCTTAACTAAATGGGGACCGCTCGACTAGGCTCTTATGGTCGAGCACGAGGTCGAGTGGATTGTAGAAGCAGTTACAGAATGCAGAGTGGTCACTCGACCATTTCAAGGCCGCTTGACCAAGCTGCTCGACCCGAGCAGAGGTAAATTTTTGTGAATATAAGGTCAGGTTTCTGCGCTGCTCGGTCAATTTCTCACCACCCTTTCTCGAGAGACAATCCCGAATGGTAAGGGAATTGCTTCGTGTTCAAAGCAAAAAGAAAGTGGAATACCAAAGAAAGGAGATACGGGTAAGAAGAGTAAGAAGAATGGAAAGATGTCATCGGATTTTAGGTTGAAAATACCCAATAGGGATGAAAAGAGAGAGCTATGGGTAGCGATTTCAAGAAAGATTAATCGGACTCGTTATCAGGACGATTGATGAGTGTGTAAATTCACAAGTTTGGCGCTATGTTTTGTGCTAGTTTTGGAGAGTTTTGATGTGGAAATAGGTGGAAAACCTATATATATTATGAATTAGCATGAATCAGGTGTTAGTGGAGCTATTTGAGTGTTTTCTTAGCAAAAACGGAGTGAAAGAGCCAAGAATCGAAGATACGGAGTCGAAGCCACGCGAACCGCCCAAGAAGTAGGTGGGTTCGACCTGGCTGGAGGAGGGTTCGACCTCTCCAGCAGGTCGAACCAACGTTGCTGGACGTACAGAGATTGATTCGACCACGACTCGGCTGGTTCGACCTGGCCATCAGGTCGAACCATGGTCGAACCAATTTGTAAGAAGGAGGATTCGACCACGACGTTTGGGTTCGACTTGCCAGTTGGTCGAATCGGGAGCGGGAGTTGTCCAGTGCTGAGGTTTGACCTGGGGTTCGACCAAGGCCTAAGTGGTTCAACCTGTCTAGAAGGTCGAACCTGTGCAGAATTCTTCCAGTAGCGGGGTTCGACCTGGGGTTCGACCTGTGGCTAGGGGTTCGACCTGCTTGACGTGGTCGAACCTGTGTGCGAGAACTTACCTTATCTGGATTTTCGAGGCCGAAATGCGTGAGATCACATAGAAAGCCCATTCCAAGCCCTAGAGACGTGATTACAAGTATAAAAGGAGGCTCATACAGAGAATAAAGAGAGCTTTTGATCGTCAATCGTAGGAGAGACAAGAGTAGAGGTGGTGATCCATCCGGAGGGCTGTAACAGAGGTTCGCTGAAGGTTCAAGTAAGAATGATCAATCTAACCATGATTGTTCCTAGATCAATCATGGGCTAGAATCACCTTGGTAGTTCTAGGGTTATGAAAGTTTCATGATGTAATTCGTGTTTCGTGTGTAAAACTCCGTACAAAACTACCTGTGGTTTGTTTTATATAAGATTGCATATTTAATCCATACTCATAGTCGTTTTGTGCATCAATGATCGTTGTGTAGAGTCTGAATACATAACATGGTTATTGATTGAGTGCGTTCACTACTGAGCAGGGTTTATTGTTATAATTCTAAGTGAAGGGATTCCGAAGTATTATTAGAACTGTCTTATATGAATATTCATGAATTGAATTGAATTCGGGTTGATGAATAGGATGAAGAGTATAACTTTATAGTACCTAAAAAGGGAGATCAAATCGGGTTAGATTCTAGACGTAGAAGATAATTGATTATGATAGTACCTAGAAAGGGGGTGAAGCATATCTCTTGCTCCGATGTTATTCACACGTGTCAAGCGCATATTTACTTGTGTCTATAGAGTAAACTTGCATGGTCTAGTGATGCGTCCACAAACCACAGGGCAGAGTCGGACACCATCACATGAAAATACGAATTGCTAGTGAAACTGGATGACCCGACGAACTACCTATCATTCTTATTGATCACAACTCACTTTTCTCTACTCTTGCTATTTCTTTTGTTATTTCGATTAGAAGTTATTATCCATTAAATCTTTACAATTACCAACATAGTCTAAAATATACTAGAAGATAACAAAATTGATATTTATCCGTCCCGTGGGTTCTGTTGGATTGTATACTAAAAGTCTAGCTTTTTATATGAACAATGTTATAACAATTAATTTGAAATGAGAATCATATGATCAAATGATTGCATCTTATAATTTATTTATATGTTTGATGCAATAGTCCACTTACTTTATACTGTAGATAATATGTTGTGCGACAATACGCGGAAGATCATATTATCGGTTTCCTTATAAAGTATAAACAGATGCTCACAACCGAGATAGACGGGGACTCTCTATTGGGATGGTTGTAGTGTGGTTTGGTATTAGCTTGTCTTGGCTATAGAATCACATTAGTGCACTTGTGTGTATTGAGCAGGACCGCTTGAGATCGTTCGACTTATACTGACTTATAGGAGAACTTGATCTCAGTTATTATGGAAGTTCGTGCTCTTAATCCCTATACAATAACCTCGACACGTAGGGCAGTATGTATTTCTTTGATTCATCAATGGGTGAGATTTACATGTTATTAAATCAACAAACTCGATGAGTTGGGAAGTAGTGCTGTCTCTATGGTGTGCTGTTGATTGTAAAAGGAATCCGTGTCCATCATAGGTTGATGATGTCCCCTTGAGGAGCTCATAAGAATTATCATGTAAACCCTGCAGGTGGAATTTATTCCGGCATGATAATGAGGTTGAGTGGTACTACTCTTGGATGAGATATTAATTAATTGAGTTGTCAGTAACTTAAATTAATTAATGGACATTGTATATCTTAAACATGGGGAGACTAACAGGCTCATAATAAGAAGGAGCCCAAAACGTAATTTTGGGATTGGTACGGTAGTGCAATAATAATATTTTAGTTGAATATATTATTATTATTGGACTTAAGTATAAGCTTTGGGCTAAGTTTGGATACTTAAGCCCAATGGAGGCCCAACCCAATTTCTCCTCCTGGTCCCTGCTGTAGCCCATGTATATAAGTCACCTCAGCTTATCTGGAACCCTAATCTAATCTAATCTAATTGATTAATCACGTGTGATGAGGGTTGAGAGCAGATTGGGGAGGTCTCGTAGATCGTCCCCCACACGACGTCGAGATCGGACTTGGGACATACAGCAGAAGATCAGAAGGTAGTTTGCTGCTGCTGTTCGCGACCTTGCGAAATTTGTATAAATTTGTACAGTGCTCAGAATTTGATGATCAATATAATGACGGAAAGCCGTCGAAGAGAGGATCGTCTGAATGCAAAGATCATTTAATTCTGACATCAGACGAGGAAGTTATGGCCATTCTCGTGGGACCTCGCAGGCTGCCTGCGAGAATTAATCTTCATCAACATACCCTGGTGAACGGTAATCGTTTCTATGATTTATTGCTTCCTCTGTGTTAGAAATGCATGGTATGCTAACGGTTCACGTTAACCAAATGATCGAATGCCAACAATTTGTATCAGAGCTTCGGTTTCGTGGTGAAGCGTGACACGTTAGGCTAGGGTTTATGTGAATAATTTTTCGAAATTAGGATCGCATGTTTAGGGTTTTGGTTTTACTGCGCAAACCATGAATATCCCTATGTGAAATATACCCTATATCATATCTGTTCGTTGATGGTTGTGTGTGAGAGGATTCGACGAAAACTGTTCGTCAATTTCACATGGAAGGAAGAAATTGAGAGAAAATCCAGCGCAGTGATATTGCAGAGGAAATAACAAGAGTTTCAACCGTCGGATCAGGCTGAATTTTGGTCAGCACGTTCTGATTTTGTGGATGTACATTCTGAATGGTGAAGATCGTATTTGGAGCTTTGCGTTGTCGGGAATACGCCTAAAACAGAAGCCGTTTTTTGGGCAATTCTGTTCTGCGCAGTCGAGGGAAAAGAGCTGTTTCTCACAATCTAACCGTTGGATCGACCTGTTATTTGGACAGCATGTTCAAAACTCACAGGCGTAGATTCTGGACGGTAGAGATTGGATTCCCAGCTTCTTACGATTGCGAACCCTGAACGACAGTTGGTGTAGTTTGATGTTGCGCGTTGGGCTGAACTTGATTCCGTGCAAGTAGGCCCTTGGACGAGCGACAGTTCGAGCAGATTTGCATCAGGTTCGATTGGTCTACATCAGGTTCGATCAATGCTGTACCAGGTTTGAGCGGATTTGTATCATGTTTGATTGGTCTGCATCAGGTTCGATTGATGCTACACCAGGTTCGAGCGGATTTGCATCAGGTTCGGTTGGTCTACATCTGGTTCGATCGATGCTGTACCAGGTTTGAGCGGATTTGTATCAGGTTCGATTGGTCTGCATCAGGTTCGATTGATGCTACACCAGGTTCGAGCGGATTTGCATCAGGTTCGATTGGTCTACATCAGGTTCGATCGATGTTGCACCAGGTTCGAGCGGATTTGCATCAGGTTCGATTGGTTTGCATCAGGTTCGATCGATGTTGCACCAGGTTCGAGTGGATTTGCATCAAGTTCGATTGGTCTGCATCAGGTTCGATCAATGCTGCACCAGGTTCGAGCGGATTCACATCAGGTTCGATTGGTTTGCATAAGGTTCGATTGATGCTGCACCAGGTTCGATTGGTCTGCATCAGGTTCGATCGATGTTGCACCAGATTCGAGTGGATTTGCATCAGGTTCGATTGGTTTGCATCAGGTTCGATCAATGTTGCACCAGGTTCAAGCGGATTTGCATCAGGTTCGATTGGTCTGCATCAGGTTCGATTGGTCTGCATCAGGTTCGATCGATGCTGCACCAGGTTCGAACGAATTTACATCAGGTTCGATTGGTCTGCATCAGGTTCGATCGATGCTGCACCAGGTTCAAGTGGGTCTGCATCAGGTTCGATTGGTCTGCATCAGGTTCGATCAATGCTGCACCAGGTTCGAGCGGATTCACATCAGGTTCGATTGGTCTGCATCTGGTTTGATCGACTCTGCACCAGGTTCGAGCGGGTTTGCATCAAGTTCGAATGGTCTGCATCAGGTTCCGCGTGAGTTTTCACAATATGATCGGGCAGGGTGCCAGAGTGGTGGAGCAGGCTGCTGGGAGGTCGATCCCCATCGCAGTTGTCCGCATTCGTGATTGGTGGCGAACAATCAAATTCGCTGTTATATAACTGTTATAATTGATTTATTAATTGATTATTATTATATATGTATGCATGATTCTCTATGATTTATTGCCTTAAATAGAAGCATGCTAGATTGCGTATTATATTTGGTATATTATATGCATGTATGTTGGAGTGTTGATCAAGTCAACTTATTTTTGGCAATTTATTTCCTTATATATAACTGCTATAATTGTTTTATTGGTCAATTATTGTTATATATTTGGAAGTATGAGCATGCTAGGTTGCGTATTTTATTTTTAAATATTATATGCATATAAAAACCCTCGGTGTTGAATAACTAAGTGGGAGAGGGGATTGGTAAAAATTCCCGCGGCCTCCATTATTGGTATGTAAGTGATGTGAGTAAACTTGCGCGTTGGCAATAGAGCCTTCCTCCCTAACGGATGAGTTTATTCACGGATCACTGGTACAAACTTCTTTAAATAATTATTGTTTGTAATGTGATGCATATGGACTTGCGCGTTGGCTATAGTGCCTTCCTCCCTAACGGATGAGCTTATATGCGGTTCACTAGTACAAACTTATATAATTGATGGTTGTAGAAAGTTATCTGAGCGCGTGTGTACTTCTCCAACAGTAAGGCACATAAGCTTGGGCAGCGGACTTGGAATCAAATAATGGTGCACACTTAGATGTAAATAATTAGTATCCTCCCCAACGGAGTCACTGCTATTATTTGCATGGCTAAAGAGGAACCGACTATTAATTATTTTGTCATGAAGTTAGGTTGACAAATGAAATTAATGGGTAAAACCTTCTCTTGTAAATGTTCGAGTTTGTAAACGTCCACACTAACGTGGCTTGCAGACTCACGGTGCTTGAGATGTCGGTGAATTTTATTTTTATATTGTTTTGAGGGAATCAATATAAAAGGATAAAATTCAAAGTTTTGATCGGTAAATTAATTTATGATTCTCTGATTTTCAAATGGTTTTATCTCACATATTATTAACTAAAAGAAATTATATTTACTTGTCCAAATTAGATGATTAGAAAAGAATCTTGGTTTTGAATTTTACTGCTTAAGAAAATACATGAGTGTTCTCACAAGGGACGTCTCATGATGCCTATTAAAGTCTCTAGTGAAGAGATGAGAGGTTCATAGAAATATGATGGTCTCATGTAACTCTTCGGATAATTGAGTAAGTTAAAAGGCAGAAGATCATGATTTAATTTGATGAATGAATTGGGAAAGCATGGAGTATAAATTGAAGGGAAACCTAGATCAATTTAATTCTCCGTGAATTGCCTAGATGTTTTTGAGTAAGTTCCACCTGAATTACAATAGGATGTATATGGTGGAAAACTTCTGGCAAAACATGTGGCAAAGGAAAGACATTTTCATCATAATGTGAATAAGTTTTATATCTTATTCACTAGTTGTTTAAAACATGATTAGTGATGGCATTCACTGACACGAAGTGTGTAGATACTGGAATCACTAAATGTTTATTACTAAGTGAGGATAAGATTGTTATGACATGGGTAAAACTACAAGAGTAGTGGCTATTGCAGTGAGAGTTGTCTATTTATCTAATGATAAGAGTAGACGTTTGATTATGAGAATTGTTTTACGTACGTTTTCATAGAAAGAATTTGATTTCGGTTTCTATGCATTAATAGATGGATACTCCATTTCATTTAAATGACATGATCATTATAATGAAGGATAGAGTTGTAATCTGTTATTGTACGTTGGTGAACAATTTGTATACTCTTAAATCATGTATATTCCACAGATGCAACAAATAGTAATTAATAATGAATCTTCTAATCTTAGTAAGAGAAAGATACCTTCGGATATGAACTAAACATATATTTGGCATCTAAGACTAGATCATTTTACTTGAGTAGGATTCAAAAGTTGATAGCCGATAGACCCTTAGGTTTATCTGAAGTGAAAACTATCTGACTTTCGAGTCTTTCTTGGGAGTAAAAATGACTAATTGCTTTTTCAAGGCAAAGGGGTGCAGAACCAAAGATATATATGTTGGAATTAGTTCATTATGATTTATGTGGTCCTAAGATTGTCCGGATGAGAGGTGGATATGAATATTCGTCAATCGATGATTATTCTAGATACCGATATATTTATTTGATGCACTGCATGTCTAAGTTCTTTGATTAATTCAAGAATTACAAGGCTGATACAGTGAAGCGTCATGGAAAATATATCAAGTAATGACGATTTAATCGTCATTACGAGTACCTCTTAGGATAATTAGGAACTATTAATCAGAGGTTGAGATTAAATCTCAAGTGGTCTACACCGGGCATGCCCCAGTTGAATGGTGTGGTGGATAGAAGGAATAAGACTCTTATGGTAATGATTAGATAGATGATGAATTATTTGGAATTACTTAATTCATTTTATGGATAAGCCCTAGAAACAGTAATTCATTTGAATGTTTGTCTGTTTATGGGATATGCTATAAAAATGAAGGTGATTTATTTAGTCTAAAAGATCGAAGGGTGATTGTTAACACAAACACTAGATTTTTGGAAAGGGACTATGTAATAAATCACAAACCCATGTATGAATTGTTCTAAAGGTAGTGAGAAGAAAACACAAAGTATAAGTACCAATTGTACAAGAGGATACACCACAAGGTAAACTGCAACGCGTGTCACGTCTGATACACAATTGCATGTAGTGCCTTGTCGTAGTGGGAGGGTTCTTCGACAACTTGTAAGATACATGTTTTGGAAAAGTCGTGAGACTTGGTCCCTCGCAAACATGAAATGGACCCACGGATACGACGAAGCACTACAAGTTAGAAATGCCAAATCCTAGCAAAGTGCAATGAATATTAAAATAGAATCGATGGATTTTAAATTAGGTCTGGATGCTTGTTGAACCGCTAAATGGCGTAAAAGTCATTGAAAGCGGGCATGCAAGAATAAAAGAGGATCATAGAATAAGGTGAAAACCTTGGAAGCAAGCTTGTTGCGAAAAGGTATACTCAGAAAGAAAGAGTTCGATTATGAGAAAACCTGTTCGCCGGTAGTTATGCTTAAGTTGATCTGGACTCTTTTATTTGTTGCTACTCATATGAAATATGAGGGATAGCAAATAGATGTCGAGACAGCTTTCCTGATTGGAAGTCTTAAGGAAAACATCTATGTGAAGCAACCAGAGTGATTCATTGCAAAAAGCTAAGAGCATTGTGATAGTAAGCTTAAAAGTGTCCATTCATGGACTAAAGCAAGCTTCAAGATCATGAAACATCCGTTTTGATGAGGTAATCCAGTGACATGGATCTAATCAATGATCGGATGGGTCTTGTGTATTGAAAAGAGTGATGGAAACGTGGTGGTATTTCTTGTACTATACGTAGATAGTATCTTGCTCATTGGAGACAATGAAAGAGTATTGTCGGGCGTATGGGTATGGTTGATAAAGCGGTATGAGATGAAGGACTTAAGAAGAGCAAAAATATCCTTTTGATCACGGTAATACGGATCACAAGAAAGGATGTTATGCTTATCTCAAGTTTCATATAATGATACGATCCTTACTCGTTTAGCATGTGAATTTATCTAAGTGAATGTGTCTTGTGACACAAAAGTAGATAAAGAAGATGAAAGCGGTTCCTTATGCTTCGGCAAATGAGGAAGCTTAATCTAAGGAATGCTATACACGAGATTGGATATCTGTTTTGCCGATGGCATGAACAGTGGGTATCAACGTAACCCAGAACAAGAATGATGAACTGTGGTAAGACATATACTTATGTACCTGAAAAGGACTAGAAACTATATGTGGGCTTACCGAACAGATTCACTGATTCTTATGGGTTACATAGATTCAGATTTTTCAAATCAGATAGGGGCGACAGTAAATCTACCTCAAAGGTTATGCGTTTAATTTTAGGAAGTTGAGTCATAATGTGGAGGAGTGTTATATAGAAATATATTTCAGACTCCGGACTCCATCATGGAAAGATGATAAATTGGAGCCTATAAGGCAGCCAAAGTATCTGTATGACTCTAGAAACTTCAAGATGGACTTCGAAGTGTTTCTAAGTTTACCCAAGGATATCACAATTTATATTGATGATATTGGTGCAGTTGCAAACTTGAAGGAATCACGAGCCCATAAGGCAATTAAACACATGGAGTGCAAGTACCACCTATTACAAGAAATCGTATGATGAGGGAAAGGTTGTTGTCGCCTAGATTACATCGGATGATGACCTAGTAAATCCATTTTCAAGGACCTTAAGGCGAGAGCTTTTGATGGTCGTGTAGTGGGAGTGGAAATCAGATGTATGGCAGAAGACATGACATCATAGTCTTTTAGTATAAGTGGGAGATTGTTGGATTGTATACTAAAAGTCTAGCTTTTTGTATGAACAATGTTATAACAATTAATTTGAAATGAGAATCATATGATCAAATGATTGCATCTTATAATTTATTTATATGTTTGATGCAATAGTCCACTTACTTTATACTGTAGATAATATGTTGTGCGACAACACGCGGAAGATCATATTATCAGTTTCCTTATAAAGTATAAACAGATGCTCACAACCGAGATAGACGGGGACTCTCTATCGGGATGGTTGTAGTGTGGTTTGGTATTAGCTTGTCTTGGCTATAGAATCACATTAGTGCACTTGTGTGTATTGAGCAGGACCGCTTGAGATCGTTCGACTTATACTGACTTATAGGAGAACTTGATCTCAGTTATTATGGAAGTTCGTGCTCTTAATCCCTATGTAATAACCTCGACACGTAGGGCAGTATGTATTTCTTTGATTCATCAATGGGTGAGATTTACATGTTATTAAATCAACAAACTCGATGAGTTGGGAAGTAGTGCTGTCTCTATGGTGTGTTGTTGATTGTAGAAGGAATCCGTGTCCGTCATAGGTTGATGATGTCCCCTTGAGGAGCTCATAAGAATTATCATATAAACCCTGTAGGTGGAATTTATTCCGGCATGATAATGAGGTTGAGTGGTACTACTCTTGGATGAAATATTAATTAATTGAGTTGTCAGTAACTTAAATTAATTAATGGACATTGTATATCTTAAACATGGGGAGACTAACGGGCTCATAATAAGAAGGAGCCCAAAACGTAATTTTGGGATTGGTACGGTAGTGCAATAATAATATTTTAGTGGAATATATTATTATTATTGGACTTAAGTATAAGCTTTGGGCTAAGCTTGGATACTTAAGCCCAATGGAGGCCCAACCCAATTTCTCCTCCTGGTCCCTGCTGTAGCCCATGTATATAAGTCACCTCAGCTTATTTGGAACCCTAATCTAATCTAATCTAATTGATTAATCACGTGTGATGAGGGTTGAGAGTAGATTGAGGAGGTCTCGTAGATCGTCCCCCACACGACGTCGAGATCGGACTTGGGACATACAGCAGAAGATCAGAAGGTAGTTTGCTGCTGCTGTCCGCGACCTTGCGAAATTTGTATAAATTTGTACAATGCTCAGAATTTGATGATCAATATACTGACGGAAAGCCGTCGAAGAGAGGATCGTCAGAATGTAAAGATCATTCAATTCCGACATCAGACGAGGAAGTTATGGCCATTCTCGTGGGACTTCGCAGGCTGCCTGCGAGAATTAATCTTCATCAACATACCCTGGTGAACGGTAATCGTTTCTATGATTTATTGCTTCCGCTGTGTTAGAAATGCATGGTATGCTAACGGTTCACGTTAACCAAACGATCGAATATCAACAGGTTCGATATTGTAACTTGGTCATATTCGCGACTACAATTGATATCCTTATACTTGAGGATTAATTTGTGTGTTGAGAAAACCCTCATCAAGTTCTTGGCGCCGTTGCCGGGGATGGCGTAAACTATCTTTTTTATATTATTTCTAGTTTATTAGGACTATTTACCTTGTTTTCTTTCTTATTCGTTTTAGGTGTATGCTCACAAGATCAAAGAAAGGTAATCTTGAACCGTATAATCCTGAGATTGGAGCATCATCAAGAAAGAAGAAGAAGAAGAAGAAGAGCAAGGCAAAGACAATAGACCCAACTGAAGCTCTGAGTTTTGGAGTTGAGGTTGACGAGCAGATTTCGCAAGCGATTGAGGCTACAACTGAAGTTAATTTGGAGATAGAAACAGTCAACATGGCAGCGAATCCGGATAATCTAGCCATCCGAGAGGTTTTCAGAAATAATGGGGCTGGAAATTATGAGCTTTTAGGAGCAAGGGGAACTAACACAGCGTTCGATCTTCATCCCTTTCTTATTAGCATGATAGAAAGAAACTCCTTTTCAGGAGGGTCTTTCGAGGATCCGCAGCAGCATCTGAACAAGTTCTTGGGCTATGCAAGTACTCAAAAAGACGTAGGAGAATATGAAGATGCTAGGAAGATCCTTTTGTTCAAATTCTCGCTTACTGAAAAGGTGAGGGATTGGTACGATACTATTAATGCAGCTGAGTGCACCACGTGGGAGAAATTGAAGTTAAGGTTCTTGGAGAGGTATATGCCACCTTCGAAGGTGTTTAAGATGAAGCAAGATATTAACCAATTTGCTATCAGTGGAGGTGAGAAATTTCATGAAGCGTGGGATAGATTCAAGGACATGCTCAGGAAGTGTCCTCAACATGGGTTATCTAAAGCCCAATATATCAGTATATTCTATAACGGATTGGACTGTGAATCAAGAGTGCTACTTGATGCTTCTTCTAATGGAGCATTACTTACAAAGTCATCCATTGAGGCCGAGAGATTGTTTGAAGACATATCGATGAATTCGAGGGATTGGCCTACTGATAGAGTTAGAGGTACGTATGTTCTTGGAAAGGTAGCTCAGGTTGAACAAGCAATGGTGAAAACTAAGAGAGAGGATGAAATCCTTTCAAGCTTGTCCAATATCAACAAGCTACTTGAGTCTCAACAGAAGCAGATCAGCGAGATATCCCAACGAGTGCCAATCATGCAGCAAGAGATGATGAATAATGGAACCATCCAAGACGAATTGGAGGAAGAAAATTATGCCATGGGTCAAAGTATTCAAGGAACGAGGTACCCAAATCAAGGAAACCGGAACTACCAAGGGAACTATCGAGGGAACTTTAATAATCGTGGTCCATCTGGTAGTTATCAACAGCAACCAAGGAGGCCTAAATTTTCATGGAGCAATACGAACAATGCCGTGCAACTTCCGATGGGTGTTGATCCGGGAGAAAAGGTGGAAGAAGGGAAGCCTGGTTTCGAGAATACTGTGAACCGGTACATGGTAAAGAATGATGAAAGAGTGAACCGCCTTGAGGCAAAGCTTGAGAAAAAGATTGATGATCACCACAGAGATTTGTCCACTCAAGTGAAAGATCTCACATTGTTGATGGGTACAATTGCAGAGAATGTAAACACATTGACTCAAACTGTAGGAAAAGGGAAGTTTCCGTCTCAGAGTATAGAGAATCCGAAGTCGTGTAATGCCATCACACTGAGATCGGGAACGCAGTACGAGGGACCGATGAGGCCAGAATCAAAGTTGGAATTTTCTAAGCCTCGGTTCGACCAACACGCAGAGGGTTCGACCAACTTTTCAGGTCGAACCCAGGTCGAACCTCATTGGCCAGAGCACTCTGTTTTGACACAGGAGCGGTTCGACCAACACGCAGAGGGTTCGACCAACTTTTCAGGTTGAACCCAGGTCGAACCTCATCGGCCAGATCACTCTGTTTTGACGCAGGAACGGTTTGACCACGATCAAAAGGGTTCGACCAACTCTTCAGGTCGAACCCAGGTCGAACCGAATGATGGAGATTATACAGTGAAGCGGTTCGACCAAAGGGGCAGTGGTTCGACCTCCAATGCTGGTTGAACCCAAGTCGAACCTCCGGAGCGGAATGAGATCAGTCTTCCAGGAGAGAGGTTCGACCAATACAGTCCTGGTTCGACCTCTCAGCCTGGTCGAACCCCAGTCGAACCTCGCCGAGATGTTTTTTTTGATGCACCTGTTGTTCCTTTTGATGTTGATGCAACTCCAGTGGTACGGAATGAGCAAAGTACAGACATAATAGCTGAGAAAAAATGGGAAAGAGCTAAGCGATTAAGAGCCGAAAAGGAGAAAGCGGAGAAGGTTGATCGTGATGAATGGGGGATTCCCAAAACAAAGATACCTCCACCGTTTCCCTACAAGCTAGTGAAGAAGGGGTTGGAAGAAAAGTTCAAGAAGTTTTCAGAGATAATGAACAAGATAAGCTTGAACATCCCTTTTTCAGAGGCAATCATGGAGATGCCATATTATTCTCTATTCCTTAAAGACATATTGATGAAGAAGCGAAGCTTAACCGGAGTGGAAACGGTAAACTTATCTGAGAATTGTAGCTCAATTATTCAAAAGAAGTTGCCACCAAAGATGAAAGATCCGGGGAGCTTTACTATTCTATGTGAGATCGGGAAGGGGCCAGCACGGCGAGCTTTGTGCGATCTAGGGGCAAGCATCAATTTGATGCCGTTGTCCATCTTTCAGAAGCTTGGTTTGGGGGAGATGACCCCGACAACTGTTGCTCTCCAATTGGCAGATAGATCCATGACGTTTCCGAAAGGTATAGTTGAAGATGTTCTAGTAAAGGTGGAGAAGCTAGTCTTTCCTGTGGATTTTCTTGTATTAGAAATGGATGATGACAAGGATAATGTTCCTTTAATCTTGGGGAGGCCATTCCTTGCTACAGCTGGAGCTATGATAGATGTTCGGAAGGGAGAACTGAAGTTGAGAATGGACAAAGAAGAAGTACTTTTCAACTTGGATAAAGCAATGAAGATGCCAATGGAGTCCCAATGTTATAGTATTGACGTGGTGGAGGAGATTGTGAAGGAGGATATGTCTCTGATCTTGTCAAAGGATTCTCTTGAGACATGTGTGATAGAGTCTCTTACTTATCCCACTACGGAGCTTGACGGACTTTCTAACGAGGTATGTATTGAATTTCTTGAAAACTTACTTGCTTTGGGTGATGACAGGTTTGCTTTGGAAAGAAATAAAGTGGAAGAAGTCAAATGGACCAGGAAGTACTTGCCTTTGGATAACGAAAATACTCCAGTGGAGAAAAGAAAAGAGGAGTTGAAACCATTGCCGGACCACTTAAAGTATGCTTTTCTTGGAGATAATGCACAATATCCGGTAATTGTATCTTCTTCCCTTAATGATGATCAACTTGAGGAGTTATTAGATGTCTTGAGGAAGTACAAGTCTGCAATAGGGTGGTCACTTGATGATTTGAAAGGTATTAGTCCTTCGTATTGTATGCATCGGATTAGGTTATTGGATGAAGCCAAGGCTAGTGTTCAGAATCAGCGTAGGGTGAATCCCGCAATTCAAGAGGTGATAAGGAAGCAAATTCTTATGTGGTTGGATGCTGGAATTATATATCCTATTAGTGATAGTCCCCATGTGAGTCCATTGCATGTAGTTGCTAAGAAGGGGGGCATGACTGTAGTGAAAGCTGAGGATGGAGAAGCTATAGCCACAAGAATTCCTACGGGATGGCGTACATGCGTGGATTACAGGAAATTAGATGAGAACTCGTGTAAGGACCATTTCCCTCTTCCGTTTATGGATCAAATGTTGGATCGTCTTGCAGGGTATGAGTTTTATTATTTCTTGGATGGATACTCGGGGTATAATCAAATCATGATTGCTCCCGAGAATCAAGAAAAGACCACTTTTACTTGCCCCTACGGGACTTTTGCTTTTAGGAAGATGCCGTTTGGGTTGTGTAATGCGCCTGCTACTTTTCCGAGATGCATGATGGCGATTTTTGATGGTTTGATAGAGAAGATCATGGAAGTATTCATGGACGATTTTTCAGTCTTTGGTTCTTCTTTTGATATGTGTTTGTCTAACCTTGCTGTTGTTTTGAAGAGGTGTCAAGAAACTAATCTTGTCTTGAATTGGGAGAAGTGCCATTTCATGGTGAAGGATGGGATTGTTCTTGGGCATCATGTTTCCGCCAAGGGATTACAGGTAGACCGTGCTAAAGTGGTGGCAATTGAGAAGCTTCCACCACCGACCAATGAAAGAGGAGTGCGGTCCTTCCTTGGACACGCCGGTTTTTACAGGAGATTCATTAAAGACTTCTCAAAATACTCTAAGCCCTTATCTCATTTACTTCAAAAGGATATTCCTTTTGTTTTTAATGATGAGTGTCTAACAGCTTTTCAAGTTTTGAAGGAGGCGCTTATTACTGCTCCTATCTTGATCACACCGGACTGGACTCAACCGTTTGTACTTATGTGTGATGCAAGTGATGTAGTATTGGGTGTGGTGCTTGGGCAGCTAAGGGAGAAGAAGTTCTGCGCCATTTACTACGCGAGTAAGACTTTCGATGCGGCACAGAAGAATTACACGGTGACTGAAAAAGAGTTTTTGGCTGTTGTGTATGCATTCGATAAGTTTCGTCAGTATTTGGTTGGCATGAAGACGATTGTGTATACGGATCACTCAGCGATTCGTTATTTGATGGAGAAGAAGGAGACGAAGCCTAGGATCATAAGATGGATTCTACTACTGCAGGAGTTTGACTTGGAGATTCGGGATAAGAAAGGAACAGAAAATGTGTTGGCAGATCACTTGTCAAGGTTGGAGACTAGGGAGCATTGTGATAATTCTTTCGAGTATATTGAAGAGATGTTCCCTGATGAGAAGATCATGGTTGTGGCTGTTGAAGGTACCGAGCGAGCATGTGTGGTTGCAGCGCAAGGTATGGATCCATGGTATGCGGATTATGTAAATTACATTGTCATTGGTGAAATTCCAAGGGATCTCATCCGATATCAACTTGCGAAATTTCGTAGAGAAGTTGAGACATTTATATGGTATGATCCTTTTGTTTATAAGATTTGTACAGATTCTATTGTCCAAAGATGTGTACCCGAGATGGAAATGGAAAGTGTGCTAGAGTTCTGCCATGCACAACCGAATGGGGGGCATTTCAGAGCGCAAAAGACTGCAGCTAAGGTACTTCAATCCGCTCTTTATTGGCCTACTTTGTTTAAAGATAGTGAGAGCTATGTGGCGTCTTGCGATAGATGTCAGCGCATGGGTAATATAGGTAGGAGAGATGAGATGCCATTGCAGCCTAGCATAGTCGTGGAGATATTTGATGTATGGGGGATCGATTTTATGGGGCCTTTTCCCCCGTCGAATGGGTTTCTCTACATTCTTCTTGCGGTGGATTATGTTTCGAAGTGGGTGGAAGCAATTCCTACTCGTGTTAATGATTCGAAAGTTGTTTTATCTTTCCTAAAGAAACATATTTTTGCCCGTTATGGAGTTCCGAGAGCACTAGTTAGTGATGGAGGTTCCCACTTTGTCAATAAATTTCTGGAGAAGGTGCTTAAGGATTATGGTGTTAAGCATAGGGTTACTACACCCTATCATCCACAAGCGAATGGGCAGGCACAGGTCTCCAACTGTCAAGTAAAGCAGATTCTGGAGAAAGTGGTAGGAACTAATAGAAAGGATTGAGCTATGAAGCTTGATGATGTGTTATGGGGGTTCCGGAACGCTTACAAGACGGTGTTAGATATGTCACCGTATCAAATTGTCTATGGAAAGCCGTGCCACTTACCTGTAGAAATTCAACACAAAGCATTTTGGGCTTTGCGTCGCTTGAACTTGACCCTTAAGGATGTAAAGGAGTTGAGGATAACTCACATGAATCAATTGGATGAGTTTAGAAGTCGTGCTTTCAAGAATTCGGAGATTTATAAGGAAAGAATGAAGAGGTGGCATGATTCTAAAATTTCATACAAGGAGTTCAAGCAAGGAGATGAGGTACTACTTTTTAACTCTCGTTTGAAGCTTTTTGCAGGCAAGTTGAAGTCTAAGTGGACGGGACCGTTCATGATTCATCGAGCCTTAGGAGGGGGGAGTTATGAGCTTATTGACAAAGATGGAGACGTTATCATGGCGAATGGGCATCGATTGAAGCATTATAGGTCGCCGGATGATGCGTGTGTCATTTTTGATGATACCTTGTTCTGATTTGGTATCGTCGTGACTCTACGACGTTAAACATGAGCGCTTGTTGAGAGCTTACTCTTCCATTTTATTGCTTTATTTCTTTTGTGTGAGTAAGAAATTTTTATATTTAAGATGCTTACTAATCGGCAATTACATCTCTTTTCAAACTTAGTTTCGACTTACGTTTTTACTAAGTTTGGGGGGTGTGATGTTATCACCTCATTGAAGCATTAAGAGTATAATCTTTTCTTTGTATTGTTTGTTAGGGGAGTTGGTTTTTGCGGCCATATTGAAATTTTAATCGATTTTGATGTGACGATTTTTTACAACTTGCCTAATGTTCAGTGGTTTTTGGTTGTGTTTTCTTTTACAGAGATACTCATGAATGATATTATGTGGAACAATTTCTGAAGTTATGCTCTAGATTGTACCTAATGAAGTTGTGTTGAAGTTTGAAGTATGTAGTGCATGAAGAACACTCAGTTTTGGAAATTAGGAGGAAGGTTCGACCAAGTCTAGGAGTGGTTCAACCAGAGCCAGAGGTCGAACAAAAGCAGAGGAAGTCGAACCGGCGTTGAAAGTTGTCCAGAGAGGAGGTTCGACCAATTCAAGAAAGGTTCGACCTGATCAGGTGGTCGAACCTGTCAGTCGGAAGCACTCTGTTTTCCAGAAGAGAGGTTCGACCAATTCAAGTAAGGTTTGACCTGTTTAGCAAGTCGAACCCCTGGTCAAACCAATAAGATCGTTTGTCTAGAAGAGAGGTTCGACCTCACCATCCATGGTTCGACCAGTTCAGGTGGTCGAACCCGAGGTCGAACCAAGCCAGGTACGCGATTTAAGTTCGATTTTTCAGAGGGGTTAGATCACTTTTTCGAAACACCAAACCTCGAACCCTCTTCGAAACTCTACACCCTTGCACAAATTCTTCAATTACACTTGATTTCACACCGATTACACAACATTACACCTTGAATTATCGATTCGGTCGCGGATTTGGGCGGATTTCGTCGCGAGTTAGGGCTGAAATAGCGTTTTTGGTTGTTTTGTGTTCTCGATCGGTTGTTCACCATGGGCAAGTCACAATGTATGTTTTTTCCAACTCAATTACTCTAGGATTGAAGGTTTAGGTAAGAAATTTGATGTGAATGAGAGGATTGATGTTGAGTATGGTTGAATTTCATGGTGAATGTTGATATTTTGATTGGTTTCATATGAATTCTTGTTTCTTGGTTCGTGGTTGATTGATTATTGATAGAACTTAGATTTTTATGTGGATTGATCAAGGATATAGAACATGCCATAGAATGAGCATGTTGATTTGGTTTGAAATTGATGAAATTGAAGTAGTTCATTGAGGGAAACATGTTGAATTTTTGATTGAATTGCTTGAATTGCTTAATGCATGCTTGTTGGTTATGTTTTGATGATTAAAGAAGGTGTAATTGAAGATATTTTGAGAATGTTGAATAAGCAAGTGGTGTTGAGATGATAGTTTGTATGAATATGCATTGATGCTTGAAGTCTTAAGTAGAGTATGTGATGTGCTAGTACAATACTTGCTTTCTTGTCTTGTTGGTTGGATTGAAGTATTTGTTTTCAGGAAAGGGACAAGTATCAAGTAAAGGAAAAGGAAAGGCAGAGGAGGAGAGATCAAAGAAGAGGCATGACAGGCCTTCAAATTTGGACAAAGTGACAAGAAAACTGAGGCTACAAGACCGTTTACCTGATAACTTCAAGATTAGGATGCAAGATTGGGATGAGATTAAAGAGAAGTGGGAAGAAGTTTCAGACAAGATAGCTCGCACTCGATACCAAGATGATGAAGCGATGAGGATAATGAGAATAGGGGATGATATATTTTGGATGTTTGATCAAGTAGGGATCCGAAGATTCATGGAGTTGAAGAGGCCGACGTACTTCCATGTTACAACGGAAGTAGTTTGCTCGTTTGAGATGGAGAAGGACCCGCTTGGATACCCCTATCGGTGTAAGTTTCAGCTTGGTGGAGTGAGTAGGAGATGGACGTCTGAGGATTTCAACGAGCTGTTTGAGACGCCTTTGGAGATCCCTCGTTTAGAAAATGCTGCATTCAGTATAAAGCGGTTTTGGAGGGAGATCACTGGGGAGATTCGTGATTATAAGACCAGACAAGCTCGTGCTTCCGCAATAAAGAACCCTGTCTTAAGGTACATGGACCGCGTCCTGAGCAACACGTTGTTCGCCCACTCAGAGGGGAGTGTTGTGTCTAGAGGAGAGCTATGCCCTGTGGTGTATGCTGAATGGAGTGAAGTTCAACGTTGGAGCTTATTTTATTGCGCAGCTGAATCGATTCAAGACCATTGGTTTTCAAAAGGTGAATATTGGAGGGTTATTGATGATTATGGCTGAGCATTATAACTTGGACCTCACCGGCATTACACCAGTAGAAGGAGAACCTGATTTGATTATGAGCACGTGTGCGAAGGGAGGGTTTGCCCATTTTAGAAATGGAGATTGGTTTTTCACGAGAGGTCTCAAGCCTTTCGAATTTATGTTCCCCTTCGACGTGAGCAACTTGACAACTATTCGGGAAGCAAGGAATAAGCTAATGAATTCTCTTGGACACACCACTTTATCCGTGGCAGCGAAGTCGGGTGGTGATTGGAGAGCGGTAGCACAGATGTGTGCTGAGGGAAGGATGGATGAGTTACAGCAGATCGTTGATCGAGGAGAGTTCAATCCACCTCAGCCACAGCAGTCTGAAGAGGAGGATCAGGTAGATGAGCAGCCGGAGATGGAGATTCCGGAAGGAGAGCAGCATGCTGCGCCTCAGCATGCTCCGGGACCGCAGCAGCGGCGAGCAGTTCCAGGTGCTCGGGAGCAGCTTCGCTTGATTCATGAGCAGCTGATCGCGGTGGTAGCTACACAGCAAGAGACGAACAGGCAACTCGCGCTCGCTAACGCCAACTACGCCACGCTGAACGAAAGGTACTCTGCCTTGGATGAGCGTGTTGGTAGAGTGAGTAGTCGAGCGGATATGATGGTAAGCACATTACCAGTCTGTACCGAGCTGTGGAAAATAGAATGGATGAGGATGACGATGATAATGAGGATGATGATGCTCATAGGGAGTAGTTTCAGGTTTTCTTTTGGCTTCTCCGATTCATCTTATCTCCCATTCTTCTTTTTATTTTTACAGATTGGGGTGTGATTCATGTGTGAGTGGCATGTACTTGATATAGTTGATCTTGTATCGTTGCTCTGTATATGGGTTATTGATTCTGTGCATTCATATGTTTACGTGTTTATTTTCATTTGGAAAGAGCATGAATAATTTGTTAAGTATATGGAATTCATGAGGAATTGATTTTGATTATGTGCTATGAGGAGTATTAGGAATTGATTACCTATGTGCGGATTTGAGCCTTTATCATGATTAATCATGATAGTTTATTCTTGAGAGAATCATTCGTATGAACGTATTATAGAACTTGGCTTGGAGTCTTGTGTGAAACTTACAATTGATGAAATATTAGGATATGATCTTAGGCCATTTTTTATTAATTGAGTCACTTAGCCAAATTTTACCTTTCCTAATGATTTTATAAATCTTTGGTAGCCCTGTTTGAGCCTTTTAAAAGCTTTTTCTTTGGCAAGCCAAATATAAGAGCCTTAATTACCTTATTTGAGCTTTGAAAATACCCTATTCATTGGTAGAGAGAATAAGGTGAATAAGTGTGGAAGAAACAAAGGGAAGATGGAATGAGGTTCAGTAAGAAAAGTGCATGGTTAAATCTTGTTAGGGATAGTGCCTGAAATTGGTACCCCGAATTGCTAATACATGGGGCTTGAAGTTTTTAAGAAACAGCCGACCGATGTTCGAGAAGGGTAGTGCTTATAACTGGTACCCGAGCAATTAAAAGAAGAATGATGTTGATGCAAGGAAGAGAAGGAAAATTGATAATTGCAAGTGCAAGAGAAGAATTGGAGGAGAATATGAAGCCGAATGAGAAATCAAGAACCTCCAAGGTAACTCTCTACTAGTGTATTAAGTTACTATGACCAAATTTTCCTACCCTTTCCAAAGAGCCAACATTACAACCTAGAAACAAGTCCTTTGTGATCCTAGTATTAATCTAATGTGAGTTGATTTTTGAGACCTTTGACAAGCTTATGGTTACGCGTGAATATGAATTGATATGAGTGTTTATACTAGCCTATAGTGCCTTACGCACGAGCGAAAGAGAGTAAAGACTTATCTTGTCAGTGAGATTACTTAGTACTCCGAATGGTGTGTGATTGGATTGATTTTACATGAGTGACATATTTGATTCAAGTAATTCTTGTTTGATTCAATGAAGTGGCATGTGTAATATGTGTTGTACTTGATCTTGTTGAATTATACACGACTCCTGTGGTTTAAATTGGTTGCCTCGGGACGAGCAACATGTAAGTTTGGGGGTTTGATGAGTGTGTAAATTCACAAGTTTGGCGCTATGTTTTGTGCTAGTTTTGGAGAGTTTTGATGTGGAAATAGGTGGAAAACCTATATATATTGTGAATTAGCATGAATCAGGTGTTAGTGGAGCTATTTGAGTGTTTTCTTAGCAAAAATGGAGTGAAAGAGCCAAGAATCGAAGAGACAGAGTCGAAGCCACGCGAACCGCCCAAGAAGTAGGTGGGTTCGACCTGGCTGGAGGAGGGTTCGACCTCTCCAGCAGGTCGAACCAACGTTGCTGGACGTACAGAGATTGATTCGACCACGACTCGGCTGGTTCGACCTGGCCATCAGGTCGAACCATGGTCGAACCAATTTGTAAGAAGGAGGATTCGACCACGATGTTTGGGTTCGACTTGCCAGTTGGTCGAATCGGGAGCGGGAGTTGTCCAGTGCTGAGGTTCGACCTGGGGTTCGACCAAGGCCTAAGTGGTTCGACCTGTCTAGAAGGTCGAACCTATGCAGAATTCTTCCAGTAGCGGGGTTCGACCTGGGGTTCGACCTGTGGCTAGGGGTTCGACCTGCTTGATGTGGTCGAACTTGTGTGCGAGAACTTATCTTATCCGGATTTTCGAGGCCGAAACACGTGAGATCACTTAGAAAGCCCATTCCAAGCCCTAGAGACGTGATTACAAGTATAAAAGGAGGCTCATACAGAGAATAAAGAGAGCTTTTGATCGTCAATCGTAGGAGAGACAAGAGTAGAGGTGGTGATCCATCCGGAGGGCTGTAACAGAGGTTCGCTGAAGGTTCAAGTAAGAATGATCAATCTAACGATGATTGTTCATAGATCAATCATGGGCTAGAACCACCTTGGTAGTTCTAGGGTTATGAAAGTTTCATGATGTAATTCGTGTTTCGTGTGTAAAACTCCATACAACACTACCTATGGTTTGTTTTATATAAGATTGCATATTTAATCCATACTCATAGTCGTTTTCTGAATACATAACATGGTTATTGATTGAGTGCGTTCACTACTGAGTAGGGTTTATTGTTATAATTCTAAGTGAAGGGATTCCGAAGTATTATTAGAACTGTCTTATATGAATATTCATGAATTGAATTGAATTCGGGTTGATGAATAGGATGAAGAGTATAACTTTATAGTACCTAAAAAGGGAGATCAAATCGGGTTAGATTCTAGACGTAGAAGATAATTGATTATGATAGTACCTAGAAAGGGGGGTGAAGCATATCTCTTGCTCCGATGTTATTCACACGTGTCAAGCGCATATTTACTTGTGTCTATAGAGTAAACTTGCATGGTCTAGTGATGCGTCCACAAACCACAGGGCAGAGTCGGACACCATCACATGAAAATACGAATTGCTAGTGAAACTGGATGACCCGACGAACTACCTATCATTCTTATTGATCACAACTCACTTTTCTCTACTCTTGCTATTTCTTTTGTTATTTCGATTAGAAGTTATTATCCATTAAACCTTTACAATTACCAACATAGTCTAAAATATACTAGAAGATAACAAAATTGATATTTATCCGTCTCGTGGGTTCGATATTGTAACTTGGTCATCTTCGCGACTACAATTGATATCCTTGTACTTGAGGATTAATTTGTGTGTTGAGAAAACCCTCATCAACGATCATGCTATGGTGGAGATGCACATTATTAATGACATAAGGTGGATGTTCAACCAAGTTAGAATAACTGGTTTCATAGACTTGAAGGGGGAGACGTACTTCCATATCATGGCTGAGATGTTATGCACGTTAGAGGTGATTCGTGAGGATTCAGTTCTTCCTAAATCAGCGTGGTTTCAACTTGGAAGAGAGCAAAGGTATCTGTAAGCTAGTGAGTTCAATCGGATGTTTGGATGCCCGGAAGAGGTGTCTACACAGGAGGATAAAGGGTTCGTTGCTGATGACTTTTGGAGGTCAATTACGGGGCTACAAGGAGCTTATGATCCTCAGCGATCGAGGGTGGCTTTCATTCCCAACCCGATTATTACTTACATGGATTGGATCCTCAGAAACACTATCTTTGCCCGAGCTGAGGGCGGGTGTATTCCGAGAGGTGAGTTATACTCCCTCCGTCCCAACTTAAGAGTTCCATTTGCGTTTGGGCACGTGGATTAAAGAATATTATTATTTAATGTGTAGTGGGTAGTTATATTAGTAGATGTGGAAGTCCCATGTTTTAATTATATTAGTGGGTGTAGGTGGGTCCTATGTGTCCAAAAAAGGAAATGGGACTCTTTGGATGGGACGACCAAAATGGTAAAATGACCCTCTTAACTTGGGACGGAGGGAGTATGTCCTTTGGTGTATGATGAATGGGGTCCATTTCAACCTTGGGGCGTATGTCCTACAGCAGCTGCTTTGGTTCACTTCACACATATTTCAGAAAGTGAACATTGGAGGATTGATCACACCATTAGCCGAGCACTATAATGTGGATTTATCAAGACATAGGCCAGTTCAAGGTGATCCGGATTTGATTCTGTCAGCTTGCGTAAGGATGAATTTAGCTTGTCATGAACGAGGTGTATGGATGTTCATCCGAGGGAGCAACCTGATTTCTTTTCAGATGCCCTTCTATCTCGTTGATCTTACTACGATTATGATCAACACAAACTTGTTGATGGACACTCCTCCCCACATCGCGATCTCCACTACTTATTGTGCTTAGGGAGATTGGCGAACTTTAGCAGATATGCATCTTTAGGGTGTATATCTCGACGTGGATATGATTTTAGTGAGAGAGCCAGATGAGGAGGAGTATGAGCCATTTCCACAGCAGCAGTTTGCACCTGAGCAATCGCCACCGTTTGAGCATCCAATGCTTGATGCGCATATGGAGATGCCGCATGATCACGACATTCCCGGAAGGTATTTCTCAAATGCAGCCACCACAGCCACCACCACAGCAGCAGCAGTATGATTTCTGGAAGGATCAGGATCACTTTTATAGAGAGCAGTTTAGGATGATAAATGAGCATTTTGCCATGTTGAATACTAATCAGCAAGAGAGGAATCGCCAGCTTGCTTTGGTGAATCCAAACTATGCTGCACTCAACTTGAGATATGATGCTATGAATGAAGGTTGGAAGAGATAAATGAGAACTACGAGGCACTTGATAGAAAGGTCGATAGCTTCATTAGAGATTTTGATATGTGGCACAACGATAATGATGATGATGATGATGCTCCAGAGGAGTAGAGTGCGCCAGGTTTTTTCTTTGTCTGTTTTCTCTCATCTCCCTTCTGTTTTTCACTTTACAAGTGGATTGCTCAAGTGGTGGTTTAGTGTTGGTTTATGAGAGTATGTGAGTGGCATGTACTTGATTAATATTGAGGGTGATGGATTGATGTGCTTGATGATTGATTAGGATTGTTGAGAATAGTATGGATGATTTTCCTGGCTATGGATGTGCACTTATTGTTAATGCATGTTGATTTTGTTAATGATGGACGTGTACCAATTTTTACTTCTAGTTTATATGGAATTTGATATTGATTGCATGCTTTGAAGAGTGCTTAGGAAATCTATTACCCATGTGAGAATTTGAGCCTAATAATCATGCCACATCTATACATGATAGTTTATTCTTGTGAGTACTATTCATATATTGGTATTCTAAAACTTGGCTTGGAGTCTTGTTTGAAGTTCATGATTAATAGATATTAGGAGATGATCTTAGGCCATTATTAATAATTGAGCCACTTAGCCAAAAGTTTACCTTACCTTTATATTAAATATATCATTGGAGGCCCCGTTGAGCCTTTAAAAGCTTTTTCTTTGGCAAGCCTATGATAAAAGTATTTATTACTTTAACTTTAGCTTGAAATACCTTATTTACTAGTAGAGAGTTGAGGTGAATAATTGTTAAGTGAGGAAATGAAAGAAAGAAAGGAAGGAAGGAGAATTGAGCTAGTGATGAGTAAATAAAGAAGTATGGTTAAATCTTGTTTAGGGGTAGTGCCTGAACTGGTACCCCAACTGCTTAAAAGGATAGTGCCCGAATTTGGTACCCTTGTACTTTGAAGAAATATGATGTTGATGCCAAGTAAAGAAGAAAAAGTTGAATCGCAAAGATCATGAGAAGAAGATGGAGAGGAAGAAGTTGTTTGATGGAAAGCAAAACTCTAAGGTAATTCTCCACTAATGAATTAGTCACTTTATCTAAATTTTCATACCTTTACCAAAGAGCCAACATTACAACCTGTAAGACAAGTCCTTTGTGATCCTAGTATTGAACTAATTATGAAGTGATCTTTGAGACCCTTGCCAAGCTTATGGTGACGCAAATATATGAGTTGAATTTGAGCATATATACTACCCATTGAAGTGTACATCTTTTACACTTGAGAGCGAGAGTAAATACTTACCCTGTGAGCTAGATGACTAAGCACTCGTAGAAGTATTGTGATTAATTAATATTCATGCATAGATGAAGGTAGAATGAGTACATGTTTTGATTTGATGATCTTGCATGTGTTGGTATAAGTTGTGCTTGTTAAGTGGATCTTGTGAATTACACTCTCTTGTTTTGTTTTGATTTCGTTGCCTCGGGACGAGCAACATATAAGTTTAGAGATTTGATGAGAGTGATAATTCACGTATTTTGAGCTCTGATTTGTATGAAAATTGAGTACCATTTGGGCTATTATCAAGGTAAATCAGTATGCTTAATTCCATGAATCAGAGGCTACTGAGCCTATTTGAGCACAGTTATGTAGGAAAACAGGTCAGAAGTGTTAAAAATTGGAAAACACAAAGTTTGAGATGCCGCTCGATTAGAGGAGGAGCCACTCGATCAAGACCTTTTAGTCGAGCGAGTGTACAATTGATTGAGTGGATGTCTGTACAGAGTTTTGGCAAACGGGGAGCCCACTCAACATCCGCTTGACCAGGACAGAAATCGCTCGACCAAACTAGTTTGGTCAAGCGGGGACACACGCGCCTATTTATGATAATTCCGACCCTCTTGTGCGTGAATTTTCGTATTCTCCAAGAAAAAGTCCAAACAAAGGTCCATAAGGAGAGCTCTACAAGTATTAAAAGGGATGCAGATCACATTATGAAGGGAGTTAGATTCCACATCTATCCTACACTACATCAAAATCTTAACTATATCCTACGGAGCTGTAGAGAGAGATTCGTGCTGCGAATCAAGTGAGAACCAAGTGAAGATTCAAGAGGGAGTGAGAAGCGACGGCGCCCACACCTAGGGTTTAATTCGCAACTTAATCTTTCTTGTAATTTTTAAAACTATGGGTAAGATCTATCCAACCACCATGAACGTTCTTCCAAACGTCATGGGCTAGAACCGCTTTGGTAGTTTCTAGGGTTTATGAAGGTTTTACGAGTTAATTGAACTTCTGTGTGTATACTCCGTACAACACTACTTGTGGTTTATTTTATATAAGACAATTCATTTTTAATACATACTCAGAGTCGTTTTGTGCAGCATTAACTGTTATGTAGAGTCTGAACACATATCTTGGTTATTGATTGAATGCGTTCACTGCTGAGCAGGATTCCATGTTATGATTCTAAGTGAAGGGATTCCGAAGTCTCATTAGAACTATCTTATATAAATACTTGTTAATTGAATCTGATTCGGGTAAGTAGAATAAAGAGGATAACTATAGTACCTATAAAGGGAGATTATATCGGGTTAGAGTACTTAGTGCATGGGAAATAATTGATACTGATAGTATCTAAAAAGGGGAGTGAATTATATCTCTTGCTCCGAGGATATTCACATGTGTTACACGCTTATTTACTTGTGTCTATAAAGTAGATTTGAATGGTTTAGTGATGCTTCCATACACCACAAGGCATAGTCGGACATTGGTACACGGAAGGAAAATTAATAAGTAAAACTGGATGGCCCGAAGGACTACCTATCTTCTCACTTATTCACTCTCGTTTAATTTCTATTGCTTGTTTATTTTAATTATTCTTTTAGTTATTTAATTAGTTACTTAATCATACAACTATTTTGCCATAATATTCTTAGTAAGTTAGAATATAATTAAATTGACAATAATACGTCCTTTGGGTTCGATAATCACTTGGTCGCTTATCAAAGCTACAATAGCATCCTTAACACTTGGGGATTAATATTGTGTGTTGAGAAAATGCTCATCATTGATCTTTGCCACGTCAGCTTTTAGTTTATTGCAAGAAAAACTCCAACCTTTATTTAAATTGCAATTTAATCATAACCTTTGAGATTTTAGTAAAAAAGACCATCAAATATTTATTTTTATTTTTAAATTGCACCATTTATTAAAAATTTTATATTTTTAATTTGAAATTTAAATTCATAACTAAAGATTATAATAAATTTTTTTATGTTATATTTTCATACTAATGGTTATATTAAATATTTATTTTTTATAAAGTGTTTTAAATTTTTATTTATTAATTTTTTATTACTCCATCTATCCCGTAGTTATCTTCACCAGCAATGTAGATATTTAGTTTAATAAAAAATTATTTTTTGACAATTATTTTTAAAACTTTTTAAGGGCATTATAGTATTTTAAGACAATAAACAAAGTGTAAAGTATGTTATGTGTGTTAGGTAGAAGTAATATTTTTTAGATTAATATATAACCTTTTGAGGTTATTGATTGATAAGATGTGATGAAGGTAAGTGTGAGATTGATGAAAACGCAAAGTATAATAATATATATATGAAATTTATTTTGGTTTGTATTATTAAGTCTTAACGAAAATTTTTTCTAAGTATAAAACTTGAGTTTATAAATTAATTTTAAATGATTTTCTTTATATAAATAATAAAATTCTTTATACATGTCATAGGTATATTTGTCATAATATATATAATGTGAAATTACAAAAAGATATTGAGACATGTTCACGAATACTCTAATTTTATAAATTAAAAAAATTTATAATGTATAAAATATTTAAAAAATTAAAAGAATTTAAATATTTAGGGGTTGTATAATTTTTTTACTACTTAATAGACAAAAATTTTCAACTTAGCTCCCCAAATAACCAAGACAAGTAAACAAGTAAACAAATGAAAGAAATACTCTTATCAAAACTAATCAATTTCAAACTCGTTACAACCAAGATTTTAACATTTCCCCAGCAAGCAGTGCCATGTTCTTAGTCCTATTTTCGGTTAAAATGATGTGGAGTAAGAGAACTCTATCGTTGTTATAAATGTAGTGACCAAGTAACAAAATTTATAGAATATCGTCCCAAGGGAAAAGTAAAATCAAGGTGTATCCGAATTTGCCTTCAATCATGCTTTGTAAAAGTGATAGAATTGAGTTTTGGTTTGTAAACTAACAATTATTCTATGCAATTAACTAGTAAAACAAGTAATAACTAGGATTATCAAAGAACAATGATATAATGGAATGATTGAAATAGATTTTAGAAAGAATGCAAGGCTAACCACAATCAAAGTCAAGGAAAGCAATCTAGATATGCAAGACTCTAGTAGAAAAATTTATCAACAATGGATTAGAAGCAATTGCAATTGTACTCCTAATCCCTATGGCGAAGGTGACTAGGTTATCATCCCTTTAACAAGATTAAATCCCCTTAGATTGGTCTTATTATCAATTCCCATGAATGTACTATGACTCTAAGTTTGGTTCTTCTTATTCAATTTCTCAACTGTCCTCTTATAAGTGTTCTAAGCATACGAAGGGGCTTACCTCCCCTCACACTAACATGCATGATCATATTAATAATTGATTCAATTTACCCCTAACACATAATATCGGAATGGCCATCCTAACATGATGTGTATAGAAATCAATCACACAATTAATAAAATGAATCGTGAATCATAATTTATAAAAAGAAATCCATCATAAATTCAATTTATAAAAATCTCACTAATCTAGTTTAACCTCAACTCATCATGTGGCTAGCCTCACAAGAGGTCTTGCCACCAATAATCATCTTACAAACCTTATAATGTTCATAAGATGCCATTGCTAATGTCAAATCAAAGGAAATACAAAATGAAAGTAGAAATTCTTCCCTTGCGATTAAGAATTATCACCTTCCGTCATAAGCTTTTCAAGCAAATGAGCCTCAAATCTCTCTAAGGATGGTGTGGATGAAAAATGCATGGATTGAATTATGGATTCAAAGTAGTGAAAGTGGATGAATTTGGTGGATTTTGGATGTAGGAGAGAGAGTGTGTGAAGAGATGGTGTGGTAGTGTGTGTTTTGATCCAATAACTGCTCAAATGGGACTTTCTCCCTTAATTTTCGCACAAATTGAGTATCTGTACCTCTTGGAATCTTCTAAAACATGTGCACAACTTATTTTGGATTTGACACCTACACGGCTCGTGTAGCAGCACACGGCTCGCGCGTTGCTCACATAATTTGGCGTGTACTGCGTGGTACCGGACACGGCTATTTTACTGCACACGACCCCCTCCTGGGCGTGTAGCTTGTTCTGATGCTAGCGCACGACCATCTTGGATAGGCTCGTGTTTTGTACACGGTCCCTGCACTCGGGCACGACTCGTGCGAAGGAACACTGGACGTGTTCAGGATTGCTCTGTTCTCTTTCTTCGTTTTAGCTTTCGACTCCATTTTGCTCCATTTTTTTTACCTATTTTACATACATTTAAGCACACTCTTATCAATCTATACACACTTCTCCTAATTAACATGAAGTTCCACCAAAAGTTACACAAATATGGATAAAAATATCTAAAAATTCACAAATAAAGACACTAAAATCTAGGTGAAAATGATGACGATCACTTATTTCTTGGAAGTATATATAAATACTGATCTGTGTGATTTCTCTGTTGGTCACTACCCTACTCTTCTATGGGGTCCACCTGCTAAGTTTGTGCATAGAAGTTGGAAAAAATAGAAAATCATTAATATAAAGAAAGACAAACAACATATAAACTGTTAAATTGGATTAATAAAAAATTAGGTAGGTAATGAACTCTTCTTTATATTGGCACCTCTGTTATCTTATCGTAATAAATTCTTCTTTGTATTGCACCCCTGAAGTAATGCCTTCACAAGATATTGCAACCTATAGTAGTTTGTGTATACTTGAACCTTTTTACCATGCAGAAGTAAAGGCATGTTCTCGATGTGCTTCCATAGTTCTTCTAATGTTTTTAATGGATCTTCAAGAGATCTTATATCTGTCTACTTTTTTTTATTATGAGAACCATAATTTTATATTTTATGTAACAAATAAATTGTTATCACTTTGTGTGAACTCATGAAAATTAAGGCCATCATATATGTTTTTGTGGTGAAAGAAGAGTTTAATTGTTGTACCTAGTACTTGCGATTTAAAATAGTTTTTTTGAATTGGTATTGTCAGTGATTGATTTGTATTATATTGTATAACTTAATGGTTTCTTACATGTTTAGATATTATAATAACTTTCTTGGTTATATTTTATGAAAGACATAATTCCATGGGGATTGTGTAAGGTCTATATTGGTTGTTCAGATTATCCTTTTACCTAATCCTATTATATTGATTGTATGTAAACAAATATTCCTTCATTTAGGTCAATACTGAACTTCTTTGCATTAACCTCTTACATCTATTAATAAAATATGTAAGATTAAAGAAAATATATTATCATGTGAAATCTGATATAGTACAAGGTTCTAAGGCAAATGGAGGATTTATACTTACAACAAGCACAACCAATGTGGACCTCAATCAGTTGCACACCTGAATTACTTCATTTTCTCTTTGATAACCTAATCTTCAGAAGATGAATTAGTTTTGGGTGTATTGGTTTTGAATCAAGGAGATGCATTTCATATCTAATTTTATGTTGGTGTTGCATACATGGTGTCACTTCATTCATCCCTTTAAAGAAAATTCTAATTTCAGTTACTATCATTTGCAGCTTCTCCTTTGCCGTGAGATCTCTTTAATTCAAGTCTAGGAATTGAACATATTTGTAATTAGACTCTTATGATATGCTTACTTTCTCCTATCATCACTTTGATATGTTCTTTAATTCATTGCTAGGAATTGAATATATTTGTAATTAGACTCTTATGATATGTGTCTTATGTATGTATCGCTACTTTTGTAATTGCATATAATATAGAATACTCATGTTTAAAATAAATAAATAAATAATTAGGATCTTCTAATTTTTGTTAAGCATAATATCAAATGCTCCTCTCATAAACAATATAATTTTGTGTGAGGTTGACCCTAACAAGACAGTCTTCGGGGGTTAATTAGGGAATGCCTGAAAATTTTACTTTGATCTATCCATTTATTTCATCAAATGCTTATCAAAGGTAGATTCTCTTCCTCCCCCTACTAAATCCTGCTACTTTTTATCAAGTATTAAAATTATGTCCCTCTACAAATTCTTAAAAATCATATTACTTCATCTTTGGCATGATGAGAATCAATCTTGCTACATGTACTGAAAACTGAAAAGCGTTGTATTATTATTTGAAATTGAAATCTCTTGATATTTTTTCATCTGCTATTTAGCATGTGCTGGCACAGAAATAAGAGCTTTAAAAAAATCAAAAGTTTTTTTCATTTTTACATCAAACATGGATATGATATCAGATTTAAATGGTATTAATGAAGTTAAAAAAAAAAAGAGAAAACATGCAGAATATACTAATTTTGATTATACAATAATGAAATGACACATTATCAATCTTGGAATTATGATTTTTCTGTGTAATGAGCTCAAAGTATGTTTATCATATGCTACATTTAATGATTCATAAACTAAAATTTTTTATTTTTATTTTTAATTCTTAATGATGTAGCAGATGACCTTAAAGCTCACAGTGAGATTAACATTATATTATATGATTTAAAACATAAGTTAGTAAACAAACTCAACTCATCATTTATCTCTGTGGTAGGCATTAAATGAATGTAAGAGATTAAATTTGTTATTCTTATAAAATTTTAACAAGGAATTGGGTGAAATTATGATAGTATTTTGTTTATAAATATTATATGATACAAAAGATAAATACTATTTATTAATATATTATTTCCTTAAATTAAAATTTTGGTTTATTATTTTATAACTTCAATCACCAAATTTCAACATTTATAAACATGTAACACATAGAAACATATATGAAATACATAATTTTATCAAATTGATATAAAATAAATTCGACAAATACAAGGAGATCAACACATATGAATAGCTTCATTCCCAAAACTCAACGTCTTAAGGATAAAATAAACAAATATTCAAAGAAAATAAAATTTAATTTATAATATGTAATTTTTAAATTTATTTAATCACTAAATCTTTATGATTATACAACTTGGTAAATCAATCCTATAACTTTATTTGTCTTTAAATGATAAGGATCAAATAAAAAAAATGCAATCCCGTGCAACGCACGGGTCAAAACGCTAGTATTAATTACAATACAAATTAGTAGTAAATTTATTTATTATTTGACGGGATAATAGTAATTATTATTGCAAAATCATTGCATGAATGATCAAATAAATAATATTGATAAGAATGTTATATCAAATAAAATATTTTTAAAAATTTTTAATTAAATATGTATATTATTTATAAAAAAATATGTAAAAGAGGATTAAATTATTTCTTAAAGAAATAAAATTTTTGATTAGATTAGAGGTGGACATGGATGTTGCACTGAAGAGAAGATAATGACGCTTTAGAAAAAGAAAAACATTACCGTTGAAGAGAAAAAAATGACATTGTAGAGAAGAGTGGAAAAGAATGACCATGCACACTGCAAATATTCCTGAACACTGGTGATCAAGAATTAAAGAATGTGCACACTGAAAAGAAGTAATATAATCCACATTTATAGAGTAGAGAACATGATGTTGAATAAGAGAATGCACACTGAATATTTGCAGAGAAAAGACAGCGGGTGAGGATAAGAGAGTGCACACCGCACAAAAGACCTGGAAAACCTCGAACACCATTGTCGAGAATATGAGAATGTACATAGAATATGTGCAAAGTCAAGATTGGTGTGGAGAATAGGAAAGTGAACACCAAAGACTCTGGAGATCGTGGTGGAGAATAAAAGAGTGCATACCACATCAAAGATCATGGACACCATAGAGAATAGGAGAATGAAAGCAACACTGAACACTATCAACACTAAACCAAGAATAAAATGAGCAGCATCGATAAAAAAGAAGAAAATGACATGACAGTGCTAACAATGAATACATCATATAAAATATTCTGTCAATTTTAGAAAACCTCTTCTCTCCCTTCTCTCTAATAATTCTATTCTCTGATTTCGACATGGAGGCGCCATCGCCCTTTGACGGTACCACTTTGCCTCCCTCTTCGTCTGGTCAGACTGATCAGGCTGTGTTCTTCTCAAACCCTTGGTTCGATGAATTACTTCATCGTAATCGCGAGTATGTGGGGCGGCAGACGTCGCCTAGCGATGGCTCTGACAGAATCAACATCGGATCACGCTCGTCCATGGCGAAATCCCCTGAGCGTACTGCAGCAGGTTCTCAACCTTTGAACCCTAATTTGCAGAGCAAGTCTCATGCAAACCCTAACAAGCAGGGTTCGACTACACATCCTGTTATATCTACTACAAACCCTAATTCACTGGGCGATCCCGCTGATAGCACATCGCCTTTCAATCGCACTACAGATTCCAAATCATATACAGCGAAGGTGGGCAGTGATAATAGCCCTATTTTGCTTGCAAAATCAGCCATATGCAAGGGACCTTTCTCTGGTCCTGTGGCGAGGCCAATAGACAAAACAGGTAATATTCCTACTTTATAAATTTTCGATGAATTCTATGAGAGTCGTAAAAAGCTTTTTTTGTAATTTGTTGTTGTTAGGGTGCTTAACTCCAAAGGATCGAAGCCAATCTCACAATCGGAGGTGGAAGATTTATTTCAAAGAGTTTTCTTCCTTAAGGAAGTTCTTGCGATCCATATTGGTCGAGGATTCTACACGGTCCTTATTCCTGATGACAACATCAAAGTTCAGATCCTGAGAATAAGATTTTTTTAGTATGGCAATGTGCAGTTGCGGGTTCAACAATGGACACAGATGTTTAATCCTTATAAGATTAAATCTTCGTTAGTGTCAATTTGGGTTCGAATATATGAACTCCCTATGGAGTTGTGGCATGAGGAGGTTATTAAAAAGATTGCAACTACTGTGGGGTGCCTATACGAATTGATGATCGATCGTTGGATGGATCTACTGGATATTTTTCTAGGGTATTGGTGGAGGCTGATATCCTAGAGGTGCTTCCGGAGTCGATGAACATAGATACTTCGGAGAGTGTTATCAGAATATCTTTTGGCTATGAATACATTCTGGAGTATTATACTTCTTGTCATATTCTCGGCCATAGGGTGGAAACATGCATAAAGAAGAAAAACATAAATGCTTCTCGCAAGAAAACCAATAAGCAGTCCAATAAGCCTATTCAATCTGATGGCTTCACGATTCCAAGGAGCACATGGACAAAGAAGGATCAGACGCTTGCGGCAGTTGAGACATCGAATGCTTTTGAACATCTACCTACTGATGGGGATGATACAACAAAGGAGCTGGGGTTGGAAGCAGAATCTAGTGCTAGTAGTGATTTGGAGCATAATGTTGATTCAGAGGGCCTCAGTGATATAGATGAAGCTTCAGAGCGTGAGGCATTTGATGATAGTGGTTTAGAAGAGGAAGGTAGGGATAAGATAGATGAACTTGCCATTATAGTGAGGGAAGAAGAACCAATCCCAGTAGCAGTTGCAAGTCCTTTGGGAAGGGAGGCAACTCCGCCTTCAACAATAGAAACTTTCAAAAGTGTCTCTAAATTTGTACGACCGGAAGAACCCGTCACCAGATCACATACACCAAGCATCAAACATGTGCAGGCTACTAATACTAAGACCAAAAATATGGTTATGATGGCTACAAAAAACTAGAAGGATTTGAAGAAAGACCCGCCGAAGCACGGGAAGTTAAATCGTAAAAAATGAAGGCACTCTTCTGGAATATCAGGGGAATTGGGAATGATAACTCTCAAGCAGTTCTTCAAGAGCTTTGCCTATGTCATAAGCCTTTATGGTTGGCCATTGCTGAGCCCAAGGTTTTTTTCTCATCTATTTCCTCTTATTTATGGCGCAGTCTGAAGCTTAGTTTTGTTGGCAATAATGATAGAGAGAGTCTACGTCCAAACTTATGGATCTTCTGTAATTCTATGTTTGTCTCTAATATTCGGAGAGTTTATAGCTCTTCTCAGATTATTATCTTCGATTTTATATTTGAATCGGAGGATTATAGATGTGGTTTTGTGCATGCTAGCAATGAGTACATCAAGAGAAGAGAGCTGTGGCTAGACATCTATACATACTTGGTGCGATCTATGTTTGTTATGGGAGATTTTAACACTACTGTGGGAGCCCATGAGAGGCTTAATGTGACCAGAAATGACAATCTTAGCTCAATTGAAATCCGAGAATTTTTGGAAACTACAGAGCTGCATGACTTGGATTTACATGGGGCACGATAAACTTGGGTGAATAGAGCGGCTACTCGAGCTTTGAGAGCCTCCAGGATCGACAGGGTTTTGCTTACTGATGAAGTTATCGATAGATAGGATTCGGTTGTAGCCATGGCATTTCCCAGACATTTTTTGGATCATAATCCTATGATGATGTATTGTAACAAGAATGTATACTCTCCGTAACCCTTCAGATTCCAATCTATGTGGTTGGAGGACACAGGTTTTTTGTAATGGTGACTACTTCTTGGTAGAGATGGATAAGAGCTGGCAATCCAATTTTGAAGTTTGCTGTCAAACTCCATCGATTAAAATTGGATATCAAGAATTGGAATTCCAAGGAATTTGGAAATATTTTTGATGTGGTGGAGGCTGCAATTACACACTGCAAGAGATCCAGCACCGTATAGATCATGAGGGTGATAGCTCCGAGTTATTTTCAGAGGAGGTGAATGCTCATCTAAACCTTAACATGAAGCTACTAGAGAAGCCTAAGTTCTATGCCCAAAAACATAGAGCTTCTTGGCTCAAAGACGGGGATCGCAACATGGATTTCTTTCATCGTAGTCAACGCACTATCAAAACTAGAGCTAGTATTAGCTCAATGCTTATTGATGGGGTGATGTCCGAAAATATGGGAGATATTGAGAAGCATGTGGTGGATTTCTATACCAATCTTTTCTGTTGCCCTACATCTTTATCTGATTTTGGAGTGCTTGATTTTGTTGACACAATTTTGGACTATCTTGATAATTAGACTCTAACACGGCTGCCTTTCATGGAAGAGATACGAGATGCAGTCATGGATTTATCAGTGGATAGTGCCCCTGGGCCTGATGGTTTCGGTGGTAGCTTCTACCATAAGTGTTGGCACATTATAGGTGATGATCTTTGTGTTGCTGTACAACACTTTTTCACCCACGCCATGATGCCATAGGGAGTTACTTGCAACTTTGTTGTACTCATTCCCAAGATTGATGGTGCTAATAAGGTTGAAGACTTTAGACCGATAAATTTGTACAATTTCTTCTTTAAGGTCTTCACCAAGATCATTGCAAGTAGGCTGGGGCCGATTCTTCACAGGAATTTGGGGGCTAATCAATTTGGTTTTGTACCAAATCGTAGCATACATCATTGTATTGCCTTAGCCTCGGAAAGCTTTAACTGCCTAGATAACTCGATGGCTGGCAGTGTAGCTTTCAAGATTGATATCAAGAAAGCATTTGATATTATTAGATGGGATTTCTAACTAGAGGTGCTTCGAAGAATGGGCTTTTCTCCACACTTTGTTAACATGATAAAATTATTCTTTCGACTGCTAAGATATCAATTTTGATTAATGGCACTCCAAAAGGATTCTTCGGATGTGGGAAAGGGGTGCATCAGGGAGATCCTTTATCTACCCTATTATTTTGCATAGCTGAGGAAGTACTTGGACTGTGGATAAATAAGCTCACTACGGAGGGTATCATATCTCCAGCCAGGGGCAATCGGGTTTTCTCTCTTACCTCTTATCTGTTTTATGCTGATGATATCATTTTTTTTGCAAAGCAGATGGATCCTCAATTGGTGGTCTGAAAGAGGCTTTAATGGGATATGCTAATATTTCTGGCCAAGCTTTTAACCCACAAAAATTTAAAGTTTTCTTTGGCAAGCATGTTGTGGATGCGATCAGATTACGCATTAAGGATGAACTCGATATTCCGGAGGGTACACTACCATTTAAATACCTTGGAGTTCCTATCTTTCGAGGTGCACATAAGAGTATTTATTTTAAAGATGGAACAAATTTTATACTCTCCAAGTTTGGGCGATAGAAAGGAAATACACTGTCAATGGCTGGAAGGATTTGTCTAGTTAATTCAGTGATTATATTATCGGCAGTTCATGCTATGATGATATATCGATGGCCTAGGTACCAACTCAAGAGAATAAAGAATGCTTGCAGGAATTTTGTTTGGACCGGGGATATAACTAAGCGACATCACTTCACGGTTGCCTGGAAGAGAATATGTTGTCCAACTGAAGAAGGAGGTTTGGGAGTTCGATCTATTGCGGCGGTAAATGATGCTTATCTAATGAAGTTATCATGGGATATTATAAGTGGAGAAGCACCTTTAGAACTACTTCGAAACAGGTGGTTTGAAGGTAGTAAGTTGAAGAACACCTACATTCCATCTTCTATTAGATCAGCTTGTGCTACACATATTTCAAAGCTTATGGAGGAGAAGGTGTGGTTAGTATTTTATGACTCCAAAATTCGATTTTGGCTTGATAACTGGATTGGGAAAATAATTGCGGATCTAATTGGGATACCCTCACAGTACAGATACCACTATGAACAAATTATTGGCGACTATTTCTATGATGAAGCATGGCACTTTCCGATTGAATTTACTGATGCTTATCCACACATAGTTGATGTCATTATTGGCAACCCGCATGTTGCCCAACCTGACAGATCGTAGAATCTGGAGGAAGTCACTGCATGGGGATGTTACAGCTAAACTAGCATATTCTCATATACGCCGTTCCATCACCCTATGGAAGGTAATTCGGGGAGTTATTACTACGTGGGATGTCTTAGTCAGTAGAGGTTTCCAAGGTCCATCAAGATGATATCTTTGTGAGTCTTGTGAGGAGTCTGTGGATCATGTTTTTGTACAATGCAAAGTTTTATCGGAGATACTTCGATATGTATTGGTTGGATTTAGCTTTGACACAGCAATTCATTTAGATCAAAGCTTCGCGGGACTGCTGATTCAGGTGATCAACATGACTAGAAGCACGCAAATCATGCATTTATGGAGGGCTGCTATGGTGTCTTATTTCTGGATTATCTGGACAACCAGAAATAATATGATGAATGTCGAATTAGATGAGGAAGGGAAGAATAAACCTTTGAGAATTTCCAGCGTCATTGCTATACTATCTTCACTCATCAAGGAAGCAGTTTGATATCTCCTGGTACGATGCATAATTCGGTGGCAAACTTGGAAACCCTGTGGTATTTTGGAGTTAGAGGAGCACCCAAGAAAGCTCTGAATATTATATCTCTTCGCTGGCAGCCTCCACCTCCGGGATGGATTAAGGTCAACATGGATGGGCTTGCTGCAAGTACTCCAGGCATCATCTCAGGTGCGGGTGTTTTCAGAAACAGCAGAGGGTTTGCCCGAGGAACCTTCACATGCGGGTGTGGCGTTGGTTTTGCTTTTGAAGCAGAGCTAGCAACAGCATTCACGACAATAGAGATTTCCAATGCCAAAGGATGGACTTCCCTTTGGCTTGAATTGAATTCAACATACGTGATCTATGCACTACATTACCCCTCTCCGAAAATTTCATGGACGTTTTTGGCGAGATGGAGAAGGGCTAGAGACATTGTGGCTGCCATGAACTTTCGTGCATCACATATCTTTCGAGAGGGAAATACAGTTGCAGACGCGTTATCGGATATTGGTGGGGATATGAATTGGCATGATTTGGCTCCATACTTCGTTCATCATCTCATGTTCAATGATATGAACTTTGAGTACTTTCGATTTAGATAGCTTTGTATAGTTGGCCGACTGTGGCTAGCTTTTCTTTACCATCTTTCTTGTAGCCAATGTTTTGTTTTTTCTCTTTATATTACATCATCTATTTGACTATAATGAATGAAAAATTAATGATTTATTATATTTTTTTAATTTTAAATTTTATTACGTAGTCAATATGGATGTCAAATTAAAGATTTTGAAAAGACGAATAATTTGTTAAATATTTTATTAAAAATAGATTTGTAATAGGAGAATTATTGATGTTTGAATTTTTTTGATAAAATAAAAAAGATAAACATAATTAGGGAGGATGAGAGAAAGCAACATATTTATTATTTTTATTAGGAGGCGTGAACTTTCTATCTCAAATGAAATTGACTATACAGTAACGCAATACATATTTCAATGATTTAATGGATAAAATTAATCAAGGTTAATCTAACTGATGATATTTTCATAGGTCATATGTGACCCTGAATCTGCTAAGTAAGCCCCTAAAATTAAATATAAAAAAGAAAAGGGAAGCTGTAATAAAATTAAATCTTAATACATATTTAGATGATCCAATGGCTTATATTAATTAAGATTAATCTAAGATGCTAATTCCCTGGGTCATATGTTATTTTGAATCAACTAAGTAAGCCTTAAATCCAAATACATATTTAGATGATCCAATGGCTGATATTAATCAAAATTAATCTAACGGATGATAATAACCTGAATCATATATGACATTGGGTCAACTAAGTAAGCCCCTAAAATTAGATATGAAAAAAGAAAAGGAAAGCCGTAATAAAATTAAGAAAAGTAATTCAAAGAATACTCAGTTGTACGTGCGTTGCATGACTATATTTTATGAAAATAAGAAAAATACTCATTATGTTTCATGTAGCTATGCCCGTCTGTACGTGCATGAAAATTAAGAAATTTTATTTTTTTAAATATATAATATAAACAAAAGTAGAAGTAAGTTGGTAATTTAATAGGAAAAATAAATAAAGTTGTTGAGAATGATAAATAAAGTGTAAAAAAATAAAAAACAAAGTTGATGAGATTGATAAATAAAGTGTTAAAAGGTAAGTAAAATGTATAGAATATTTTAACTTTTAATGAAACACAAATAGTTACCTGAATCACCTCAAAATAGAAAGTATGCATAAATACGTGAGAAAGATGGAATATAATCAGTTTTTTTCTAAGTTATAATTTGTACTCCATATATGAATATTGAGTGATTGATAAGGGCAAACACTTGTTAGATTGAGTTCACACATGAGCCATAATTTATCGATTATTTTTTATTATATAAAAAATTATTTTTATAGAGAGATGAGCTGTAACTCTTTTAAATGAAAAGTATTACTTTGTAAAAAAATATGAATAATATTTCATCTTCCTTAAAGAGTAATTTTTTATGATATATAATTGCACGTCTACATGTATATATGTTCATTATATTGCTTTTTAAAGATATTTAAATTGAAGCACATTATAAGTCCTACTATAGCTTATGAAAATTAAAACAATTCAATTGGTGCATTTACAGTCATGGTTTGTAATAATTTATGTGAAAATTTTTACATGAAGCAAGTTTAGAATTAGACTCAAACAAAGAAACTAACATGTTTTTGTTATATATGATCATACATCATTTAAGTTGGAAACTCTTCCACATTTTCAACCAAGTAGATATTAGGGAGCTTCTTTATGGTATTAACACTTTGAGACCTCAAAAAGATAGATATAAGGGAAAAATTAAATTTTTGATAAATATAAGTATTTGCAATTTACACAATGAGCATGTATAAATAATTTAATGCTTCACATTTCATAAACTAATTTAATTATCTATCTCCAAATAGTAGAGTCCAAGAAAATGCAAATATAATTTTAAAGAAACTAATAATTTATGAAAAAACGTGTCATACATTATCTTTAGATCCATGCCAATTGCCAACCTTAAAATTCTTAGTGTCCGATGAGTATTTAGTTGACTTATTTCAAACTGTGTAGACATTAGTCAAATCATTGCAAATGAAAACTTTTCATGAGGAATCATCTTCAGCACATACGGTTTTGATTGGTGTAAAATTCACCCAAATTTTAATTGGAATTTTGTGGCTTTAATCTAATAATTAAGCATGATTTTAATTAAAATACTATTAATTGCTTGATTATTTGGAGAAAGGTATTTTTGTTTATTTTTGCAGAAAAAGGTGTGTTTTTGTGCTTGAAAGAGCGAAGGAAGATCGAGATTGAAAATGGGACGAAGATGAGAAAAATATAAAAAGGAAGATAGACAACGAAGCTACAACAACACTATAAGTATAAATGTTGTCTATGTAAAGAAGGGTTGGAGTGTTGTCTTTTCAAGAAGGGTTGGAGTGTTGTCTTTTCAATGAATGAAGGCCAACCATTTGGGGTTCACTGGAATTGGGCCACTTCTGCGCTGGGTTGAGCGTGCATTTAGGTTGGAGCACATGGGCCGCTCCTGGAGTTGGGCTGCTCCATTGGACTCGAACCGATGACCTCCAATTCACTCAAGCCCCATTCAACCAGCTAGGCTAAATGGATATGTGTTATTAATTTCGCCCAGAATTATTCTTGATCCAACTTGCTGAGCAGTGAATTTAATTGGAGAAAAATGGAAGCAAGCAGATTCGAACACGTGACCACTACATCTGGACCGGCTCTTATAGGGAGCACTTAGCCGCTTTGCTAGACCGCTACACATTTTTTATTTTTATCCTGTTTTGCTCATGAACAAATCTGCTATCATCAGTGTTCCTCCTAAAATTTACTTAAAATTTCATAAATTCCATCCTTATCTCATATCCTTAAGTATCCAACATTGGAAAATTAGTCCAACACTCCTCTCACCCTTCAACTATAAATACCATCCATTTGGAAGCCTCACCAACAATTCTCCACCCATTAAATTCTCTATTAAATTGAATCATTCCAAGATTCAATAGTCGAGAGGGCTTTTAAGTAAGACCTCCATAGTTGAGATTCATCTCCCTTTCAGGGCGAGGGATCTGTAGTTTTAAATATTTTTCTAGAATTAGGAATTTATTGATTTTCAAGAAGGTGAGAACACCAATGAAAGAATGAGCTTGGTGGATGTAAAAACTTCATTCGGTGAATCTAATCCTACTTATTATCTTTTTATTTTCTATGTTTTGGATGTTTGAGTGATGTTTAGATTATGGACTAATTTGTGAAATTATCTAATTATATTCCCGGCTTTGATTAGTTTCATTTATGAATGCGTAATTACTTAATCTATATGTTTGATTTGTGTGATTAATTATCTAGTACATTTGGTTAGAACGAGAGTTCAATTATGTGTTTTAGGAATTAATTGAATTTTTTCATCATGTGGGTTATGTGAATTAATGTAGGAAGAGTTTGAGATGACCTCTCATGTTTAGAACTACATAAATGGACACTAGAGAGGTTAGATCGAGAGGTCAATTAATCTAGTGAGGGGAACCCAACCTTAGTGAATTCATAGTACCTAGAAAGAGAATATTACCTATTATTTAGTACCTTTTAGGGAACTCGTACGTGTAATTAGTACCTATTGGGAGGTGTTCGCTATGGTATCGATCATATATGCTATTTTGGGGCCTTTGTAAGGGCCTACATCCTCTTTATCTCGAGAGAGATTTAGGTGGAATTTGTGATCGCTCTTACTATGATAGCTTAAATTGGGAGGCAATTAGATGTGTTACATGATTTATCCATTTGAATTGCATCATGAAGATTTCTTTTGCATTTAAAATGTCAAAAATATTGTAATTAGTTTCTTTTCTTGTTTTTATTATCTCTCTTCTTGGTCGTCCCTAACTAATACGAGACTATAACTTGAAGGCCATAAATCTTAAATTCCCTTGGGTTCGATAAATTCTTTAATTGGTTATCCCAACATATATATGACCAATCAGGTTTAAATAGAAATATTAGCACATATATGTTTCATTTGGTAGCCAATATTGTGGGCTATTATGAGCTAGTTTCATGTGTTTGTTAGCCCATACTTCAACTCTAACGGGCCCTATACAAAAAGGAAAGCCCGTGAAATTTTTTTGTTCCCTTTTACAAAAGTTATATCGTTTAAGACGTGGTATTAATATGAAACGTTGAACAGGACTTCAGATTAAGATGGCAATTTACAAAAATAGCCTTCGATATTGACTTTGAATTAACATTGGGAATCCAAAAACCCTAATTTCGTAGATGGCGCTCCCATCTCTAAGGTGTAGAATGGCGCAACCCACGAAAATTGCACAGTGATTGATTGACCATTTGTAGTCGGGATGACCAATTAAAGAATTTATCGAACCACAGGGAGGAAGGTACTAGAGTTTAAGCGATCTCAAGTTTATCGAAATTTTATAAGGACGATTGAAAAGGAGGATAGATGCAAATAATGCAATTACACTGATGCAAGAAATAAGAAATAAATGAATTCAAAGATAAATGGTGAGTTCCAAATGATGCAACGATGAGAATAACAACAATCATGGCATAGATAATTAAGTACTTATGCAATCAATTCTAATCTCTCATGGACATGGCATAGGAGCGATCACTAATTCCACCTAAAATCTCTCTCGAGATGGATAGGATGTAGGCCTTCAATAAGACTCCCAAAAGCACATAGGATTGTGACCAAAGCAAATACCTCCCAATAGGTACTAATTACTCTACGAGTTCTCTAATTAGGTAATAAATCATAGGCAATATTCCCTTTTAAGGTACTATGAATTCACTAATGGTTTTGGTCTCCTCATCTAATCAACCAATCTCTCGATCAAGCTAATCAAATGTTCTATCAAAGGGTTCTAAATCTAGAAGGATATCTCTATCTCATTCTAAATTAATGCACATGAAGTGTATGATGAAATGATTCAATGAACTATCCTAAACACATAATTGATTTCTCAATCTAATCACATGCCCATGACAATTAATCACACATATCATCATATAAATCAAGAAACGAACAATCAATGATAGAAATAATACAAAGTCCATTCAAGATTAAAATCAAATTGCACAAAAATTAAATTATTCAACACCAATCATGGAGCTAATCTCATAAAGGAGATTAGCCTATCATAGTCTTAGAGAAATCAGCATAGACAATTGAATCTACAAATCCCATGATAAATCTATAAAGAATTTCACAAAAATTAGAATTAGATTCCCCCTTTGTAGTCCTTCAATAGAGATCTCCTTCTTCTTCTTGCAATCTTCACTCTTCCTTGTTTTCTTGATCACTTGGATGGTGGATTTGATGGAGGAGATCAAGTGTGGATGGATGAATGAAGAATGGATGAAGATGATGGTGTAAAATGGAGGAAATGGTATGTGATCTAGGTGTAGGAGTGAAACCCTTCAAAAAAATCTCCTCAAATATTGAAGTATTGGGTATTTATACCTCTTGGGAAGCTTCTAGAAGGGTTCTGATATGTTTCTGATGCTGCAACAACACGACTCGTATACTACAACACGGCCATAGAGTGGCTGTGTAGGCATTTTTGATGTCAGAAAACAGTCAAAGCTTACAGGGCTGTGTTGCGTAACACGGCTCGTGTGCTGCAACACGGCTCATGTGCGATAACATGGCCGGCCGTGTTGGCGCAATTCCTGATTTTACAATTTATTTCGGCTCGTTCTCCCTCGTTTCAACTCCGAATTGAGATCTATTTTTTTCCCACATCTACCTTTTCGCGTCTAGGATCTATTTTTGCCTGAAAATCATACATTTAAACTCATTCACACACATCTCCATAAAAATACAAAATACAATCAAAATACACATAAATAGGATAAAATAATATGAAAACACATATAAAAAGACACTAAAATTTAGGTGAAAATATCACTCATCACACCCTCAAACATAAAGTGTTGTTCCTCCCCGAACAAGAAAATGATAAACCAAGAGGAGAGAGATTTTCACCTAGAAAAAGACTAAACGAACATAAGCAATAACACATCAATAATAATAAGAACCACAAATTATGCTAAATCATCCTACAACATTAAATTCATGACATGAGAATTTAACAAGTTCAATCAAAAGAGAATAAAGTGTAATATAGACCCTTTTTAGTCCAAGCCTCACTATGGGATATCAATTTCACTCAACACTCTTTAAAGTAAGGTAAATCAACACTCATTAATTGATTGGTTCGATTCGCTATAAGTTTGCTCGCGGACTATGTTCACAAACCACCAAAGTTTCCATTAGTGATCAAAAAGGTCTTTCATTAAGCATGTAATGATAGGCTCTTTAGTAGAGTAGGAAAGATATGGATTATAGTGACTAAACAAGTGTAAGTAATCGAAGAGATGGCCAATTTCTCCAACTTCTCCACTTTTCTTTCTTCCTTTCTTGTCTTTAATGTTCACAAGCACTAATCATCAACTTTCCTTGGATTGAACTTCTTTCAATGCATGCTTCCTTCTTCGAACTTTTAAGTACTTGAGCATATTATTATTGCTTTGCTCATTTTCTTGTTTTGAGGTTGCATGTTCATTTTTATTTTTGCTCTTTTCATCCTTTTCTTACTTGTTTACCATTTTCTTTTTTCTTTTTCTATCTCATCAAACATTTCTAATCCACACCTCCTCAATTACTCACACAAAAGATGTGTATATAAGGCTTAAATGGGTAATCATGGCTTGTAATGTGCTAAATTCACAAGAAATAGGCTTAAGGATTCAAAGTGGTTGACTAGGGATGATATTCATGGTATGGAATATTTGGCAATGACTATAATAACAAGGATGACCTTAGATCATTTCACTAATCTCCACTAATCGGGCTCATTCCTATAGTCCTTGAGCAAGTTCTAACTTATCAAACACAATCAATCCACTCATGAAGAAATAACCATGTATGCACGGTTGAGGCTCAAATGCTCACAAGCTTATGCTCGGACCTTAAGGAACTTACTACACCACATTCAACTCAAAATTGAACAAGTTGAATAGAACATGTCACAATTAAAAAATGTAGAGATTCTTAATCATAACTTGTCATCACTTATCACCACAACATATCATCACTCATGTGCAAAAAATGACTCACGACATCCCTAAAATAAACCACCAAACATCCCTAAAAAGAATAAAAATACACACAAACACTACAAGAAACTGCCAGAATAGCGACGGAATTACCGATAGATCAATAACCGTCAGTAATTACTGACGGATTCGCGACAAATTATCGAAGAATAATCAAAATAAGTCGATTTAGGTAGAAAAAAATAGTCAAAAGAAATTTCTGACATTTTTTTGACATATTACCAATGGATTTTGCGACGGATTTCCTACGGTCGCTATATCCGTCGTTAATTAGGAGAGATTTCTTCCCGAAAATTTATCGACAGAATATTTTCATCGGTATATATCTTATGAATTTTTTTTAATGAATGACATTACCGATGGTTTAAATCCATCGCTAATTCTAAAATAATTAATTTTATTTTTAAAGAACCGACGGAAATAATTCGTCGATAAATTAAGTTCAATTTTTTTTATGAATGACATTACCGACGGTTTAAATCCGTCGCTAATTCTAAAATAATTAATTTTATTTTTATAGTAACAACGGAAATAATCCGTAGGTAAATTAAGTTCAAATTTTTTTTTGAATGACATTACTGACGGTTTAAATTTGTCGCTAATTCTAAAATAATTAATTTTATTTTTAAATGACCGACGAAAATAATCCATTGGTAAATTAAGTTCAAATTTTTTTATGAATGACATTACCGACGATTTTAATCCGTTGCTAATTCTAAAATAATTAATTTTATTTTTAAATTAAGTTTAATTTTTTTATGAATGACATTATCGATGGTTTAAATCCGTCACTAATTCTTCAATTTTAAATTACCGACGGAAATAATCCGTCGATAAATTAAGTTCAATTTTTATTTTTATAAAACTGATATTACCGAAGGTTAAATCCATCGCTAATTCTAAAATAATTAATTATATTTTTAAATTACCGATGAAAATAATTCGTTGGTAAATAAGTTCAACTTTTAGAGTATTTATTTTAATTATATTAATATTAACGACGGAATATATCGGTCGGAAAGTTTAAATATAATAAAAATTAGGGATTTCATACGTTCCCCCTCTTCAAGCAGAAAACCAACAGAATTGTTGGTTTGGATTTTCTCTCCCCCCCTTTTGGCTTTCACCCTAATTTTGTCCTAAATCGAAGTCTTTGGCGGAATTGATTCTGCGGTTCTCCACCGCATCCCAACCAACAGACCATCATCGATGTTTCTCTTCATATTCTTCCCGATGGCCGCGTGGTTCTGGTTCAGAGCGCTCGATCGTTGCGTGCGCTTCATCGTCGGTCTCGCTCTACGCAGCCAATCTGTGATGGCCTGCTTACAATCCCCACATCGATTTAGGGATCTGGCTCCTCATCTTGCATCTACATTGCCTATGGCAGTCCGCCGCCGCCGCCCATACTCTGATGCCATCGACGTGTACGATGCTTCTCAGATGCGGGCCGTCCGACCTTGGTTCTGGTCCCTCCTCAAATTCGCCGACTCACACCCAAATTTTATTATTGATAGCACACACACGCACGGACATGTGTTCGTGCATGTTTTTGAAATGCTGTTTGTTCATATGAATCATGATTGATTGTGTTTTTCTTTTGAGACGGGGGGTGGTGGTATGTATCCTGATTTTAATATGATAAATTGTGCATCCAAGAATGTTCTACTTGTGGCCAAAATATTTATTGCCTCAAATTATTTTCTATATGAATTAATTTTGATATTGCTGAATGATTTATTATCTCTGCCAAATTAAATATCTCAACATAAGTAGCTACTATGATCAGGAATCAAACATCCTTCTAACAAAAAAGAGTCATTGTATTGATTGCATATATTACTGAAATTATTTAAGCCTTAAGATAGGCACTCTCTCTTTCATTTTTTTTTTGTTCACTACTTTTATCCTTCCTCTCATTCAATAAAGTTACAGGTTTGTTTAGGACAAGTATGTTTGTTTCCTTGAGATTTTTTAATCTTTTTTGCTTTCTTTTTTCTCTGTAGCATTTATTTTCCTTCATTGGTGTTAAATGCATCTATAGTGATTATAAGTTTCAAATGCCTTAATAGATTAACTCTGAAATGTGAGTCAAGTTGATTTTTTTTAATTTCTGATTGAGGAAGGCAAAATACTTCCTTGAATTAATAATTAAGAAGTTGTGATCCCTTAATATAGCTGCTGCTCATTCCTGATTGGCCCAAAGGACATTCTACTATAATAGAAAATGGAACTAAATCCATAAATCCAATTACTGTTTGTGTGCCTAAAATTTTTCATATTGTACTTAGTTACTTTTTAACTTATGCACTTGCTTTATGATTTCAGTAGTTGTTCTACTATCTGTGTATATAATGATTGATGTTTTTCTTATTCTGTCGAGTAATTATTGTTTGTTCTTTGGGGGAAAGCATAGAATTTTATTTTTCATTTTCCACTTTGATTGTGCCAAGTAGAAGCGGGCATGAGGTAGGAAATGGAAAGGAAATATCAAGAAATGAAGAAAAATCAAAAGTTAAAGTTTACTCCTGGAGGAGTACAGGCTGAAAATTTAGTTAATACACCAAAAATTAACACACCAACTCCTGGCACTTGGATAACGTTTATGCCCATTCCCTTTTGAAACTCCTTAATATGGTTTAAATTTAGTCACTTGAATTATTGGCTCTTTGTTCTGCAGGACCTACTGCGGTTTCTGGAGGAATGTTAAATATAACAACTGCTGCTTCTGATGTTTTGCCTTAGGATGGTAGACCGAACAAGAAGTCAAAAAGGGACAAGGTTCATTTACTTCTGGATGATTAGGATATCACGAGTTTGAAATGAATGACTCAATGTTTATGCTTTCAGGTGGATGTTGATCAGAGGACCTCTGTTGGCCAAGAAAACCTTGCCACTGTTGGTGCTCATGCAGCACTTATATCTGCTGCGAAAGCTGGTATATGATCCCATTGTCCTGATTTTAATATGATAAATTGTGCATCCAAGAACTTTCTTGCAGCCTTCAGGCAATTGCCTTTATATATATAATAATAATGATTTCTTTTTTTAAAAAAAAATGTTTCTTGAATATTAAATTGATTTTCTTGAGGTTAACATGCCTCATCAGTTCGGAATTTGTAGCTTTTGAATTGGTTTAATGCTTTTCCTCTTATTCATTCTATTTCTTGTTTGAAATGGAATGTGGATTTTTCTTCACGTAGGTACATTGGATTATCACTATGTGTTCTTATTTTATACTGAGTTCTTGATAATGACAACTAGCTTTCTTGTGTTATTATCAATTGCAACGAATTTGATGTATACCTTTCATATTTTTCATGTTTATTTTTCTTAGACTCTTCCTTTTTGGATTGTCTTGTATTTGTTCTTTTCATGGGGGCCAATGTTTGTGATGGAACTTCACCAGCTTCAACTGATTCTTCTTCTTGCAGGGATATGCTGCTCGAGAATTTGCCAGGCAAGGAGTTAAACATGGTGAACTGGCTTCATTTCTTTTTTTTGAAATAGAGGAAGGCTTAGTTCTTTTTGTGTTTCAATTTTTTTGTATTACTTTGTGTTTCAATTTTTCGCATTACTTTGAATTTGAGATTGTGAAGATTTTAGAATTTGAATATTATATTAGATGATAAATTTATATTAGGTCGTATTTTGAATGTTAGTTTAAATATTCAATTTTTTTCACATGTATTAATATTAAATTTCCAAATATAATAATAAAAATATATAAAAATTAACGATGATAAATTTAAAAAAATCATATAGAATTACCGACGGATTTTTCCATCGGTAATGTATTATTTTTGAATTTCTATTTTGCGACGGAAATATCCGTCGGTAATTAGCAACTAAAAATTTCATCGGTAAAGTCATCACTAATTAATGATATCCGATCAATTGGCATTGCATGATTACCGATGGATAATTTATTTACTGACGATCAAAATCCATCGGTAATTACTGATGGAATTTAATTTCCTTCGCTAATAAATTACGACCATGAAAATAGTGACAACACCATTTCCGTCGATAATCTATCGGTAAATAATTTACCGACGAATTTTTCCTATTGTAGCAATGGAAAATTTCCATCGCTAATTTGACAGTTTCTTGTAGTGAAAACAAACAAGAAAAGACTCAACAAACAAGATACAAATAAAAACACATAACATGTAAAAACAAAAATCACCATCATTAACAATAAAGCACACATTCTATATCATCCATGATCAAGTAAGCTCACAAAAATCCCCATCTTGATTGAAAATTAAACCTCCCAAAAACATAACACATGAAGCAACATGTTAATCACATCAATCCAAATCAACATTCATGTCAAGAAACTAGAAATGGTAGAGTATAGAGTGAACTCCCTCAATAGGCATTTGGTAGTGGAAATAGTTGGCACTAGCTTCTGGATTGAATACACAACGAATCTCGACTTGATCTCCAGACTCAATTCATGCTTCCACTACACTTCATTCATGCTCAACAACTCATGAAAAACATTAGCTCAACAATATCATTAAAAATGTGGACTATCATGTACTTCAACACAACCAATCATACCAAAATCGAACCAAAACTCATGAAATTTTTTTTTAAAATTGCCCCAAAATTACAAAAAGTATATGCCTTCAAGACAAAGTATGTATGTCACACCACGCCATATCCCCCCAAACTTAAATCGAAACAAGATTTGAGAAATTAAGTTTGCAAAAAATGGTGAGACTTACTTTCACACTTCAAATCAAGCACTTATTGTATCTCTAATACGCATTCTCCTCACGAACACAATCAACCTACATACCAAAAATGCAAAACAATATCAAATCCATCAACCTTATTGAAAGCATTGAACAAAGCAATGAAGATAATGATGGGTCGTCTCCCATCTAGCGCTAAGTTTAACATCTAGCTCATGGTGGTCTAGAATAATCCTTTGGCACTTGCATAGGTTTCTTCTTGAAGTAGTGCCTTGTGCTCTCACGTTCAACCACTAGAACATTTCCCTTCTTGTTAAATAGCTCAAGCAATTGTTCTGCGAAGGCGTTCTTCACAAGGAAATGGCCTTTCCATGTTCCACTTCTTCCATGTGGCTTTATATGCATTTTGAACTTCAACCACATCCCCCGATAAGAATCCGGGCATTGAAAAGTGTTGATACCCTCTTGCAACCTTTTTCCTACAATTACCAAATAAATTTTTATCAATAAAATCATGGAAATTCTTAAGAGAATTTGAAATTTCAATAGAATGAGAAGGTTTAGGCTTGTGGGGAGTAGAATCCATGATCTTAGTTTCCAGAGGCTTCTTTTCTTCCATAAGGGTGTGAATCTCTTCGTGATTTTGAATCTTGACTTTTTCTACCATCTCTTCAAGAGACTATACAAATCTATCGAATTCTCCCTTCAACTTTTCTTTCAACTCTTTGGCTTTCACCCACTTAGGCATCCTTTCTCTTCTTTCCTTCATAACCTCATCAACCCCCAAACTATCCATTTTCCTATCCTTAATGACCATGCATTCACTTTTCGTTCTGGAGGTAGAAGGCTTGTTGTTCTCTTCTTGAAGTCTCTCCACGGTTGACACGATTTGACTTAATTGGTGCTCCAATGAATTCAACTTAGCATTAAATGCTACCATTGTATTCATCATTGTTTCACACAAGTTTTCAATTCTATCAATCCACACTTGATTAGACTTCCTCCCCTCTTCTAAGTGATCCATAACCATTTCAAACAACTTTTCTCCAAGCAACGCTATGTGGTCATTTTGGGTGGAATAAGAGGTGTTGGAGTCTTGAAAATTTCCCCATAGTTGTGGTTGATTTCCTTCTTGATTTCTAGAAAATTTTTCTTGGAAAACATCTTCCACACTTTGAGGGTATACTTGTTGAAGCATTTGATGAGGGACTCCAAAATTCTCATAACTTTGTTGTTGGAATTGCATATCTTGTACTCCGTAATCCGGTTGCAAATTATGCTCACAATTTGGCATTTGAAATCCTTCAAAATTTTCTTGTGTGTTCATAGCGGAATGAGCTCTTCTATTCAACAAGTCACGAAGAATATCCATGGAGCTCATATTTTTGGGCTTGTTCTCCTTTTTCTTCCTTCTCAAGGTATGCACCTACAAGAGAAATAAAAATTTGAACAAAATTTTCTAAATCAAATAAGATGCAAAATAAAAATAAATGTCCTTATTAAGACCACTCTAAACAATCCTTTGTCAAACTACTAGCAACTGTTACCTCCCCGGCAACGGCGTCATTTGATTGATCATTTGTAGTCGGGATGACCAATTAAAAAATTTATCGGACCACAGAGAGGAAGGTACTAGAGTTTAAACGATCTCAAGTTTATCATAATTTTATAAGGACGATCGAAAAGGAGAATAGATACAAATAATGCAATTACACTAATGCAAGAAATAAGAAATAAATGAATGCAAAGATAAATGGTGGGTTCCAAATGATGCAAGGATGAGATTAACTACTATCATGGCATAGATAATTAAGTACTTATGCAATCAATTCTAATCTCTCATGGACATGACATAGGAGCGATCACTAATTCTGCCTAAACTCTCTCTCGAGATGGATAGGATGTAAGCCTTCAATAGGACTCCCAAAAGCACATAGGATTGTGACCAAAGCAAACACCTCCCAATAGGTACTAATTACTCTACGAGTTCCCTAATTAGATACTAAATCGTAGGCAATATTCCCTTTTAAGGTACTATAAATTCACTAATGGTTTGGGTCCCCTCATCTAATCAACCAGTCTCTCGATCAAGCTAATCAAATGTTTTATCAAAGGATTCTAAATCTAGAAGGATATATCTATCTCATTCTAAATTAATGCACATAAAGTGTATGATGAAATGACTCAATAAACTATCCTAAACACATAATTGATTTCTCAATCTAATCACATGCCCATGACAATTAATCACAAATATCATCATATAAATCAAGAAATGAACAATCAATGATAGAAATAATACAAAGCCCATTCAAGATTAAAATTAAATTGCATAAAAACTAAAATATCCAACACCTCATGGAGCTAATCTCACAAAGGAGATTAGCCTATCATAGTCTTAGATAAATCAACATAGACAATTGAATCTACAAATCCCATGATAAATCTATAAAGAATTTCACAAAAATTAGAATTAGATTCCCCTTTTGAAGTTCTTCAATGGAGATCTCCTTCTTCTTCTTGCAATCTTCACTCTCCCTTGTTTCTTTGATCACTCGGATGGTGGATTTGATGGAGGAGATCAAGTGTGGATGGATGGATGAAGAATGGATGAAGATGATGGTGTAAAATGGAGGAAATGGTGTGTGATCTAGGTGTAGGAGTGAAACCCTTCAAAAAAATCTCCTCAAATATTGAAGTATTGGGTATTTGTACCCCTTGGGAAACTTCTAGAAGGGTTCTGATATGTTTCTGATGCTACAGCAATACGACTCGTGTGCTGCAACACGGCCACAGGGTGGCTATATAGGCATTTTTTATGTTAGAAAACGGTTAAGGCTTACAGGGCCGTGTTGCGTAACACGGCTCGTGTACTGCAACACGGCCTGCCATGTTGGCGCAACTCCTATTTTTATAATTTTATTTCGGCTCGTTCTCTCTCGTTTCCACTCCGAATTGAGATCCACTTTTTTTCTACGTCTACCTTTTCGCGTCTAGGATCTATTTTTATCTGAAAATCATACATTTAAGCTCATCCACACACATCTCCATATATAAAACACAAAATACATCCAAAATACACATAAATATGGATAAAATAATACGAAAATACATATAAAAAGACAGTAAAATCTAGGTGAAAATATCACTCATCAGTGATGTCAGCACTTGTGTCTCTATAATACTCATCTGACGACATCTCCAAGGAGTTTACGTGCTGGTTGTTTCATAAGGTGGGATTTTAATTTTTTTCGAATTTTGAGAACCTTTGAATTCGATTGCACTAAGTGAGAGTATACGGTACTCTAATTCTAATGATTTGGTGTTCCTTTATTGGGGTTTTTGAACTTTTTTATGCTATTTTTTATGTTTAATTTAATTAACCACTTGATTAATTATCAATGTTTTAGAGCTAATTTTGAAGATAATGAAGCTTCTGTTTGTCAGGTGCTCATCTTATGAAGTATTAAACAATTATTACATGTTTTGGAAGCTTAATTAACAACATGACAACTACATTAATTAATCTTTGAACCTTCTATCTTGTGGCTTTTTTTAAAAAAACCTATGGACAAGATTAATAACATAGCTTGCTCATATTTCTAAATTTTTAGTTTCTGAAATCTGACACAAATTATTACTATTCACATTGAAATAATATTTTATTCGGATTAATTACTACGGGTTTGCAATTGTTTTGTTATAATTAACCCTGGAACTATGTATATAATATCTTTAAAATATTTGGATTTTGTTATATAAAAAGAGTTTTTTTACTGGATGAGCACGATTATCTTTCTCGAATTGGATGCATAATTTTTTTATTAACAATAAAGTGATAATATTCAGATACTTATGATTGGATGAAAATCATCTATTTATTTCATTACTCCACTTATTATGGCTTCCTTCCAGAACATGATTTATACTTCAGATACCAAAGTTAGGGCCCAATTCGTGGGTGGAGTTATGACTTCTATTTCATCGTTGGATTCTCGAGTTGGAAGTTTTATTTTTTAATTATGGTTGTTATATATATGATAACTTTTTGATAAGTGAAAATTTTGTGGGGTTTATGTAGGAAGATTGATTATTGGACAATAATTTTTATTTTGTTATAATTATTGGATATCCTTAAAATGCAGCTTCCATTAACCATCACATTCTTAAATTTGTGCATTTATACATGAAAAATTATTTGTTAAGGGATGAGAGCTTATTTCCCTTAGAGTGGCTGTTAAATGCATTCAATTATTAGAAAACTTTCCTCACAGATTAGTTGTTGTAACGTGTTGTTATTCTGGCATCATAAAATATGAGAATCTGATTTAAATTTTACTAAAGTGATTATTGACGCATTTGAAATCCAAGATGTTTTATTGGAAAACTTTCCTTATATTTATTCTCTGTGAACGTGTGTGTAATCCAAGTTATTTTATAGTAGTGTACATTCACATATTTTCACACCCAAAAAATACATGGTTTATATCAGGCTACACCTTAAGAATTAAGATTGGAAAAAACATGACATTTGCATATTAGGATAAAGTTGATGAAAAATACACTCATGTAGAGCTTGTGGGAAAAAAATAGGCTGCTGGATAATTTTGCATCTATGTTCATTATAAACATCATAACCATAGTATTCTTGGAAAAAAGTTTAACAACCCTTGTATTGCTCTTTTTCCTTTTATTCTATAATAATGAACTAGTTTTGACTTGAGAATCAGTGTATTTTTATTAAGATAACTCCTAATAACAATTTACTAGAAAAAAATCAACACATGGTAGTTGATATGTAATCCAGCAAGTTCCATAAAATTATAATCATTTATTTTTAGAAAGCCTCAAATGAAAAAAGTGAGAGTTATTTATGATTTTAAAGTAATCATTTCACCAACTATGGTATTGATTACAAATGTATCAGTATTCACTAAAATCTGATCATACCTTTTCCATTTTTTTCTCATCATGATTAATGTATTAGCTATTCATTTTCATATTCTACAATAATTTGTCTGTATTTTTATCAAGTGTGCAAGTATATACAATAATTAAGTTTATTTAAAAAATTATAAAAGAGATTGATAATGTGTCAAAATTACAAATTGTATAAGAGCTCTTAAGATGCACATTATTTGTCTGCAAGTGAGTTGTGATCTTCTTTGTTTTTCGATAATCAGTAACCTACCAACAACTGAGTCTATATCATGACATGCATTCGTAAGAGAAATGCTATGGTATTATTGTTCCTAGTCTAATAAATACAACATCATGTAACTGTAACTCATATAATAGTTATCTACTTAAGAAAAACGTAGACGAGTAATTCGTAGACGACGTATAATATTGCGGCCATACAGTATGATTGAATGAGTTCCCCATTAATCTTTCCAATTGGATCATTCATAATTAATATACATTAGTATTTATTTATATTGATCCTAATGGTAATTATCCATATTTTACGTTAAAAGGATTATTTAGGGGCACTAGATGGTATTCATCTATTGGTCCATGTCCTAACAAAGGAACAAGCTAGATTTAGGGATCAAAATGGAAAATACACTACAAATGTATTGGGGTTTGTGACTAGAACGCGAATTTTATTTATGTTCTTCCTGGTTGGGAGGGTGTTGCGACTGATGGTAGAGTTTTGCGAAATTTTGTAAACAGGGCCTCATGATTATTATAATTTATTTTTCTATGTAGATGGCATTATAATTTCACTAGTATTCCACTCGTTCAAATTTAAAAAATTTGAATATATTATGATGATTATAGGACATTTCTATCTATGCGACCAGGCCTACGCAAATTCTGAGGGTTTATTGTTCCAAATAGAAGTGCTAGGTATTATATTAATATTTTCTATGTCTCACTTCTTCAAGGCCAACAAACCATGTCGATCATTTCAATATGCGACACACTCATACTCGCAATGTCATCGAGCGCGCATTCGGCATACTAAGAGAACATTTTAGCTTACTTAGAAGTCCATTTAATTATCCACTCGAGGTTCAAATGAGACTAATAATGGCATGTTTCTTACTTCATAACTTTATACACTCTATTATACCCGTTGATCCATTTGAGGAGATGTTAGATGATGATCCATCGGAGCAAGATGGTGATGATTATCATGATTATGTTTTGGACATGGTTCAAACTTCAGCTACGTTGACCCAATTTTGTTATGATCTATCTCAAGAAATTTTCACAAAATGGGCTCGCTCATTCTAGTATTTATAAATTTATTGATGACTTTGTTGCGTACACCTAAAACTAATTTATTCAAATTGAGTTCAAGGGCCCCTCGGTGAAGTCCCTCAAACTAGAAGTTGAAAAAAAGCTTGGCCTACGATTAGTATAACATTGTATAATCTAATGGGAATTGAAAACATTATGTATTTTAAACCTGGTTTAAAGTTATGTCAGGTGTAATAGTAATGCAATTGTGTATCCATATACCTAGTCCAATTTTAAGATGTATTTTCATGTTCACATGTATCTGCAAGTATTGAGCTCTTAGTTTTATATGATACGAATGAATACCATCGACATGTATTTGCAAGTATTTTCAAGAATTTTTGTATCAAATTTAAGTTAATGATGTTATTTTTCCAGCAGAGTCACAATTATCATGAACTTAAGTGTTGTTTCGAGTTTTGTACCAGAGTGCTTATGTTGTGGTGGTTGTATGTTGTACCGTTGTTGTAATGCCCCGATATTTCGCTATGGGATTGGGACGCTACTAGAATACAGTTCCCAATATAGTAATAGAGGGATCGAGTATGCGCAGCGGAATTAACATAAAAATCCCTCAAAGTGATAATATAATAAAGCATAAGTTGCATAACGATTATTACATATAAGCGTCTACTCACCCGAATAGAGTGAAATATCCAAAATGAGTACGTTCAGATGATATATCTGAAATAAAGTTCTTAATAAATACTTAAATATAAGACATAATATAAAGTCTTCAATGGGCTTGGGACATCTGCAGGGGTCTCTCCATCTTCTAAACCTTGTTCTGAAAATCAATAAGGGATGAGTGTCTGAAATACACTCAGTGGGTTAACTTAAATGATTGCACAGTTAAAAATAAATATGAATGCCAAATATACCATAAGATGTAACATATGCCATTTTAATAAAATAGTTTGCACATTGTCGTTCGATAACTCGTTGAAAATATTTTAGACCGAATCATCATCCGATAACTTGTGTTAGTTGGTCTGTGCGCACCGAGTCGTCACCCCAGTATGATGTTAACATACTTTGAAATATATTTTAGTACTGAACTGACGTAGCTAGTAACTTGTGTTAGTTGGTTTGTGCGCACCGAGTCGTCACCCAGTACGATATTAGTAGGAAAATATTTGTCATCGAACTAAAAGCACGCATGGCACATAACATGACATATCAGTAACACATATCACATCTTAACATAGCAATCATGATATAAAAATGTAGCATTCGATAAAGAGTGAAAGTTACCACACCTTGAACTTATTGGAAATGTGTAAAGTGACTAGGCTTGTCCTTCGGTCTCAGGTGTGCCTGCAAGGGTATACTAAATTGAGTTCTACTTACAATAGTAATTCCTATTACTAAAACTAAATTCCTAATATTATTATATATTTTTATAAATTACAATCAAATCCTTATAATTAATCAAATTCTCATTTAAACTTATCCTAAACTTTAACCTTATTACAAAATGACCCAACTTGAGTTATACAACTCCGTTTAAAAATTCAAAAACACCATTGGAATTCTCGTGAGGTGAGGATCACATCAATACCAATTTTGTATCAAAATATTGAAGTTTTGAAAATATGAAATTATACAGTGAAGTGGGTTTCTTCCCAACTTCTTCATTTCAGTCCAAACTCAAAACTAATTATATGTTTGTGATCCTCACGCGGAGAGCTTCAAAATGACCTATAATATCAAAGTTATCTCCCAACAAAATAAAATATGCTATTAAAGGGCTAAAAACTTCGACGGAGCTTATCTAACTCATATCACATTTATTTTATAAAAGAGTTATATATATTTGGAATCTACGCATCGAGAAGATCAATTCCGTATATGATAATGATTGACAAAGAGTAAAAAAATTCTTTTAAGTGGCAGTATACATATATATATATATATATATATATATATATATATATATATATATATATATATATATATATATATAGAGAGAGAGAGAGAGAGAGAGAGAGAGAGAGAAAGAGAAGATGGAGAGAAAGTTACTTACCTCTGATCGATTTCTCCTTAGTAATATCCCAATTAACAATGGTGAAAGATAGGTGTATATATATGTATATATATATAGAAGATAAATGGACAAGTGTAAATTATTATTATTATTATTTAATGTTTAAATCTCCCAAACTTATCCAATACCCACATCATCAAACTTATCTCTAATTAGTTCTTATCCAAAATGCAACTTGAGAAAATATCTTACATATATTATTATTATATTACATTATTATTATACATATATATCTATATAATATAATTTTATTCAAAAAATAAAAGATTAACGAAAATATAGATTATGAAATATTGGGGTGTTACAGTTGTTCTGGTGTGAATGCAAAGTACCCAGGAGATTTTACTATATATGCTCCTGGGATCGCGTTCACTCTCTAGGCATTTCATATGGTGCGATGAATACGATCGACATGACCCGTACGAGCAAATTTCATATTTTTAGCATCTTAAACTTGGGAAAATACCCCAACTAGGAGTGCCACGTCATTTAATTATGGATCTAAGACAATTGATAAGGCCGAGTCTAGTGTTCGGCGCAGGGTGTTGAGTGTCACAGTCGATGCTTCTTGTAACACCCCAATATTTCATAATCTATATATATTTTTTTGTGTTAATTTTTCTTTTAAATAAAATTATATTATATAGTTATATCTTTAAAATATATATATATATATATATATATATATATATATATATATATATATATATATATATATATATATATATATATGTATATTATAATAATAATAATATATGTTAGATATTTTAGCAAGTTGTAGTGTGGATAAGAACACATGTTAATTTTAGTGGATAGATTAGATGTAGCTAATGACGTAAGCAATGACGTTTTCCATGTGTGTCTACATACATATATATATATACCATCATCTCACACACACACTTCACATATACACACATATATATACACATACCTTTTATATATATAAACACGTATATATATACTTTCTCACACACTGCCTTTTTTATTTCATTCATTTTATTGTCAAACCTTATCATACTATATACGAAAATGTTCGTCTCAAAGCGTAGATTCCAAATATATAATTATTTTATAAAATAGATGTCATTTTGAGCTAGAAAAGCTCCGTCAAAGCTTTCGACCCTTTAATGGCAGATTTTGTTTCGGTGTGAGTTAGCTTTGATATTATAGTTCGTTTTGAAGCTCTCCTCACGAAGATCACAAAGGTATAATTAGTTTTGAGTTTTGACATAAAATGAAGAAGTTGGGTAAAAACCCATTTCACGGTGAAATTTGGTATTTTCAAAACTTCAATATTTTGATACAAAATTGGTACTGATGTGATCCTCATCTCACGAGGATTCCAACAGTATTTTCAAAACTTCAAACGGAGTTGTATAACTCAAGTTGGGTCATTTTGAAACAAGTTGGGTTATTTTGTAATAAGTTTAAAAGTTTTGGGTAAGTTTAAATGAGAATTTAATATAATGCAGGGACTTGATTGTAATTTATAAAAATAAAATAAAAACGTGCGCATGCATATGCAGTAACAACATGTTTGATTACTTTCTTTCTTTCTTTATTTATTTATTTATTTATTTATTTATTTACTTTATATTATTTATGTTATTTAGTATTTTATTTATTATTTATCTTATTTTATTAATTTAATTTCTTTTCAATCATAATTATAATTTACTATTTCTAATATTATTATTATTATTATTATTTTTACTTATTATTGTTTTATTTATTTCATTTCATTAATTATTTAATATTTTATATTTATTTATTTATTTTATTTAACTTTTAATGTTATTTAGTATTTTATTTATTATTTATTATTTATCTTATTTTATTCTATTAATTTAATTCCTTTTTCAATATTAATTTACTATTATTATTATTTTATTTACTTATTATTTGTTTTATTTCATTATTTATTTATTTAATATTTTATATTTATTTATTTTATTTAAATTTTTATATTAAATATTAATATAATTTTTCACTATTATTAATTTAGATGTAGAATCTTTATTTTATATCTATTTTTTTTTATAAACATTAATGTCATTTGAATTTATATTTTAATGTTACTACTTATTACTAAAGTAGAAAACTATAATTTTTAAATTATTATTTTAAATGATATATTTCTATTTTAATATTTTATTAAATTAATAATTAGTATATTATTAATTATTATATAACAATAATTAGTTTATTTAAATTATTTTTTTTAGAAATTAGTTTTAATAATAGGTATTATTATTAAAAGTAGACTCAGTTTAGTATACATTTACAGGCATACCTGAGACTCACGAGCAAACCTAGTCCACTTTACACGTTTCTAATAAGTTTAAGGTGGGGGTAACTTTCACTCTTTACCGAGTGCTACATTTTATGTCATGATTGCTATGTTAAGATGTGATATGTGTTACTGATATGTCATGTTATGTGCCATGCGTGCTTTTAGTTCGATGACAAATATTTTCCTACTAACACTTGTACGGGGTGACGACTCGGTACACATATACCAACTAACACAAGTTACTGACTACGTTGGTTCAGTACTAAAATATATTTCAAGTATGCTAACATTGTACTGGGGTGACGACCTGGTGCACATATACCAACTAACACAAGTTATCGGATGACGATTCGGTCTAAAATATTTTCATTGAGTTATCGAACGACAACGTGCAAATTATTTTATTAAATGGCATATGTTACATTTTATGGTATATTTGGCATGCATATTTATTTTTAACCGTGCAATCATTTAAGTTAACCCACTGAGTGTATTTTAGACGCTCACCCCTTATTGATTTTCAAAACAAGATTTAGAAGATGGAGAGGCCTTCGCAGTTGACCCAAGCCCTTAGAAGACTTTATATTATGACTTATATTTTAGTATTTTGTTAGAACTTTATTTCAGATATATCATCTGAATGTACTTATTTTGGATATTTCACTCTACTCGGGTGAGTAGATGCTAATATGTAATAATCTTTATGCAACTTCTACTTTATTATACTATCGCTTTGGGGATTATTTTTATTATTCCGCTGTGCATACTCTGATCCCTCTATTATTATATTGGGAAATTTATATCTAGTAGCGTCCCAACCCCATAGCGTAACCCGGGGCGTTACAGCGTGGTATCAGAGCAGTCTATCTAAGACTTGCTCAAGTACCTAACTTAGAATTTTATACCATACCCTCGGATTGACTATTCTATGACTATGACCTGACTGCACTATAGGATTTTTATGTGTGTTCAATTTATGTACTAGTATATAATATTAGTAATATTTTGGCCAGATCATGAGTTGGAGGAGACCACAAAACCTACATACTAATGAGAATCTTGAGAACGTTCATGGTGACCCAGGAGATGATTTAGTGACAATCCTTCGGGGATTGGCTCAACAATTTCAAGCAAATTCTGCACGACCACCACCACCACCATAACATATTCCTAGAAATGAACCAGTCTCAGTAATCGAACAGTTTCGACGATTCAATCCACCAACATTCAACGGAACGGAGGACCCTGCGGAAGCTGAAAAATGGTTGAGGTCGTTGGATAAAATTTTCACCTATCTCGATTGCAATGATGCACAGAAGATTTCGTGCGTTGTCTTCCAGTTAATGGGTGAAGCTGATTTCTGGTGGGAGGCTTACGGATGTACCAGGACACCTGAGCAAAAAGCTAGGATGACATGGGAAGACTTCAAGGAGGTGATCATTCAAAACTACATGCCACAGTCGTATCGAGATGACAAGAAAAGTGAATTTCTGCACTTGAAACAAGGAACAATGAGTGTTCTTGAGTATGAAAGAGAATTCAATCGACTCTCCAAATTTTCCACGCATCTTGTCAACACGGAAGAGAAGAAAGCTAGACGATTTGAAAAGGGATTGCGATCCGAGATCAGCACTATCTTGGCTGGTCAAGGAACGATGACTTTTGCAGAAGCATTTTCCAAAGCTCAAGAAATTGAGTCTCGACAGAAGAACAACAGTAACCAGAACAAGAAGGCAATTGAGATACCTGCAAAGCGCAAATGGAGAGGACCAGTAATTGGAAAAAGAAACCCTACAATTCAAAACAAGCAAATAAAAATCGGAGGAGGATCAGGACCAAAGCCATTCGGAACGAATTCTCCCTGCCCGAAATGTGGAAAGAATCATCTTGGAGCATGCTTGTATGGAACCAGAATATGTTATCGATGCCGCCAACCAGGACACACCATACTAGAATGCCCAAAGCCTAAAGCAGCAGGAGGATCTAGTGCTAGACCAGCACGTGCATATGCTATGACACAGCAAGAAGCTGAGGATGAACCAGAAACAATGGCAGATATGCTATCAGTATTTGGCACTTCTGCTCTTATACTTTTTGATACGGAAGCCACTCATTCATTCATATCTGCTAAGATGTATAAGAAAGTAGAAAATAATTGTGAAGAGTTTGGCAAATCAAGTCTTGAGGTTAGTATACCTTCGGGTAACTCTATTCGAACCATGAAGCTGTGCAAGAATGTGAAGATAGAGATAAATGACAGAGTCCTACTTGCAGACCTCCACGTAATTGAGATGAAAGATTTTGATGTAATTTTAGGAATGGATTGGCTTAGAGCTAATCATGCAGTGATAAGATGTTGTGAAAAAGAAGTACAGTTTCAACTCCCAGGAGATAAGAAGTTTACATTTCACGGGACAAAAGTTAGAGAAGTACCGCGAGTTATATCTGCAATTAAAGCAGTCAAAATGATGAAGAAAGATGGATGTCAAGCATTCTTAGTGAGTATTGTGGAAAGTGAAGATGGAAAGATGAGCATAAAGGATGTTCCTATTGTACGGGAATACGAGGATATATTTCCAGAAGACTTACCAGGATTGACACCTGAAAGACAAGTGGAATTCACAATCGATCTAGTACCGGGAGAAGCACCAATCTCAAAAGCACCTTATCGAATGGCACCAAAGGAGTTACAAGAATTGAAGATTACAAGAACTCTTGGAATTGGGTTTCATACACCCTAGTGTTTCGCCCTGGGAAGCACCTGTTCTCTTCGTAAAGAAGAAATATGGTTCGTTTAGAATGTGTATCGATTATCGAGAACTGAATAAACTTACCATCAAGAATAAATATCCCTTGCCAAGGATTAAGGATTTATTTGATCAGTTGGGCGGTGCTAGTGTGCTTTCCAAGATAGATCTGAGATCTGGATATCATCAAGTGAGAATCAAGCAGAGTGACACTTCAAAGACTGCTTTTAGAACACGTTATGGACATTATGAGTTCGTAGTAATGCCTTTTGGTCTCAGCAATGCACCAGCAATTTTTATGGATTTAATGAATCGTGTTTTCCACTCGTACTTGGATAAATTCGTGATCATGTTCATTGATGATATCTTAGTGTATTCTAGAGATCGGGAACAACATGAAGAACATCTGAGAATCGTTCTAGAGATACTGAGAAAGGAAAAGTTGTATGCCAAATTCAAGAAATGTGAGTTTTGGTTAGACAAAGTTGTCTTTCTTGGACACATCGTGTCAGCTCGAGGAATTGAGGTGGATCCGGCCAAGGTGGAAGTAGTAGAGAAATGGAAGACACCTACAAATGTAGGAGAAGTACGGAGTTTTATTGGATTGGCTGGATATTATAGAAGATTTATTGAGGGATTTTCAAAGATTGCAGGACCCTTGACGAAATTAACTCGCAAGGAAGTTAAGTTCTGTTGGACGGAAGAATGTGAAAATAGTTTCAACCTTCTTAAACAGAAATTAGTCACTGCACCTGTACTGACAATTCCTGATGGGACGGAAGAATTTGTCATCTATAGTGATTCTTCAAAGCAAGAATTGGGATGTGTTCTGATGCAACGTAATAAAGTAGTTGCTTATGCATCTAGACAACTGAAGATCCATGAACAGAACTATCCAACTCATGATTTAGAATTGGCAGCTGTGGTGCATGCTTTGAAAATTTGGAGACACTATCTGTATGGAGCAAAATATCAAATTATACGGATCACAAGAGCTTGAAGTACTTTTTCGAACAGAAGGAATTAAACATGAGGCAAAGGAGATGGTTGGAATTAGTCAAGGATTATGATTGTACAATATTGTACCATCCAGGGAAGGCAAATGTGGTAGCAGATGCTCTAAGTAGAAAAGAAAAAGGGAAATTAGCCTGTTCTATAACAAACCAAGAATTATTGGTGGCCGAGTTCTCTCGAATGAGGTTGGAAGTAGTAATACCTTCAAGTAGCATTCAAGCATTATTAACTGCGTTATTGATTAAACCTTCTCTAAGAGATAGAGTCAAGGAACTTCAAGATGAAGACGGATTTCTCAGAAAAATTAAGGAACACGTGAAAATCGGGGAAGGAAAAGGATTTGCTCTCACTGAAGATGGGGCACTCGTTTTTGGAAAAAGATTATGTGTTCCTAGAAATGAAGATCTTATTAGAGAAATTTTATCAGAAGCTCATTGTACTCCATACACAGTACATCCAGGAGGAACCAAGATGTATCAAGACTTGAAGAATGCATTTTGGTGGAGAAATATGAAGAGGGATATAGGATTTTTTATCCAAAAGTGTATGACTTGTCAGCAAGTGAAAGCAGAACATCAACGACCCTCAGGACTCTTAAAGCCATTAGAAATTCCTGAGTGGAAATGGGAGCATATCACAATGGATTTCGTTACTGGTTTACCAAGATCAGTGCGAGGAAATCAAGCTATATGGGTGATAGTGGATCATTTGACCAAGTCTGCGTATTTTCTTCCAGTGAAAATGACTCATGGAATGGATAAGCTTGCACAAATTTATCTAGAAGAAGTTGTCAGATTGCACGGTGTACCAGTTTCTATATTTTCTGATCGAGATCCAAGATTTACATCAAAATTTTGGCACAGTTTACAAAACGCAATGGGTACGAAGCTAAAGTTTAGCACGGCGTTTCATCCTCAAACTGATGGTCAGTCTGAAAGGACTATTCAAACATTGGAAGACATGCTGAGGGCATGCGTCCTAGATTTTGGGGAAAGTTGGGAAAGATACATACCACTGATAGAATTTGCTTACAACAACAGTTTTCAAGCCACAATAGGCATGGCCCCTTACGAAGCACTCTATGGAAGGAAGTGTAGATCTCCCCTTTATTGGGATGAAGTTGGTGAAAAGAAAGTTCTAGGACCAGAGATAGTAGAAAAGACAGTGGAAGCAATTGAAAAGATCAGAAGAAGAATTTTGACTGCGCATAACCGACAAAAGTCTTACGCTGATAAAAGACGCAAAGATTTGTAGTTCCAGGAAGGAGATAAAGTTTTTCTCAAAGGCTCACCAATGAAAGAAATTTCTAGCTTTGGAAGAAAAGGAAAACTCAAGCTAAGATACATTGGGCCTTACGAGATTTTGGAGCGAATTGGCGAATTGGCGTACAAGTTAGCTTTACCACCTGAGCTAGCTGGAGTGCATGATGTATTTCATGTGTCCATGCTATGGAAATATGTGTTTGATCCAAGCCATGTTGTTAACCACGAGGTTATAGAAATTGATGACAACTTAGAGTACGAGGAATTTCCTATAGCTATTCTTGATAGGAAGGTTCATAAGCTAAGGAATCGTGAAGTTACTTTAGTTAAAGTTCAATGGAGCCGACACAATACAGAAGAAGCGACATGGGAACGTGAAGAAGACATACGAAATAAATATCCGAATCTATTCATATCTGGTAAATAAAATTTTGAGGACGAAATTATTTTTAGGGGGAGAGATTGTAACACCCCAATATTTCATAATCTATATATATTTTTTTGTGTTAATTTTTCTTTTAAATAAAATTATATTATATAGTTATATCTTTAAAATATATATATATATATATGTATATTATAATAATAATAATATATGTTAGATATTTTAGCAAGTTGTAGTGTGGATAAGAACACATGTTAATTTTAGTGGATAGATTAGATGTAGCTAATGACGTAAGCAATGACGTTTTCCATGTGTGTCTACATACATATATATATATACCATCATCTCACACACACACTTCACATATACATACATATATATACACATACCTTTTATATATATAAACACGTATATATATACTTTCTCACACACTGCCTTTTTTATTTTATTCATTTTATTGTCAAACCTTATCATACTATATACGAAAATGTTCGTCTCAAAGCGTAGATTCGAAATATGTAATTATTTTATAAAATAGATGTCATTTTGAGCTAAAAAAGCTCCGTCAAAGCTTTCGACCCTTTAATGGCAGATTTTGTTTCGGTGTGAGTTAGCTTTGATATTATAGTTCGTTTTGAAGCTCTCCTCACGAAGATCACAAAAGTATAATTAGTTTTGAGTTTTGACCTAAAATGAAGAAGTTGGGTAAAAACCCACTTCACGGTGAAATTTGGTATTTTCAAAACTTCAATATTTTGATACAAAATTGGTACTGATGTGATCCTCATCTCACGAGAATTCCAACAGTGTTTTCAAAATTTCAAACGGAGTTGTATAACTCAAGTTGGGTCATTTTGAAACAAGTTGGGTTATTTTGTAATAAGTTTAAAAGTTTTGAGTAAGTTTAAATGAGAATTTAATATAATGCAGGGACTTTATTGTAATTTATAAAAATAAAATAAAAACGTGTGCATGCATATGCAGTAACAACATGTTTGATTACTTTTTTTCTTTCTTTCTTTATTTATTTATTTATTTATTTACTTTATTTTATTTATGTTATTAAGTATTTTATTTATTATTTATTATTTATCTTATTTTATTAATTTAATTTCTTTTCAATCATAATTATAATTTACTATTCCTAATATTATTATTATTTTTTTTACTTATTATTGTTTTATTTATTTCATTTCATTAATTATTTAATATTTTATATTTATTTATTTATTTTATTTATTTTATTCTATTAATTTAATTCCTTTTTCAATATTAATTTACTATTATTATTATTTATTTACTTATTATTTGTTTTATTTCATTATTTATTTATTTATTTAATATTTTATATTTATTTATTTTATTTAAATTTTTATATTAAATATTAATATAATTTGTCACTATTATTAATTTAGATGTAGAATCTTTATTTTATATCTATTTTTTTTATAAACATTAATGTCATTTGAATTTATATTTTAATGTTACTACTTATTACTAAAGTAGAAAACTATAATTTTTAAATTATTATTTTAAATGATATATTTCTATTTTAATATTTTATTAAATTAATAATTAGTATATTATTAATTATTATATAACAATAATTAGTTTATTTAAATTATTTTTTTTAGAAATTAGTTTTAATAATAGGTATTATTATTAAAAGTAGACTCAGTTTAGTATACATTTGCATGCATACCTGAGACTCACGAGCAGGTCTAGTCCACTTTACACGTTTCTAATAAGTTTAAGGTGGGGGTAACTTTCACTCTTTACCGAGTGCTACATTTTATGTCATGATTGTTATGTTAAGATGTGATATGTGTTACTGATATGTCATGTTATGTGCCATGTGTGCTTTTAGTTCGATGACAAATATTTTCCTACTAACACTTGTACGGGGTGACGACTCGGTACACATATACCAACTAACACAAGTTACTGACTACGTCGGTTCAGTACTAAAATATATTTCAAGTATGCTACATTGTACTGGGGTGACGACCTGGTGCACATATACCAACTAACACAAGTTATCGGATGACGATTCGGTCTAAAATATTTTCATTGAGTTATCGAACGACAACGTGCAAATTATTTTATTAAATGGCATATGTTACATTTTATGGTATATTTGGCATGCATATTTATTTTTAACCGTTCAATCATTTAAGTTAATCCACTGAGTGTATTTTAGACGATCACCCCTTATTGATTTTCAGAACAAGATTTAGAAGATGGAGAGGCCTTCGCAGTTGACCCAAGCCCTTAGAAGACTTTATATTATGACTTATATTTTAGTATTTTGTTAGAACTTTATTTCAGATATATCATCTGAATGTACTTATTTTGGATATTTCACTCTACTCGGGTGAGTAGATGCTAATATGTAATAATCTTTATGCAACTTCTACTTTATTATACTATCGCTTTGGGGATTATTTTTATTATTCCGCTGTGCATACTCTGATCCCTCTATTATTATATTGGGGAATTTATATCTAGTAGCGTCCCAACCCCATAGCGTAACCCGGGGCGTTACACTTCTTCCCATGCGTCAACCATCTATGACTAGTGTCGTTGATTTTGTAGACAAAGTTGGTGCTCCAAGTCCCACAGTGATATGGTTGTATTGATCTATTCTATTATCTTTATGTGTACGATTCTCGTTTTGATTAGGGTTTTAATTGGACAACTATGTAGTGGAGGTATCGTTAGTGAACGTGTATGTGCTTATGGTGATTTTGTATTAGATTTTAAGTATGTAAAGAATTTAAGATGTTGCTTGAACCTACTATTATTTAATCAATTGTGTAATAAATGTAATAGATGTGTTGTTGATGTAGCCGTTTATTTCTCTATCTATGGTCCACTCTTGGTCAATTTATGAAGATCTTATTTCAACCATCTTTGCATATCACGTGGGTCTTATTAGGTACTGCATACCACATGGAACTAAATAGGTGAGGATGTACTGCATATAACATGGGTCTTATTTCAACCATCTTTGCATATCATATGGGTCTAATTATTTCCCTATCTAGATTACTGCATACCACATGGAACTAAATAGGTAAGGATGAATGTGCATAAATAATTCATGGACAAGCTCCACAATTTCTGCTAACTTCTTGAAAACAGAGATCCATTATCTTTTGAAAAGTAAATTGAAGGGTGCAAAAGCCATGTAAATTAACGGTGGGCGTATTGTAACTATTATACATGGCTATGCTTCAAACTTTTCTATTTAAAGACTTGGTTCCTTCTTTATTTATATGCACTCACTTGGTTCATCAAATGACATTACCTTCTAAGTTCTATCCCTAGTCAAAATAATCTACTCTACAAGAATATTTGGAATCACTACAAGAAAAACTAAATTTTGTGGCGAGATTTTATGCCACAATATCATTAAATATGGTCACTAAAAATGGTGAGTGACAATTTTTATGTTTGTCAATAACTTGTGACTATTGGTAATGTCATTAAAAGATTAGTCACGAAAATAAACTAATTGCCACTGTAGGTCATTTTTTAGTCATACCAATATTTGGTCACTAATACATGTTCTATAGTCTCGGTATTTTTAGTTGTCACTATTTCATTATTTAAGTCACGTTTAGTCTTTGTCTCAATAACCCATAATATAATCACAAGAGAATAATGTCACTGTATGTTGAACCTATATTCACAATTGATATTTAACACTATAATTTATTTTAGTCACTATTGTGTTGTCACTAATTTCATCACAATATATTTTTTATCTTAGTATTTTAAATAAAAATCAATAAAATTTGTAATAAAATATATAATATTGCCATACAAATACATAGAGATTAATCACTGAAGCCTATTTATTTCATCATTATTCATTTAATTGTAATTATATATCAAATAAAATTCAATAAAAATATTTATAATATATAATATTGTGACAAAGCTTTTCATGAATATATATAATCAATAATTAAGATGATAATGTAATTATCTAGGAAAATCTCGTGACAACATTACTTTTCGAAAGTGATTTAAATAATAATAATTAATTTAAATAATATTATTCTTACAAAAATATTTAATTGTACTTTTAATTAAATAAATAACAATATCACACTGCTATTACCTTTACAATTAATAATATTGAATTTTATGATTTGTTGTACAATGATAATATTATAAACACTTGGCACAATAAATTTGAAAATACATCAAAAACTGTTTGAAATTAGATTGTGCATAACAAAAGGGGAAGGTTTATAAAGTTATAAATAAACTAGAAACAAAATATATATATATATATATATATATATATATATATATATATATATATATATATATATATATATATATATATATATATTTATTGCATCCGGCCAAATCCAAGTAAGTTCATAAATACGCACCAATTTGCTCAATCACTTTGATCTTTCAAACCTGCAAGTAATTAGAGAGAAAAAATAATAAAAATTAATTAGACCATTAAATATGTAAATGTAAAAAAAGAAAATAATTACTATATAAATAGATGGAAAGATTAGTATACTAACACAAGATGGAACATGACTGATTTCCCTCAATGTTTGCATGATTTCGGGAAGTTTGGCTTCTTACGACTCCAGTCGTGAAGCCATTTCTTTATTCTCCATCTTTAATGTTTCCATGGATTCTTTATCTTCTTCAGCTTCCCTTCTTAAATTCTCATTCTCCTTTTGTAGTTCCGCATTAATTCTCTCTCCTTTATGTGAATGTGGCTTCAAACCATCTCCGCAACCACGGAGTCGATGAGGTTTTTCTTGCCCAAGCACATCCACGAATGCTTCATCTTCAGTTATAGCATTCTCACCTTCTTGCAGTCCCATAATTTTGTCTTATAATTATTTTTGAAAAGGATAAGAAATTGAAATATGACTTATAAAACTATACGCAAAGCCAAACAATATTATTTCATCATTTCATAAGAGAATATTAATAACCAATATTTGATAAACGCACTTACATGTGCTTCCATTGGATCACGCTATCATATATGAAAAGCTATACTAGTGTCATGACTAAAAGCATATTATCTAAGCTCACAAGACTAAAATCATATTATCTAAACTCACATCTTCATAAAAGTACTGTGCAATAGATTTTGTCCCGCAAGCATGATTCATTTCCAGCTTCTACCAATTTAGTTTGTTTCGCCCAATAATTTCTGTATGCAAGGGAACTGAATTACGCATTTGACAAAATATATAAGAAAAATGAATAAACTCTCATGTAAATAGATTTGCATTTTTCTTTCTTGATAAGTGATATAGATTTTTATTTATATCCAATCATGTCAAATTAATTAATATCTTAGATACGTAATTCAACGTACAAAAGAATATTTAAAATTTGTGATACCTTGTACTCCTCACTTTCAAAATGGTTGATCAATATTTCCCAGTCCTCTTCATTTATTCCATCAGGACGCTCTTTCTTAAGATAGTGTGCATGCAATTTGTGTCGATAACTTCTATATTAACAATTCGCTTAAACTGTCTTTATAACTCGACTTTCATCTTGGTAATTGAATTTTTGCTATAACATAGATTTAATTTGAATATCATGTTAATTTTATATGTACATATATATTGAATAATAAATTGATAATATGAATATTAAGTCATATACCTACAATTCAAGCCATAACTTCCTTTTGATATCCACTGATATGTTCTTCCATTGTGAATATTTTAGAGGTACATGTTGCTTAAGAATGACACCAGCTTCGGTTTTGAAGTCCTCACCAACAATTCAATTACGGCGTGGATGAATAATAACATCTAGCTTTCGACCTCCGCGTCTCATTTTCTCAACTGATATACCAGCAGTCTTTCCTCTCCTCTTGCGCTGGATGTTCCTATGAAGTAACAAAGATACAATTGAGAATAATATTTATGTAATAATTTTTATGTACGATATTAAAATATTAATGACAACCATGATCCTCTGTATCCAATGATTCTTGATGAGAAATTTGTAACCATGAATAATCTAGTGTTTCTTATAACTGTGAAGAATCTGGTGTTTCTTCATTGATGATAATACTGGATAATGTGTTATAAGAACGATATACGTATATATGTTTGTGCAAGAGCATTCAAAAACTGATATCAAGTTTAGATGTATATTTATATAAATTAGTAAATTAAAAGATCATGTAATATTTCTATCAAAAGAAAAACCAGAAAATCAAAATTTATGAATTGGGGGAAGTAAAAGAAAAATAAAAATAAAAACGATTTTGATAGGACGTGAAGAAAATTAGAATATCAACGATTAGTTTCGGTAAGATGTGGAGACGTGGCATTTTCTTTAATATTATTTTTCTTTTATGTTATTATTTAATTATTTAAAAAATCATTAAAATAAACTTTATGATTATAACTACGTCATCGAATTCTTTCACGAACATACATAAAATATTAAACCATAAAAAATTGAATTATAAATTAAAATAATTTTATGAATATTAATAGTGCGTATGCATTTCTTAATAATATATCTTTTTATATTCAAACTTTTATATAAGTTCTTATTTATGAGGATATGTTTTTAGAGTTAGTCTCTTGTATAAAGGTATATTGAAATATGAATATTATAAATATTTGATTAATTTTTTTTTTTTTTAAAATAAGGTATACATTTTTATACTCGAAAAAAGAGGGATTTGAGGACACACGCGCTTTTGACATGTGAATTCATACATAAGACTTTATCTTCGTATATATATATATATATATATATATATATATATATATATATATATATATATATATATATATATATATATATATATATATATATATATTCAACTAAAATTTTAAATTTAATAAATACTGATAAGATATATATTGATACCGTTAGTAAATATCAATATTATCATATTATCATGTACAGTCATAAATTACTAAAGAGTAAAAATAAATATTCAGCTATTTTTAAATTTAGAATATAATGAATTAATTATGTGTAGTGATTAAATATTTGTAATTACAAATTGAAGTTTTTTTTTAAAGTTCTCTTTCTTTTTCTTTTTCTTTTTTCACAAAAATTTGTGTACCTGGGACACATCGTGCGTCCATACCCTTTAATATTAAATTGTATATCCTTTAGTTTAAAGGCGTGTACCTTTTATTTTTTGAAAAAAATAAAAAATATTAATGAAAAATGTATACTACTCTTTAGAACAAAATGTTGTATCCTTATTAATTAAAATGTATACCCTTTAAAAAAAATATTATACCCCTTGTGCACTTTGTGCGCCTGGGACACAAGATACCGACTCTTTTTTTCTGTGTTGTTTTCACCCACCCCATTATTTAAAAAAGCTTACGTACCATGGTTAATTTAATTATTAATTATTAATTTAATTTGACTTAATTTAATTATTTGTAATTTATTTAATTTGATTTAATTATTTTGAATTATTATATCTATAAATCTACCATTAAAAGATAAAATTTTAAAAGCAAACACTTGTATGAATCAGGCTTACACGTGAACTCTATATTTAACCATTACTCATTATTACGTTAAAATTTACTTTTTCTAGACATTAATTATTATTCTTGTAAATGAAAAAAATTACTTTTCAAATTATTATAAATCCTGATTTTGATTTATCGATTACTATTTAATATATAAAAAATTACTCTTTAGAGATTTGCGTTATTACTTTCTGGAAAAAAAATTACTTTTCAAAAAGTAATTTTTTATATACAAAAGAGTAATTTTGCAAAACGAGTCTTTAGTACGTTAAGGTTTATATTTTCCATTTTGAGATGTCTTAAGTTAAGGTTTACATTTCTTTTTTTATCAAGTTGGACCCACACAAAATAATTAACTATTACATGTAGTACCCACACACAACACTAATACAACTACGCACTTTATATTAAATATTATTTCTCTCACCTCACTATATATTAAAATATTATATCTCTTAATCTCCGTGGCAAAAAGCAAACGGCAACATTAACGCGGGACGAAGGGAATATAGGACAAAGAAAATGTGATAAAATTTTTAATAAAAAAAATGATAACAGATCAATGAAAGTTGATATATGTTCAATTACACCATTTTTTTTATAAAAAATATTTAAATTACATTGCACATAATATGTTTAGAATTGATATCTGGATCCGGAGCTCCCGGATGCATGCTTGCACCCCCCCACACACACACACACACACATATATATATATATATATATATATATATATATATATATATATATATATATATATATATATTCGTTAACTTTTTTGCACGTGGATTAAGGAGTATAATAACTTAATGTATAGTAAGATAAGAGAAATAATATTTTAATGCTAATTAAATGTGTAGTAAATTGGTTAAACACTTGTGCGAAATAGGTGAACACAAATGAACCCCAATTACCAATTACCTTTTAGTATATAAGATATTATTCTTTAGAGAGATGAATTATTATTCTTCTAAACTAAAATATTACTCTTCAAACTCTTACTCTTATTTACTTATTATTATTTTGTACATGAAACATTACTTTTTAGAAATATGAACTATTACTCTTTTGAATGAAAAAATATTACTCTTCAATTTTTATATGTTATGATATTTTATATTCTAGTTGAAAAAAATTTGAGTAACAATTTTTTTTAGAAGAATAATAATTCATGTATATAAAAATAATTTTTTTATGTAATGAAAAATAATTTTGTAAAAATGAGATTTATAGGTGAATAATTTATTTAAGTAAAAATTGAAAATATGTAAAATAAGAAAACTAGCAAGTGTAGTTATATACTAGTAATACATCTATATGATGCGCGAAAAACATTATGTATAAATTATTGTATAAAATTTTATAATATTAATATATAAATGTCATAAAAAAGTTTTATGTGAGATCTTATAACTTATGTAGGATGAGTTAACGTGTTGTGGTTATATAAAAAGTAGGTTTATTGATAGTTAATATACTATTCCATTTGTTTTTTTAGTATGATGAATGTTACATTAATTAAAGTATATTTTTTTGTTGTTGGAATTCAAAGAAGAAAGTTGGTGTTCAGAAATGAAATGATGGATATTTATTTTCTCATTAAAAATTTTAAATTAATAGGAACATAATAGAGCATGATGGAATTGAGTGAATTAGAATATCATTATCACTATTATAATGATAATTCTAAACTTCGCCCTCACATAACGCTTTTCTTTTACCCAATTTTTGTGAGTAAATTTTTATTCAATAAAAAGTTTTGATTAAAAAATATTTAAAATATAATAATAGATGTGTATTTTGAATCATTCTATTTTTATTGATTTTATCATGATATTGGATAGTATTAGGACGATGTTTTCTATGAATTCTAATGGTGTTATGATATATATATATATATATATATATATATATATATATATATATATATATATATATATATATATATATATATATATATATATATATATATATATATATATATATATATATATATAACTTGTGTGAGATTTATACGGATAAAAAGTGATAATTTTTATAACAAAAAGTGATACTTTAACAATAAAAAGTAATAATGCTTATTTATAAGATAAATGAAAGTGATAATATTTTATAGCAAAAATGATAATTATTTTAAAAAAGTGTAAAGTTATCAAGTAGACGATTTCACACAAAATTTGTCCATAATAATTATTAGTATTACTTTCCAATTATGTGTTGTTATAATAATAATAATAATAATAATAATAATAATAATAATAATAATAATAATCATAATAATAATAATAATAATAATAATAATAATAATAATAATAATAATAATAATAATAATAATAATAACATAATATTAACTTTAAAAAGCTATAAATTTAGCAAATCAAATAAGTATTCCCTCCGTCCCACAACAAGGATTGCATTTTACCATTTTCATCTGCCCCAACACAAGAGATGCATTTTTCTTTTTAATAAAAGGGACCCACACAAATTAATTTTTTCTCTCTCCATAATCCCACACTTCACACTAATACACCAACTTAAAATATTATTTCTCTCACCTCAACTACCCCCAACTACCCATTAAATATTATATCTCTTAATCAACGTACAAAAAAGTTATGTCACTCTTGTTGTGGGACGGAGAGAGTTTCATTATATAAAATAATATATAAAAATCGTTTAAATTAATATTATCCATTTAATATCATGATTGCAAGATAAGATTCATCACATCTTAAAGGTTATAGTATCAAAATTTATAATTTAATTGTCGTGCACATGGTGAACTGATGCACTTGGACGATTTTATACTTTAGATTAAATTTTAATTAAATCTATATCATTAAATAAATAATAAAATTAAATTTTTTAATAAATAACTACCCATTATTTTTAATTCTGTCTTTCTTTATATATTTTCTTACCCGATGCTTATTTTTGCAATGCTGAATTTCCTCACCCGATATGAATTTCCTTATCCGATACTTATTTTTGCAACATTGAATTTTTTTTGCAACATTGAATTTCGAGTATTCCGCTTTTTTTTTATATATTTTCTTACCCGATGCTTATTTTTGCAACATTAAATTTCCTTATCCGATATGAATTTCCTTATCCGATATTTATTTTTGCAACACTAAATTTCCTTACTCGATATGAATTTCCTTATCCGATACTTATTTTTACAACATTGAATTTCATTACTCGATACTTATTTTTGCAACATTGAATTTTTTTTGCAACACTAAATTCACGAATCAATATATATCAATTAATGTTTATTTTTATATATATATTTCCTTACCCTATACTTATTTTCTTGGGAATATTGATAAATTTTGTATATATTCTTAAATAAAGTTTATTTCCTAATGAGAAAAAATTCAAAGATTCTTTTTCATGTTAGCTGTATTATTTCTTTCCAAATTAAATTATCAATATTTCTCAAATATATATGAATTAAAGAACACAAACAGATTCAACATATATAAATTAAAGAACACAAACATATTTAACATATATGAATTAAAGTATTTCTAAAACATATATGAATTAAAGAATACAAACAGATTCAACATATATGTATTAAAGTTATAACACTCCAATAATAAAATATATTTATACATTTACAATAATAATATGTATATATATTATAATATATATATATATATATATTAATAATATAATAAGATATATTGTGGAGCTTGCATATGCCACGTAGAAATTATAAATATATATATTTATAATAATAATAATAATAATAATAATAATAATACGTATATTTATCATAATAACATGTATTATAAGAATACTAATACTAATAAGATATATATTGGAGTCGGCATGCAGATTATATGCTATTATGACACGTAGCTACTATAAGTATGTATTTATATATTAATAATATATATATTGAATAATAATAATGATATTTATAATAATAATTATTCTTTTAATTATAATAGTGATGATACAGTAGGGTGGGAATGTTTATCCATTAATGATTAGTGTGCATGCCTATCCTTATTAAAAGTTGTATGCACGGAGAGCTTCCATGTCTGTATCCCACGGCAACACACAAACTCCCACGTAGTTAAGAATCAGCAAAGCTACCCTATGGGGTAATGATTAGCCTGCACATAAGTAAAAATTTCCCCTATATATAGGGCTATCAGGCATGCATATTAGAAGTACTATTCTATTTCACTACATACATATAAGCTCTATACGTAGCATACAGTAAGGAGGCATACCTGTTGGATAAGAGGTAAGCTCGCTAATAGTTATTAATTCTTACTACATTATATGATCCTCTCATCACATAGACTCCAAATATTAGGCCTGTATAAGTCAAACTTCTATCAAGGGAAATAAAACCTTATAGTATTATATCTTAAAATGATCGTCTCTTAATATAGATTCCAAATACTAAGATTATTCGTTATTTCGATGTTTTAATTGTTAGATAATTTATATTAAATTTTTCATACATGATGTCTTATATTATATACCATTTTGAAGCATTTTTCACAAGGAATACAACCGTTTAATTTGTTTTAAATTTAAATTTAAAATGAAACATGCATGCACACTAAGGTTGAATTTTGGTCGCATATTCCTATAATATTTTAATGCATGGTTTTAACCTTTGTATTAAGGATCACAGTGGTGCTTTCGGATTTTTATTTGGAGTTGTATGAACCTAATTTAAACAATTTACAGTAAGTTTAAAGTTTAAAAAATATAAATTGAGAATTTGATAAAATAACTTACCATTGTTAAGAAACATAGGATGCATGCATGTTTTCTAAATGGATGCTGGGATTTTATTCAAAATATTTTAAATTTATTTTATTTTCGTTCTTAGTTTTAATAAAATTTTCGTCCCTTATCCTATTTAACTATAATTAATTAGTAGTATCCACATTTTATTAAAATAAATAAATTAATATATATATATTTTTTTTTATTTTTTTTTAATTTATCTTAAGAAAATTCTAAATTTAGTCATTAGACATTTTAAACTTAATTTAGCATATATTTCAGGGATTCAAGATATCAAAAGTCAGTCCTAATTTTCAACTCACTTTAAGGTAGGGGTAGTATTATTACATTCCATGTTATGATTGATATTGTTAATGCATGTACGTAATAGACATGTATATACAATTGAAAAATATTTCTACATTTGCAGCTCGATACTAATTAACATATTGTCGGACGCCACCGGAACCGGTGCTAATTGATATATTGGCGGACTTTGAGCCGTCGTTGACACATATTTATCGACTGCCACGTTATTTTATTTTATACATTTTTCTTACTTATATATATTAGCAAGTGCAATCATTGATGTTCCCCTACTAAGTGTTTAAATTTTAAACGCTCACCCTATTATTTTGAATTTCAGATACTACAGAAGGTGATGAATTTCAGATACTACAGAAGGTGAAGGAGCATGACTTAAGTGGATTTTACGTCTTTGGGATATTTGCATACTTTGTAAAATAATCTACATGATGTTGCAACTCTTGTCCTAGAATATGTTACGACTTCCGTTTATGTGCTACATTCAGTGACGCCCATCTTCTAGGGCAAATTTTCATTATCTATTTATCTGTTTATTTAATTATTTATTTGTTTGTCTTAAAAAAAGTGTGAGAATGATCTTATTAAAAGAATTTAGGGCGTTACGAAAGTATTTCTTCTATAACCTTTTTTCTGCCCCTCCGTCCTCCTTCATACCTCATTCAGCGTGATCACGCTCTTTTCTGCCCCTCCATCCTCTTTCACACCTCCTTCAGCGTGATCACGCTCTTTTCTACCCCTCACTCCATCCTCCTTCACGTCACCTTCACTACGGCACAGCCCAAGTGTGGTCCTTGTCTTCCTCACAGCCTAAGCGTAGTCCTTGTCTTCCTCTTTGTTGGCGTCCTCCTCTTTGTTGCCCCTACGCCGTCGTGCTCACCTGCACTATCATCGTTAATCGTCGCCCCTTCTCGTGCACAAGAGTTTTACCCCTAGGCCTCCCTTTCAATCTTTATATAGTATTCAGGCAAATGTGTCTTTCTTATAGAAGATTTAATATATAATATTATATTGTGGCTTCGCCTTTCAATCTTTATATAGTATTCAGGCAAATGTGTCTTTCTTATAGAAGATTTAATATATAATATTTTATTATGGCTTCTCCAATACACCACTGTTATACATGTTTACATAAGTAGATATTTAGATATTAGAAATAATTAGATTATATATTAGATTAATCGAATATGATTTGATTATATTTTATGCAATTAATTTTCTATATATTTATAGATATAGATATGCTCTTAAATTATAGGTGGGAATTGGCATTTTTATTTTTATATTAATAAAGTAAGTATAAATAAATAATTTTTTTAAAAATATATTAGCATCATAAAATAAAATAAATTTAGGAAAAAAACTAATTAATAATAAAATGATGAATTATATTAGATGTGTATAATTCCAATAAAGATTAGATAGTATGTAAATAAATTTAATTAGAAGTTAACTATTTATTATTAATATTTATAATATTATATTGTGGCTTCTCCAATACACCACTATTATACATGTTTATAAAGGTAGATATTTAGATATTAGAAATAATTAGATTATATATTAGATTAATTGAATATGATTTAATTATATTTTATGCAATTAATTTTCTATAATTAGATTATATATTAGATTAATCGAATATGATTTGATTATATTTTATGCAATTAATTTTCTATATATTTATAGATATAGATATGCTCTTAAAATTTTAGGTCGGAATTGGCATTTTTATTTTTATATTAATAAATTAAGTATAAATAAAATAAATAAATATATTAGCATCATATTAGCATCATAAAATAAAATAAATTAAGGGAAAAACTAATTAGTAATAAAATGATGAATTATATTAGGTGTGTATAATTCCAATAAAGATTAATAGATAGTATGTAAATAAATTTAATTAGAAGTTAACTATTTATTATTAATATTTCAACTTTAATTTTATCAATCTACACTCAACGTAATAAATTATAAAAATTTTAACAAATTCAAAAGTTAATTATAAAAACAATAATTATGATAATTTTATATTTAGAATTATTACGTAAGCATGATAATTTTAATATTTCAATATAATATCATTTTAATTTATTATATTTTAATGCTCATTTAGTAAGATTATTGATGCAAGTTTGTAAAATTTATTTTTGCATAAAAAGTGAAGTAGTAAAATTCATTAGATAAAATCAAATCTATTTATTTGTTTATTGCCACCTATCATTTCTTTTTTGTCTTATTCTTTCTTTGACTTTCCATACATATTTTACTATTATTTTCTCCCATATTGGGAACATTTTGGCAGTATCTTCTCACACCACTATCTTATTTTTATATTTGTACAGATTAATAAAAAAATTAAAAGAAAAATGATTTAATTTGTCCACAAAACTTGAGATAATGCACACTAAAAGACGTAAAGTTGATTTAAATCAACTCCAATGATTTGCTTCCAAAAAGCTAACTTCTCTGCAATTTCAGATTCATATTAGTCTTAATTCTTAATGATCCTAAAATATGGTCGTTGTATAATTTTCTTGATGTAGTTTGAATTATATCCAATTAAAATACTACAGTAAAATTAAAAGAATCATTTTCACATATGGTCATTTAAAGAATAACCATGCCCTTATCTTGCAAATCAATGTAAATGTCCCTTAAATTTCTCTTCTTTTCTGAAAATGTATCAGAAACTCTTATTTGGGGTAGGAAGGTGGGAGTCCATAAAGCTTCCATCAAACAAATAAAATATGGATTTGATCCAGCAAAAATCAACCATGAGGTGCAGCAATGCTCAGGCATGTCAAGGCTATATTAACATACAACAACATCAACGGGCAAAATGGAGCGAACATAATCTGTTATGTGGAATATTAAGGAAGGAACACATCAGCTTCCTCAATCAGCAGCTAATCAAGATAAGGATCAGCAAGAATCAGAGCTTCCCTAGTAGGAGGGTGAACTCAGTAACTCCGGATACACTGCTCAGACCAGCTGGATTACCAACAACACAATACCAACACACACCACATGTCTAATGGGGCAGAGATGCAATAATCCTAATGCCAAGAGAGAGCATAGTTGCACAACTCCGCAACAAAAATACATAGAAGATCAATCAGTCATTTGTTGCATACAGCAGAATAATTAGATGCCGTGGACAAATAACTCGTAGCAAGCAACTGAAATAGCATAAAAACAAAAGTACAAGTTGTCACTCGGTGCTTCAAGAGTAATTTGAAATCGGTAGTAGCAATACTCCAAAAGCAGCAGCCAACATCCAAACAATAGAAACATATAGCAGAGAAGCATACACAAGACTCAGCAACCATCCATTCGCTGCATACATCAGTATAAAATCATACATACTACTAGAACTCAGTAAGAGCTATTCCTCACTCTACCGAAGAGTAGTGACACATGACATCAACCAAGTGAATCAACAGTGGTATAAGCAAAACAAACCCAACACACATCCTTCAGCGAATCACTCAAGACAAGACTTTCAAAAGGAAGCAGCAACAACTGAGTGAAACGATGTACAACAAACCCAGCAAGAAAGGGAGCCAAACCTCATACTAAACAGATGACTTAAATATATGACAGAATCAAATATTTATCAAATTAGAATTCCGTATAGCATGACATAAACTAAACTAACTCAAACACTCAAAGTAACAAAATACTATGCATAAAGAATCAATAAGTCCTGAATAAAAATTGAGTTGTAGTCGGGGAAAATAAACTTCAAGCAATAATATAATTATGAAAATATTATATAATGAATTTCAAAATCATCATGGACATGAATAATCAATCTCAAAATCATCTTCTTTTTCTTGGGCATGATCATCTTGCTGTTTTTGTTCTTCTTCTTCATTATCTTCGTCTTCTTCCTTCTCCATCTCCTCCATCATCACCTCCTCCTCCTCTTCTTCTTCCTCCTCATCCTCTTCCTCTCCACCACCACCACAATCAGTAGTTTTATAAAATTGAACTGGCGGTACTTCACTTACCTCAATTGTAGTTGCCGGTATGTCATTCCTATGCCACTCATTAGAACTTTCAACAGTCTCTGATGTATTATGACATTGATCTTGTTGACATGAACTATCACTCTCACCGTCTTTTTTCTCAAGAATACTCCACAAGCTTCGAGCTTGAATCTCAACCACTACTTTCCAATTATGACCTAACTTCATATCATCCACATAAAACACTTGTTGAACTTGAGAAGATAACACATAAGGTTCAGTTGTTTTCCACGGGTGTGATACATCAATACTTATGCAATTGTACTTGTCAATTTGAACTAACTTACCTTCATACCAATCACACTTAAACAACACTACTTCATGATTTCCCAAGTAATCCAATTTAATTATGTCTTGCAGGATACCATAATAATTTTGAATTCCTTCTGACACCTCTACCTTTACTACTACACCAGAATTCTGAGTCTTTTTATGCATCTCACGTTGCTTAGTGTGGAACCGCAATCCATTTACATTGCAAGCTTCATAATGATTCTGTAAATAATAATTTATTTATTATTTTATTTTCCACATAAGAAGTGTGGATAAAAGAGAAGGTGAGGGAGTTAATAATACGTTTTATATAACTCCCATCTTTTGGGAATAAATGCACTGCATGGTAGTTGTCCAAAAAGGAGAAGAGAGCGTATTCAGAATACGTAGAACGCAGAAGCAGAACGCGTACGACTGAAGCGTTCATGCGCAAGGCAGAAGCAGAACGCGTACGTGAAGCGCTCATACGTTTGCGTTACAGAACGCGGAACACAGAACGTGAAAGCGTATCTCTCTCTTCGATTTTCTTTTTCCATTTCACTACAGATTATCATATTCCACACAATAATACAACATCGTGGAAATTAATTCACAACCCCGTGTTGTGAGATTTGATCCAGAGATCACGGTTTACACGTGAGTACCAATAGGTTCGTGTTTCTTCCGCTGCAACACAATCCTACGTTGAGAGGTAAGAGATTCCTCTCTATGCATATTGAAGGATGTGTGTATCCAACATAGGTATCAGAGCCAATGGTTGGTACTCCGTGTTTATGTTTTCTCTCTGGAATGTTTTTAAGTTTTTCTGCCTTTATGTTTCAATGCTATTACATGACATGATTTGGTGTTTGGTGTCATATGATAAATGTATTATGTGATATTGATTGTGTCATAAATATGTTCTTAAGGCAGATTGTCTTGTTTCCAGTGGATATATGAATATATGACTTGTGAATCACCATGAAAGGTTGTGGGTATGATTTTTCGTCATTTTTTCGTGCAAGCAAAAGTATGTTTTGTTTATACTACTGGATAGGTCTCGTCGTGAGGAGTCCGTCAATATTTTTTTTGCATTTTTTGGCCTTCTAAAACTCAAGATATGAATTTTTGAAGTTGTTTTCGAACTTGGGGCTAAACTGCAAACTTTCAGAAACTTCAGGGGTTGTTTTTTGAAAATTAGAAACAGTTGAGGGACTATTCTGTAATAATCATAACTGCTATTGAATTGGGTCGGGCCGGGTCAGAAGAGGCGAACAGGGTCAGACCGCTGGACCCGGGTCGGACCAGCGGGTCAGCCAGTGACCGGCGACCACCGGGGAACAGGCGGAGGCGCGTGAGCACCACGCTCCGGAGAGGGCTTGCCGGCAGTGGCGCGTGTAATACACGCGCCGAAAGTCAATCCAGCGGCAGCCGCGCGTGGCGGCGCGTGAGAGCGCGTGCAAGCGCGTGGTTGCGCGTGGCTGCGCGTGAGAGTGTGTGCAGACGCGTGGGTGGCACGTGGATAGCCCAGCCGGTCCCTGCCGGCGCGTGGCGGCGCATGGGATGTTTCTGTCGGCGCGTTTGGGTACGTGCGGGCGCGTGCAACTGTTTTCCGGCCGCTGTTTGATGTTTTTCGACTGTTTTCGATGCGTTGAGTCCGATGGTGATATTTTCAAGGATGTTTGATGTCATCTTTAGTGTGTATGTGTGTTTTTGCTTCATTTAATGATATATTTATTGAATACGAACCTACGTGGTGGCTATTTGATTGCAATTTTTTGAAGAATATGCACCTTTATATGTCATTTAATATTATATTCATGGTGTTTTGGTGATGTTTGAATTGTTCAAACTCATGTAGCCTATGAAAGTGGGAGCCAAAGTGAGTTGGACTGATTCACTTGTGAATATACCTATTGCATCTTGGAAAGTTGTTTCCATATGCATTACATAGAGAGGAAATTCATGTGATATAGTTTGACTAACACTGGTATGTTTGTTTTTGGTTGCTCGTTTCAAAGAGGCATGTCAGGACCGGGAACAATTTCAAAGGAAGACATTAGCACTAAAAATGAAATCCTCCATGAATTCTTGAATTAAAAAATGAAGCCTACACACACGACAAGGGACCACGCAATTGATCTGATCGAACTATACAACCGATTATTGTCTTTAATTTATAGCAATACGATTCCACGTGATAAGTATTTCGAAGTTTCCTGTCCTGAGACCTGGGCGAACACTTTGCCTCATTACCTACAAAAGGATTTTTGGGTTCAGTGGGAGACTTATGAAGTGAAGCCTAATGGTCGACAAATTATGGAAGATTTGATTGATGTTTCTGTAGCAAGAGATAGGACACAGGCACTAAGATTAGTCTTCTTATGGATGGGAAGGATTTGACGTTCTGATTCTTTAAGACTTAGTGGTCGAGAGAAGCGTCGGATTAAGAATCCTCATATAGATCCTTTGGGGCAAGCTATCTACAGTGTGGGGACTAAGAAATTTGATTATGAGCATCGATGGAAATCTAGTAATGATAAATTAGGGAGATTAATCCGTAGATTTCCTTAATTCATTTCCATTGTATTTCTAATTGGAAACTCAGGGAGTTCATTAGAATTTTATGTTCATGACTTGTCAGACTTGGTGGTTTTGCTATTGTTGATGGTTGTTTAAAGTTCAATTTATGAGTGGCTGTTCAATGTTATTTGATTAATTATTTGAACAATGTGTTTTACGTTTTGAAATAAGAATCTGGTATTATGACACTTGATGAGATTGATGATTAGTAGTCTCCGAGCTATTTTTTGAGATCAAGTCTTGTGTTATTTATTGAGATGTCTCTATTTAGCTTAACGTAAAGCTTAATAAAACATAATTAACATACTGAATCTCTTTAATCTCTATCAAAGAAATGAGCTTCGAAATCTATTGTTGCTGAGTTGAACAAAGGTGAGATACTCATTGGTGACAATTATGACTCAAGGCGTGGTATGTATTGTATGAACAAGATGCATTGGATGCTATAAACCAAATGATAGTTGATCCAGTTGTGGGTTTCGAAAACCAAGGGAGATGTGACCAAGAAGTGTATCAGGCATGGAAAAGTAAAATTCTATTGCACGAGGTATTCTTGTAAGCTCAGTAATCGATGCAGTGATCATGAATGTGAGCAACAAACCCACCGCACATGATATCTGGGTGTATCTGCGTGAGATATGGTGGTACATCGGTTACAAGGCTTAGGCAGTAGATTATTAAGTTTGACACCTTAAAAGGAAACCTGGTCATTACATTAGACAAAATCTCAGGGAGATGTCTAATATGATATTCGAACTTAAGACTGCCGGTCATATACTCTCTGATGAACAGTAAATCTAAGCCATATCCGCTCTTTACCTGATCGTTAAAAATGTCTCAAAGTCAACTTGACGCATTATAAAAGGATTGAAACCTTCAATGATGCTTCTTGTCATGTTGAGTTGAAGATGAGAGGCTGGGAGCCTCAAAGCCTTCTTCTGGGACCTTCTATGACAGTTCTACTTCTAAAGGAGCTTCATGCTTCAAAAGGAAAAGGAATTGGAAGAAGAGAAAGAAGGGAAGACGATCTGATGGTGATGGTGGTAAGCCTGACGATAATCCAACTACAAAATTAATGAACAGAAAAAGGAAAACAAGCGTGATAAAAAAAATAAGAAAGATAAAAGCATGATGCCATGTTACAATTAAAGTAAGTTTGGACATTATGCTTGTGAATGCCCTGATCCCGGGAGGGAAAAGGTGGATTCATCTTATTCTATTTTGTGTGAAATTAATGTCTCGAGTACTGTCTTTCTGTCTGATTCTTATCCTTTGAGGATTATAGACTCGGGAGCAACGGACCATGTGACGAGAGACAGAGGAACTTTTGTAGATTTTTGCCATGTTCCGAAGGGGACTAGGTAGAAATATGTAGGAAACAATGCATGAGTCGAAGTCAAAGGACTTTGGACTTACAAATTGGTCCTTAACAATGGTCTGAACTTTATCCTACATGATGTTCTATATGCTCCGGAGATCACGCGAAATTTGATTTATGTTTCAATTATAAGTAATTTGGGTTATGATGTACTGTTCACTAAAAACTGTGGTAATTAGCGTTAATGATACTTGTCGTGCATCTGGACATATAACTGATGGCTTTAAGGTTTTTATATTGTAAAGAATGATGTTTAGTAGTTATGATGATCATTCATATTCGCTAAACACTTATTCTTCTAGCAATGCAAATGTGAATGATGTTTGGCATACTAGATTAAGTCATGTTGAGCAAGATGGATGATAGACTTGTGGAAGGATTGTTGAATATTTCTTCTAAGGTCGAATTATCCAAATGCGAACATTATCTTGCTGGCAAAATGACTAGAAAATCTTTTGGTAAAGCCATTGTGTCTTAATCTCCATTAGTAGTAATCCATTCTGATATATGTGGTTCTGTAAATGTGAGAGCACGACATGGAGCTCACTATTTCATTACGTTCATTGATGATTATTCAGTCTATACGATATCTCACGTGTCTGAAGCATTGGGTTGTTTTAGACGATACTTGAGTGAAGTAGAAGACATGAATATCTATCAGAACAATTCAAGGAATTTTGTAATGAAAAGGATATAATCCGACAATCAATTTTTCCTTATACACCTCAACAAAATGGTGTTACTGGAAGAAGGAATAGAATTTTGTTGGAGATGGTTAGATCCATGATGGCACAAGCTAATCTAACGAGATGCGTTGCTTACGGCAGCTTATGTGCTTAATCGCGTGCCTTCAAAGTCAGTTGCTTCGACTCTATATGAATTTTGGACGGGTAGAAACCTGACTCGAGTAACCTTAGAGCTTGGGGATCAGCAACTTAGTACATGATTCATCGAGTCAGTATGAAAAGTTGGGTCCTAGAGGCAAACATTCTAAGGGTTACGTGTTCATAGGGGATGAGGATGAGAACTTAACTGAGACAGAATCGCGTAATGCTCATTTTCTGGAAACTAAATTTCCTAGTAGAAAGGGCATCAGGGATGCCAGACCTGTTTTCGAGATGGTAGAAAACCAATACCTACAAGATCCAAGTGGGAGTAATAAGCTAATGATGTGGATCTTGATAGTTGATGGTGTGGATCTTGATAGATATTTGCCGATTGAGAATCAGGTGATTCTCAATTAGAGCATTTTGTCTACAGAAGACCATCATAAGTTATCTCATCTCGAAAAGTTCTAGAAAATATGTGCACAAAAGGCATTATGACATTGAAGGACATGCCTTCTTGGTTTCACCAGAAAGTTGAGATGTTTTTCCTGATGATGAGGAAGAGCCCAGAAACGTTAAAGAAGCTTTAACTTGTTTGAAAAATAAGAAATGGATGAAAGGGGAGATGGAGTCTATGAAGTCAAATCGAGTCTGGGGACTTGTAGATCTTCCAAAGGGATGAAAGGAAATTGAGAATAAATGGATTTTCAAAATCAAAAGAAATGCTGATGGCTCAATAGAGAGGTAGAAAGCTCGCTTGGTGGTAAAAGGTTATACTCAACAAGGGTATAGATTACGTGGAAATTTTTCACCTGTAGTGAGGTTTGCCTTGATTCATCTACTGTTGGCTATAGTGGCTAGTATGGAATAAGAATTACACCAACATGGATGTTAAAGACCACATTTCTCAATGGAGAATTAGAAGAAGAGATCTACATGCAACAGCCTGTAGGATTTATTCTTTGAGGTCGAGAGGATAAAATTTGTAGATTATAGAAGTTGTTCTATAGACTCAAACAATCCTCCAGACAGTGGTATTTGAGATTTCACACTACGATCATCTCATAAGACCACTGTGTTTACGTTAAACGATCCAACAGTTGTTTTGTGATTCTATCCTTGTATGTGGATAATATATTTCTAGCTTGAAATAGAAAAGAGTATCTTGAAATCATTAAAAGGTGGTTATCTTCAAAATTCGAAATGAAAGATATGGGTGAAGCAGAGTACATACTTGGTGTGAAGATCCATAGGGATCGTTCAAAGAAGTTATTGAGTTTGTCTTAAAAGACTTACATCAAGAAACTTTTATAACGATTCAAGATGGACACCTGCAAACCTGATGATACTCCTATTGTGAAAGACGAATCATTGAGTCAGCAAATGTGTCCCAAGGCTCTAGATGAGAAGAATAAAATGGCCAGAGTACCATATGCCAATGTGATTGACTGCATATTATTCTTTCTGTTATCACTGAATGGGTATACAGATGTTGACTGGAGTGGTGATTTAGATAAACGTAAATCAACTCCTGGTTATGTCTTCTTGCTCAATGATGGAGCAATCTCATGGTGTAACAAGAAATAGACTTCATCTGCAGTTCAAAAGACTATTTGGTTGAGAAGATTCATGAAACATTTGAAGGTCTCAAACACTCCAGTGGGAGCTGTTTTAATTAATTGTGATAATCAGGCGGTTATTGCTTACACAAAAGACCCCAAATATCATGAAGAGACTAAACACATTGACATGAAGTTCAATTTTGTTAGAGATATTGTAGATAAGAAGAAAAGTGATTCTTTATTACATTTCTACTCGTTTGAGTCTATGAAGGATTTAAAACGATGCATTGAATATGTACATGTATGTTAATGGAATAGTTAATGGCTTAACTATACATATATGTTTTATAAATTATATGTGATGGTTCACATATAATAGTATGTCGGCAAGTAATGATTGGCTCTCTCATACGAGCAATCGCCTCTGGCTTAGTGGGAGCGTAGAGATGAGATTACTATGATTAAGGTAATCCGGATAGATTTTGCCACGAATCTAATCCAACTTGTTGTAAAGCTAAATCGATGGAAATCCTATACCTTGGAGGGAGGATATCCGAGTTAAAGTGTATGGGACACACTTAAACTCTGATTTACACGATGTCTAAATTAGATGAAATAAGACATACGCTTTCTTGGAAGGAAGTTAAAGACATTGTGACATGTGTTTTAGGAAAACGACATGTGCTAAGTTGACCCTAACAGGATTGAGAAAATTATCCCTATTTTTTCAAAAGTATGAGTCCTTATCTATTGGTTACCCTTATGACTTTCTACTATGCTCTAAGTCTTCACTTTGGTGTTGCTACTTTAGCATGCTACCAAAAGAGCTATGGTTAATAACGGCGATGCGGTACATGTCTAGGAAAGCAGCTATAGTGGGAGACTGTAGATACTTAGTGAGATGGGAAGAACGTCTTAATTTAACATATACTATTGTGATTCATTGACTAGTCAATCAATCAGGGTCTTGATTATGAATACATAGTTATTTTTGCAAAAGGGTTGAATATGCTCTGACAAATTCAGGGATTGAAAAAGAGATATGTCAACTTATGTTAAATGTTCAAGAGTTCTGGGGTATAGCGAGCTTGTTGAGTTTCATTGATAAACTGGTTGAGTTGCTATATATCTCTAACAAGTGTATAGCGATTAAAACTCATATCTCGTGGGTCATACGATGTATTAATTTGTGCGAGAATATGATTTATGAAGAAATAGAGTCAGGCGGCTTTTTGACTTCATATGTGAGTGGGAGATGTAAATAATAATTTATTTATTATTTTATTTTCCACATAAGAAGTGTGGATAAGAGAGAAGGTGAGGGAGTTAATAATATGTTTTATATAACTCCCATCTTTTGGGAATAAATGCACTGCATGGTAGTTGTCCAAAAAGGAGAAGAGAGCGTATTCAGAATACGTAGAACGCAGAAGCAGAACGCGTACGACTGAAGCGTTCATGCGCAAGGCAGAAGCAGAACGCGTACGTGAAGCGCTCATACGTTTGCGTTACAGAACGCGGAACACAGAACGTGAAAGCGTATCTCTCTCTTCGATTTTCTTTTTCCATTTCACTACAGATTATCATATTCCACACAATAATACAACATCGTGGAAATTAATTCACAACCCCGTGTTGTGAGATTTGATCCAGAGATCACGGTTTACACGTGAGTACCAACAGGTTCGTGTTTCTTCCGCTGCAACACAATCCTACGTTGAGAGGTAAGAGATTCCTCTCTATGCATATTGAAGGATGTGTGTATCCAACAGATTCACCCGTTTATCAGGACCATATGCTAAATGTAAGAGATCTTCAGAAGTAACATGATTCATTTGAATGCCCAATTTAACCTGTAAATAGTTTTTTTAGAGAAATAAATAAATAAATGTAATAAATAATGTATAAACAAAATACTTACTCGTTCTTCAAACAATCTCTTGAAAGACTCCTCATGTTTATTTTCTACATCCACGTATCCCTTTTGCAAACGTTCTTCTTTGTGTGCACTAAATACCAAAAATAAATAAATAAATAAAATCAAGAAGTATGATTAACATCGATTTGATTAGTTCAACGATACAAACTTATAAATCACATAATCTATTCATATCTTTTAGGCATATGCAGTCTCATTATATCTATCAAATAAAATATATTAGGAAATATATGAACATATAATTAGTAAATAAAAAAGTACTTAGTATAACATAAAAAATAAAAAATACCTTATGTATGGCAACACTTCATCACAATTCTTCAGAATATAAGCATGCACTTGCTTCAATGATTTCTCATCAAGAAAATTGTACACACATGTTCCTATGAGGCGTGGGTTTTCAGAAAACACTAACAAGTTGTGTTCTGAAATATCTGGGCTTAATTCATAATTTCTCACTAGTTTATTGAACTTTGCCTCAATATCATCCATGTATGTATAACAAAAAGTTAAGCACTCTTCAACAATGTAACCTTCAGCCATTGATCCTTCAGGAAAAGCCTTATTATTCACATATTGCTTTAACTTGTACAGATACCTATAACTCACATTTAACCAATTAGAGAAATCAGTGATTGAAATAATCTGGTAATTAAAAAATCTCAAATATAACTTAACAGAATAATTACCTTTCAATGGGATACATCCATCGGTACTGTACCGGCCCTCCTAAAATTGCCTCTCTTGCAAGATGAATAGGCAAATGCACCATTATATCAAAAAATGCTGGGGGAAAATTTTTGTCCAATTTGCAAAGAGTCAAATCAATTTGATCTTGAAGATGTTCCAAATCCTCTATGTTTAATGTTTTAGAGCACAATTGTATGAAGAAATTGCTAACATCATGTAATGCCTCATTCACACTATTATTCAAAATTCCACGCACTAACAGTGACAACAAATACTGAAAAATTATATGACAATCATGTGTCTTTTAACCTGAGATTCGACAGCCAGTAACATTAACACGATTTGATAAACTTGCAGCTAATGAATCCGGATACTTCACTGATTCTAACAATTTACACAACTCTTTTTTCTCACCTATTGATAAAGTATAACATGTAGGAGGCATAATATAATGATCACCAACAACTTTTGGATGTAATCGGTGCCTTATATGCAATGCCTGCAAATCAAATCTTGCATTAATGCTGTCTTTACTTTTTCCTTCAATATCCAACAACATCCCCAAAATATTGTCGAACACATTCTTCTCAATATGCATGACATCTAAGTTATGCCGTAATTTCAAAGTTCTCCAATATGGCAACCTAAATAAAGTGCTTGGTTTATTCCAATTCTATTCATCATGTTTTCTCTTCTTTGTCTTCTTTTTCTTCTCTTTTGATGGTTCCTTTCCAAATACAGTTGGAGGCAACGAGCTTAATTGTTTGAACTTAGTTGCATTTTGAGTAAAATGTTTAAGAACAAGTGTACTCTATCGTTGTTGTAAACGCGTGACCAAGTGCAAAATTTATAATAATATCGTCCCAAGGGAAAGTAAACTTAGGCTTGTATCCGGATTTTCTATTGATTCATGCTTTGTAAGGATGATAGTTTGAAGTTTTGTATTTAAAACGATTACTTACGATTCTACTCAATTAACTAGAATTTCAACTACCAAAGTAAATAATCAAATATCAAACAAATAATTAATGGAATGGATGTAAAATTCACTTGAAAAGAGAGCAAGGCTAATCATACTCATGGTTAAGACTTGAGCTAGATATGTAAAACTCTTGATGGTAATTCTCATTAACTTGTGGATTAAAAGCAATCACAAATTACCCCTAACCCCTATGGCCAAGGCAATTAGTTCTCGACTCTTTTACAAGCTTAAATCTCCTAAGATTGATCTTAATCTCAATTCCCTTAAGGTACTATGATCATGAGTTGGTTCTTTTTACTCAATTTCTTAAGTGTCCCTCTATGAATGTTCTAAGCCTAAGGAGAGTATGGCTTACCTCCCCTTATACTAACATACATGCACACTTCAACATATGATTCAATTAAACATCCACTCACAACTTTGGAATGACCATCCTAATACTATGAATAGAGAATTTAATCACACAAACATTGAAATGAAATATGATTGATATATCATAAAAGAAAATCCACAAATCAATTCAAATCATTATTCAAGTTCTACATATCTAACTCTTCACCTCAACCATTCATATGATTAGCCCTACTATAGGACTAGCCACTAAACATGGGGATTAATTCAATACAAATCAAGCTTTGCTCCATTTGAGCCATAATAAGAAGAAATTCAACAATTGAAAAGTAGATTTGCTTCCCTTGCATGGAAAGACCTCTCTTCCTCTTCAATGTATCAAATTCTTCACTCCTTGATACTTCAATCTTCTCAAATGATGGAAGGATGGATGGAATGATGGATTTATGGAATAAATGTTGAGATCAAAGGTAAATTGGATGGATCTAGATGGTAGAAATGAATAATGGATCTAGTGTGTGAGGAAATGTGGTGTTTAGTGTGTGTAACTGCTATGAACATGATCTCCTCTTCAAAATTTCGCCCAAGTTATCCTTTTATATCACTTATGGACCTTCTAGAAGCTTTCGGAATATTCTGAAAATTGCACAGGTTTTTGCACCTACACGGCCCGTGTAGCAGCACATGGCCGTGTAGGGCACACCTACTTCGGCATATTGTGCGTGCTTCCAGACATGGCTCGAGCTGTAGTACACGGCATTGGTTGTGGCCGTACTGTAGGATTGTATACTAAAAGTCTAATTTTTTTTGTATGAACAATCTTATAACAATTTATTTGAAATGAGAATCATATGATCAAATGATTGCGTCTTATAATTTATTTATATGCACGATGCAATAGTCCACTTACTTTATACTGTAGATAATATGTTATGCGACAACACGCGAAAGATCATATTATCGGTTTCCTTATAAAGTATAAACAGATGCTCACAACCGAGATAGACGGGGACTCTCTATCGGGATGGTTGTAGTGTGATTTGGTATAAGCTTGTCTTGGCTATAAAATCACATTAGTGCACTTGTGTGTATTGAACAGGATCGCATGAGATCGTTCGACTTATACTGACTTATAGAAAAACTTGATCTCTGTTATTATGGATGTTCGTGCTCTTAATCCCTATATAATAACCTCAACACGTAGGGCAGTATGTATTTCTTTGATTCATCAATGAGTGAGATTTACATGTAATTAAATCAACAAACTCAGTAAGTTGGGAAGTAGTGCTGTTTCTATGGTGTGCTGTTGATTGTAGAAGGAATCCGTGTCCGTCATAGGTTGATGATGTCCCCTTGAGGAGCTCATAAGGATTATCATGTAAACCCTGCAGGTGGATTTATTCCGGCATGATAATGAGGTTGAGTGGTACTACTCTTGGATGAGATATTAATTAATGGAGTTGTCAGTAACTTAATTAATTAATGGACATTGTATATCTTAAACATGGGGAGACTAACGGGTTCATAATAAGAAGGAGCCCAAAACGTAATTTTGGGATAAGAAAGGTAGTACAGTAATAATATTTTAGTGGACTATATTATTATTATTGGACTTAAGTATAAGCTTTGGGCTAAGTTTGGATACTTAAGCCCAGTGGAGGCCCAACCCAATTTCTCCTCCTGGTCCCTGCTGTAGCTCATATATAAGTCATCTCAACTTTCCATAAACCCTAATTACACGCCTAACACTGTGTGAGGGGTGAGGGAATAGCATATTGAGAAGATCTCGAGGATCGTCGCCCACACGACGTCGAGATTGGACTTGAGAATACAGCAGAAGACCGGAAGGTTGTTTGCTGTTATTGTCTGCCACATTGAAAAATTCATATAAAATCGTACAGTGCTTCGAATTTGATATTTCATATACTGACGGAAAGCCGCCGAAGAGAGGATCGTCTGAGCATAAAGTTCACTCCAATCGGAGTTCAGATGAAGAAGTTATGGCCATTCTCGTGACACTGTGCAGGCTGCCGGCGAGAATCAACTTTCTTCAACATACCTTGGTAAAAGGTAATATGTTTCATGTTTTCTTGCTTCCGCTGATATTAGAAACGTATGGAACCCTAACGGATCATGTTAACCAAATGATCCAAGCACCAACACGTACAGTATTTTCTGATGTAAGTACATGGCTTCTTCTTACAGGGCCGTGCTCCGCACACGGGGCGTGCAACAACGCACGGTCCATGCACCAGCACACGGCCATTATCCTGGGCGAGCAGCGATTTCTAACGATAATACACGGCCATCTGTTACAGGACCGTGTTCCGTACATGGCCCGTGTACAAACATACCTTGTTCTTCAGTCTCCGTTTCGCTCCCGACTCCGTTTTTGTCCATTTCTTGACCTGTTTTACACATATTTAAGCTCATTTATACAATTTTATCAAATTATACCACATTCCTCGAAATAACAATAACTCCACCAAAAGTAACACAAATACGAATAAAATATCAGAAAATACATAAATAACGACACTAAAATTTAGGTGAAAATGACAACGATCAACCCCCAAACTTAAGGTATTGTTCGTCCTCGAACAATGAAAAATGATGAACAAAAGGAGTAATTTTCACCTAGAAAACATCTAACGAACATAAACCACAACACATCACAAATAATAAGGACTACAAATTCATATTAAGTATTTCTACATCATCAAACTTATAACATGAAAGATTAATAAGTTCAATCTTAAGAATGACAAACGAGTACACAAATCCCTTTCAATCCAAGCCTCTCATCGATTATAACTTTCCCTCAACACTCTTTAGGGTAAGGTTTTTAACATGACTCATCAACCGGTTAAAATCAACTCTCCATAGGCTTGCTCATGGACTATGTTCACAAGCCACCCTAGTTTCAATAAGTGATCAAAAAGGTCTTTATCTTTTGGATGTAATGTTTAGGCTCTTTGGTAGGGTAAGAAACTTTTTGGATAATAGTAACTAATCAAGTGTAAGTAATTAAAGAGATGATACCTTTCTCCAACTTACTCTCTTTCAAGTTTCCTTTACTTCATCTTTACTCACAAACACTAATCATTATCATTCCTTGGATTTCTTGAGCTTCTTTTGATTTTTGCATGCTTCCTTTCTTTCAACTTTTGAATTCCATAAGCTCATTTTTGTTGATTTGCTCATTTTTCTTGTCTTGAGGTCACATGTACATTCTTGCTTTAGCTCTTTTCATCCTTTTCTTGCTTGTTTACCATTTTCCTTTCTTTTCTAGCACAATTCTTACATCAAACCCTTGTAAACCATCATCTCCTCAATCACCCACACTTAGGTTATATATATAAGGCTCAAGTAGGTTTTAAAGGCTTGTATTGTGCTTGAATCACAAAGAAAAAGACTTTTCGGCTCAAAGTGGTTCACTATGGATAATGTTTTTGGTAAGGAAATTTATGGCTATGACCCATTCATCAAGGATGGCCTAAGATCATTTCACAAATTTCAACCATTCGGGCTTCGTTTCTATAGTCCATGAGCAAGTTCTAGTTTGTTTAAGTTCAACCGGTCCTCTCATCAAGAACTAACCATGGAGGCACGGTTGAGGCTCAAGTCTCACATGCTTTTGCTTGGACCAAAAGAAACCTAATTACCTTTCATGCTTCTCAAAATTGAACAAATTATATAGTTCATGTCACAATTTCAACAAGTAGAAACTATTAATATGCTTGCCATCACTCATCACACATAATATATCATAGCTCATATTCAAAAACATACTCAACTCCTTCCCAAAAGCATACCACCAAACCATCCCTACAACAATAAAAATAACATAACAACCACAACAAAACAATAAAAGAATCACCAAACAATACAAAAACATATAACATGCATAAATCAAATCATCCATCAAAAGTATCAACACATCAATTCACATCCATAGCAATAAAAATCAAATTCCCATCACAACCAAACAATAAAAATCAAACCAAAATACCAAAACAACTAAAAGAAAAATCGCATAAAATTGAAAATAAAATAATTCCAAAATACGAAAACCTCCCAAAATTGTACAATTTAAGTACAAACCAACCGAATCAAATCAAATCACTTCAAGAATTCTTCAAAAATCTAATGATAGCTAAGATGAATGGACAAAAGTGTCGAGCACTCAAAATACTCCCTTCATTGCTCTGGAGGCGGAGGAGGTGGATGATAGGTGTTCCATGGGATGTACGCACGAGGAGACCTGGGGAATTGAAAGTTGAACATCATGGTCATCATCTCCTCAATGTTGTTGGAGTGCACCCTTGTTTGTTCCTCATAGTACTCCCTCCGATGCTGTCCAGCTCTCAACTCTTGGATATGCGCTCCATGCTCCTGCTGGATCTCTCGGATCTTCCTGATTTGTGCCCCATACGTCTACTACACATGCCTCATGTCTCGCACCTCATCCATCATATAATTCCAATGATCATTCCCTTGCTCAGGTTCCACTGGTGGCTGTACCCCTTCTTCCTCAAACTGTGGTGGATCAGGGCCTTGCTCCTCAAACTCCACCTGCTCTGGTGGTGCATCCTGCTCGTCGCCCTCCATTGACACTGGCTCTGCTCTCAAGTTGGCTAACTCTTCATTCTCTTCAACTCTTATTTGTCTAAGAACCTCTTCCATTTCATTTCTGTTTCTTCTGTAAAATGCTTTCACCACCCTGGAATAGTTCACACTACCCATAGCCAAATTAGCAAACCTTCTTCTAGTGTACACCGTAGTGAGCTCCGGAGTTGGTAAGGGAAATGGTGCTCCTTTTTCCTGCCTCAAACAATATTGGTTCCCAACCATGGTCAAGAACTCCATTCTCATCAATTGTTGGTAATTCAACCCTTCACTCATCATCCGATTCTCCATCCCTGCAAGATTAACTCCCAATCCTTGAGTTATCATAGTAATCATCCCTCCTAGCATTAGACCTTGAGAAGTTTGCTTCTTAGCAACTCTATCCGTATGTTGCACAAAATGTACTGCAACATTCAATGGTCGCTCATTGTAGATGCAAAACATGATGTAATGTTGTTTTTCTCCTACAGATCCACCTTCAAACCTCCCTAAGATTGTATTTGAGATGATCTTCTATAAGTATCTCATCACTGGATTCTGGATAGCCGTCCCCTTTGAAGCACTAGGGACGTATCCTACTCTTTCAGTTCCATCGTTCACTAGACTCTTCCACCATTCTTGTTGGTTGAAACCACCTTCCTCATAGAAGCTTTGATGATTCTCGCATGGTGGGCACCCAAAGCACTCATTCAAAACAGCCAACGGAACCTTCTCTCTCAAAACATTATCCAACTGAAAAGTCACCCACAGGGAAACCCATTCCTATCCTTCTTTACCTGCAAAGTGCTTATGAATTTTGCAGTTAAGTGGTAGTAGGTTGGTGGCCTCTTATCAAAGAATGCTTCCATCTGAGCAAAACAGAATAACTTCCTCAAATCCTCCTCAAGTCCTAGTCCACTCATCGTTTCTGTATCTTGGAAACGAGTGGGCTTGATCTTCGGAGCCAAAGTTTGCCAACGGAGTACATACTTTCCCCAATAATCCTCAAACTCAACCCCAAAATAATCCGGATGTATTCCGTCTTCCATCAACTGTGCATCCAAATTAGCCAACTCCCCTGGATCAGTTATCACAATGAAGTCCTCATTCCTGGGTCTAACTCTCCTCTCGGCCATCTACAAAACAACAATTCTCAAATTAAAACCAATTACCTAAATAAGAATGTTAATGCACTTAGTTAAATTTCACCCTAGTTATTCAACTTAGCATGGAACCTACTATGCATCAACATACTTATTCACCTCATTAGTATTTCAAATCATAATAGGTACTTCACCATCATTCATCTCAACTAGTCAACAATTCATAACCAATTTTAAGCATTATCGCACATATGAATTCCAAATCACATCATCATCAAACATTATTCACATATGATCTTCAAATTCCAACAAAATTCTCTCTTAGACATTTCATCGAACACTTGGCATGCACAAAGTTTCAACATAATTTCAATATTCAATTCACATAGCCACATGCCCAAATTCTCAACATCTAAGTCTAATTACTCACAAATAAACACAATACTCATGCAATTCTTCAATTAGCACAACACAATCACTCAAATTCATGATTCTCACACAATCCCCAATTTACTCCTCATGAACCCTAATTCAACTTAATTCAAAAATCAAATTGAAACATGTATGATAATCACTCAATAAAACATACAAAATTCACACTATAACAAAGCCCATGTATCAATTCCATCAATTCTTATCAAAATTCACAAGTTAAGATTCAAAAATTCATACCTCTTGACAATTGGATGTGGAGAAGTGTGTTGGATGTGCAAAATTGACGAACTTCACTCACAATCCCTCAAAACTTACCTTGGTGGATGATTCGTATGTGTGGGAGAACAAACAGTTGCAAAGGAAGTGTGTACGGATGAAGGGGGCGCGTTGAATGAGTACGGATCAGCCCCTTTTTAAAAAATTGAAACAAACCCTGCACGGCTTCAAGTGAGGCCGTATAGCGTTTTCTGATGCTTCTACACGGCCAGCTGTTACAGGGCCGTGTGCGGAACACGGCCTGTGTACCTTCTCTCCTGCACGGCTCGAGCTGCGAAGCTCGGCCTTCCTCCTGGCCGTGTAGCGTTTTCTGATGTAGCTATACGGCCAACTACTATAGGGCCGTGTGCGGAGCACGGCCCGTGTAGTAGTGTTTCCTGTTTCTACACTTTTTCACACTTCACTTTATTCTTGCCTTGTTTTTCCACTTTTCAAACACCATATTCATGTTAAAAACACTTCAAAATATCATTCACACCACATTCATGATCAAAAATGGTTTGTAATGTACTCAAAACACCACCAAACATACCAAAACTAAACTAACTCATGAGAAAATTTTTCAAAATTAACCATTTTGCAAGACAATACAAGACACATGATTCATCACACACTAATGAACAAAGTATAAGTCACACCATGCACTCTCCTCCCAAACTTAAATCGAAACAAGTTGCGAATTAAGTTTACAAAAAGAAATGGTGAGACGTACTGAGGCGTACCTTTGTCATTTTTTCAATGCTCTTCATGAACTTTTCTCCCGATGACTCTTATGCATCTTTGCAATTCGTATGATCAAGTATGACCACCACGCAACCTCCCCCCAAACTTAAATTAACACAAGTGTTAAAATTTAAATTTGTAAAGAGTGGTGTGGCATACATCATCATTCCATCTTTAGCTTCCTTGTCTTTCATCATGTGCATTTTTCTCATGAGCTTAACCACCTTCACACCAAATCTACAAGAAAACTAACAAACACAACAAGAAAATAAAATCTACACTAATCTATATACAATCAAAGAAGTTTAGGAAGAGAGAGTATCCACATACACTATCTCCTTTTGAGAAGGAGATAGATAATGCTTCACTCTATGACCATTTACCACAAACTCATTATTCGGACCCTTGAGCTTCAACATATGTCCATTCAACACTTCAAGCACTTCATATGGCCCTATCCATTTAGACTTAAGCTTTCTGGGAAACAACTTAGCCTCGAATTGAATACAAGAACTTTGTCCCCCGGAGCAAACGTCTTTTCCTTTACTTTAGCATCATGCCATCTCTTCATATTCTCTTTGTAGATGATTGAGTTATCAAATGCTCTTCCTCTAAACTCCTCCAACTCCACTAACTTCAACAACCTTGCTTGATCACTCTACTTTTCATCTATATTGAGGCGTTTGATAGCCCACAATGCACGGTGTTCCAACTGTTGGCAATTTGATCGTGCGGTTCAACGTGATCGTTAGGATTAACAGGTAAACAAAATCAGCGGAAGCATAAAACGTGTTTACCGTACTTCTGGGTTGGTGTAGAGGATGAACTGCAGAGAACAACCTCTGATCTTCTACTGTATGTCCCAAGTGTGATCCTGCTGTTGTGTGGGCAACAGTCTGCAGGATCTCTTAATCTGCTTCTTTCCCTTCTCACACCAAAAGAGGCGCAGGAATTATCTTAGGGTTCCAGGAAGCTGAGTCCACTTATATATTGGGCTACAGCAGGGACCCGGAGGAGAAATTGGGCTGGGCCTCAATTGAATTCAATTAACCAAGCTTAGCCCAAAGCTTTTAATTAAATCCAATAATAATAATATAGTCCACTAAAATATTATTACTGCACTACCCGTCCAATCCCAAAATTATGTTCTGGGCTCCTTCTTATTATAAGCCCGATGGTCTCTCCATGTTTAAGAAATACAATGTCCATTAATTAATTAAGTTACTGACAACTCAAATTAATTAATATCTCATCCGAGAGTAGTACCACTCAACCTTATTATCATGCCGGAAATTAATCCACTTGCAAGATTTACATGATAAACCTTATGAGCTCCTCAAGGGGACATCATCAACCTACGTCGGACATGGATTCCTTCTATAATCAACAGCACACCATAGAGACAGTACTACTTCCCAACTCACCGAGTTTGTTGATTTAATACATATAAATCTCACCCATTGATGAATCAAAGAAATACATACTGCCCTACGTGTCGAGGTTATTGTATAGGGATTAAGAGCACGAACTTCCATAATAACAGAGATCAAGTTCTTCTATAAGTCAGTATAAGTCGAACGATCTCAGGTGGTCCTGCTCAATACACACAAGTGCACTAATGTGATTCTATAGCCAAGACAAGCTAATACCAAACCACACTACAACCATACCGATAGAGAGTCCCCGTCTATCTCAATTGTGAGCATCTGTTTATACTTTATAAGGAAACCGATAATATGATCTTCTGCGTGTTGTCGCACAACATATTATCTACAGTATAAAGTAAATGGACTATTGCATCATGCATATAAAATAAATTATAAGATGCAATCATTTGATCAATGATTCTCATTTCAAATATTGTTATGACATTATTCATACTAAAGCTAGACTTTTAGTATACAATCCAACAATCTCCCACTTATACTAAAAGACTATGCTGTCATGTCTTCTGCCATACATCTGATTCCTACTCCCACTACACGACCATTAAAAGCTCTCGCCTTAAGGTCCTTGTAAATGGTTTACTAGGTCATCATCCGATGCAATCTAGGCGACAACAACCTTTCCCTCATCATACGATTTCTCGTAATAGGTGATACTCGCGCTCCATGTGTTTAATTGCCTTATGGACTTGCGATTTCTTCAAGTTTGCAACTGCACCAATATCATCAATGTAAATTGTGATTACCTTGGGCAAACTTAGAAACACTTCAAAGTCCATCATGAAGTCTCTAGAGTCATATAGATACTTTGGCTGCCTCATAGGCTCCAATTCATCATCTTTCCATGATGGAGTCCGGAGTCTGAAATATATTTCTATATAACACTCCTCCACATTATGACTCTACTTCCTAAGATTAAACACATAACCTTTGAGGTGAATTTACTGCCGTCCAATCTGACTAAAAAATCTGAATCTACGTAATCCACAAGAAGCAGTGAATCTGTCCAGTAAGTCCACATATAATTTCCAGTCCTTCTCAGGCACTTTATATATGTCTTACTACAGTTCATCATTCTTGTTCCTGCTTACGTTGATACCTTCTGTTCATGCGTTCAGCAAAACAGATATCCAACTTCGTTCATAGCATTCTTTAGATTAAGCTTCCTTATTCGCCGAAGCATAAGGAACCGCTTTCATCTACTTTATCTTCTTTTTGTGTCTCAAAGATACATTTACTTAGATAAATTCACATGCTAAATGAGTGTGGACTGTATCATTTTATGAAACTTGAGATAAGCATAATATCCTTTCTTGTGATCCGTATTACCGTGATCAAAAGGATATATTTTACCTTTCTTAAGTCCTTCATCTCTACCGCTTTATTTACCATACCCATACGCCCGATAATACTCTTTCATTGTCTCCAATGAGCAAGATACTATCTACATATAGTCCAAGAAATACCACCACGTTTCCGTCACTCTTTACAACACACAAGACTCATCCGCTCATTGATTTAAATCCATGCCACTGGACTACCTAATCAAAACAGATGCTTCACGATCTTAAAGCTTGCTTTAGTCCATCGTTGGACACTTTTAAGCTTACTATCAAAATGCTATTAGTACTTTGCAATGAATCACTCTGGTTGCTTCACAAAGATGTTTTCCTCAAGACTTCCAATCAGGAAAGCTGTCTTTGACATCTATTTGCTGTTCCTCATAGTTCAATATGAGCAGCAATACATAAAAGAATCCGGATCAACTTAAGCATAGCTACCAGCGAACATGTTTTCTCATAATCGAACCATTTCTTTCTGAGTACACTTTTCCGCAACCAGCTTTATTTCCAAGGTTCTCACCTTTCCGTATGATCCTCTTTTATTTGCCTTGACCACTTGCAATGGCTTTTACACCATTTTAGTGATCTTTCAAGCTCCAGACTTAATTTAGAATTCGTAGATTCTATTTCAACATTCATTGCAACTTACTAAGATTTCGCATTTTCATCTTGTAGTGCTACGTCGTATCCGTGGGAAAATACCATGTTCACTAGGGATCAAGTCTTACAACTTTCCCAAAACATATATTTTATGGGTAGTTGAACAACCCTCCCACTACGACAAGGCATTACATGTAATTGTGTATCAGACGTGACACGCGTTGCAGTTTACCTTGTGGTATATCCTCTTGTACACTTGGTACTTATACTTTAGTGTTTTCCTCTCACTTCCTTTAGAACAACTTATACATGGGTTTGTGATTAATTACATAGTCCTTTTCCAAAAATCTAGTTATTGAGTTAACAATTATCCTTCGATCTTTTAGACTAAATAAATCACCCTCCATTTTTCTAGGATATCCCATATACAGACAAATGTTTCACGAATTACTGTATCTAGAGCATATCCATAAAATGAATTTAATTATTCCAAATAATTCATCATCTATCTAATCATAACCATAAGAGCCTTATTCCTTCTATCCACTACACCATTCAGTTTGGGGCATACCCGGTGTAGTCAACTTGAGATTTAATCTCAACTTCTGATCAATAGCTCCTAACTATCCCAAGAGGTATTCGTCATCATGATTGAATCATAATGACTTAATATATTTTCCATGACGCTTCACTGTACCAGCCTTACAATTCTTGAATTAATCAAAGAACTTAGACATGCAGTGCATCATATAAATATATTGGTTTCCAGAATAATCTTCGAATATTCATAACCATCTCTCGCCTGGATAATATTAGGTTCGCTTGAATCAGAATGAACTAATTCCAACATATATATCTTTGGCTCTACACCCCACAGCCTTGAAAAGGCAGTTAATCATTTTTACTTCCAAGCAAGACTCGCAAGTCTGATAGTTTCCATTTCAGATAAACCTTACGGTCTATCGGTTATCAACTTTTGAATCCTACTCAAGTAAAATGAATTAGTCATAGGAGCCAAATGTATGTTTAGTTCATTTCCAAAGGTTCCTTTCTCTTACTTATATTAGAAGATGCATTATTTAATTATTATTTATTGCATCTGTGGGATGCACATGATTCAAGAGTATACTTTTTATCCACCAACATACTTTAACGGATTATAGCCTCATTCCTCATTACTATGATCATGTCATTTAAATGAAATGAAGTATCCATCCGTTAATGCATAGAAACCGAAATCAAATTCTTTCTATGAAACGTACGTAAAGACAATTTCTCATAATCAATCGTTTATTCTTTATCATGAGATAAATAAACAACTCCCACTGCAATAGCCACTACCTTTGTAGTTTTACCCATGTTATTAATAATCTTATCCTTACTCAGTGACAAACATTTAGTGATTCCAGTATCTACATACTTCGTATCAGCAGATGCCATCACTAATCATGTTTAAACCATTAGTAAATAAGATATTAAATTTGTTCAGATCATGATGAAAATTGGCTTTCTTTTGCCACATGTTTTGTTAGAAGTTTCCCACCATATACAACCTTTCGTATTTCAGGTAGAACTTGCTCAAAACATCCAGGCAAATTGTAAAGAATAAATTGATTTAGGTTTCCCTTTCAATTTCTATTCCAAGCTCTTCCAATTCATTTATCAATTCAACCATGATCTTCTGCCTTTTTAATTTACTCAAGTATCCGAAGAGTTACATGAGATCATCATATTTCTTTGAACCTCTCATCTCTTCACTAGAGACTTTAATAGGCATCATGAGACGTCCTTTGAGAGAACACACATGTATTTTCTTAAGCAGTAATTTTCAAAACCAAGATTCTTTTCTAATCATTTAATATGGACGAGTAAATATAATGTCTTTTAGTTAATAATTAGTGAAATAAAACCATTCGAAATTCAGAGAATCACAAATAAATATTCCGATCAAATCTTCGAATTTTATCCTTTTATATTGATTCCCTCAAAACAATATAAAATTAAAATTCACCGACATCTCAAGCACCATGAGTCTGCAAGCCACGTTAGGGTGGACGTTTACAAACCCGAACATTTACAAGAGAAGGTTTTACCCATTAATTTCATTTGTCAACCTAACTTTATGACAAAATAATTAATAGTCGGTTCCTCTTTAGCCATGTAAATAATAGCAGTGACTCCGTTGGGGGGGATACTAATTATTCACATCTAAGTGTACACCATTATTTGATCCCAAGTCCGCTGCCCAAGCTTATGTGCCTTACTGTTGGAGAAGTACACACGCGCTCAGATAACTTTCTACAACCATCAATTATATAAGTTTGTACTAGTGAACCGCATATAAGCTCATCCGTTAGGGAGGAAGGCACTATAGCCAACGCGCAAGTCCATATGCATCACATTACAAACAATAATTATTTAAAGAAGTTTGTACCAGTGATCCATGAATAAACTCATCCGTTAGTGAGGAAGGCTCTATTGCCAACGCGCAAGTTTACTCACATCACTTACAAACCAATAATGGAGGCCGCGGGAATTAATTACCAATCCTCTCTCCCACTTAGTTATTTAACACCGAGGGTATTTAACATGCATATAATATTTAGAAATAAAATATACATAATAGCATGCTTCTATTAACAGCAATTTAAATAAATAAATCACATAGAACATGCCTTTCACATATACAACAATAATTGACAATTAAATCAATTAATCAGTTATATAACATAATTAATTGTATAAATAGTGGATCAATTAATTTGGGCCTCAAGAGCAACAAATAAGCACACAATGAGCAGCAGAATAAATAATTAATCAAGCCTATTATCCATAGCCCATAATCTTAGCCCAAAATCAAATTAAATCCACCAAGCCCACTAGCACAAAATTAGCTCCATTATAAATAACTAATTTAACATGCTTGGCCCATTACCCACAATTAATTAAAACCAGCAATTAATAAATGGCCCAGCAGCCCATTATCATTTTAATTAAAATTGGGCCCAACAGCCCAAAACTAAATAAAAAAATGAGCAGCCCAAACCAATTATAAATAATAAGCCCAGCAGCCCAATGAACATCTCAATTTATAATTGGGCCCAGCAGCCCAAAACATTTTAATTAAATTGGACCCATAAGCCCAACAACCAAATTAAAATAAATTGACCCAGCCCAAAAGAACCACTAAAAAAAATTTGGGCCCAACAGCCCAAATTAAAGCCCAGCTAGACAGCCCATTTATCTCCAAACTGCTGCCCTACTGCATCTCGCCAGCCGCAGCTTGCCACTGACCGTGAAAACGGTGCAACAAGGTGCTGCAGCAGCCTGTGGCCGCGCCGATAGCCCGCCGGAGCCGCGCCGCCAACCGTCAAAAAACGAGCCGTCAAACCACCGTAGTCTCCCCATCCGCCGAGCAGATTGTCAACATCCCCCGAGCCATCACCGGCGTATATAGCCGCGTGCATAGCCCATCAGCATTGCCGCCAACGACTGCCATCACCGCCGACAAGCCACGCCAGCTCCGGCGCTACCAGGCGTCGCTGCTGTCGGCGTCCACGCCCACAGCCGACCTCATCATGCCCGGAAGACTCCCGACGTCCCAACTGGATACGCGCCGCCAGCCACGACGGCGCCCCAATCTTCCTCTCTAGGCGTCCGATGCGCATCGCCGATCTGCTCCAATCCGATCTGGATCGGACTCCAGTCAGCAGTTTCTTCTATCGGGATACCCCGATTCACTTCGACAGTGCCGCCACCTATCGATTTGGATCCCCTACGGATTGCACCGCCCAAGGTCGCCATCGCCCAGCACGACACTGATCGGGATTCGCCCGCATCAGCCGCGCACAAAACAGCCTGAAGCCTCGCTCGAGACCCGCCATGGACTTGCCGGAGCTTGCATCAGACGCGTCTAGATCGTCCAGTCAACAATGTCCCCGGAGTACCCGCCTGTCTGCACGTCATCCAGCCCGAGTCTCATCGCTGACATGCCCTGGCCTTCAAGGATCTCGCCGGAACCGACTGCTGATTCGACAGCCTCGCCGTCGTTTGGACTTTGTTTGTTCGATCAACAATAATAATACACAGCAGATAGGGATACAAGGATAAAAGGATACTAAACCCGTACTCTAGTCATATGATAATAACTAGATTAAACATGTAATCACTAAAGCCCTATCATACATGCTTCAATTCGATAATAATCACATGTAAGGCTCAATCCCCACCTAACATCTCACGTTTCACCACGAAACCAACGCTCTGATACCAATTGTTGGCAATTGGATCGTGCGGTTCAACGTGATCGTTAGGATTAACAGGTAAACAAAATCAGCGGAAGCATAAAACGTGTTTACCGTACTTCTGGGTTGGTGTAGAGGATGAACTGCAGAGAACAACCTCTGATCTTCTACTGTATGTCCCAAGTGTGATCCTGCTGTTGTGTGGGCAACAGTCTGCAGGATCTCTCAATCTGCTTCTTTCCCTTCTCACACCAAAAGAGGCGCAGGAATTATCTTAGGGTTCCAGGAAGCTGAGTCCACTTATATATTGGGCTACAGCAGGGACCAGGAGGAGAAATTGGGCTGGGCCTTAATTGAATTCAATTAACCAAGCTTAGCCCAAAGCTTTTAATTAAATCCAATAATAATAATATAGTCCACTAAAATATTATTACTGCACTACCCGTCCAATCCCAAAATTATGTTCTGGGCTCCTTCTTATTATAAGCCCGATGGTCTCCCCATGTTTAAGATATACAATGTTCATTAATTAATTAAGTTACTGACAACTCAAATTAATTAATATCTCATCCGAGAGTAGTACCACTCAACCTTATTATCATGCCGGAAATTAATCCACTTGCAAGATTTACATGATAAACCTTATGAGCTCCTCAAGGGGACATCATCAACCTATGTCGGACATGGATTCCTTCTACAATCAACAGCACACCATAGAGACAATATTACTTCCCAACTCACCGAGTTTGTTGATTTAATACATATAAATCTCACCCATTGATGAATCAAAGAAATACATACTGCCCTACGTGTCGAGGTTATTGTATAGGGATTAAGAGCACGAACTTCCATAATAACAGAGATCAAGTTCTTCTATAAGTCAGTATAAGTCGAACGATCTCAGGTGGTCCTGCTCAATACACACAAGTGCACTAATGTGATTCTATAGCCAAGACAAGCTAATACCAAACCACACTACAACCATACCGATAGAGAGTCCCCGTCTATCTCAATTGTGAGCATCTGTTTATACTTTATAAGGAAACCGATAATATGATCTTCTGCGTGTTGTCGCACAACATATTATCTACAGTATAAAGTAAATGGACTATTGCATCATGCATATAAAATAAATTATAAGATGCAATCATTTGATCAATGATTCTCATTTCAAATATTGTTATGACATTGTTCATACTAAAGCTAGACTTTTAGTATACAATCCAACACCAACTCCACGGGGAGGTGACAAGCTTTTCCATAAACCAATTGATACGGTGACACACCAAGAATGGTCTTAAAAGCCGTTCGATAAGCCCATAAGGCATCATCAAGCTTGTCCGACCAATCCTTCCTCCCTCCATTGATAGTCTTCTCCAAAACTAATTTAATTTGGCAGTTTGAGACCTTCGCCTAACTATTTGCTTGAGGGTGGTAAGGTGTAGCCACTCGATGTTTTACTCCATATCTCTTCAACAAACTCTCCATCAACTTGTTGACAAAGTGTGATCCTCCATCACTCACTAAAGCTCGTGAAACTCCAAACCTAGTAAAAATATTCTTTTTCAAGAACCTTTGCACAATCAAAGCATCATTTGTCTTAGAGGGGATTGCCTCCACCCACTTTGACACATAATTCACGGCTAGCAAGATGTACACATATCCTTTGATGAGGGAAATGGTCCTATAAAGTCGATGTCCCATACATTAAATATTTCCACATCAATTCTCAATGTCATGGGCATTTCATCTCTCTTACCTATTTCCCCTATTCTTTGGCATCTATCACACTTAGCCACAAACTTCTTTGCATCTTTAAACAATGTTGGCCAATAGAACCACGATTGTAAAACTTTAGCCCCCATCTTTTGATGAGCAAAGTGACCTCCACACAAAGGCGAATGGCAAAGTTCAAGAATCCCCATGACTTCTTCCTCGGCCACACATCTTCTTATCAATCCATCATTATAAATTTTAAACAAATATGGCTCATCCCACAAATACTTTTTCACTTCAACATGAAACTTCTTCTCCTTGTATTTATTAAGCAATGTGGGCTCGATTCCACAAACAATATAATTGACATAGTCGGTATATCAAGGCGGCACATTCACAATGATAGCACACACTTACTCAACCTCCAAGAGAAAAATTTCCTCATCCGAGAACTCATCCCCAATCGGTTTTAAATCCACATTCTCACTACCATTTTCCAATCTAGACTAATGGTCCGCGATCACATTCTCCACGCCTTTCTTATCCTTGATCACCACATCAAATTCCTGCAAAAGCAACACCCAATGGATTAAACGAGGTTTAGCATCTTTCTTGCTCATAAGGTATTTTATAGCCGCGTGATCCTTGTAAACAATCGTTTGTGTTCCAACCAAGTATGGTCGAAACTTCTCAAAAGCATACACCATGGCTAAAAATTCCTTCTCTGTTGTGGTATAGTTGACTTGGCACGTATTTAATGTCTTTAAAGCATAATAGATTGCTCTAAACTTCTTCTTCCTTGTTTGGCCGTACACTACTCCGATGGATTGATCGCTAGCATCACAATGCAATTCAAATTGCAAGCTCCAATCCGAAGTGACAAGTATTGGAGATGAAGTGAGAACATCCTTTAGCACCTGAAATGATACACGACATTCATCATCAAAGTTAAATGGACAATCTTTTTCAAGCAATTTACAAAGAGGTTTAGCAATTTTAGAAAAATCCTTAATGAAGCGTCTATAGAAGCCCGCATGGCCTAAGAACGATCTCACCCCCTTCTCACTAGTAGGAGGGGGAAGACGTTCTATGGGTATCTTTAGCTCTATCAAGTTTTAACCCATGCTTTGAAATATGGTGCCCCAAGACTATCCCATCGGTCACCATAAAATGGCATTTTTCCTAATTTAGCACAAGATTTGATTCTTCACACCTCTGCAACACCACAGTAAGATTAGTCAAGCATATATCATAAGAAGAACCATACATAGAAAAGTCATCCATGAACACTTCCATAATATTTTCAATCAAACCATCGAAGATAGCCATCATACAACGCTGAAAAGTGGAGGGGGCATTACATAGACCAAACGGCATCATTCTAAATGCAAATGTACCATAGGGATATGTGAAAGTTGCCTTCTCTTGATCTTCCGGTGCAATCAATATTTGATTGTACCCGAAATAACCATCAAGAAAACAATAGTACTTATGCCCCGCAAGACGATCCAACATTTGGTCTATGAATGGTAATGGGAAATGATATTTACGAGTATTTTCATTCAAAAAATTACGGTAATCAACACACACTCTCCAACCCATAATAGTTCTAGTAGCAATGGTTTCATTTGTATCGGATCTAACAATTGTCATACCACCCTTTTTTGCCACTACATGTAAGGAACTTACATATTGACTATCACTTATTGGAAAGATTATTCCCGCATCAAGCCATTTTAATACCTCCTTTCTTACCACTTCTCGCATTATAGGATTTAATCTACGTTGGTTTTGAACACACGACTTCTCATCATCAATTAAATGAATCTTATGCATGCACATAGATGGACTAATACCTTTCAAATCTTTTATGCTCCAACCAATAGAGGATTTATGCTCTCTTCAGACTCTTAACAACTTTTCTAATTCTAAATCATTAAGGGAAGAAGATACGATTACCGGATACGTTTCATCTTTTTCCAAGTAAGCATACTTTAAGTGCTCCGACAATGGTTTCAACTCCACCTTCTTCTTCTCTTGCACTTCCTCCTTTGGTCCTTCATCAAGTTTTTCAACCTTTGCTTCCTCATTCGTGAGTGCCCTACAAGCATTTAAACCATGCAAATCATCAATCATTTCATCATTTTCCAAGCAAAAAAAGATTTAGATTTTAAAGATTCAATTGAGTAAGAATGACTTATGATAATTTCCAACGGATCCTTGGGGTGAAGGTGGTACATATGTTCTTCAACAATGTTATCCACAACCTCCAATCTTCTACATTCCTCCTTGTTCTTTGGATACATCATAGCCTCTCTCAATGAAAATATCACCTCTTCTTCATTTACCCTCAAAGTAAGCTCTCCCTCTCCACATTAATCAATGCTTTTTGATAGGCTTTTCCTACGCACTATAATTTAATCCTCAAGTATGAAGGATATCAATTGTAGTAGTAAGTGACCAAGTTAAATTATCAAACCCAAGGGACAACTAACTATTTATTTTCTAATTATACTAGCTTAATCAGAATTGAGTAACCAATTTCCAATGTTTTATTGTGAATTAACTATCTAAATTACTGAAATATTAAATAACTGAATTATTAAAAAGCAATAAAAATAAAAGCAAGTTTCTAATCAAGAGATGACAAACAGTTCTAAGGGATCAGGTAGAGACCAATCAATTTGGGTTATTAAACTTACAATTGTTCATTCATGCAGTTTCACTGAAAATACACCACATATCCCTGTTATCCCACCGAATATGATTCGATTCTAAGCTAACAGTATAATCTGGTTTAAATCCTAAGGTGCGCAAATATTACCAAGCCTTATTCCTAGATACTAATCAAAGCAAGCAACAATACCTCCGGATGGTAAGCCCGACTAACAAGATATTTTCTGGAATTACTACAAGGTTCTATTCACTTCCTACTTGATTGTCTAATTGCATTGTTCCACTAAACTAATCAAGTATTCGATTCACCAGTTCATGAAATTAAAGTGCTTATAGCGGAGCTACTCTAATCCCTAACAGATAGACAATACCAATTATGAACGCACACAAGCTAACACAATAATCCAAGCATTATAGCGGATGTCATGAATATATTATGAAGACGTTACGAAGCAGATTAACATGTCTTAGTAAAATAAGTAGAATCAAAAGCTCAACTGCATAAAATCCCAATCTTTGGTCTAAATCCCCAAATCAATTAAATCAATCCATCAAACCCTAGAATTGTATAGGAAATTAGCCCATGAGATTACAAGCAATCCTCATGGCTAAGCAATTCATAACAATAATCAAAGTAATAGAAAGGAATAGATAGGAATGGTAAAACCCTAGTGTAGGAGCAATCTCACGTTCCTTCTCCGTCTCTTCAATTGCTTGATTTTCCCTTAATTAGCACTTGAAACCCTTGTGGAATTGGATGGAGGTTGAAATCAGGTTGTAAATCTGATATGGAGGTGTTGGAGGTGTGAATTGATGATGGATTATGGATGGGTTATCTCCAATTTGTGTATTGATCTCCCTAATTCTCTCTTGGACTGTTGTAGGGCTTTTTTCGCGACCAATAATGCTTCAGAATCGCGACTTGAGGGTATATATATGCTGCTGCATCGAACAGGTCTCGTTTGGGCCCGATTTTGGGCTGCTCGGCACCTTGCTCGAGCCGAGCTCATGGCCGAGCAACCCCCAAACTAGCCGAGCAGCATATGGATGGAACGGGGACGTCGTGTAGAATCCGTGGGACCCAGCTCGGCAGCTTTTGGTCACGTGGAAGGGCCGCTCGCCCCGAGCTACCCGCCGAGCTGCAGAAACTGCACTGCGCGATCTCACCGTTTTGAGCATAATTTCTTCATACGGACTCTGAATTGAGTGATTTTTTCGCTCACGCGTTCCTCTCTTCCTTGGTTTTTATCCATATAAAGAACTCTCAGAAACTCCAACATTTTAATATGTAAAAAGTCATGCAAAATGGCTGCTCGGTACAGCATGCGCGATGTTAGCACTTTGATCATAACTTTCTCGTTTGAAATCCAATTGAGGTGTTCTTTATGCCAAAATGACCCTCTCTTCTGTGGTTTTCCAACCATATATCACATGATCAATTTGGACTTCTATAAGAATACAGAAATTTATGCAACGTGGACTGTATTTTTCAGCATTCCTTCTCACTTGCACTCCTCATTCTAACTTTGAACTTTTGATCATGTTTTACCCTTCAAAACTCAACAAAACACCTTAGTAGCATCAAAATCATGTAAATACTCAAATGTACACAATTTCATGCAAAAGTAATAACTTTCCTAAGCAAAACGGTGTAATGGGCATATATAAAATAAGTGAAATTCAACTCTTAACAAACCCCCAAACTTACATGTTGCTCGTCCCGAGGCAACGACCTTAAAAACCAATAGATTAATTGAGAGGAAATTTCACAGCAGAAGACATCCAAGACAATATAACAATTCAAATATCATACTTTAGATACAAGATAACCATCCATCTAAAAACATACAATTCAAATCAACTATTTTACTCATTCGGAATGCTCATCCACCCATTCTCATGGGTAGTATTTACGCTCATCACTCAAGTGCGAGATATACACTTTAGGGTATGGTGTTTACACTCATAATCAATCCAAACACATGCGTAACCATAAGCTTGGCAATCATCTCAACTCTCGACTAAAGGAATAATTTCGACAATAGGATCACAAAGGTCTTGCATTAGGGTGTAACGTTGGCTCTTTGGTAAAGGTAGGGAATATATAGATAAAGTGACTCAATCACTAGTAGAGAATCAAAGAAGACTTATAGCTTTTCAATAAACAACTTCACTTCCTTCTTTCTTCTTCAATGCTCTTCAATGCTTTTTGCAATTTGATTCCTCCTTCACTTTTGAACACAACTTCCTTACTTGAATTTTTTTCTTTTTTTTCTTTTTTTATTTCAAATAAGGGTACCAGTTTTAGGCACTACCCTTTTTCATGGGGTACCAGTTTCGGGCACTACCCCCTTCATGCAATAATTTAACCACTTTCTTCTACAATTTTCATCACTTCCAACTTATTTCTCCTTTATATTCTTTTTCACAAGACACCAACTTGATTCCTTCAACTCTCTACCAGGTAGGAATTTTTGTAAAGGCTAAAATAAGGATTAATTGGTTAATCACGTAAGCTTCCAACAAATAAGGCTTTTAGGCTCAAAAGGGTTGACTACGGATATTTCATTAGGTAGGAAAATAATATGGCTAGTGACTAATAAAAAACAAAGATGGCCTAAGATCATTTCCTATTGTCTAGTCAAACACGTAGCTTCAAGCAAGATAAAAAGCCAAGTTCTAGAATACGTGTGTATGAACGACACTCACAAGAATAAACTGAATCATGAAATTTCTCATGATTTTAAAAGGCTCAAAATCTCACATGGCTATACGAATGAACGAGCAAACCTAATAAAGCTACATAGCTAATCTTCCTTGCACATAATCAAATTTCAAGCATCTCAATATCAAAGCACAATCTCAAATTGCTTCTCAACAATCACACATATAATCAAGTGCTAAGAAAAATCAGAAAATCATCATAGAGAACCAAAAATCAACTATACCAACACTAGGATTAACACAAAACAAATAAACACAAACAAAAACAACACGAAACCTGGAAAATCGTAAAAAAATCGAACCCTCAACATCATCAAATAAATCAAAAATATTAAGAATCCGCAAAAAATCGACTCTCCAAGCAACAACAAAATGTAAAAATTCTATTTCGATACTGCAAGACAAGGTATGTACGTTACCCCCCAAACTTAGATCAAACAAAGTGAGAAACTAAGTTTGCAAAGAAGTATATACCGCAGTCAAGTAACACCTAATAAAACTCCTACACCAACACAGAGATAGAAAAACAATTAAACCGGGAGGGACAGCCCCCAACAGGCGCTCATGTTTAACGTCGGAGAGTCACGACGTAGTACCTCAAGCTCATCGGAATGGCCATGGATATCTTTCATCCTTTCCATTGTATTCTAATCGCTGTGCTTCTTCATCAATCCAATACTTATGGCAAGGGATGGCCTCGATGGCAATCTTAAAATTTATCTTGACCTTGCCAACCATGTTAAGATCAAATTTCATCAACCTCTTCATTCTACTCCACCACTTATTCCTTCTTCCGACGAAAATTCCCAACTTCTCTTCTAGTTCCTTTCTATCCCTAAGAATATGAGAGGAATCATAAGGTGAAACAAAGTCAATAGAAACAATATCATTAAATTCAATGAAACTTAAAGAGTTTAAAGGTTTAGAAATGCTCATTTCATTCTTCAAGTCCTCATCGGTTGCTTCATGACTTTGCTCTTCTTCTTTCTTTTCTTCCTCAACAATTGACTCCAGTTGATAGCTCAATTCAAGTGGAACCACTTGACTTAATCGAGTGGACTCCTCTTCGAGTTCTACTTCCTCAAGCGACAGTATAGGACCTTCAAATTGCATTCCAGGGCACAATGGAACAACAATATCTTCCTCAAACTCCTCTTCATCCATTCTTTCCTCTTGTTGACCTTGAGAATTTAAACTTGAAGTGATGTTCGCAAGAAGATTGTTTATGTCTCTCGTTCTTTGATCAAACTCCTGCGATGCAACTTCCCTCTCCTGCGATTGAACTTTCATCTTTCTTTCTAGAGCTTCTAATATTCCCATGTTTTCTTCATGCTTCTTGATGGAAGTATCAAACGCGTCTTGTAATTCTTGGGAAACTCCGATCGATCCAGAATAAGTGTTCTCTTGATAAGGTTGATATGAATTTGCATTGTAAGCACAAGACCATTCATCTTCATATCTGACTTGATTGTAAAGCGGAGATGGAACTTGATTTGCTGGAAAATCATAACCATAGTACCTCTCATCCATGTAATATGGAGAAGGTTCCATAGCGTTTTGATTTTCATAGCGTTTCAATATTTCGTCTATGCATGGAGAAGGTTCCATAGCATTCTGATTTCCATATCTTTTCAATATTTCATCCATCTCATGTACCTCAAAGATAATTAATAGTCAGAATATGCTTAAAAATATCCTAATTAAATTAGCAATAAAAGAAAAATAAACAATTAAAACTGTCCCCGGCAACGGTGCCAAAAACTTGATAGGCTTTTCCTACGCACTATAATTTAATCCTCAAGTATGAAGGATATCAATTGTAGCAGTAAGTGACCAAGTTAAATTATCAAACCCAAGGGACAGCTAACTATTTATTTTCTAATTATACTAGCTTAATCAGAATTGAGTAACCAATTTCCAATGTTTTATTATGAATTAACTATCTAAATTACTGAAATATTAAATAACTGAATTATTAAAAAGCAATAAAAATAAAAGCAAGTTTCTAATCAAGAGATGACAAACAGTTCTAAGGGATCAGGTAGAGACCAATCAATTTGGGTTATTAAACTTACAATTGTTCATTCATGCAGTTTCACTGAAAATACACCACATATCCCTGTTATCCCACCGAATATGATTCGATTCTAAGCTAACAGTATAATCTGGTTTAAATCCTAAGGTGCGCAAATATTACCAAGCCTTATTCCTAGATACTAATCAAAGCAAGCAACAATACCTCCGGATGGTAAGCCCGACTAACAAGATATTTTCTGGAATTACTACAAGGTTCTATTCACTTCCTACTTGATTGTCTAATTGCATTGTTCCACTAAACTAATCAAGTATTCGATTCACCAGTTCATGAAATTAAAGTGCTTATAGCGGAGCTACTCTAATCCCTAACAGATAGACAATACCAATCATGAACGCACACAAGCTAACACAATAATCCAAGCATTATAGCGGATGTCATGAATATATTATGAAGACGTTACGAAGCAGATTAACATGTCTTAGTAAAATAAGTAGAATCAAAAGCTCAACTGCATAAAATCCCAATCTTTGGTCTAAATCCCCAAATCAATTAAATCAATCCATCAAACCCTAGAACTGTATAGGAAATTAGCCCATGAGATTACAAGCAATCCTCATGGCTAAGCAATTCATAACAATAATCAAAGTAATAGAAAGGAATAGATAGGAATGGTAAAACCCTAGTGTAGGAGCAATCTCACGTTCCTTCTCCGTCTCTTCAATTGCTTGATTTTCCCTTAATTAGCACTTGAAACCCTTGTGGAATTGGATGAAGGATGAAATCAGGTTGTAAATCTGATATGGAGGTGTTGGAGGTGTGAATTGATGATGGATTATGGATGGGTTCTCTCCAATTTGTGTATTGATCTCCCTAATTCTCTCTTGGACTATTGCAGGGCTTTTTTCACGACCAATAATGCTTCAGAATCGCGACTTGAGGGTATATATATGCTGCTGCATCGAACAGGTCTCGTCTGGGCCCGATTTTGGGCTGCTCGGCACCTTGCTCGAGCCGAGCTCATGGCCGAGCAACCCCCAAACTAGCCGAGCAGTATATGGATGGAACGGGGACGTCGTGTAGGATCCGTGGGACCCCAGCTTGGCAGCTTTTGGCCACGTGGAAGGGCCGCTCGCCCCGAGCTACCCGCCGAGCTGCAGAAACTGCACTGCGCGATCTCACCGTTTTGAGCATAACTTCTTCATACGGACTCTGAATTGAGTGATTTTTTCGCTCACGCGTTCCTCTCTTCCTTGGCTTTTTATCCATATAAAGAACTCTCAGAAACTCCAACATTTTAATATGTAAAAAGTCATGCAAAGTGGCTGCTCGGTACAGCATGCGCGATGTTAGCACTTTGATCATAACTTTCTCGTTTGAAATCCAATTGAGGTGTTCTTTATGCCAAAATGACCCTCTCTTCTGTGGCTTTCCAACCATATATGACATGATCAATTTGGACTTCTATAAGAATACAGAAATTTATGCAACGTGGACTGTATTTTTCAGCATTCCTTCTCACTTGCACTCCTCATTCTAACTTTGAACTTTTGATCATGTTTTACCCTTCAAAACTCAACAAAACACCTTAGTAGCATCAAAATCATGTAAATACTCAAATGTACACAATTTCATGCAAAAGTAATAACTTTCCTAAGCAAAACGGTGTAAAGGGCATATATAAAATAAGTGAAATTCAACTCTCAACACTTTTCTCATGGCTAGGAATGGACGACTAAGTATTAATGGAACATTTGAATCTTCATCCATATCTAATACCACAAAATCAACGGGAAATACAAACTTGCCAACTTTGATCAAAACATCTTCCACAATTCCTTTTGGGTACGTCAATGATCGATCGGCTAATTAAAGTGTAACCAACGTCGGCTTGACCTCACCAATACCCAACTTCTTGAAGATTGACAACGGCATCAAATTAATGCTAGCTCCCAAATCACATAAGGCTTTGTAGTTCTCATGCTCTCCCATCTCACATGGAATAGTGAAACTCCCCAGATCTTTCAATTTAGGTGGAAGTTTCTTTTGCAAGATTGCACTACATTCCTCCATAAGGTTCACCGTTTCAAATTCTCCCAAGCTTCTTTTCTTTGACAAAATATCTTTCAAAAACTTGGAGTAATTAGGCATTTGAAGTAAAGCTTCCGCAAAAGGAATATTCACATGTATCTTCTTTAACATTTCAATAAACTTGGTAAATTTCTCTTCTAATCCCTTTTTCAAGCACCTTTGTAGAAATGGGATTGCAACGGGTAACTTCAAAATTTCCCATTCATCCCTTTCAAACTTCTCCTCTCTCTCTTTTCTTTTTGCCTCTCTACATCTTTCCCACTTCTTCGGAGACTTAACCTTTTCTTCCTCAAGTATAGGGGCACTTTCATCTTTTTCAATTATTTCAACTTCTTTCTCTTTTCCTTCTTCATCCAAGCTTTCCATAGGCTCAAGTTTATATTCTACCTCCTCTACGTCCGTTGGCATAGAAGGCCCTTTATATTTTATCCCACTACGAAGTTCAATTGCCTTGCATTGGTCCTTCGGATTAGTAATGGTTGTAGATGAAAACTTCCCTTGTCGATGAACATCCCCCCATTCACTTCCCATTTGACTCATTTGTGTCTCCAAAGCTTTGAATCGAGTAACATTCAACTCCTTCTTTTGTTTCATGAATTCAAATCTTTTATCATTTACCTCTTTTTCTTGTTTCATAAAATCAAACATCTTGACCATTTGATCCTCCATTGTAGGCTTTCTTTCACTATTTTGAGCTTTCTCCCCCGGATTAATGCCCGGTGGAAGAGTGAGGGCATTCTCTTGATTTCCATATGATAAATTCTCATACCTACGAGGTTGATTGAAATTTCCTTGAAAATTACCTTGCCCCCATCCTCCTTGTCTTTGTGGATATCCTTCTCCATGATTTCTAAAATTACCACCATATTTTCCTTGGAAGTTCCTTCCTTGCATGAAGGCAACTTCCTCAAGTGTCATATCCAGTGGACACCATGCATCTTGTATTTCAAAATTAGAGAACATACCTTGCTGAGACATAGAGGTAGGCATTTGACAATTTTGAGAGGATTGCCCCATATTAGGCATAGTCATGCCTTGTTGAGGATTAGGAAATACTTGTTGATTTATCAAAGGCATTGACATACCTTGTTGAGGACTTGCAAGCACTTGTTGATTCACCACCAGTGTAGATGTTGGAGACACTTGCATGCTAGCATTTATCCTTTTTAGTATCTTCGTGATTGTCTTGTCGGTCATATCTTCCTTAGGCATTTCCATCTTTTTCACTTGTTGCAAGTATACTTCTTCCATCTTAGCAATTCTCTCCCTTTCACATATCCCCGGTGCACGATCCATAGGCCATTGACCCGTATTCAAAGCTATTTCTTCACATATAGCAATTGCTCTTTTCGGAGTTTGTCCCAAAATCGAACCTCCCGTCGAAGCATTAATAAGCATCCACTCACTTCCGTGTAAACCGGCATAAAAAATCCTATTTGTTGCTTGATGAGTGATATTTTCACCTAGATTTTAGTATCTTTTTATGTGAGTTTTCGTATATTTTTATCCGTATTTGTATGTTATTTGGTTGTGTTTTGTGTTTTTATTGAAATGTGTGTGAATGAGCTTAAACGTATGATTTTTAGGTAAAAATTGATCCTAGACGTGATAAGGAAGATGTAGGAAAAAGCGGATCTCAATTCGAAGTTGAAACGAGGGAGAATGAGTCAAATCAAGCAAAATGCTGAAAAAATGCACGTCCAACTTGTGTAATTTTTCTGTACTATTGTGGAGCTCAAAACTAGAATTGTAATATATGGTTGGAAAGCCATAGAAAAGAGGATTATTTTGGTATGAGAAACACTTCAATTGGAGCCGAAACGAGAAAATTATGATTAAAATGGTGACGTCGCGCAAGCTGTTCCTACTCAGCACGGTTGTGCTACTTTTCATGACTTGGTACACCCTCAAATATTGGAAGTTTTGTCATATCTTTATATGGATAGAAAGCCAAAGAAAAGAGGATCACATGAGCGCAAGAATTACTCAAATCAGAGATCGGATGTGGAAGTTATGCGCGAAACAGTGAGACTGCGCAGCCCGTGTTACGCAACACGACCCGTGTTACGCAACACGCCCCGTGTTACGCAACACGGCCCTGTAAGCCCTGGCCATTTTCAGACATCAGAAACGCCTACACGGCCACCCTGTGGTCGTGTTGCAGCACACAAGTCGTGTTGCTGCAGCATCAGAAACACATCAGAATCCTTCTAGAAGCCTCCCAAGGGGTATAAATACCCAATACTTCAATATGTGAAAAAAATATCCGATTTCCACCCCTTCCACACACACATCACACACCTTTTCCTCCATTCTTCACCTTCACCTTCATCCATTCTTCATCCTTTAGATCTACCTTGATCCAACCATCACATCCTTCATCCAAGTAGTAGAGAAGCAATGAAGAGAGGTGAATTGCAAGGGGAAGAAGAAAAATCACCATTGGAGACATCCAAGGGAGTTTTCATCCAAACTTTGTATTGAAACCTATTGTTTATCATGTTTTGTAAGGAATTTAATGTCTATGTTAATTTTCTTATGGATATGAGAGGCTAATCTCCCTTGTGAGATTAGCAATATGAATTGTGTTGGATAATTTTTGGTATTTTGCAATTGAATGATTATGTTGATTGGGTTAATTGATTTTCTATCATTGATGCTTTAGATCTTGAGGTTTATGATGATTTGTGTGTTTAATTGTTTTAAGCATATGATTAGATTGAGAAGTCAATTGCATATTTAGGATAATTAAGTGAATCATTTCATCAAACACTTCATGTGCATTATAGATTGTGAAGAGATTGAGAAGTCCTTCATAGTTTAGAACTCTTTGATAGAACATATCATTTATTAGATTGAGAAGTCAATAGATTATGTGAAGGGACTCTCATTTTAAGCTTAGTACCTAGTTGGAATTGTTTGAGTGAGAACCAATCCAATGAATGTCATTCCATATCCTATTCATTCCGAGAGGGAGTTTAGGTGATCTTAGTGTTGGCCCTTAGCTTTTTTCCCATGACCTATATGAATTCATTGCATGATACCTAGATTTTCCATGCTTTAAGTATTGTTAATCTCATCTCTATCTACTTGGCTCATTCATCCATCTTCCATTCATCTATCCTTTTATTTTATTGTCATTTCTTGATTATCTCCCCTTCTCGTTCATCTCTATAATACTATGACAAACACGAGATCGCTTAGACCCTAGTACATTCCTCCCTGTGGTTCGATAAATTCTTTAATTGGTCATTACCCACTATATTATGGCTAATCATTGCTCTTCGGGGAATCCGTGTTGTGGACACTTCCTTATCATCTCTTTGAATCGGTCTCATGCCTCACTAAATGTCTCAAGTGGCAATTGCTTGAATTGAAAGATTTGCCCTTTAAGATGCAACATCTTTGATGGTGGAAAATACTTGCTCAAGAATCTTTGTGCCAACTCTCTCCACGTGGTGTAAGATCCCGGTGGTATAGTATGATACCAAGCCTTAGCTCTATCCCGTAATGAAAATGAGAAAAGCTTCATTTTGACAGCATCCTCACTTACCCCATTAATTTTTATCGTGTTTGCCAACTCCATAAATTGGACTAAGTGGGAATTTGGATCCTCTATAGTACCACCACCAAATTGATTTGCTTGCACCATGTTGATCAACCCTGTCTTTATCTCAAAATTATTCACATTCAATGGCGGGCCCATTCCATATTCTCATATTGCGGTTGAAAATGATCATGAACATTCATTCCCGCTCCATTGTTTTCAATTTCACGAGGTTGATTTTGCACCACCGGAGGATTATTTCTCACTTCTTGTTGTGCCAACAAATTTTGAATAATAGCTTGCATTTGTTAGTTTTGCAAGTGCATTTGTTGAGCATAAGCTTGTGGCACATATTCTTGATTATCATAACCTCCTCTAGCATTATCACCTCCTTGAAAATTTCTCAAGTTACCTTCTTAATCAACTATGTTTGCATTATCCCTTACTTCTTCCATATTTTCCTCCGTAGGCTCTAATACTCCTCTTCTTTGTCTTCTCAAAGTAGCATCCAATTCCAAGTTTAAAGGTTCAATAGATTGAGACCTAGAACGAGTTTGCATGTACCTACAAGAATTTCCAAATTAGCTCTCCAAATAACCAAAACAATTAAACAAGTAACAAATAAAAGAAATATCCTTATCAAAACTAATCAATTTCAAACTCGTTATAACCAAATGTTAAACATTTCCCCGGCAAGCGGCGCCATGAACTTAGTCGCATTTTGAATAAAATGTTTAAGAGCAAGTGTACTCAATTGTTGTTATAAACGCGTGACCAAGTGCAAAATTTATAATAATGTCGTCCCAAGGGAAAGTAAACTTAGGCTTGTATCCGGATTTTCCATTGATTCATGTTTTGTAAGGATGATAGTTTGAAGTTTTGTATTTAAAACGATTACTTACGAATCTACTTAATTAACTAGAATTTCAACTAATAAAGTAACTGATCAAATATCAAACAAATGATTAATGGAATGGATGTAAAATTCACTTGAGAAGAGAGCAAGGCTAATCATACTCATGGTTAAGACTTGAGCTAGATATGTAAAACTCTTGATGGTAATTCTCATTAACTTGTGGATTAAAAGCAATCACAAATTTATCCCTAATCCTTACGGCCAAGGCAATTAGATTCTCGACTCTTTTACAAGCCTAAATCTCCTAAGATTAATCTTAATCTCAATTCCCTTAAGGTACTATGATCATAAGTTGATTCTTTTCACTCAATTTCTTAAGTGTCCCTCTATGAATGTTCTAAGCCTAAGTAGGGTATGGCTTACCTCCCCTTATACTAACATACATGCACACTTCAATATATGATTCAATTAAACATCCACTCACAACATTGGAATGGCCATCCTAATACTATGAATAGAGAATTTAATCACACAAACATTGAAATGAAACATGATTGATATATCATAAAAGGAAATCCACAAATCAATTCAAATCATTACTCAAGTTCTTCATATCTAACTCTTCACCTCAACCATTCATATGATTAGCCATACTATAGGACTAGCCACTAAACATGGTGATTAATTCAATACAAATCAAGCTTTGCTCAATTTGAGCCATAATAAGAAGAAATTCAACAATTGAAAGTAGATTTGCTTCCTTTGCATGGAAAGACCTCTCATCCTCTTCAATGTATCAAATTCTTCACTCCTTGATGCTTCAATATTCTCAAATGATGGAAGGATGGATGGAATGATGGATTTATGGAATAAATGTGGAGATCAAAGGTAAATTGGATGGATCTAGATGGTAGAAATGAATTATGGATCTAATGTATGGGGAAATGTGGTGTTTAGTGTGTATAACTGCTATGAATATGATTTCCTCTTCAAAATTTCGCACAAGTCATCCTTTTATATCACTTATGGACCTTCTAGAAGCTTCCGAAATATTCTAAAAATTGCGCAGGTTTTTGTAGCAGTACACGGCCCGTGTAGGGCACACCTACTTCGGCATATTGTGCATGCTTCTGGACATGGCTCGAGCTGCAGTACACGGCCTTGGTCGTGGCCGTGTAGTATTTTCTGATGTAAGTATACGGCATCTTCTTACAGGGCCATGCTCTGCACACGGGGCATGCAGCAACGCACGGCCCGTGCACCAGCACACGGCCATCATCCTGGGCAAGCAGCGATTTCTAACAACAATATACAGCCATCTGTTACAGGGTCGTATTCCGCATATGGCCCGTGTACAAACATACCCTGTTCTTCCATCTTCGTTTCGCTCCCGACTCCATTTTTGTCCATTTCTTGACCAGTTTTACACATATTTAAGCTTATTTACACAATTTTATCAAATCATACCTAAATTTATCAAAATAACAATAACTCCACCAAAAGTAACACAAATATGGATAAAAACATTCGAAAATACATAAATAACGACATTAAAATTTAGGTAAAAATGACAACGATCACTGTTCAACCACATCATCCCCTGTTACAATACTTGGTTTATGTCGATCTTCTTTCTTTCGATCAAAAGCAAATTTCATATGACACCACTTATGATTATGCGGTAAAAATCGACGATGTTCCATGTAGTATATTTTTCTTCCATTCGGTAGCCAAAGACTAGTTGTTTCTTTATTGCATACAGGACATGCCAAATATCCTTTGGTACTCTAACCTGATACTGATCCATAATCTGGAAAATCATTTATCGTCCATAATAATGCCGCACGTAAGTTGAACTTAGTACTAGTTGAGGAGTCAAAAGTTTCAATACTAACATCCCACAAGTCCTTTAATTCATCAATCAATGGCTCAAGAAAGACATCTATGTCATTACCAGGAGATGTTGGACCAGGAATAATCATTGACAAAATGAAAAATGGAGCTTTCAAACACTTCCATGGTGGCAAGTTATATGGTAAAAGGATTACAGGCCATGTATTGTGTGATAAACTCATATTTGAGAAATGATTAAAACCATCTGTTGCCAATCCAAGTCTAACATTACGAGGGTCTTGAGAAAAAGATTCATGTGTTCTGTTAAATTCTTTCACTCTTCAGCATCTGCAGGATGCCTTAATTCTCCATCATCTTTTCGCTTTTCCTTGTGCCATCTCATATCTGCTGCAGTCTTTTTTGAAATAAATAACCTTTGCAATCTTGGCTTCAAAGGGAAATAACGTAAAACTTTTCATGGAATCTTTTTACACTGTCTTTCGTCATTTCCATCTTTACCAATCTCTGTGAACTTATATCGAGGGGCTGAATATTTTGGGCACTCTTCCTCCTTTTCATACTCCTTTCTATATAAAATATAGCCATTTTCACAAGCATGAATTTTCTCAAAATCTAATCCCAAGTCTTGAATGACTTTTTTTGCCTCATAATATGAGCAAGGAAGTGTCTCAGCATCAGGAAGTGCCTTTTTCAAGATTTCAAGCGACATTGTAGAAGACTTATTGCTCCATTTATTGGCAATCTTTAGGTGCATCATTGTCAAAACAAATGACAGCTTGCTAAAACCTTTTCAACCCGGATATAATTCCTTATCAACATCTTTTAATAATCTTATGAACTTATCAGATTCTGACTCTGGAACTGCATTTTCATGATCCATATGTGCATATTCTCCCCAAGAATTTGTTGTTTCTGCTGCAAAATAATCTTCGAGTATGGTTTGCGTGTTGACATAATCATTTCGACTCTCGTGAGTCTCAACTTCACCACTCTTATCTTGTTCATCATCTGAATCAAACTCTTCAACATCAGACTCTTCATATTCCTCTCCCTGACAAACCCATATTGTATAATTCTTAAGGATTCCATTCTCAAATAAATCAGCTTCAACATCATCCCGACTTCAAAAATAAATGTTGTTGTGTTTCTTACAAGGACATCTAATTTTTCGAGATGGTTCAATTTTTGAAAATGCAAAATCTAAAAATTGTTTCACTCCATTTTCATATTCAGCTAATGTTCTATCCTGAAGTGTCATCCAACTTTTATCCATCTCAGATCTGCATATGATGATTAGAACTCTATTAAAAAAATAAAAAAAAGATAATGTATGATCTAGACGCGAGATAAATCATTTTCAACCTTCACCAAAATTAATAGACCTTGAAATTACATAGCAAGCTAGTGTCTCTTAAGCACACATATCTTGAAAATCATGCTAAATCAATCTTCATTAGATATTATGTTATAATATTAGAATAGTTTGTTACATTAACATTTCAATCGGGTCTTCGTACTTAATTAAAAAATAGTAAATATCAATATTGCATCTATCAACAGTCATAAATAAAGAAAGTAATTATTATGCTCTGTCAAGTGAACTTCAGTTTAATACTTAATCTCATGACTCAATCACAATCCAGAAATAAAACTATGTCGAAGAAATAAAATTCAGATACATGGTGAGCAGCACGAGAAAGGGTACACTAGAGGGAAGACAATGACTTTAGACCAACGTTGAGTTGTATGCACACCGAAGAAACACAATAAGATGACAATTTGAAATCCAATGCTGAAGATTTTTCCGTGGTTTTCAGATATTATAGAAAAGTCCATTTTTTTTTAGAAAAAGAAGCACTAGTTTTTAGTTTTTTTGTTTTGGATGAACGACTATTCTTGTTGTCAAGAGAACATGATAAATGCGCCCAATAAGTGGAGAAGTTTTTTATATATTAAGAATCAAATTTCAAAATTATTTTAGGTTTATATATACTGGGCTAATTCTTAGATAATTGGGTAATAGATAACCCAAACTCTAACAACCGTGAGATTAAGAATAACTATTAGATAAAAAAAAATATTTTTAAAAAAGTAATTGTTATCCAGGTAGCAAGTTTCTAAAATCTGTTTTCTTTTATAACATACAGGTGGATCAAATATTAAGATTATAATTATTTATTAGCTTAACTTATATTTTTAAAAAATTAAATTATAGTTATTTTTTTGAAAAAATTGAATTGACACTCCTATATCATTTAAAAAATTTTGAAAGAAGATAAAAAAAATTTTAATTTGAAATTAGGTTTAATAATGTAAAGTAAAACTAAAGAAATTAAAATAACACATATATAAAAAATATTTTTCTATCAAATTTTAATATGAATATTAATATTTTTTTCCTTTTTTTTTATATCATTTTGGATGATATTTCCTAAATTAATTGTATGAATATAAGATTCTAATTTAAATACTGAACAAATATTATAAATTTAATTTAAGATATAAATATTCTTTTAAATTACTTTTAAAATTAATATTTTGATCAACAAAAAATTAAAATGTAAAACAGAATGGCGTTGATCAAGGCATTAATTTTGGTGACGTAGATAGAGATAATTAACAAAAAAATTATATTAATTAATAAAAAATAATATGTATCGATAACAATCGGTAAAAATTTGGGTCATGCATGACTTGAGTTATGCAAGTAATCCCCTATGTACTGATGATATTTTGTTATCGCTAAAGTTTCTATTACTTAGTGGCGATCTTAACTTGTCACTAAAAATCAAGTATTGTATAAATAGTGATGATTCTAAAATTTGTCATAATTTATAGATTAGTAGTGGCAAGAGAAACTATCTTAATTGGCGCCATATTTTTAGTGATAATAAATATTTACAGTTTACAAAGTTGTCACTAGTTATCACAACTTACCGTATGCTGCAACATAAAGAATATTTGTCACTATACATACACTTATATTGACAACAATTTCATTGTCACAAAAAAATTTATCACTGAATATAGTTTTTCTTGTAGTGAATGAAGATGGATCATGTCTTTATTAACATACTCAACTCACAGCAAGAAGCTGGTAATTGGACCATAGGAGAAAGAAATTACCATGCTCTCCTTGTTGCGCTTTCTATCATCAATTCAGAGATTAATGTCAATTTACAGTTTGATGATGTGAAAGAACTAATGTGTTTTCTTCAAAAGAGGTACAACATGTTCTCTTATTTATGCGATAAACCAAATGTATGGTTTGATGAACCATCAAACACGATATCAGCCTCTCGACGCCAATGGGACACTCTATTTTTGGTAATGTCTTCAATACGTAAGATTTCTAAAATGATTTATGTACCTATCAATCTAACACTGCTATTTTCAATATAATTGGTTTTGTATTCTTTCCCTGCATGCAAGACCCATTATATATGACAAATTTCCATCAGGGTGAGCCTCTTATTCACCAATTTAGAATGTTCCGTCGAGATCCACCTCCAACTCCAAATGAGGTTATCATTATAAGCGACGTCACATACTCATCCCATTTAGTTCATATTAAGGGGATTGAACTTGACTCCATAAAGAGGAAGTAGAATCATCGTCAATAATTCGCAAGTTGTGTCAGCTCCCCCATAACTTTGAACAAGTTCGTCGCATTAAACTTGAGAAAAATCTATGTAAGAGTCTAGTTCATCGCTTACATCATCTAGTTTGCTGAAGTGGTTCAAAATCCTTAAATACAAGAAATGATAAGCCAGTTGGTCTTAGCAAGACGTAGTACGTATTATGTGGTTGCTTTTAAATAAAGACATATTAACTTGCTTTCTTTCGAAAGCATGATTGTTCTTCTGTTGTCTTTATGTACTGGTAACAATGTATTTATGGTAGTGTGAAGAGTTTGAAGTGTTTGTGTTGATGTTGTAATATATTTTAATTTACGCAACTATGCTTGTTTTTTTCTTCTCCCTTCGTCCCACTAAACTCTTCACTATTCTTCATTTATTTTGTGTCAATACACTCTTCACCCTCCAAAAATATTAAAAGTTTCAAAATCAATAACCTCTCACTACATTATATTTTCAAAAATGCCACTCTTATCTAACTCACATAACTTACTTTATCATTTTTTTTATTACTTAAAAATACCACAATACCCTAAAAGTTTATAAAGTTGGTCAAAAAAGCAACTTTTCTTAAACTCTATATCTACAGTAACGATGATGAGCTTAGTGGGACGGAGGGAGTAATTTTTTTTAATAAGATAAATATATTTTTAAGATAATATTTAATTGAGAATTTTACAGGACCCAAAAGATACACTAACTATCAACTTGGGACTTGAAAGATAAATTTTATCAATTTAAAACCCGAATGATTCTGACCTATCAATCCAACCCTTAAATTCAAATTCTTTTTAACGGTGTTAAACATAAATGTCATTCTCACTTTTACATGGCAACTACTCTCCACATCAACTGTTATATTAATACCAACTAATAATTAAAATATAATTAAAAATCATAGAATACATAAGGAATTTTTAACCACAATTTCTCTTTTTCAAATAGAATGAACCCGTTCTTACCTGTAGATGTTCGAAAGAGTATTTCTTCTCAATTTCTTATGCACGGCTAAAGTTTATACTTGTACATGGAGAGAAAAAAATTACTGAATGGTTGATTTAAATAATTATTGAAAATAAAAGAAGAATATTATTAAAGCAGAGTTGATGATTTAAAAATAAGTGGATAATTTATTGAAATGTTAAATGTTACTCCCTCCGTCCCAGTGAAATGGAGACAGTTACCTATAGTTTATAATAAGGTAGTGTTCGCAATGCACTGGGACGGAGGGAGTATATGAGTATCTACATTATAATAAAAAATAGTATAATAAAAAATAGTTTGGTTAGCTTTGTTTTAATTACGGTGGAGCTTGAGATGATATTTGAAATGCTCATATGTTGTTTGATAAAATGTCCCAATAATATATTAATGCATTCAAGTCCACAACATAATTTGATCAAACGCTGAATCCTTTATTAACATGCCCATTTTCTGTCAAATTTTCAAGATGAATTTTAAGAGATGAAACAACAACATAGTAGATGGAGGTTTTAAGAGAGAAAATGAAGAACCATTTCGCTGTTTAAGGAGAAAATGATGGATGGAGCAACGACGTGGCTGGCCTACCATTGAAATAAAGATCTTAAGCAATGTATATTGACTTGAAAGTGGCTTCAAAAATTTCTTGATATTGTCATTTTTTTCTGGGAAACATCAACACTTAAGAATTAGTTTTCTTGAAATATAGTCATTTAATTTTATAAGAATGAAGTGATCAGAAGTTTTTATTTATGTCAAACATATGATATGATGACTTCTAGCTCTTTTATAAAAATTATTACCTCCACTGATTAGTGTATTACTCCAATATGTAGACATATAACACAATGCAGAACTACTATGATTCATCTCTTTTCTTCAGACTTGTATACACTCATTAACAATCTTCAATGTCTAAATTGTTGAAGATCAACACTGACTCCGGAATATTTTTGAAGCAGCAAGAAATTTTTAGAGGGCTCTAGAATTATCTAAATGAATATAAAACCTCCTAGTTGGCTTGAAGTAGAAATCCTTTCCAAAGTGCTACGGCAGTGGAAATCTATAAAAACCATAAAATATTTTAGGACTTAACTTATATTGATCACCCGGGAAAGAATATTAGAGTAGTACTTAGAATTGTTGAGAATTGTACTTGAGAACTCTAGACTAATTAAAGTGACTAATTGATGAGAGTGAAAATAAGCATGTTTTAGTGTCCAATTTAACACTTTTTTTACGGGAATTATTGACATATATTAGCATAAGTGTCTTATATTTGATATATGTGAGAAAAAGGTGCATTTGAGGTGTTTTATTTTATTTTAGGTGGAAAAAGGATCAAAAGTGCAAAGTTAGAGAAAATGTGCAACTTGTGCAAGAATGCTAAAAAACGCATATTTAACTTGTGTAATTTTTTGTATTTGTGTAGAACTCAATACTATAAGTGTAATATATGGTTTGAAAGCCACATAAGAGAGAATCATTTTGGCATAAGAAACACCTCGATCGGAATTTAAACGAGAAAGTTATGATCAAAAGAGTGATGTCGTGCAAGTTGTTCCTACTCAGCATAGCTATGTCATTTTCCATGGCTTGTTACACCTTCAAATGTTAGATTTTTGTAAGTAATTTATATGGATAGAAATCCAAGGAAAAGAATATCACGTGAACGTAAGAATCACTTAAATTGCAGTTTGGATGTGGAAGTTATGCGCAAAATGGTGACACTGCGCATGCAGTTCGACCGTAGTTCGGACAAGCTATTTTGGTCGAGCTACAACAGTCAAGTCTAGCTAGACCCAAAGATAAAATTTCAGTTTACAGACATGCAGTTCGATCGTAGTTCAACCAAGGCCTATCTAGTTCAACCAGAACCACTTTGGTCGAACTAGGTCACGAATTTTCAGATCTGTGTGGTTTTTACACTCACAGTGCGTGTACCTACATGTTTTTATCTAAAAAGCCCATCCAATGTCTATTAGGAGAGGTTACAAGTATAAAAGGGGATGCAAATCATACCAAGAAAGAGACTGTAACACAATCATCCTACACCCCACAAGGGGGGATCACTCCCAACCATCATCCACATCCTTTCCTCCATACATACATCACTTTGAAGATTCATTTGCTGAATTAAGAGGAGAACAAATAGGAGGATTCAAAACGGAGAAGGACGCGATGATTCCAATATCTAGGGTTTTATTCGTTTTCTAATTTATCTTGTATTTTTCAGATATATAGGTAAGATCTATCCAACACCCATAATTGTTCGTCGCAACATCATAGGCTAGAACTATTTTGGTAGATCTAGGGTTTTGAAGGTTTTTATGAATTAATTGAACTTTCTAGTGTATACTCCGTACAACAATACTTGTGGAATTATTTTATATAAGACTATAAATTTTTAATTCATACTCAGAGTTATTTTGTGCATCTTCAACTGTTATGTAGAGTCTGAATACATATCTTGGTTATTGATTAAGTGCGTTCACTGCTGAGCAGGATTCCATGCGATGATTCTAAGTGAGGGAACTCCGAAACTTCATTAGAACTGTCATATATGAATGTTTATTAATTGAATTGAATTCGGGTTAGTAAACAGGATAAAGAGGGTTATTTTATAGTACCTATAAAGGGAGATCATATCGGGTTAGAGTACCAATTGGCCAGGAAAATAATTGATACAGATAGTACCTAGAAAGGAGGGTAAAATTATATCTCTTGCTCCAATGTTATTCGCATGTATTACATGCATATTTACTTGTGTCTATAGAGTATATTTGCATGGCTTAGTGATGTGTCCATATTCCACTAGGTAGAGTCGGACAATGATACACAAAAGGGAAATTAATGAGTTAAACTGGATTATCCTAGAGCAATCTATTCTCCTACTTGATTCACTTTCATATTTTCCTAGTTCCTTCAACCTTTATTGTATTTCGTCTTAATTAATTTAGTAAATTATTGAATTGATAATACGTCGTCCTTTGAGTTTGATATTTAACTTGGTCGCTTGCTTAAGCTGCAATTGATATCCTTAATACTTGGGAATTAATTTTGCGTGCAAAGAAAATGCCCATAAAGTTTTTGGCACCGTTGCTGGGGACGACAGTTATTATTAGTTCTAGTTTGATTAAGACCTTTATTTGTAATTATTTAATTTATCTAACCTTCAATTTTTCTGAGGTACTTGTGTACTAGGAAAATGAGAGGAAGGAAAAGAATGAATAACACATTGAGCTGATTTGGCCAGAGCAAGGAAGAATCCGGATAATGTTGCCATAAGTGAAATTTTCACGAACTATGAGATTGGGAACATGGAGTTAATAGGAGCAAGGGGGGAAGATGATGATTTTGAGATACATCCCGCTCTTATCAGCATGGTATAGAAGAATCCCTTTTCTGGAGTTCCTTTGAAGATCCAGATCAGCATCTCAAAAGATTTATTGGTCATGCAAACACTCAAAAGGGTGCTGGAGTTAATGATAATGCTAGACGGATCGCCCCAGTTCTGTTTGATTGATAGGACAGAAGCTTGGTATGAGACTCTTGATGCCACAAATTGCACTACATGAGACCAACTGCAGCAGAAGTTCTTAGAGATATATATACCATCCTCTAAAGTGTTTAGAATGAAACAAGACATCACCCAATTTGTTATGAATTTGGGTGAGAAATTTTATGAGGCGTGGGACAGATTTAAAGACGTGCTCAGTTGATGCCCACAGCATGAGATGTCTAAGGTTCAGTATATGTACTAGAGCATGTTTATTCAAGTTGCTCTATACAATATACCCAGAAGCCATAAACTTATTATAAGGATTCCCTACAGCAAATAAACATATAATAGTAAACCTTTTCAGAAATATTATTAATATTATGCTCTAAAATTCAATCAATTTCAAAGTAAGAATAAATGCTAAATGCTCCATAAAAGTAAGGTAAATCAATTTACCTATCATAAACATTCAATGATATTAGTAAAAGATAATAGAACACAGTATCTCATACCACATATAAAGTTGTAAGCTTTGATAACTTCGCTGATGAACCAAATTATTTTTTTCATCTATATCACGCCCGAGTTTCTCTCTTACTTTAGAAGAATGACAATTTGCTTTGTTGATATCAGCGCCTACAAAGCATATAATATAATCAAATACAATCAATTTGCAAGATGGAGAAGACTTTAGCAATATTATAAACTTAAACACATGACTGATCGACCATATGCATATAGCTCTAAATGACAAGAAAGTTTTTATGTATTAAAATTGTAGAACTATCATTCAATATCATTATTCATGCAGTCTACCATAAAGAACATAAATATTGGGTGATTATACGATATCAAACAGGGGCATCATATGTTTCTTTACAACTAGGCCCCCAACATTGACATTGTAGCCCTAGTCCATGGTGAATTGTAGCAGAAATTCCTGAAAGTTTAAACATTAGCTTATGATGAAATCATATTGCATATAGAATAATAAAGCATAACAACGTTACAACATCGTATAATCAAATTCTTGGAAAAATGGATGTTGAAATTCTGTAGAAGTCTAGTTCTTGGTTAAAAGAAAATTGTAAAATAATAGAATAAAAAATTGACCTAAATTGTGGGAGAGAAAGACTTTATATAGCATTGTATTAAGGTAGATCAATATGCAAACAATTATTAAAGAAAACTTAATCAACATTAATACTACAAGAGGACGAAATGTATGAATAAAAGACATAATAACCTCAAGACTAAAAGACAAAGTCTAGTCAACAATGAAGTATAGGATCATGAACTTAAAGATATGTGAAACTATTACACAACATTCAAGAAACTATGAAAGAAAAATAAAAATCATTCTTAGTAGTATGTAATTGGATGGACTTGTACTTGGAATGGAAGAAATGAGAAACCAGCACCAATAAGAGAGTAAAATATTCAAAGAGCATGTTTAGTATGTGTTGAGATTAACAATACTAGAGCATGCTTATAATATACGCTTGAAAGAATTATTAACCTGAATTGCAATTGTCTCAAGCATATATAAGAATAGCTAGATTAATGTAAATGTACTTGAAAAGCTAAATGAGATTATATCCAGCAGTTAGTACCTGCTTCATTTCCCAAGCCACTAAATTTCTACTGAAGACAAGCCTTCGTTTCCATCAAAACATGTGATTTCCCAATACCTGAGAAAATTAGGAGTACTCGATCATAAATCAAATAGATTAACATTCAACCCAAGATTGCAGCTTTAGAAAATTTTAACCAAACCTATATACAAGATTGTAAATACAAAAGTTCATTTAACACGCAAAACAACTTTAGATTAAGAAGTGAGTTACTTAACCTCTTTAGTTACTGTACTAAATAAATGATATCATTGAAGTTTTAATACTAATTGACAGAGGATAAAATCACCATTTATAACTACAATGATTAAAATGTATCAGACATATACAAAAAACACAAAGGCACCTGCATAGACAAAGAGAGCCAAATACTTTCCAAGCAAAACAAGAGTAGTAGCACAAGAAACAATTCAACATAAGCGTCTCAACACAAGAAAGAGTTCAATAGTATGTTTAGAGTATGAGTTGGTAGATTAAATTGAATCAAAGCTGTCTGACCATTCATAAGAGTGGTCCTTGATTCCAAGTGTAGGATCCAACATAAAGAGTGTCACACCCCTGTACAAGAAAATATCAAACAACTCTTTTGGATTTGCATAAATAAAATCTTTCTGAAAATCCAAAATGGCTCGAATTTTATTGAAATTGTTTAATCGCTGACAGTAATAAATAAAAGCAGGAATGCAGACTAAATCAAACATAAATTTTAACTTTGGAACATTTCAGCTTACAGGAAAATACCAGAATCCATAATCCCAATACTAGTCAAGAAATTGTAATAGAAACTACCTACGGAAAACAAGGTGTAGCGTCAATTCCTTCTTGTTTTTTATGACTGAGGGTGTGGCCGTATTCAACCCTCTTTCCAGCGAAGATGGGGTGTTGTACGTGGTCCTTGAAACGTTAGTCGGACCATCGATGCAATTTCAGGGCTGTGTAACTTTCTCTTTGGAATTTCACTGAAGACTTGCCCATTTGCTGCTAGGTTACGACGAAATGATATTGCAGCAATTTTTTTAAGTATTAGAAAGCCGAATTACAGTTTCACACTTTCGCGGAAATTTTGTTTGTTTAGGAGGGAATTAGTTGGCGCTATTCTTTTGATTTTGGAGGGATAGATTTGTGGAGGTCTTGGAACAATTAACTATAGTCATAATTTATTTGTCTTTAATTTATTTGAAAGTATTATACTAATACTTGTACATGTTTCAGGAATAACATAATACTCCCTCCGTCCGGTTCTAAGGTATCCATTTACTTTTTGCACGTGGATTAAGGAGTATTATTATATGTAAAGTGAGTAGTTGTATTAGAGGGAAGTAGTGGATATTATTGTGTACTTTTTACTAAATATGGGAAATAGATACCCTTGAAGCGGACAGTAAAACTAGTAAAATGGATACATTAGAAGCGGATAGAGAGAATATAATAAATAGAAGTTAAAACATTTTGTAATTAAATATTACTCCCTCCATCCCAAATTCAAGTTCACATTTACTGTAGATACGGAGTTTAAGAAAAGTCACTTTTTGACTTACTTTTGAAGGTAGTATGGTATTTTTGGTACTTTTTAAATGATAAAGTATGTTATTTGTGTTAAAAATGTAATGGCAAATTTGAAATTAAAGTATGTTAGAGGGATATTAGTTTGTTGCTTTTTCCTTTTATGAAAGTGTAAAGTTGAATTTGGGACGACCCAAAACGAAAAGTGAGAAGTTGAAGTTGGGACGAATGGAGTACTACATAAATATATTACTCACTCCATCCCTAACGCAATTTCACAAATTTCCTTTTCTCCGTATTTATCTCATTTTAATTTTTTAATGATATTTTTACAATTATTTATTAAAATAATAAATTACCCTAAAAGAAATTTAATGGTTATTTTTATTAATATCCATGTTAATTATAAATGCAAATATAAAATTCGAATGCAAATAAATATATAAATGACCACATTAATGTTTAAGTTTGCTTTTTGCACGTAAATTCAAAGATATAATAGTTTAATGTGTAATGAGGTGAGATAAATAATATTTAATGTAAAGTATGTAGTTGTATTAGTGTTGTGTGTGGGACCTATATGGAATAAATAATTATTTTATGCGGACCCAACTTAACAAAAAATGAAACATAAACATTAACTTAGGATAACCCAAAATAAAAAATGTAATGGGACAGAGGGAGTATATAAATAAAACTGAGACATCTTCGCTAAAAAGAAAGAACTAACTACTTAAGAAAAAGAAAAGAAAAGAGTGAGACTTGCGTGTGCCGGGCACACACGAACACATTTCGTGCGCCTTTACAAATTTAGTATTATGGGAAAGGGTACATTGCTTTGGTTCAAAGGATATACACTTTAATTAATAAAAGTTACACCATGTTTGTTCTAAAGGGTATAGAGTACACTTTTCATTAATATTTTTTTTTCTTTAGAAAATAAAGGGTACACATTTTTATACTAAAGGATATACTACAATTTAACACAAAATTCTAAAGGCGCACGGAGTATTGCCCATGTGCCCAGATACACATAATAATTTTCTTAGAAAATAAAGGGTACACATCTGTATATTAAAGGGTATACAATTTAACACAAAATTCTAAAGACGTACGAAATATAGTCCGTGCACCCGGATGCACAGAAATTTTTGCCAAAAAAAAAAATAGTCTCACCGTGACATAGTCTCTTTGTACCGAAAATATAATTCTTAAATATGAATTTAATTAAAGAAAAAAATTAATTATCTTTTATAAGTAAAATAATATATGAATTAAAAACCTACACATCTTTATTAAATATAATGTTATAATATTAATTAAATCACACTCAAGTATTTTTGAAGATAATTTTTTTTACTACACTTTGATTACTTTTAAGTCATTAAATTAATTAATTACTGATATATTCGTCTGTCCCAGGTTAAAAGGGTCATTTTTCCATTTTAGTCGTCTCATCCAAAGAGTTTCCTTTCCTTTTTTACACACATGAGACCCACACACCCCCTCTAATACAATTAAAATATGGGACCCACACTCCCACTAATACAACTACCTACTACACATTAAATAATAATACTCCTTAATCTACGTGTAAAAAAGCAAATGACCCTCTTACGCCGGGACGAAGGGAGTAAACGAGAATGCATCTTTTATTAAAATATATATTACTCCCCCATCCCTCTAAAAGGTCCCCATTTTATTATATTAGGTGTCCCATTCAAAAGGTTCCACATATGTAGCCTACCATTCGATACTAATATAACTACCTACTACATATAAAATTATAATATTTCTTAATACACGTGCAAAAAATAAATGAGGACCTATACCCGAGAGGAGTATTTTTTTGAAAAAATCCAAAATATTTATGGCATACCGTTTCATTTATCAAATTTATTTTGTGATCTATGGACTATTTTACTCTAGCATTTTTAATATTTATTTTAGAATTTAATAATTAATTTTAAAAGTATGATTGTAATTAATATTAAAAAAAATGGGATCACAAATAATGCATATTGAACTGGTTTCATAGAATGCATTTAAAATAAAGTAATAATTTATGCAATAGTTTATTATTATTATTATTTTCCATAAAAACAATCTCAAATAAATATTTGTATTAAAAAGGTTTACATGTAAATTCAATTTTCATATTATTATTTTTTAGTAGGGCAAAGGGCCAATTTAGCCCTTTATCTTACCCCTTAAGATCAAGTAAATCCTTGATCTTATTTTTTATTCGTTTATGCCCTTGCCTTTTTATAATTGGATCAATTAAGCCCTTATTTTTTTTCCAAAAGGATCAATTAAGCCCTTTATGTTATATCATTGTAGCAAGTAAACCCTTCATCTATTTTTTACTTCTTCAACCTTCTTTTTTATTATAATTAAATTAAATATACCCTTATCTTCTATAAATTTAACATAAAATACTTACACCTACAGTAAAACCTCTATAAAATAATACTCGATAAATTAATAACCTCGATAAAACTAATAATTTGTCCGGTTCCAAGTTGGGACATATTCAAATTTGGGTACCAATCAATTAAATAATAAGATAACACTTTTTTAGAAAATTCTAAAGAATACTTAAGGTCTCAACCAAACTATAAATTAATAATTATTAAGAAAATCTCAGATATATATATTATCAACTTCAACGTTTTATTTTAAGAAAAAATAGTAAAAATATGAATTTACTATTATTTACTATTTGTTGAACTTCAGATTTGCATTAATACATCTTAAAATCTTTCAATTTGCAGCCAAGTTGAATACAATTAAAATAGTTCAATATCTTACATTGATCTACTTCTATAAAATATATAGATAAATATTATGATTGCAGAGTGCATTCTATTTGATTTACAAGTAATATGTAATTGTGAATCCAGTACAAATCATATATTCTAATCAATATTAGTACATATCATATATTCTAATCAATATATTTCTAATATATATAAATAAGTTATGATTTTTTTATAATCTCTTTAAATCAATAAATTATTAATTTATCGATTATATAATATCTCTCTAAATTAATAAAAATTTTCAGTCCCAAGTATATAAATTTATAGAGGTTTTACTGTATTTTTAACACTCATTTTCCTAACTTCCTTTTTTTATTCCTTTTAATTATTATTTTTTAATGCTTTTTAATAAATTATTTTATTTATCAAGTTATCATTATTATATGTTTAATAAACAGAATGTAATAATGTTCTTTCTTTATTTATTTGTTCTGCTTTGATTTTTTTAAATTTTCAATTATTTAACATATACTAATGTTCTTTACTTATTTATCTTACATTTTTATTTGAAATTTTTAAATAATAAATTTCACCACATATTTATTATTATATTAATAAAATGATTTTAAATATGTATATTATGAATTTATTGGAAGATAATTTTAAATATTTTAAAAAAATTGCTACAGAATGTAATTAATTTTAATTAATTAATGTAATTAAAAAATTGAATAAAAAAAAATAATATTACATTTTGCATATTAATAATAATATTATTATTATTATAAAAAGTTAATAAAGAAGATGATTAAAAAAAACAAAAACACAAATAAATAGTAAAACAAAAGAAAGGATATATAATTGAGAAAAAAAATTAGAGCAGTAATGTGGCTTAATTAATGAAAAGGGTGTTTGGATGGAAAAACAATAAATAAGGGGTTTATTTAATAAGAAATGTAAGATGAAGGGTTTTTATGATTCTCTGTCTTTTTAAAACAAAGATAAGGGTTTATTTGATCGAATTAAAAAATAAAAGGGTTTATATGAACAAAAAATTAAATTAGGGGTTTATTTGATCCTAAGAAATAAGATTAAGGGTCAAATTGATCCTTTGCCATTTTTTAGTATAATATGAAAAATTACTATTTAAAGTTATGAATTACTATTACTCTTCTAAATAAAAAAATTACTCTTCAAATTCTTATACATCTTGATTTTTTTATTACTTTTTAGTACATAAAAAATTAGTGTTTAGAGACATAAATTATTAGTATTTTTTATATAAAAATTATTACTTTTTAAAGAGTAATTTTTTATATATTAAAGTATATTTTAAAAAAAATATGGTTTATGAGTAAATCCGATATACACCAAAACTCACTTATCTTAAATTATATAGTAGGTACAAAATTACAATAGAAAATTTTGAAGTTAATTTATTTTTTTTAAGTACCAATTTAGGGGGAAATTTAAAAATTTTAACCTATCAGTTTAGTGAGAATTTTAAAAATTTTAATTATCAATTTAGGGTCATTAAGTTTCTGTTCTAAATCAAATCACCAATTTCACTCCCATCCCAATTCGCCAACCCTACACTCCCACGGCGCCATATCAACTATACAGATCGTATCCACCTTCGAGGTACGTCTCCTTCTCGCATTGCCTGCGATCATATCCATCTTCGAGCCGCTTTATTCACGCCGTCGTATTGCTATTTATCTCCTGCTGCTGGCGTTTTACATTTAGCTTTTCAGATATTGTTACCACAACAGGACTCGAGGCGTCAATGGAGTTACTATTCGCTCAAGAATTTCCAATACATTTCTCGTCTTGTTCAAACGCATCTCGAACTGATATGTTTTTGTTGTAAGTTTTCTACCATTAGATTTGTGAATTTTATTGTGCGCCTGAGTTAGTATTGGGAAATCGATTGAAATTTGTGTTTAATCATAGTTGTGTTCTTGATTTTTAAGAATGCCCAGTACAACACATCAAAATTCGAATTAACTTTTGCGGTGATTGTGTGGATAAGGTTTATCTCACTTTGCTCTTTCATGTGTTCTGTAGCTCAGAATAATTTTGAATTTCTTCTAGATTGTTAAAATTTTCATTTGTTCAAGTAATTTTAATACTGGTGCTTGATTAGCATACAAAATACGGTGAAGGTTATATATAGGGTAATTGTGCTCTGTTTGTACTCTGTGGTATGCGAAGGGATGCATCTGTGTCATGTTATCTAAAATTAGTAGGTCTATTTAGTTGTACTTTATTGTATGAGTAGTGTCAGGTGTTGTCTTCTTTCACTTTCGTTTTTTCTAGCTAATTGCTTTGTGCATTATAATGTTTAGGCCAATTAAATCATTAATTGAAGGAGGCTTTGGCGATGATAAAAGATCTGACTTGAGACAATACTATGGATCTAAAATCTAAATATGATGTTATCTCAGGTATTATTTTCTATATCGCATTACTTGAACTAGGTTTTTTTATTACTTTTTGTTACCTCTTTGTCTATGTATTTATTTTTTAAGTTATGATTGATAAAGATATACCTTTGTATTTTATATATGTCTTCATTGACTAATAATTTATCAATTATCCTTGATCATAAATGTGTAGAATGGTGGTTTCTATTTCCTATAAATGAATGTGTCATAGGTAACGTGGTTTCTTATTTTCCTTTAAATGAATGTGCCATTGGTTACAAGGATGAGGAGAAGGGTAGGAAAGATTTGTGATTGGATTGATAATGCTAAGTGATAAATATGCAAGTCTCAAGTCTTAAATAGTATAAGCACATCACTTTGTAATCTTGCATCTAAGAATTTGGTTGGTCTGTAAAAAAGAAGAGGTGAAATTTTAAGCTTTTGCTAAGTCAATTTTTGATCTTTAAATACACATACATATAAATTGCTATATACTTGCTATAATGCACTCTTTTATTTTGTTTGGGTAGAAAGTATTTGGTTTTTCTACTGTTACAATTATTTGATTAAGGTTAATTGATTTGCTCGATTTATTAGTGCACTGATGGAATGGGCTTGGCACAATGGAAGGCGGCAAAAATTTCAGATTATTAAAAGAGAGGAGATTATGTTCCAGGGTTGAACATAAATGGGGCAGCAAAAAGTTGAACAATGGATGGTTTGATTGTGGTGGCGCAGTAAATTTCCATCCTTTTGTCTGTGAAGGTAAATTTGACCTAGAATGGTTGCGGGAGGCATGTGATAGAATTGTCAGCGCAAGTATTTAGCAGCTTTCTAGAGATGAACTAGCAATGGCTGTTTGCAGGATTCTTGATTCAAATAAACCTGGAGATGAGGTACGCTTATATTAATCCTCATTTTTTTCTTTTCTTAACATTAAGTAACTATAGATTACATTAAATTTGAAGATTGCTGGTGATTTGTTGATTTTATTGGTGATAGTTCATTCGAAACTATTCAAGACCTTATCTTGGTATGAATATTTACTTTAATTATACTGATTCTGGTTCTTTGGCTATGTTCCACTTCTTACTGATTATCTCAAAGGTTAAGGAAAAAATTAAAATTTATTATGCCAATGCTTTTATATTTACTTTCGCCCACATAAAGTATTCTTAAAGATAACTAAGCTATACTGTGCATGATAATGCAACATATAATATTTAACTTGCCGTTGGCGCCAAGGTATTTTATAAAGGCAAAGACTTGTGTGAGACCGTCTCACGTAAGTAGAGCTGTCAAAATGGGTTGGTGGGGCGGTTTGACCCACAACCCACCACAACTCACCCTTGAATGGGCCCAAGTGGGGCGGGCTATTCGCTGGGCGGGTCATTGGTGGGGCGGGCCACTCGCGGGGCGGGTTAGTTGCGGGTTGGCCCACTTTTCTCTTTTTTTTTTTAATAAAATTTTTATGACGTTCATTAACTTTTGTACCCTTAAAAAATATATTTTAAACTCTAATAATAAATATTAAATTAGGGTGTGTATTTTTTTTTTGTGTCCACCAGTTTAATGTGGACGATATTTCGATTTTTCAATTTTCGATATTTTTTGATATTTCGATATTGTTTGATTTTTCAATTTTTCCATGTCTCCTATGATTTTAATGATGATAGAAAATGAACTATTAGTTCACACAATTATGTGAACTCGATTCATACAAATGTTTACCATATAAAAAATATCAAAAAAAATTATTATTATTTTTAAATGAATTATATAAGACTATATTTAAATATATTATTTTGGAATATATCAAATTATTTTGAAATATTTAATGTCAATTTTATTATTTTAGTTAAAATTAAATACATTTTTCGGTATCGTTCGGTAACTCGATATTTTTTCGGTATGCCAATTTTTCGATGTGAAACGATATGCCAAAATATCGATATTAATAAATATTTATCGAAAAATCGATATCGATATCGATATAAATTCAGTACGATATCAAATTTAATTTATCGAAATATCGATTTTTCAGAATATCGAAATTTTGGTATCGATATCGATAGGATGGGGGGTAGGATGTGATTGGGGGTGGTGAGGGTGGGGTGGGGGGTGGTGAGTGTGAGGGTGGGGTAAGAGGTGAATTGAAAATAGTGAGTTGATAGTGGGTTAGTGGGTTGGGGTGGGTTAACCCACAATCCACCACAACCCACTTGTCAGTGGGTTTGTGTGGGGCGGGCTTTTTTTTGGGGTGGGTTACTGTGGGGCAGGCCATTTTTGGGTCAGGTTATTTGCGGGTTTTAGTGGGGCGGGGCTGGTTGGCCCATTGGGTTCAACCCAAATTGACAGCTCTACATGTAAGCCCTTACGTGAGACGGTTAGAAAGTGATAACTCTTATGAAGGAAAGTGATAATAAATTAATAAAAAGTGATAATGTTCTTTCATGAACAATTTATAGTATAAATAAAAAATGATAATATTTTATAGCGAAAGTGATAATGATTTATAGAGAAAGTGATAACTATTTTAAAAAGTGAAAAATGGTCTTACGTGAGACGATCTCATGCGAGACCTACCCTTTTATAAATTCATGTTTATTTGCTGGAGTTGCTGGAGTGATTGATTTTTTACTATTTCACTTGAATCGTCATATCCCCTTTGACAGTACAGAAAGGAACTTGTTGAAATTATCCATCATGGACTGTTTATCCTTAAATCTGAAAAGTCAGATTCAAGCATGCAAATGAAGCTGTCTGGTTATGCTATTTAAGTGGTGAAGTGAATAACTTTATTATTGTTGTAATTTTAACCCTTAAGTGGTCGTAATTGGATTTGATTTTTAAATTTATGATTTGATGAGTAGGTAACTCTTCAGCCAGAGTCTGAGCGTCAAATGTGATAACTTAGGCGCACGGACGAGAAAAAGAATATGCAAAGAACAGATCGTGAAAATGAGCACGAGTTGCCCTCTATTTCTTATAGTTCCTTGCTTCAAGCATTTGAGAAAAAAAATATGCTTAATGGCCTTGAAGGACATGGTGATTGGATTCAGATTGTTGCTATGGCCCTTCCTCGGAGCATTATGAGGAAGCATTACTACTTATAAGGGACATGAAGAAGTTATTGTCCTCCTACACCAACTGCGCCAATGAAACCTGAGCAGAAGCTGGTATATTTCAACAATAGTCTACACTGTTTCTTAGTAGAGGCTGTAATTCTTTTTTTCTTACTTATTAAACATTTTTCATTATGTATATTTTACTTTGTATAATTAATCTTTGAAATATATTTATTATTTCATGAAGTAGTGAGTAAAGGTAACTCAAAATGTCATTAAATATTTATTCATTTATTAATTCAATAATAAAAAATAAATAAATTCATCATTAAATATATTCATTTTATAACGATTTATTCGTCATTAAAATATTAGTTAAAAGAGCATATATTTAAAAATATTAATTTATAAAGTGACAAAATATTTTGTCGTCATAAGATTAATTAATTATATGACAAACATAATTTGTCAATATATATTACTCCCTCGTCTGATTCTAAGGTACCCATTTTCTTTGTGCACGTGGATTAAGGAGTATTATTATTATATGTAAGGTGGGTAGTTGTATTAGAGGGAAGTGGTGGGCCATGTTGTGTACTTTTTTACTAAATAGGAGAAATTTATACCTTTGAAGCGGACGCCAAAAATAAAAAAATGAATACCTTAGAAGCGGACGGAGGGAGTATTTATAATGACGAAAATTTTCGTCATCGTATTTGAATGTTCTAATGACAAATTTTCATATCGTCACCAATAATATATATTAACAATGAAAATAAGTTGTCACCATTTTCATATATTTTAATGACAATAAATATTTTGTCTTGATATCTTACTCTTTAGTGAAATTATGTAGTCATTATATAAGGCTTTCATTTCGTCATTGTTGTTTAAACTTTTCACGACGAAATATTTAAGAGATGACAAAATAGTAAGTTTAAATGTGACAATAAAAACGTCACTAAATAATTGACAAGATTGATACTACAGAGAAAATCTTCACAATAATCTAACGTTTTAGCGACAATAAACGTTATCGTCATTTTAAATTCATCTTTTAGTGACAAAATTATACATTTCATGACGAAAATAGAATGAAAACTGTGACGAAATAATCGTCACAATAGGATATAACATGCGGTGATAACAAGTATTTTCGTCATTAAAATATAACATTAGGTGACGAATTCAAATATCGTCGCATTGACCTAATACGACGCACATACTGTGACGATCTTTGTGACGCTCAAATTTTGTTATTAAAAAATTTTTGTGACGAAAAATGCAATTTTCATGACGATTTTTGTCGTCGCCATTTATCAAATTTTTTGTAGTGACATAAGTATCTTCTACTATTGATTGGATTATGAGTCGCATGTTTTTATTGATGCATCCTCAGGTGGAGCGCTGTTATCTAAGACAATACTTGAAGCAAAAAAGTTGTTCGAAGACATTTCTATGAATTCACGTGACTGGCCTACGGAGAGAGTTAGAGGAACTTAGGTAGTGGGTAAGGTATAACAAGTTGAACATCAAGTAGTGAAGCCGAATAGAGTTGATGAGATCGTCTCTAGTCTAGCTAACATCAACAAGCTACTAGAGTCCCAGCAAAAGCAAATTACGGAGTTGATACAAAGGGGGTCTAGTATGAAGCAGCACGAAGTGAAAAGTGTTGAAGATACCTTCAATCGATACATGGCTAAGAATGATGCAAGGGTTGATCATCTTGAGGCTAGTATGAACTCTTATCATGCAAATTTATCTAAGCAGTTGAAGGACCTTACTTTGATGATGGGGCAAATGGTCGGGAATGTGAATCAATTGACACAAACATTGGAGAAAGGATTATTCCCGTCTCAAGACATAACGAACTCAAAAGAGTATAAAGCCATCACGTTAAGGTCCAAAATTCAGTATGAAGGTCCAATGAAGTCAGTGGGCGAAAACAAAAAGACAACGAGCCAGTTCGATCGCAGTTCAACCAAACATCTTGGTCGAATCATGGTCGAACAACATGGAAAAGAACAAAGAGACGATACTCTATTTTCTGGCTCACAGTTTGAACAAAGCTTTGCAGTTCGACCAGACCTCTCTGGTTGAACTAGGATTGAGCCAACAATTTTTGAACTGAACAGACTGATCCCATTTTTAGGCAACCAGTTCTACCAAACTCATCTAGCTCGACCAGACCAATCTGGTCGAGCTACGATCGAGCTGTATAAATCGAGCCCCGCTTCCATACCGAATACTATACCTGTTGTTCGTAACACTCCAGTACCATCACATGAGCAGAATACTGAGCTTATAGTTGAGAAGAAGTGGGAAAGAGCAAAGAGATTGAGAGCCGAGAAGCTTAGACTGCAGATGGATAATTAAGATGTGGTTTTCTCTCTTGATAAAGCAATGAAGTTGCCTATGGCGACTCAATCATGCAAGAGCATAGATGTGATTTCTAACTTGTTTAATCTTGATTTTAATAGGACAGATGATTCTGAATTTGAATGCAAGATTGACAAGAAGGAGTCTAGACAGCCATGGGAGGAAGGAAATTTTGAGGATCATATTTTAGTGATCAAGAAAGGTGAGTGTTGAGTGTAGACAATAAGAGGGAAAGAAAGTATTTGAAGGTGAGGATGCGAGAAGACAACCCTCTGATCTAGTAGCCTAAAAAGCAGTATACCATCGTGACTCTCTAACATTAAACATGAGCGTCTGTTGGAGGCTTGTCCCTTCCATTTTATTGCTTTATTATTTCTTTCATGTGAGTGAGGAGTTATTATATTTGAGGTGCTCATGCTTGGGCAATTACATCTCTTTTCAAACTTAGTTTTGACTTACATTTTTACTAAGTTTGGGGTGTGTGTGATGTACTTACCTCATCTTATGAGTACCGAGGGTATAATTTTTCCTTTCGTCTTGTTATTTATTTGTTAGGGGGTTATTTTTTACGGTATTTTAATATTTTAACCGGTGTTGGTATGTCAATTTTTTACAACTTACCTAATGTTTTGTGTGTTGTTTTTGTGTGTATCCTAGTGTTAGGTGTTGAGTTTTTAATTTTGCATCTTGTTGATTTTTTTGGTGTCTCCTATTTTATTATTGATGAAATATGTGATGATGAAGTGTGTTTGAGTTTTATTGAAAAAGGTAAAAGAGTGGCAAGATGAGTTCTACACGGAGACTTTGACCTGACCGAGTTGAACAACTCTAGGAGCTCGTGTATACATTGAAGAAAAATTAGGTGCCATCGTTTTCTTATTCTAATTTTTATGTGTGCTTTTAATTAGTAGGAGTGGAAGGATTGAGATCTTGGTTTTGGTGATCCATGTGAGCTTATATTGTTTTAAATTATGCCTAAAATTCATATGCTCTTGAAATTGATGAAGGAAGTGTAATTGAATTATATTGTGGTGTGAAGTCTATGTGTACTTGTGGGATATTACTTATAATGAATAGTGCTCTATTACTTGTTAAAAACTCATGTGAGATTTTGAGTCACGTTGATCATGCACATAATCACATGATATTTCTTTTCTGTTGAGTATCATTCTTGTGTGTGTATTCTAGAACTTGCCTCTTGTCTTACTTGAAGCTACATATGTGTTAGATGATGGGAGATGATTTTAGGCCATCCTTGAATTCATGAGTCACTTAGCCAAATAATTCCCTACTAAATAAAGTTTATCCGTAGTTAGCCCTATTGAGCCTAAAAACCTCATTCTTTGGCAACCTACTAGAATAAATACTTTGAGCATCCAAATTTTTTAAGCCTTGATTCTATCATGACGAGAATTAATTACTTTTCAAAGTGTGTTTATGAAGTTTGATAACAGCTTAGGAAGGAATGAAATTGGTGTTGAAATAGTGATTGAACTTGAATATGCATCTAAGGAGAATCATGGAGTAGTGCTTAATGTTGGCATTCGATCATTTGGCTAACGTGAACCGTTAGGGTTCCATGCGATTCTATATTCAACGGAAGCAAGAAAACATAGAAATGTATTACCTTTCACAAGGGTATGTTGAAGAAGAAAGATTATCGCCGATAGTCTGCGCAGCCTTACCATTTTGGGCATAACTCTCTTATCTGATCTCTGATTTGAGTGATCTACGCGCAAAATGATCCTCCCTTAAGTGGCTTTCCAACGGTGTATCACATGTACAGTTTGGAGTTCCACACGATTTTGGCAAAATTGTAGAAGTTGACAAACAGCAGCAGCAAACAACCTCTTGATCTTCTTCTGTATTCCCAAGTCCACTCTTGACGTCGTGTGGGCGATGATCCTCAAGATCTTCTCAATCTATTGTTCCCTCACTCTCCTCAGAGTGTTAGGCGTGATACAATTAAGGTTTCCGGACAACTGAGATGACTTATATATGGGCTACAGCAGGGACTAGGAGAAGAAATTAGAGTTGGGCCTTCATTGGGCTTAAATATCCAACTTTAACCCAAAACTTATACTTAAGTCAATAATAATAATACCACTAAAATATTATTACTGCACTACCATTCTAATCCTATAATTACGTTATGGGCTCCTTCTTATTATGAGTCCGACAGTCTCCCTATGTTTAAGATATACAATGCCCATTAATTAATTAAGTTTCTGACAACTCTATTAATTAATATCTCATCCGAGAGTGGTACCACTCAACCTCATTATCATGCCGGAATAAATCCACCTGCAAGTTTTATATGATAATCCTTATGAGCTCCTCAAGGGGACATCATCAACCTACAGCGGGCACGGTTTCCTTCTAGAATCAACAGCACACCATAGAGACAGGACTATTTCCCAACTCACCGTATTTATTGATTTAATTACATGTAAATCTCACCCATTGATGAATCAAAGAAATACATAATGACTTACGTATCGAGGTTATTTTATAGTGATTAACAGCACGAACATCCATAACAACAGAGATCAAGTTCCCCTATATAGTCAGAATAAATCGAACGATCTCAAGTGGTCCTACTCAATACACACGAAGTGCACTAATGTATTCTATAGTCAAGACAAACTAATACCAAATCACACTATAACCATCCCGATAGAGAGTCCCCATCTATCTCGGTTGTGAGCATCTGTTTATACCTTATAAAAAAACCGACAATATGATCTTTCGCATGTTGTCGCACAACATATTATCTATTGCATCGTACATATAAATAAATTATAAGACGCAATCATTTGATCATATTATTCTCATTTCAAATATATTGTTAAAACATTGTTCATATTAAAGCTATACTTTTAGTACACAATCCAACAATCTCCCACTTATACTAAAAGACTATGCTGTCATGTCTTCTGTCATACATCTGATTCTCACTTCCACTACATGACCATCAAAAGCTCTCCCCTTAAGGTCCTTGTAAATGGATTTACTAGGTCATCATCTGATGTAATCTTGACGACAATAACCTTCCCCTCATCATACGATTTCTTGTAGTAGGTGGTACTCGCACTCCATGTGTTTAATTGCTTATGGGCTCGTGATTCTTTCAAGTTTGCAACTGCACCATTATTATCACAATAAATTGTGATAACCTTGGACAAACTTAAAAATACTTCGAAGTCCATCATGAAGTTTCTAGAGTCATATAAATACTTAGGCTACCTCAGAGGTTCCAATTTATCATCTTTTCATGGTGGAGTCTGAAATATATTTCTATATAACACTTCTCCATCTTATGACTCTACTTCCTAAAATTAAACACATAACCTTTGAGGTGGATTTACTGCCATCCCTCTCTGATTTGAAAAATCTGAATCTATGTAACCCATAAGAAGCAGTAAATCTGTTCGTAAGTCCATATATACTTTCGGTCCTTTTTATGTACATAAGTATATGTCTTACCACATTTCATCATTCTTGTTTTGGGTTACCTGGCAAAACAGATATCCGATCTCATGCATAGCATTTCTTAGATTAAACTTCCTTATTCGCCGAAACATAAGGAACCGCTTTCATCTCCTTTATTTTCTTTTGTGCCAAGATACATTTTCTTAGATAAAGTCACATGCCAAAACGAGTAAGGATTGTATCATTTCATGAAACTTGAGATAAGCACAACATCCTATCTTGTGATCACCATGATCGCAAGGATATATTTTGCTTCTCTTAAGTCTTTCATTTTATACTACTTTATCAACCATATTCATATGCCAGACAATACTCTTTCATTGTCTCCAATGAGCAATATATCATCTACGTACAGTATAAGAAATACCACCACATTTTTGTCACTCTTCTCAATACACAAGACACATTCGCGCATTGAATAAATCCATATGCCTAGATTTTCTCATTAAAACGGATGTTTCATGATCTTGAAGCTTGCTTTTGTCCATCGATGGACACCTTTAAGCTTACAATCAAAATTCTCTTAGCCATTTGCAATGAATCACTCTGGTTGCTTCACATAGACATTTTCTTTAAGACTTCCAATCAGGAAAGTTGTCTTGACATCTATTTGTTGTACCTCATATTCAATATAAAAAATAAAAAATAAAAGAGTTCGGATCAAGTTAGACATAGCTACAAGTGAACAAGTTCTCTCATAATCGAATCCTTTCTCTCTAAGTATACCTTTTCGCAACAAGCTTTGCTTCCAAGGTTTTCACCTTACCGTATGATCCTCTTTTATTTTTGTATGACCACTTCCAATGGCTTTTACACCATTTAGTGATCCTACAAGCTCCCAAATTTGATTTAAAATTCATAGATTCTATTTTAAAATTCATTGCAACTTGCTAAGATATCACATTTTTTATCTTGTAGTGCTTCGTCGTATCCATGGGTCAATTTCATGTTTACTAGGGACCAAGTCTCACGACTCTCCCAAAACATAAATCTTTCGGGTTGTAAAACAACCCTCCCACAACGACAAGGCACTACATGCAATTGTGTATCAGATATGATACGCGATACAGTTTATCTTGTAGTATATCCTCTTGTACAATTGGTACTAATACTTGTGTTTTCACTCTCACTTCCTTTAGAACAACTTATACATGGGTTTGTGATTTTTTACATAGCCCTTTTCAAAAAATCTAGTGTTTGTGTTAACAATCACTCTTCGATCTTTTAGACTAATAAATAAACTACCCTTCATTTTTCTAGGATATGTCACAAATAGACAAATGTTATATGACATGCTGTTTCTAGGGCATACCCATAAAATGAATTTAATAATTCCAAATAACTCATCATCTATCTAATCTTTTTCATAAGAGTCTTACTCCTTCTTTCCGCCACACCATTTAGTTGGGGTATGCCCGATATAGACTACTTGAGATTTAACCTCATCCTCTGATGAATAGCTCCTAAACTATCCTAAGAGTTACTCGCCACCACGATTAAATCGTAATGACAAACTCTCATCGGGATAGTCTTAAGACCGCTTAAATCAGAATAAACTACTTCCAACATATCATTGGCTCTACACCCTTGTGCCTTAAAAGGCCTTTACTCATTTTACTTCCAAGAAAGACTCGCAAGTATGATAGTTTCCACTTTAGATAAACCCAACGGTCCATGGACTATCAACCTTTGAATCCTACTCAAGTAAAATTGATCTTGTCTTAGATGCCAAAAGTGTGTTTAGTTCATCTCCGAAGGTTCCTTTCTCTCACTAAGAATTAGAAGATGCGTTATTAATTACTATTTGTTGCATCCGGAGGATAAACATGATTTAAGAGTGTACAAATTGTCCAACAACATACCACGATAGATTATAGCTCCATCCTTCATTATAATGACCATGTCATTTAAATGAAATGGAGTATCCATCCGTAAATGTATAGAAACTGAAATGAAATCCTTGGTTGCATTTGGATCTTTTGGTTAACGTGAACCGTTAAGATTTCATGCATTTTTAAATCAGTGGAAACAAGAAATCATAGAAATGAATTAATGTTCACTAGGGTATGTTGAAGAAGAAGGATTCTCGCCGGCAGCCTGCGCAGCCTCACCGTTTTGGTTATAACTTCCTCATCTGATCTCCGATTAAAGTGATCTACGCGGCAAAACGATCCTCTCTTCCATGAATTTCCATCAGTATATCACACGTCCAGTTGGACTTCTACACAATTTTATAAAAATTATGCAAGTTGATGGATAGAAACAGCAAACGATCTCCCGATCTTCTGTTATATTCCTAAGCCATGTCTTAACGTTGTGCGTGCAACGATCTACGAGACGAACTCAATCTGCAGTCCAACTATATTTCTCACATGTTTAGGCGTGAATTAGTTTTCCAGACTGCTGAGATTGGCTATTATATAGGCTACAACAGGGATCAGGAGGAGAAATTATGGTTTGGGCTTCCCATTGGGCTTAAGCAACCAAGTTTAGCTCAAAACTTATACTTAAGTCCAATAATAATAAATTATTCCACTAAAGAAATATTATTGCACTGCCACCCTAATTCCAAATTACGTTTATGGGCTCCTTATTATGAGCCCGTTAATCTCCCAGTGTTTAAGATTCAATGCCCATTAATTAATTAAGTTATTGATAACTCTATTAATTAATATATTTACTGAGAATAGTACCACTCAACCTTATTATCATATCGGAATAAATTCACCTACAGGGTTACATGATAATCATTATAAGCTCCTTAAGGGGACATCATCAACCAATTCCATTATGACACAGATTCCTTGTACAATCAACAACATACCATAGAGACAGTACCATCTCCTAACTCATCGAGCATATTGATTTAATAATTAAATCTCACCTATTGATATATTAAAAAAATAAATACTAGCTTGTGTCGAGGTTATTGTATAAGGATTAAGAGTATGAAATTCCATAATAACAGAGATCATGTTCTATTATATAGTCAATATAAACCGAATGACCTCAACGGCAGTCCTATTCAATACACACAAAGTGCACCAGTGCAATTTTATAATCAAGACAGACTAATGTCAAATCACACTACAACCATACTGATAGATAATCCTCGTCTATCGCGGTTGTGAATATCTGTTTATACTTTATAAGAAGCCGATAAAATGATCTTCCGTGTGACACCGCACACCACATTATCTACAGTATAAAGTAAATGGACTTTTGCAACAACATTATTGCAAAAGTTTGATCACATGATTCTCATATCTAATATTATCTAAACATTGTTCATACAAAAAGCAAGACTTTTAGTATAAAATCCAACAATCTCCCACTTATACTAAAAGACTATACTGCCATACATCTGATTCCTACTCCCACTACTTGACCATCAAAAGTTTTTGCCTTAAGGTCCTTGTAAAAGGATTTACTAGGTTATCATCCAATGCAATCTAGGCGACAACAACCTTCCCCTTATCATACGATTTCTCGTATCAGGTAGTACTATCAATGTGTTTAATTTCCTTATGGACTCATGATTCTTTCAAGTTTGCAACTGTACCATTATTATCATAATAAATTGTGATAACCTTGGGCAAACTCTGAATCACATCTAAGTCCATTACGAATTTTCTAGAGCCATACAGATACTTTAGCTGCCACAAGGCTCCAATTTTATCATTTTCCCATGGTGGAGTTCGAAATATATTTTTATATAACACTCCTCCATAGTATGGATCTACTTCCATTACACACATAACCTTGAGGTGGATTTACTGTCGTCCCCATGATTTGAAAAATCCGAATCTAAGTCACCGTCAAGAAGTAATGAATCACTCCAGTAAGCTTACATATAATTTCCAGTCCTCTTCAGGCACTTCAAATATATCTTACTACAATTCAATATTCTTGTTCCGGGTTACCTTGATACTCACTGACTATGCCATAAGCAATACAGATATCCAATCTCGTGCATAGCATTCCATAGATTAAGCTTCCTTATTGCCGAAGCATAGGGAACCGCCTTTATCTATTTTAGCTTCTTATGTGTCATAAGACACAAATCCTTAGATAAAGTCACATGCTAAAACGAGTAAGGATTGTATCATTTATAAAGCTCGAGATAAGCACAATATCCTATCTTGTGATCTTTATTACCATGATCGCAAGGATATATTTTGCTTCTCTTAAGTCTTTCATTTCATACTGCTTTATTAACCTTGCCCATACGCCCGATAATACTCTTTTATTATTTCCAATGAGCAAGATACCATCTACGTACTTACAAGAATACCACCACGTTTCCGTCACTCTTTTCAACACACAAGATCCATCCGAGCATATAACTGGATTTTCTTATCAAAATGGATGTTCGATGATCTTGAAGCTTGCTTTAGTCCATCGATGGACACTTTTAAGCTTACACTCAAAATGCTCTTAGTCCTTTGCAATGAATTACTCTGGTTGCTCCATTGTAGAGCCACATACATCCAATGGCTTTTACACCATTTGATGGTTCTACAAGCTCCCAGAGATGATTTTGAATCCATTTCAACTTGCTATTAAACCGCATTTCGATCACGTAGTGCTTTGTCGTGTCCATGGGCCAATTTCATGTTTACTAGGAATCAAATTTCACGACTCTCCCAAGATTTAATTCTATCGTATTGTAAAACAACCCTCCCACTACGACAAGGCACTGCATGCAATTGTGTATCAAACGTGACAAGCAATGCAGTTTACTTGTGGTATATCCTCTTGTAGTTTTGGTACTAAAATTTGTGTTTCCCTTCTCACACTTTTAGAACAACTTATACATGGATTTGTAATTTATCATATAGTCCTTTCCAAAAATCTAGTGTTCGTGTTAATAATCTCCTTCTGATCTTTTGGACTTTTAAATAAACTACCTTCCATTTTTCTAGGATATCCCACAAACAGACAAACATCGTATGACGTGCTGTTTCTAGGGCTTACCCATAAAATAAATTTAGTAATTCCAAATAACTCATCATCTATACAACTATTTCCATAAGAGTCGTATTCCTTCTTTCCAACACACCATACAGCTGGAGTTTGCCCGGTGTAATTAACTTGGGATTTAATCCCAATCTCTGATTATCAGCTCCTAAACCATCCTAAGAGGTGCTCGCCACCATGATTAAATCGTAATGACTTGATATATTTTCCATAAAGCTTCACCGCATCAGCCATGTACTTCTTGAATTAATCATAGTACTCAAACCTGCAGTGCATCAAATAAATATATCTTGTATCTAGAATAATCATCAAAAAAAATGATGAACATTCATAACCACATCTCGACAGGATAATCTTAGGATCCCTTAAATCAAATTGAACCAATTCCAACATATCTTTACATGGCTCTAAACCCCTTTGCCTTGAAAAGGCAATTAATCATATTTACTTCCAAGTAAGACTCACAAGTTCGATAGTTTTCACTTCCAATAAACCTTACGGTCCATCGGCTATCAACTTTCGAATAATACTTAAGTAAAATGATCGAGTCTTAGATGCCAAAATTATGTTTAGTTCATCTTCGAATGTTCCTTTCTCTTATAAGGATTAGAAGACGCGTTATTAATTACTATTTGTTGCACCGTGGGATTAACATGATTTAAAAGTTAACAAATTATCACTAATGTACCATAACAGATTATAACACCATCCTTCATTATAATGATCATGTCATTAATGAAATAGAGTATCCATCTGTAAATACATAGAAACCGAAATGAAATTCTTTCTATGAAAACGTACATAAAGACAATTTCTCAAAATCAAACGTTTATTTCAATCATAAGATAAATAAACAACTCCCACTGCAACAGCCACTACTCTTGTAGCATTTACCCATGTATACAATTATCTTATCATCACTATGTTTAAAACATTTAATAATTTCGGTATCTACACACAACGTGTCAATAAACACCATCATTAATCATGTCTCAACAACTGAATAAAATACTAATCTTGTTCACTTCTTTGATGAAATTGGTTTTCCTTTGCAACATGTTTTGTCAGGAATTCCCCACCATATACAATTTTTTCTATTTCAAGTAGAACTCGCTCAAAACATCTAGGCAAGAACAAAATTGATTAGGGTTTCCCCTTCAATTTCTTCGTCAAGTATTTCCAATTCTTTCATCAAGTTAACCATGACCTCTTGCCTTTCTAATTTACTCAAGTATCCGAAGAGCATTACGAGACCATCATATTTCTATGAACCTCTCATCTCTTCACTAAAGACTTAAATAGGCATTAGAAGGCATCCTTAGAGAGAACACATTTTAATTTCCTAGGCAGTAAGAATTAAAACCAAGATTCATATTGATCATTTATTATGGACCAATAAATATGTTTTATTTTAGTCAACAATAAGTGAAATAAACTATTCAAAAGTTCAGAGAATCAAGTAAATAAATACGACGATCAAGCTCTTCGAATTTAAAATTTATATTGATTCCCTCAATAAATAATATAAAATAAATTCACCAATATCTCAAGCACCGTGAATTTGTATGCCACTTTAGTGTGGACGTATACAAACGTTATTATTCGCAAGAGAAGGTTTTACCCATTAACTCCATACGTCACAATTAACCTTATGACTCAATGATTAATAGTCGGATGTCCTTTAGCCATGCAATTTAATAGTAGTGACTCCATTGGGGAGGATACATATTAATTGCACCTAAGTGTATACCATTATCTGATACAAGTACGTTATCCAAGTTTATGTGCCTTACAGTTGGAGAAGTCCACACACCTTCAAATAATTTTCTATAATCATCAATTATTAATTTGTACCAGTGATCCGCAAATAAAACTCATCCATTAGGGAGGAAGGCACTATAACCGACTCATAAGCTTACTTGCATCACATTACAAATAATAATTATTTTAATGAAATTTATTCCAGTGATCCACAAATAAAACTCATCCGTTGGGGAGGAAGACACTATAACCGACTCATAAGCTTACTTACATCACTTAATAAATCAATAATGGAGGCCACGGGATCATGACCAATTCCTCTCCCACTTAGTTATTTAACAAGAGGATTTTTGCATGTATACAATATAACAGATATAAAATACGCAAATAAGCATGCTATTATTACGGAAAATAAGGCAGTAAATCAAATAGTACATGCAATCCAAATATATAATAATAATTGACAAATAAAATAATTATAGCAATTATATATAAGGAAATAAAAATACCCAAATTGAATTGACTTGGTCAACACACCAACCAATCAAACAACTGTCTTGCTCAACAAGTTGGACAAAAAAATGTGCCCCAAGAATCCAACCCACACGGATCCTCTTCAACTGGAAAACCTTCAACGGCAACTCTCAACCATGAAACTGCCCATCGGATGCCATTGCACAGCCATTGGTCATCCCTCGAACCACCCCGTCCACTACCGAATATAACTCCTTCAACTAACGCCGGTGATCACGTTGTCATCGACAGTTCCGCCTAGACCTAGCCATCACGATCAACGCCGTGATCTGGCTCACACACCTAATCGATCCGCTGGAAATCATCTTGTGTTATCGCTTGCCGAAGATGACAACAGCCACCCATTGGACGTCGCTCTAGCCATGCACGGCCACAGCCACAGCCACATTCTCGAAGACTCCCAAAAACCAACTCATCTGAAATAACAGCAAGGACACGATCAGAGAATTAAGGAACCCGAGCCAACCCGATCGGAACTCCAAGAAGACCCAACCGGAAGCACTACAGTTTCGCTCAAAACTCACCTCCGTCGCTGCCAAATGCCGCCAGCAGCCTGATCGATGCAGAACTCCATTGTCGTTTAGCATAAACCAGTCCCGCCTCCTGCCTGTCATACAACGTCAGAGCGCCCATGCCATGGTTTGCGAATATCCATGTTGTTCCGTCAACTTGACATCGACTAGCAGTGGCTATCGCGGCGCCGCTCAAACCCTATATCCTTCACATCGTCGCTGTCTGGTTTTCTGCTATGTACATCCAAAAAGCCCGCCACAAGATCCCTCAACCAACAGGCGCTCTCTGTACATGGTTTGCACGACCACCTCATACCTAGATATGGTCGCTGTCCAACAGCCAACAGTTTTCGATCAACATCATCCATCGAACAACATATTCGACATAAATCTTTCTGGAGTGTAGAGTAGGCCTGAAAGCTACAGACCCAATCTGAAACCATGGTAGACTCGCCCCAAAGTTCATCCTGCCTTGATCGGAACAACCTGCAGACCCGCTGGAAAACGTGGTAGACTGGACCGAATGTTAAGGAGACCCGCCGATCTAGCCCCAAAGTGTCAATCCCTGCTGGTGGTGCAGCCCCAAAGCCCACCAGTCGCAATTTCCATTGCCAGTCTGGCCCTAGATGACCTTCTTGTCCACGCCGGCAATCGCCCAACACTGCACCAGCATGCTCAGCATATTTGCATGATTTCATGTGACCTGCATGCTTGCAAGCGGGTATCCAACGTGACCAACTTCTCGCCATCAGAATTACCTCCGTGCGAGGCAACTTACGCTCACACCCGATGCCTACAGATCAGTTGTGCACTCGTGTTCTCGAGCCTGCCATCGATGACGAACAGTGCCGTCGCCCAATGGCCCCATCGACTGTCGCCGTTCAACTCCGCCCATGCCGCCGTTGAAATTCGAACAGGGGTCCATGGGTGTTGATATACTCTTACGAATAGGATATCCAAATAGAAACATATTCTAAAAACCCTGATACACGTATTCCACATAAACCCTAGCCTAAAGTGTCACGTTTAGCCATAGAACCTACGCTCTGATACCAATTTTTGGCGTTCGTATCTTTTGGTTAACATGAACCGCTATGGTTCCGTGCGTTTCAAAATCAACAGAAGTAAGAAATTATAGAAACGTTTTACCGTTCTGAAGAAGAAAGATTCTCGCTGGCAGCCTAAGCAGCCTCACCGTTTTGGCCATAACTTCCTCGTCTGATCTCCGATTGAAGTGATCTATACGGAAAAATGATCATCTCTTCCATGGCTTTCCACGTCCAGTTTGGAGTTTTACACAATTTTATAAAAATTGTATAAGTTGACAGACAGAAATAGCAAAAGACCTTCCGATCTTCTGTTATATTCCTAAGCCACGTCTCGACGTTGTGTGAGCAACGATCTACGAGATGAACTCAGTCTACAGTCCAACTATGTTACTCACATGTTTAGGCTTGAATTAGTTTTCCAGAATGCTGAGATTCGCTATTATATAGGCTACAACAGGGACCAGGAGGAGAAATTAGGGTTTGGGCCTCCAATTGGGCTTAAGCATCCAAGTTTAGCCCAAAACTTATACTTAAATCCAATAATAATAAATTATTCCACTAAAGAAATATTATTGCACTGCCACTCTAATCCCAAATTATGTTTATGAGCTCCTTCTTATTATGAGCCCGTTAATCTCCCTGTGTTTAAGATTCAATGCCTATTAATAAATTAAGTTACTAACAACTCCATTAATTAATATATTTACCATGAGTAGTACCACTCAATCTTACTATCATGCCAGAATAAATTCACCTGCAGGGTTTACATGATAATCATTATGAGCTCCTCAAGGGGACATCATCAATAAATTTCGTTAGGACACGGATTCCTTCTACAATCAACAGCACACCATAAAGACAGTACCATCTCCTAACTCATCGAGCATATTGAGTTAATAATTAAATCTCATCCATTGATGAATTAAAGAAATAAATACTGGCTTGCGTGTCGAGGTTATTGTATATGAAATAAGAGTACGAACTTCCATAATAACAGAGATCAAGTTCTATTATATAGTCAGTGTAAACCAAACAATCTCAACGGCAGTCCTATTCTATACACTCAAAGTGCACTAGTGTAATTTTATAGTCAAGACAGACTAATGTCAAATCACACTACAACCATACCGATAGATAGGTCACGTCTCTCTCGGTTGTGAATATCTGTTTATACTTTATAAGGAGCCGATAATATGATCTTTTGTATGATACCATACACTACATTATCAACAGTATAAAGTAAATGAACTTTTGCAACAACATTATTGCAAACGTTTGATCACATGATTTTCATATCGAATATTATCTAAACATTGTTCATAAAAAAACTAAACTTTTAGTATACAATCCTACAATTCTTTCTATGAAAACGTACGTAAAGACAATTTCTCACAATCAAACGTTTATTCCTATTATAAGATAAATAAACAACTCCCACTGCAATAGCCACTACTTTTGTAGTTTTACCCATGTCTATAATAATCTCATCATCATTTAATTGCAGACATTTAGTGATTCTGGTATCTATACACAACGTATTGGTAAACGCCATCACTAATCATGATTCAACAACTAGTGAATATGATACTAACCTTGTTCACTTCTTGATGAAATTGAATTTTCTTTGCCACATATTTTGTCAGAAGTTCCCCACCGAATACAGCCTCTTGTAATCCAGGTGGAACTTGCTTAAAACATCTAGGCAAATTATGAAGAATAAAATTGACCTAGGTTTCCCTTCAACTTTTACTCCAAGTATTTCCAATTCATTCATCAAGTTAACCATGACCTCTTGCCTTTCTAACTTACTCAAGTATCTGAAGAGACGCATGAGTCCATCATATTTCTATGAACCTCTCACATCTCCACTAGAGACTTTAATTAATAGGCATCACAACACGTCCTTAGTGAGAACACATATGTTTTCCTAAGCAGTAAGAATTAAAATCAAGATTCTTTTCTAATCATCTAATTTTGGACCAGTAAAAATAATTTCCTTTAGTAAAGAATAAGCGAGATAAACCATTCGAAATTACTAAAAATCACAAAAATAAATACACCGATCAAATACTTTGAATTTATCCATTTATATTGATTCCCTCAAAACAATATAAAAATAAAATTCACCAATATCTCAAGCACCGTGAGTCTGCATGCCACGTTAGTGTGGACATATATGATGGGCGTTTTCTCAACACATAATTTAATCCCCAAGTATGAAGGATATCAATTGTAGTTTCGAAGGTGACCAAGTTAAATATCGAATCCACGGGATGGATAAATATTCCTTTTGTTATTTTCTAGCAATTATGACTATGTTGAGAATTATAATTGTAGATTTGCGAACTAAGTAACAATTAAAATAGCAAATAAATAACAAGAACAAGAAAATAGTAGTTGTGATCAAATAAGATGATAGGTAGTTCGTCAGGCCATCCAGTTTCATTCGTTAATTCATACTTTCGAGTGTCGATGTCCGACTCTACCTTGTGGTTTATGGACGCATCGCTATACCATGTAAATCTATTCTATAGACACAAATAGATAAGCTTTTGACACGTGTGAGTATCCTCAGAGCAAGACGTATACTTTACCTTCCTTTCTAGGTACTATCATAATCAATTATTTCCCGTGCACTTAGTACTCTAACCCGATTTGATCTCCCTCTTTAGGTACTATAAAGTTATATTCTTAATCCTACTTGTAATCACGTCTCTAGGGCTTGGAATGAGCTTTTCAAGTGATCCCACGCGTTTTAGCCTCGAAAATCCGGATAAGGTAAGTTCTCGCACGATGGTTCGACCTCAGCAAATAGGTCGAACCACTGGCCGCAGGTCGAACCTACCTACTGGAAGTATTCTGCACTTGGTTCGACCACTTGTACAGGTCGAACCCCTCGGGTCTTGGTCGAACCACAGGTCGAACCCCAACACTGGACAATTTCTACTTCCTAGTTCGACCAACTGTCAGGTCGAACCCCAACGTCGTGGTCGAATCACACTTCTCGCGAACTGGTTCGACCATGGTTCGACCTGATGAACAGGTCGAACCCCTTGAGTCGTGGTCGAACCTTCCTTCTGCACACTTTGCAATGCTGGTTCGACCTGTAGGAGAGGTCGAACCCTCCTCCAACAAGTCGAACCCACCTCTCTCCTTGGCGATTCGCGTGGTCTCGACTTCGTCTCTTCGATTCTTAGCACTTCCACTCCGATTTTGCTATGAAAACCACTTAAATAGCTCCACTAACACCTGATTCATGCTATTTCACAATATATATAGGTTTTCCACCTATTTCCACCTCAAAACTCTCCAAAACTAGCACAAAATATGATGCCAAACTTGTGAATTTACACACTCATCAAACCCCCAAACTTAGATGTTGCTCGTCCCGAGCAACCAATTCAAACCACAGGAGTCGTGTATAATTCACCAAGATCAAGTACAACACATACCACATATGCAACTTCATTAAATCAAACAAGTATTAATTGCTTCATATATATCACTCATACAAAACCAATCCAATCACACACCATTCGGAGTACTAAGTAATCTATCTCATAAGATAAGTATTTATTCTCTTTCACTCAAGTGCGTGAGGTATTATATAGGTTAATATAAACACTCATATCAATCCATATTCACGCGTAACTATAAGCTTGGCAAAGGTCTCAAAAATCAACTTATAATCAACTCTTCACTAGGATCACAAAGGATTTATTTTTGGGTTGTAATGTTGGCTCTTTGGAAAAAGGTAGGAAAATTTGGACTTAGTGACTTAAGACACTAGTAGAGAGTTACCTTGGAGGTTCTTGATTTCTTCTTCTTACCGCAAGTTCTCCTCCAATGTCTTTTCTTCTCATGAATTTTCCTTCTTTTCCGTGCATCAACATCATCTCTTTAGACAATTCGGGTACCGATTTTAGGCACTACCCTTCTTCTCATGTATAGGCCATTAGCTGCTAAGCTTCATGCACCATGTATAAAAACAATCGGGGTACTAGTTTCGGGCACTACCCCTAAACAAGATTTAACCATATTCTTTTCATCCAACCATATTCTATCTTCCTTTTTCTTCTTGCAACACTTACTCACTTCAACTCTCTCTACCAATGAATAGGTTAATCAAGGCTTACGTAAAGGTTTATAAGGTTATTATTTTGGCTACCAAAGAAAAAGCTTTTAACGGCTCAACAGGGCATCCAAAGGTTAATAAGATCATTAAGAAGGATAAAATTTTGCTAAGTAACTTAATCACAAAATAATGGCCTAAGATCATGTCCTAGCAATTTATCAATCATAAGTCTCACACAAGACTCCAAGCCAAGTTCTAGAATACGTTCATATGAATGATCCTCTCAAGAATAAAGCAATCATGATCAAGCATGATTATCAAGGCTCAAATCCTCACATAGGTAAATAGAATCCTAAGTACTCCTCATAGCACATAATTAAGATCAATTTCACAAGAACTCAATATACTTATCAAATTATACATGCTTTTCATCAATAGAAATTAACACATGAACATATGAATGCACAAAATCAATAAGCCCATACCCAATCAATCATACAAGTTTCTATCAATCGATATCACTTATACATTCCACTCACGCATGAATCACAACCCAACCTATAAAGATAAAAAGAAGAATAGAGACAAGATGAAATGGAGGAAACCAAAGAAAACCTGAAAAACTACTCCTCCGGAGCATCATCATCCTCATCATCAAGTCTTCGCTCCACAATCCGGTGTAGATCACCAATGTGTCTATCCAAGTAATCAACTCGATCACCCAACTTACCAACTTTCTCATTCAAGGCAGTGTACCTCTCATTCAGCGTAGCATAGTTGGTGTTGGCGAGCGCGAGCTGTCGGTTCGTCTCCTGCTGGCTAGCAACGATCGCGACCAGCTGCTCATGAATAAGGCGAAGCTGCTCTCATGTATCATTCGGGATAGCCCGCTGCTGCTGCGGTGCTGGCTCATGCTGATGTGCATCGTGCTGCATCGGCATCTCCTCATCCTACTGCTCCTCCTCTAGATGCTCTTATTCGGGCTGTTGTGGTGGAAGGAACTCTCCTTGATCAACAATCTGCTGTAACTCAACCATCTTACCATCCGCACACATCTGCGATACAGTCCTCCAATCACCACCCGACTTCACTGTCACGGATAAGGCGTTGTGTCCGAGAGAATCCATCAATTTGTTCCTCGCCACCTGAATGGTTGTCAAATTGCTCACGTCGAAGGGAAACATGAAATCGAAGGGCTTGAGTCCCCTCGTGAAGAACCAATCTCTATTTCTGAAATGGGCAAATCCTCCCTTCACGCATGTAAACATCGCCAAATTTGGCTCCCCTCTAACTGGTGTGATGCCGGTGAAATACAAGTTATAATGCTCAGCCACGATCGTCAGTAACTCTCCAATATTCACCTTTTGAAACCCAATGGTCCTAAATCGATGTAGCTGTGCAATAAAATAAGCTCCAACATTAAACTGCACCCATTTAGCATACACCACAAGGCGTAAAGCTCTTCTCTAGACACAACACTCCCCTCTGAGCGGGCGAACAACGTGTTGCTCAAGACACGATCCATGTACCTCAAAACTGAATTCTTTATTGAGGAAGCACGAGCCTGTTTGATCTTGTAATCTCCAATCTCCCCTGTGATCTCCCTCCAAAACCTATTAGTGTTGAACGCAGCATTCTCCAAACGAGGGATCCCCAAAGACGTCTCAAACAGCTCATTAAAATCCTCAGACGTCCATCTCCTTCTCGCTCCACCTAGCTGAAACGTACACTGATACGGGTACCCAAGCGGGTCCTTCACCATCTCAAATAAGCAAACTACTTCCACTGTAACATGGAAGTACGTCGGCTTCTTTAATTCCATAAACCTCCGGATACCTACTTGATCGAACATCCAGAAGATGTCATCCCCGATTCTCATTGTCCTCATCGCCTCATCATCTTGGTATCGAGTGCGAGCTATCTTGTCAGAGACTTCTTCCCACTTTCTTTGATCTCATCCCAATCTTGCATTTGAATTTTGAAGTTTTCGGGTAAACGATCTTGTAGCCTCAGCTTCTTTGTCACAATATCAACATTCGAAGGCCTATCATGCCTCATCTTCAATCTTGCTTCCTCTGTCTTACCTTTACCTTTACTTGATCCTTGTCCCTTTCCCACAACACATTTCTTGCAATAAACTTCAATCCCAAGGTAATTGAGTTGAAAAAAACATACCTTTAGTCTTGCCCATGGTTAACTATCGAAAATTGGAACACAACACTAAAAAATGCACTACTGAACCCTGATTCGCGACGAAATTACCCCAAATCCGCGCCCAATTCAAGAATCAAGAGTGTAGTGTTGTGTAATCGGTGCAAAATCAAGTGTAATTGACGAATTTATGCAAGGGTGTCAAGGTTCGGGGAGAGTTCGAGGTTTTGTGAATAGTAAGAATGATCGAACCCTTCTAAAAAACAACTTAAAACGCGTACCTGAGTGGGTTCGACCTCGGGTTCAACCTACAGAACAGGTCGAACCTCGAGCGACGAGGTCGAACCTACCTTCTAGACAAACTTACCGTTTGGTTCGACCTAGGTTCGACCTTCTGAACAGGTCGAACCACTCTTGTTTTGGTCGAACCTATCACCTGAAAAATAGAGTGCTCTGAACGGACTGGTTCGACCTCAGGTTCGACCTTCTAAATAGGTCGAACCATAACGGCTTAGGTCAAACCACCCTACTGTAAGTTTTAAGTCACCGGGTTCGACCTTGGTTCGACCTGTTAGACAGGTCGAACCAACAATGATCAGGTCGAACCACCTCACTGGATGATTTTCTGCGTTGGTTTGACTTCCTCTGCTCGGTTCGACCTCCTAGCACTGGTCGAACCTACCCTGGCTTTGGTCAAACCACCCTTCTAAGCTTCCAAACTGAGTGTTCTTCAATCCCTACACACTTCAAACTTCAATACGAATCATTAGGTACCAATTAGAGCACAACTTCATCAAAAATTGTTCCACAAAATATCATTCATGAGTAACTCCATAAAAGAAAATACAACCAAAACCCACTAAGCATTAGGCAAGTTGTAAAAAATCATCACATCAAAATCGATTAAAATTTTAAATATGGCGCAAAAACCAACTCCCCTAATAAACATCACAAAAAAAGATTATACTATCAGTGCTTATTTCTTATTGAGGTAAGTACATCACACCCCCCAAACTTAGTAGAAACTATAGTCGAAACTAAGTTTGCAAAGAGATGTAATTGCCGATAAGTAAGCACTTCAAATATAAAAATTTCTTACACACACAAATGAAATAAAATAATAAAACGGGAGGGATAGCCCCCAACAGGCGCTCATGTTTAACGTCGGAGAGTCACGACGGTACCAACTCAGATCAAGGTATCCACAAAGATGACACAAACATCATCCGGCGACTTGTAATGCTTCAAACGATGTCCATTCGCCGCAAAAATGTCTCCATCCTTGTCAATGAGCTCAAAACTCCCCCCTCCTAAGGCTCGATGAATCATGAACGGTCCCGTCCACTTCGACTTCAACTTGCCTGCAAAAAGCTTTAAACGAGAGTTAAAGAGTAATACCTCGTCTCCTTGCTTGAACTCCTTGTACGAGATCTTCGAATCATGCCACCTCTTAATCCTTTCCTTGTAGATCTCTGTATTCTTGTACGCACGACTCCGGAACTCATCCAAAAGATTGATGTGAGTAATCCTCAACTCCTTCACATCCTTGAGAGTCAAGTTCAAGCTTCGCAAAGCCCAAAACGTTTTGTGTTGAATCTCTACAGGTAAGTGGCACGGTTTCCCATAGACAATCTGATACGGTGACATATCTAACACCATCTTGTACGCGGTCCAGAACCCCCACACGACATCATCGTGCTTCAAAGCCCAATCCTTTCTATTGGTTCCGACCACCTTCTCCAGAATCTGTTTGACTTGACGGTTAGAGACCTCCGCTTGCCCATTTGCTTGAGGATGATAGGGTGTAGTAACCCTATGCTTAACACCATACCCTTTAAGCACCTTCTCAAGAAATTTATTGACGAAGTGCGTACCTCCATCACTAACAAGTACTCTAGGGACTCCAAAACGGGCAAAGATATGCTTCTTCAAGAAAGATATAACAATTTTCGAATCATTCAAGCGAGTAGGAATCGCTTTCACCCACTTAGAAACATAATCCACCACAAGTAGAATGTAAAGAAATCTATTAGATGGGGGAAAAGGCCCCATAAAATCGATACCCCACACATCAAAAATCTCGACCACTATGCTCGGCTGAAGCGGCATCTCGTCTCTTCTACCGATGTTCCCCATGCGTTGACATCTATCGCAAGATGCCACATAGGTCTCACAATTCTTGAACAACGTAAGCCAATAAAGAGCGGACTGAAGTACCTTTGCTGCTGTCTTTTGAGCGCCGAAGTGCCCCCCGTTAGGTTGTGCATGGCAAAACTCGAGAACACTCTCCATATCCATCTCTGGCACACACCTACGAATGATAGAATCCATGCAAATTTTATACACAAATGGATCATACCATATGAAGGTCTCAACATCCCTCTTGAATTTAGCAAGTTGATATCGGTTGAGATCCCTTGGAATTTCTCCCACAGCAATATAGTTAACATAATCCGCATACCATGGATCAACTCCCTGCGCAGCAGCCACACACGCTCGCTCAGCCCCTTCAATAAACACGGCCATGATCTTTTCATCTGGAAACATTTCCTCAATATACTCGAAAGAATTATCACAATGTTCCCTAGTCTCCAACCTCGAAAGGTGATCTGCCAACACATTATCAAAACCTTTCTTATCCCGGATCTCCATGTCAAACTCTTGAAGTAGAAGAATCCACCTTATTATCCTAGGTTTCGTCTCCTTTTTTTCATCAAGTACCGAATCGCTGAATGATCCGTGTACACAATAGTCTTCATCCCAACTAAATACTGACGAAACTTGTCGAATGCGTACACAACCGCCAAAAACTCCTTTTCAGTCACCGTGTAATTCTTTTGTGTCACATCGAAAATCTTACTTGCGTAGTAAATGGCGCAAAACTTCTTCTCCTTCAGCTGCCCAAGCACCACTCCAAGTGCTACATCACTTGCATCACACATTAGTATAAATGGTTGAGTCCAATACGGTGTGATCAAGATAGGTGCAGAAATAAGCGCCTCCTTCAAAACTTGAAAAGCTGTTAGACAATCTTCTTCAAACACAAAAGGAACATCCTTTTCAAGTAAGTGAGATAAGGGCTTAGAGTATTTTGAGAAGTCTTTTATGAATCTCTTGTAAAAACCAGTGTGTCCAAGGAAGGACCGCACTCCTCTTTCATTGGTCGGTAGTGGAAGCTTCTCAATTGCCACCACTTTAGTATGATCTACCTGCAATCCTTTAGCTGAAACATGATGCCCAAGAACAATCCCATCCTTCACCATGAAGTGGCACTTCTCCCAATTCAAGACAAGATTAGTCACTTGGCATCTCTTCAAAACAGTAGCTAGATTAGACAAACAAATATCAAAGGAGGAACCAAAAATAGAAAAATCATCCATGAACACCTCCATGATCTTCTCTATCAACCCATTGAATATTGCCATCATGCATCTCTGAAAAGTAGCAGGCGCATTACATAACCCAAATGACATTTTCCGAAAAGCAAAGGTCCCATAGGGGCAAGTAAAAGTGGTCTTTTCTTGATCCTCGGGGGCAATCATGATTTGGTTGTACCCCGAGTATCCATCCAAGAAACAATAAAGCTCATACCCTGCAAGATGATCTAACATTTGATCCATAAAAGGAAGCGAAAAATGATCTTACACGTGTTCTCATTCACTTCCTATAATCTACATAAGTACGCCATCCTGTAGGAATCCTTGTGGCTATCGCTTCTCCATCCTCAACTTTCTTCTTCCGAAACTCGCAGCTGACGGCGCCTCTCGCCCTCAGCCCGTCGCCGATCATCTTTTCCCACCGCACAATATCGTCGCTCTTCCCTTGTTGCCGGCGCTTCTCGCCGTCAATGGCCGATTGATCACACCGCTCCCCACGGCGGTGTTAGAGAGTTCTCCCTCATTCATGCACTCCGCCTAGAACTTTCTTGATGGGCAAGAAATCTAGGAGCAAGATGCCTTCCAAGGCGCCGCCGGATTTGCGTGTGGAGGACGACTCGTTCAAGTCGGTGAAGGAGCGTGCGAAGGAGATTGAGAGAAAGAAAGCACGGAAGGAAGCTGTCTTGGTGGACAATCCATCGCTGGATGATGGTGCCACCTTGGCAAGGTCCATCGCGGCTGACCGAACGGAGATGGAGACAGAGGAAAGCGTGGATTCCATGGGTCTCGTGGTGGTGGATACCCCCGATGGCACCGCGTCCGACAGCCCCACTCGGGGTCTCATTGATACGGCCATGGAGATTTCAACCCCCGATGCCCCCATAGTCCAAAACCCTAGCCCTAGGCGGAAGGTGTCGGCGGATGGAAGGCGCAGTACTTCGTCGGGCACTCGGCGCAGGCTGGATGTGGATTCGCCCACAACTTCGCCCTCTCGGCAGTCAGGCGATGACATTCCCAGGCCTGGCGCTGGAACTCAGCGAGATGGCGAGACCGCCGACCTCTCTCGGCAGATTGGCGTGGGCCTTGGAAGCGCCGAGGCTTCTCGGCAGGATGATATGGGCTTCCGGTATGCGCTGGTAGCCACTCGATAGGAGGAGTCCAGGCGCAACTCTAGCTCCCCGTCTTGGCAGAATACGTCTGGCATGGGCGACACCTCTCGACATGCGCCAGGAGGCAGTTCTCAGCAGGCGCCGGGCGCCAGCGCTCGGCAGGAGCCGGGTGATGTGTTCATGGGCGAAGGCACCTCGGCAGGGCCCAGACAGGCAGGCGGTAATTAGGGGAATCAGCGTAGGGGACAAGGTGGTTCGGGGAAGGGTTCCGCTCCCAAGGAACCGATAGACTATTCCAAGTTTGTCAACAAGAACAACATTGATCCGGATAGGAAGCTCGAATACATCGCACCCTGTGATGGAGTGGCCTATCTGGATCCGAAGGATGACTCAGATGCATGGAAGTTCACTCTGGTTGGATACTTTTCGGGGCGTTTTCCAGGGATGCAGGCTCTCCACGCCATATGCAGGTCCTAGGCCGTCAAGTATACACTCATCATGCATCAGTCGGGGTGGATTATTTTTCGTCTCTGCTCGGAGGAGGATGTCAATAAGGTGCTTGATCGAGCCCCACACTCTATATGGGAGAGGTACCTTATGCTAGAGAGGCTTCCACGAGCTTTTTAGTTTGATGACCGGGAAATATCCCATGTCCCAGTTTGGATACGTCTTCCATCTTTCCCATTGGAATTGTGGTCGAGAAATCACATAAGCAAGATTGCCTTTTTGGTCGATCGACCTATTATGGTGGATGATACCTCGGTTAAGGCCGACCGGGTATCGTATGTTCGAGTGCATGTGGATATTGATGTATCGCTAGAACTTCCAAAGGAGGTCACCTTCAACTATCGAGGTGCCAACTATACCCAAACTGTACTGTATGAACGTCTCCCAGCGTATTGTAAAAAGTGCAGAAAGTTTGGTCATCTGGTAGGAGATTGTGACGCAGGGGAAAAGAGGAATAATGGGGAGAAGGAGACGCCTGTCCAGGCCACACACGTGGAGAACGGTGTGGATGAGGAAGGTTTTCAACAGGTTGGTTCGAATAAGAAAAAGAAGGGGAGGAGCAGAAGCAGGAAGAATAAGGGCACGGCTGCCCCACCTGTTAAGGAACCGAGCACTGTGGTTTCATCGGGGAGATATCAAATCCTCGATCCTTTGGATCCTGATGATACTAGGATCAACAGACGGGTTGGAAAACAACCCGCTCAAGTTAACACTAGGAAAACTTGGGCGTCGAAGATAGAGGATGAGGATGAGGAAGCCGTTGGGCGAACGGGACGCTCCCCTCCACCCGGTGTACCACCGAGAGCTGATGGGAGGAAGCGCGGCTCTGGAATTATCATCCAGGAGCCGCCGGACCAAGGGAATGGACCGGGACGAGGCGGGGGCTCTACCCCCAATGTTCGTCAATGAGGTTACTAACGTGGAATGTGCGAGGGCTTTCAGCCTCTCGCGCGCAGCGAGCAGCCCGCAGGTTAGTTCGCAAGAATAATGTGTGTCTAGTTGGATTTCTTGAAACTAGATTATCTGTTAATAATGTGGTCGACATAGTGGGTAGAATTGTTCTAGGATGGAATGTTGTTAATAATTTTGATATTGTTGATGGGGGGTGGATTGTGGTTGCGTGGGATTCCACCCTGATTGCTTTTAGTAATGTTGTGCTCCACGAGCAGTGTATTTCTAGTTTAGCTCGCTGTCTGATTTCTCAACAGGAGTTCCACATCAGTGTTGTTTATGCTCATAATGGCGTAGTTGACAGGCGTAGGCTATGGTCACATCTCTCTTCGGCTTTTCTAGCAGTTAACTCCCCCTGGATCCTCCTGGGTGACTTTAACTATGTTAGGAGACCGGATGAGCATTCTGAAGTCGTTCCTTCTCATAGGAACTAGAAAAGGGTGGATTTTGAGGAGTTGTGTGTCGAATTGGGATTAGATGATGCCAAGTCTAAAGGGTGCTTCTTCACCTGGACTAATGGCAGGACATGGAGTCGTATTGACAGGGTACTGGTGAACTCGAACTGGGATGCCAGGTCGGGGGTGGTGGAGGCCGAGTTCCTGCCCATGGGGGCCACCTCGGATCACTGTCCTGCACTAGCGACCGTGCTTAATACGGAACAGCCAAAGGGAAAACCGTTCAGATATGTGAATATGTGGAGTAAGAGCAGTAGTTTTATGGATGCTGTGAGCGAGACTTGGGACTCGCAAATTTGGGGCATCGCTCAATTCAGGGTATGTCGTCGGCTGAAACTCCTCAAGCCAAAGTTACGTCTGCTTGGCAAGAGAGATTTCAGCCACATAGCTGAAAGAGCAGAGAGAGCTAGAGTGGAACTTGACAGACTCCAGCTGGATAGCCATGCTGATCCGGGTAATGCTGAGAAATGGGAGAGGGTCCGTGAGGCGGCAAAGAAAGTAGATTTCCTATGCCATGCCGAACACCTTTTCTTCTATCAGATGACCAGGGGTCAGTATCTGATTAATCAGGATAAACCCACAAAGTTTTTCTACAAGAAGATTAAGTCAAATAGCGTGAGGAATGTCATCTCTTCCATTCGCACTGAATCCGGGCGCACTTCTTCCCGTGATGAGGTGGTTGATGAATTCCTTACGTACTATAGAAACTTGTTGGGTACTGCAGGCCAGTGTGATGAGATTGATGATAGTGTGTTCGAGTGGGGCACCTTGCTGTCTAATCAGCAGGCCCAAGAGCTTGTTGCGCCTATTACAGCCGAGGAGATTAAGGTTGTGGTGTGGAGGATGAACGGAGATAAGGCCCCTGGGCCGGATGGTACACGGCCACCTTCTTTCGAGATGCGTGGGATGTGGTTGGTTCTGATGTTGTGGCCGCTGTCCAGGAATTCTTCCAATCTGGGCAGTTGCTGCGACAAATGAACGCCACGTTTATTACACTAATCCCGAAAGGGAAGCACAATCCCACTGTACGAGACTTCCGTCCGATCTCGTGCTGCAATGTTATCTACAAGATTATCTCTAGGGTTATTGTGGGACGAATGGCGGGGTTGATGGACGATTTGGTGGCAGAAAATCACTTTGGTTTTGTGCAGAATCGTAAGATGAGGGACTGTGTGATGCTTGCTCAGGAGATAGTCAAAAACTATGGTTAGGCAAGGAACCGGATGAGCAGGAGAATGGCTGTGAAGGTGGATATAAAAAAGGCCTATGATTCAGTGGACTGGGGTTTCCTACGTGGAGTTCTGGCAGGGTTGAGGTTTCCTCAGCGTATGATAGAATGGATCATGGAGTGCGTCACCACCACTTCATTTTCCATCCTTGTCAACGGCGCTCCGGAGGGCTACTTCGACGGCAAGCGTGGCTTGCATCAAGGTGACCCTCTATCGTCCTTGCTCTTCGTGCTCTGCATGGATTACTTTTCCCGTCTATTCAGGAGACTCACGGCGGAGGAGAACTACAAGCACCACTCTCAGTTGTGTGTTAAAGTTGGAGTTACTCACCTCGCATTCGCGGATGACTTGATTATTTTCGCTTATGGCAACCGCGCCTCTGCAGAAGTGGTTGCTAAGGCACTCGATCAGTTCGCCAGAATGTCAGGTCTGGAGGTTAGTCAGGAGAAATCTCATTTGTTTATGGCTGGTGTTCCGGAGGCCGACGAGCAGAGTATCCGCGAAGTGCTGCCTTTTCAGGAGCGCACCTTTCCTGTGCGCTATTTGGGAGTACCGCTGCAGGGAAGTAAACTTCGTGAGTACGCCTTTGAGCCTCTTATCACGCAGGTGGCGAACCTCATCAGAGGCTGGTCCACGCATTTGTTGTCTTATGCAGGCCGACTGGAGCTCATCCGGTCAGTCCTGTATGGGGTGATAAACTTCTGGATCGCCATGGTGAAGATTCCCAAAGGAGTGTTTGACAGGGTAGAACGCATGATCCGGAAGTTCCTTTAGTGTACGACGAGGGGTGCAGTCCGTTGGGAGGAGGTCATACTACCTAAGGAACAGGGCGGCCTGAGACTTAGGGGATTTGATCTCCTGAACGATGTAGCCCTGTGTGGAGTGCTATGGGATGTGCATCAGGAGAAGAAGTCGCTGTGGATTAAGTGGATTAATGCCATTTACCTACAGAACTCTTCTTGCTGGGATGTAGAGGTGAACTATAGCGCCTCTATAGTGTGGAAAGACATTCTGCGTGCGAGGGATAGAGTCCGAGCACGGATTGGAGGGGACCTTATCACCTCTCTCGCTTCGTGCTTGGAAATGGGGAAGCTTCGAATGGGTAAGATGTACTGGCTCACTGCCACCACGGCACCAGTGCATTTTGCCTACAAGAAGCTGTGGAGTCCATGGGTACAACAGAAACATTCATTCAGGATGTGGATTGCCCTAAGGAACAGACTGCTTACACTGGACAGGTGGAGGAACTACGAAGGCCCGGTTGAGTACGTGTTGTGTGTGGGCGCCGCCGAGATGAGAGATCATCTCTTTTTCGGTTGCCCGTTCACGAGGCACGTGTGGAATCGGGTTAGAGACGAAGTGAAGTGGAGGAGACAGGTTACCACTTTGAAGGCCGGCTTCAAGTGGTTGAGCAAGGACCGGCGTGTGCATGTTCGCGAGAGGAGGAGGTGGACGCTCGCCCTCTACGGCAGTGTCTTCCTCATTTGGAAGGCTCGGAACGAAGCACTCTTCGAGGGTGCCCGACCTTCTATGGATGTACTGTTTAATTCAATTATTATGCATGTGGTTAGATTTGAGTATTTGTTGACTAGATAGGCGGTTTTTAATCTTTAGTTTGCTCCGTTTGGAGTTGTAATTAAAAATTTGTGACATTGGCCTCAGCCTGCTGTTTTGAATAATTTACATACTATTCAGTACAATGGACTCACATGGGGACTATCACTAATATGATATATGATTCCAGCATCCAACCACGTAAGGATTTTCTTCCTAATCACCTCTTGAATCGCGGGATTAACCCTCCGCTGATTCTGAACACTTGCCTTGGCCTCGTCTAACAATCTTATCCTATGCATACAATACGAAGGACTAATTCCTTTCAAATCCTCAAGAGACCAACCAATCGCAGATTTATACTTCCTAAGAACATTCAATAACTCCTCAAGTTGATCATCATCAAGAGAAGAAGATACAATTACCGGATATTTTTCATTGTCGCCAAGAAAGGCGTACTTCAAGTGTTCCGGCAAAAGTTTCAACTCCTCTTTCCTCACTTTCATCGGAGAGCTCTCGTTATCCAAAGGCAAGTACTTCCCAGTCCACTTGACTTCTTCCACCTTAGTTCTTTCCGATTCAAACCTGTCATCACCCAAAGCAAGTAAGTTTTCAAGAAAGTCAATACATACCTCGTTGGAGAGTCCGTCAAGCTCCGTAGTGGGATAAGTAAGAGACTCCATTAAACATGTCTCAAGAGGATCCTTTGACAGGATCAGAGGCATATCCTCCTTCACAATCTCCTCCACCACGTCAATACTATAACACTGCGACTCCATGGGCATCTTCATTGCTTTGTCCAAGTTGAAAAGAACTTCTTCTTTGTCCATTCGCAATCTAAGCTCTCCTTTCTGAACATCAATCATAGCTCCAGCAGTAGCAAGGAATGGTCTCCCTAAGATTAAAGGGATATTATCCTTGTCTTCTTCCATCTCTAGCACAAGAAAGTCCACAGGAAAGACTAGCTTCTCCACTTTGACGAGAACATCTTCAATTATACTTTTTGGAAACGTCATCGACCTGTCCGCCAATTGGAGAACCACTATTGTAGGTTTCAACTCCCCCAAACCAAGCCTCTGAAAGATAGACAAAGGCATCAAATTGATGCTTGCCCCTAGATCGCACAAAGCTCGCCGTGCCGGCCCCTTTCCGATCTCACATAGAATAGTGAAGCTCCCCGAATCCTTCATCTTTTGCGGCAGCTTTCTTTGGATGATTGAGCAGCAATTCTCAGATAAATTCACTGTTTCAATTCCGGTTAAGCTCCGCTTCTTCAACAATATGTCTTTAAGCTCCGCTTCTTCAACAATATGCCTCTGAGAAAGGAATACTCAAGCTTATCTTGTTCATTATCTCTGAAAACTTCTTGAACTTCTCTTCCAATTCCTTCTTCACAAGCTTGTAAGGAAACGGCGGAGGTATCTTTGATTTGGGAATCCCCCATTCATCACGATCAACCTTCTCCGCTTTCTCCTTTTCGGCTCTCAATTACTTGGCTCTCTCCCACTTTTTCTCAGCTATTATCTCTATACTTTGCTCATTCCGAACCACTGGAGTAGCATCAACATCATCGAGAGTGTTCGGAGTAGCAACAGGCAATTTCTGGAGGGGTTCGACCAGGGTTCGACCTGTGGAACAGGTCGAACCAGACACGTAATGGTCGAACCTACCTTATGAATAACGGCTCTCTTTTTGAATTTGAGGTTCGACCTGGGTTCGACCTATTGAGTAGGTCGAACCACGGGCACCTAGGTCGAACTGACCTACTGTACTACTTCCGCCCTCCAGTTCGACCAAGGTTCGACCTGTTTGATAGGTCGAACCATGTCCATCGTGGTCGAACCGTTGTTGCAATAAAACAGAGTGTTCCAAGTTGTGCAGTTTAACCTGGGTTCGACTTGTCGGACAGGTCAAACCATGATTGATTTGGTCGAACCGGTGTTCTGGAAAAATAGAGCGCTCCGAATTATCAGGTTCGACCATGGTTCGACCTGTATGCCAGGTCGAACCATCTGCAGTTTAGTCGAACTGATGCTGCGATGCTTCCTGATCGTGTCCAGTGTATTGGTTCGACCTTCCATGTGTGGTTCGACCTTCAGTGTTGGTCAAACCATGGTCGAATCTTGCCCTAGACATGTCCAAATTTGATTCCGGCCTCATAGGTCCCTCGTACTGCGTTCCCGACCTCAATGTGATGGTGTTGCAGGACCTTGGATTCTCAATACTTTGAGACGGGAACTTCCCCTTCTCAAGAGTTTGAGTAAGCTTGTTAACACTTCCTGCCATCTCCCCCATCATCAATGTAAGGTCCTTCACCTGCTTAGATATAACCTCATGGTTTGCATCGATTTTCTTTTCTAGTTTGGCCTCAAGGCGGTTCACTCTTTCATCATTCTTGGCCATATACCTGTTCACAGCATCTTCAAAACCTGGTTTCCCTTCTTCCACTTTAGCACCCGGATCAACACCCATTGGAGGTTGAATCGCATTATTCGGATTACTCCATGAGAACTCCGGCCTCCTAGGCGGTTGATAACCACCAGGGGGACTATGATTATTAAAGTTTCTGTCACGACCCACTTTTTCACCACTAATAATAGACAATAATAAATATTCATTTTTCTTCACTTTTATACAATACAATAGTTCATTACACCGGCCCGGCCAACAGGTCGTCATCCATGTATACAACTCTCAGGATCTGACGGTACCCAACCACGCTTCCGCTGCGCAACTCACCTACAATGCATAAACTAATGAGACAAAAATCTCAGTAAGTAGAAATCATGCATGACAATGTATGATAATGCATTTATTTTCTAATCTTCTAATTGGTCTCTTTTATTTTGAAAACTGTTCACGTTGCGGGATCCCCACGACACACTTATAATATGCACCCCAAATGAGCTCAATGGGGACGATTTTTCCGAACCCCGACAGAGATGCATATATAGTGGCCGCACACACCATTAGTATCTTATTAATATTGGGGAAAACATTTTTCATGACTATGCGTGGTATGCAACCAGGACAATTAAATATGCATCATAACCCATTTAACACATCAACATTTGATCACAAATAATTCATGACATAATAATCACAAATAAATCACACAAAAGCATGTTTATGCACTGTAGTTGGACCTCTACTTACCTCTACTCCGACAATTATAGACCCGTGATGATCCGTAACTAATTCATTCCTTCCCGTTCCGGCACACTACTTCCCTCTTTATTTTTATGCTGATGATTTGGGGTGTGAGGTGATGAATTCCTCAACACCCGTATATATATAGGCAAGGAGATTTTTTTTTTTATTTATTTATTTATTATTTTTTTTTTAATAAAAAAATCGGTAGCTATAAGCCTATACCAATTTTGTTTTCAACTTTGGCTGCCTACCCCATCAAATCAGCCGCCCATTTTATTATTCATTATTATTATTTTATTGTTAATATTATATGAATATTTACTTAATATTTATACTACTTCAACCACTAAAATTGATGGTGATGGGTAGGGATCCGAACTATCACTCCTCAAAACTTATCATACCATCAAAGTTACTATATTAGATGGTAACAAAGTTAATAAATAATAAATAATATATTTATCCAAATTAATGTACGTAAATATTTATGTACACATATATTCACATATTGTCACCATTATTATCACGGATGTCTCAAATAAAATATAAATAAATATAGAAATAATTACCACATAATTATAAAAATGCGTAAAATACAAATTATAAAATAAAAAATTTTCCGGGTATTACAATCTCCACACCTTATAAGAATTTCGTCCTCGAAATTTAATCCCACTCTACTTCAACATTTTATAATCATCACATATGAAATAAATGAGACCATAATTATGTTAATACAAAATCACATATTTAACATATCATAGAACTTACTGGTCTGGTGGTGTACCAAAGATACCAAGATTGTATACATGGACAGTCTACAGGACCATGACCGTGCTCTGATACCATTCTGTCACGACCCACTTTTTCACCACTAATAATAGACAATAATAAATATTCATTTTTCTTCACTTTTATACAATACAATAGTTCATTACACCGGCCCGGCCAACAGGTCGTCATCCATGTATACAACTCTCAGGATCTGACGGTACCCAACCACGCTTCCGCTGCGCAACTCACCTACAATGCATAAACTAATGAGACAAAAATCTCAGTAAGTAGAAATCATGCATGACAATGTATGATAATGCATTTATTTTCTAATCTTCTAATTGGTCTCTTTTATTTTGAAAACTGTTCACGTTGCGGGATCCCCACGACACACTTATAATATGCACCCCAAATGAGCTCAATGGGGACGATTTTTCCGAACCCCGACAGAGATGCATATATAGTGGCCGCACACACCATTAGTATCTTATTAATATTGGGGAAAACATTTTTCATGACTATGCGTGGTATGCAACCAGGACAATTAAATATGCATCATAACCCATTTAACACATCAACATTTGATCACAAATAATTCATGATATAATAATCACAAATAAATCACACAAAAGCATGTTTATGCACTGTAGTTGGACCTCTACTTACCTCTACTCCGACAATTATAGACTCGTGATGATCCGTAACTAATTCCTTCCTTCCCGTTCCGGCACACTACTTCCCTCTTTATTTTTATGCTGATGATTTGGGGTGTGAGGTGATGAATTCCTCAACACCCGTATATATATAGGCAAGGAGATTTTTTTTTATTTATTTATATTTTTATTATTATTTTTTTAATAAAAAAATCGGTAGCTATAAGCCTATACCAATTTTGTTTTCAACTTTGGCTGCCTACCCCATCAAATCAGCCGCCCATTTTATTATTCATTATTATTATTTTATTGTTAATATTATATGAATATTTACTTAATATTTATACTACTTCAACCACTAAAATTGATGGTGATGGGTAGGGATCCGAACTATCACTCCTCAAAACTTATCATACCATCAAAGTTACTATATTAGATGGTAACAAAGTTAATAAATAATAAATAATATATTTATCCAAATTAATGTACGTAAATATTTATGCACACATATATTCACATATTGTCACCATTATTATCACGGATGTCTCAAATAAAATATAAATAAAATATAGAAATAATTACCACATAATTATAAAAATGCGTAAAATACAAATTATAAAATAAAAAATTTTCCGGGTATTACAGTTTCCTCGATAGTTCCCTTGGTAATTCCGGTTTTCTTGATCTGGATACCTAGTCCCTTTAATACTTTGACCCATGGCATAGTGTGCCTCTTCCAACTCCTCTTGGATAGGTCCATCATTCTTCAACTCCTGTTGCATGATTGGTACGCGCTGAGATAATTCGCTGATTTGCTTCTGTTGAGATTCAAGTAGCTTGTTGATATTGGACAAGCTAGAGACGATCTCATCCTCTCTACTTGTTTTCACCATTGCTTGTTCAACCTTAGCTACCTTCCCAAGGACATAAGTACCTCTAACTCTATCAGTTGGCCAATCCCTCGAATTCATCGAAATATCTTCAAACAACTTTTTGGCCTCTACGAATGACTTTGTAAGCAAGGCTCCATTAGAAGAAGCATCCAATAACACTCGTGAATCACAGTCCAATCCATTGTAGAATATACTGATATATTGAGCTTTAGATAGCCCATGTTGAGGACATTTCCTAAGCATGTCCTTGAATCTATCCCATGCTTCATGAAATTTCTCACCTCCACCGATAGCAAATTGGTTAATGTCTTGCTTCATTTTAAACACCTTTGAAGGTGGCATGTACCTCTCCAAGAACCTTAACTGCAGTTGCTCCCAAGTGGTGCACTCAGCTGCGTTGATAGTGTCGTACCAATCTCTCACCTTTTCAGTAAGTGAGAATTTGAACAAAAGGATCTTCCTAGCATCTTCATGTTCTCCTGTGTCTTTTTGAGTACTTGCATAGCCCAAGAACTTGTTCAAATGCTGCTGCGGATCCTCGAAAGACCCTCCTGAAAAGGAGTTCCTTTCTATCATGCTAATAAGAGCGGGATGAAGATCGAAAGCTGAGTTAGTTCCCCTCGCTCCTAGAAGCCCAAGATTTCCAGCCCCATTATTTCTGAAGACCTCTCGGATGGCTAGATTATCCGGATTTGCTGCCATGTTGACTGTTCCTACTCCTGAATTAACTTCAGTTGTAGCTTCAATCGTCTGCGAATTCTGCTCGTCAACTTCAACTCCAAAATTCAGAGCTTCAGTTGGATCAATAGTCTTTGCCTTGCTCTTCTTCTTCTTCTTTCTTGACGATGCTCCGATTTTAGAATTATAGTGTTCAAGTTCACCTTTCTTTGATCTCGTGAGCATGCACCTAAAAAGAACTAGAATTAAAAAAGCAAAACAAGAAAAATAACCCTAATAAACTAGAAATAACAAAAAGATATTTTAAGCCGTCCCCGGCAATGGCGCCAAAAACTTGATGGGCGTTTTCTCAACACACAATTTAATCCCCAAGTATGAAGGATATCAATTGTAGTTTCAAAGGTGACCAAGTTAAATATCGAATTCACGGGACGGATAAATATTACTTTTGTTATTTTTTAGCAATTATGACTATGTTGAGAATTGTAATTGTAGGTTTCTGAATTGAGTAACAATTAAAATAGCAAATAAATAACAAGAACAAGAAAATAGTAGTTGTGATCAAATAAGATGATAGGTAGTTCGTCAGGCCATCCAGTTTCATTCGTTAATTCATACTTTTGTGTGTCGATGTTCGACTCTACCTTGTGGTTTATGGACGCATTGCTATACCATGCAAATCTATTCTATAGACACAAATAGATAAGCTTTTGACACGTGTGAGTATCCTCAGAGCAAGACGTATACTTTACCTCCCTTTCTAGGTACTATCATAATCAATTATTTCTTGTGCACTTAGTACTCTAACCCGATTTGTGTTGCATTGTATACTAAAAGTCTAGCTTTTTGTATGAACAATGTTATAACAATTAATTTGAAATGAGAATCATATGATCAAATGATTGCATCTTATAATTTATTTATATGTTCGATGCAATAGTCCACTTACTTTATACTATAGATAATATGTTGTGCGACAACACGCGGAAGATCATATTATCGGTTTCCTTATAAAGTATAAACAGATGCTCACAATCGAGATAGACGGGGACTCTCTATCGGGATGGTTGTAGTGTGGTTTGGTATTAGCTTGTCTTGGCTATAGAATCACATTAGTGCACTTGTGTGTATTGAGCAGGACCGCTTGAGATCGTTCGATTTATACTGACTTATAGGAGAACTTGATCTCAGTTATTATGGATGTTCGTGCTCTTAATCCCTATACAATAACCTCGACACATAGGGCAGTATGTATTTCTTTGATTCATCAATGGGTGAGATTTACATGCAATTAAATCAATAAACTCGGTGAGTTGGGAAGTAGTGCTGTCTCTATGGTGTGCTGTTGATTGTAGAAGGAATCCGTGTCCGTCATAGGTTGATGATGTCCCCTTGAGGAGCTCATAAGGATTATCATGTAAACCCTGCAGGTGGAATTTATTCTGGCATGATAATGAGGTTGAGTGGTACTACTCTTGGATGAGATATTAATTAATTGAGTTGTCAGTAACTTAAATTAATTAATGGACATTGTATATCTTAAACATGGGGAGACTAACGGGCTCAAAATAAGAAGGAGCCCAAAACGTAATTTTGGGATTGGTACGGTAGTGCAATAATAATATTTTAGTGGAATATATTATTATTATTGGACTTAAGTATAAGCTTTGGGCTAAGCTTGGATACTTAAGCCCAATGGAGGCCCAACCCAATTTCTCCTCCTGGTCCCTGCTGTGGCCCATGTATATAAGTCACCTCAGCTTATCTGGAACCCTAATTTTAATCTAATTCATTATTCACGTGTGATGAGGGTTGATAGCAGATAGAGTAGGTCTCGTAGATCGTCGCCCACACGACGTCGAGATCGACTTGGGACATACAGCAGAAGACCGGAAGGTCGTTTGCTGCTGCAATTTGTCATGTTACAAAATTCATATAAAATCGTACAGTTATCCGATTTTGATGTATTATATACTGACGGAAAGCCGTCGAAGAGAGGATCATCTGAACGCAAAGACCACTCAATTCCGACATCAGAAGAGGAACTTATGGCTATTCTCGTGGGACTGCGCAGTCTGCCAGCGAGAATTCAACTTCTACATCAACCCTTGGTGAAAGGTAATGCGTTTCATGTTTACTTGCTTCCGCTGCTTGTTAGAAATACATGGAACCCTAACGGGTCACGTTAACCAAACGATCGAATGCCAACAATTTGATCTCCCTCTTTAGGTACTATAAAGTTATATTCTTAATCCTACTTGTTAACCCAAATTCAATTCAATTAACAAACATTCGTATAAGACGGTTCTAATAAAATCTCAGAATCCCTTCACTTAGAATTATAACAATAAACCCTGCTCATTAGTGAACGCACTCAATCAATAACCATGTTATGCATTCAGACTCTACACAACGATTATTGATGCACAAAACAACTATGAGTATGGATTAAAACGCACAATCTTATATAAAATAAACCACAAGTAGTGTTTTACGGAGTATACACACGAAATACAAATCAACTCATGAAACCTTCATAACCCTAGAACTACCGAAGTGGCTCTAGCCCATGATTGATCTAGGAACAATCATGGTTAGATGGACCAATCTTACTTGAATCTCCAGCTGAACCTCTGTCACAGCTCTCCTAATCTCCTCTTGCGCTTCACGTTCTTACGCTCTCTAAACTCCCTTGTATTGTGTTGTTGGTGATTGGTGATATATGATTGGACGTGTTCCTTGACTGCATGAGCCTCCTTTTATACTCGTAATCACGTCTCTAGGACTTGGAATGGGCTTTTCAAGTGATCTCACGCGTTTTGGCCTCAAAAATCCAGATAAGGTAAGTTCCCGCACGACGGTTCGACCTCAGCAAACAGGTCGAACCACTGGCCGCAGGTAGAAACACAGGTCGAACCCACCTACTGGAAGTATTCTGCACTTGGTTCGACCTCTTGTACAGGTCGAACCCCTCGGGTCTTGCTCAAACCATAGGTCGAACCCCAATACTGGATAATTTCCACTTTCTGGTTCGACCAACTATCAGGTCGAACCCCAACGTCGTGGTCGAATCACACTTCTCGTGAACTGGTTCGACCATGGTTCGACCTGATAAACAGGTCGAACCCCTTGAGTCGTGGTCGAACCTTCCTTCTACACACTTTGCAATGCTGGTTCGACCTATATGAGAGGTCGAACCCTCCTCCAACAGGTCGAACCCACCTCTCTCCTTGGCTATGAAAACCACTTAAATAGCTCCACTAACACCTGATTCATGCTAATTCACAATATATATAGGTTTTCCACCTATTTCCACCTCAAAACTCTCCAAAACTAGCACAAAACATGATGCCAAACTTGTGGTTCTTCTTTAACAAATAATAGTAGTGACTCCGTTGGGAAGATACTTATTATTTACATCTAAGTATACACCATTATTTGATTCCAAGTCCGCGCCCAAGCTTGTATGCCTTACAGTTGGAGAAGTACACATGCTCTTGGATAACTTCCTACAATCATCAATTATAAGTTTGTACCAGTGAACCGTATATAAACTCATCCGTTAGGGAGGAAGGTCTATGCCAACACGCAAGTTCATGTACATCACATTACAAACAATAATTATTCAATGAAGTCTGTAACAGTGATCCGTGAATAAACTCATCCGTTGTGGATAAAGGCCTATTGCCAACACGCAAGTTTACTCACATCACTTTCAAATCAATAATGGAGGCCGTGGGAATTATTTATCAATCCCTTCTCCCACTTAGTTATTTAACACCGAGGGTTTTTACATGCATATAATATTCAACAATAAAATACGCAACTCAGCATGCTCCTATTACGACACATAAGGCAGTAAATCTCAGATAATCATGCATAGCATATATAACAATAATTAAATGATTAAATTAATTATAATAGTTATATATCAGTGAATTCGATTGTTCGCCACCAAGCACGAATACGGGCAACGACCTCCAGATTATCAAATTTTTAAAAATCTCCAGATTATTAAATTTTTAAAAATATCGATATCGACCATCGATATCATCGAGATTATCAAAATCATTGATATCGACCAGATTATCAAATTTTCGAAAAACTTCCAGATTATCACATTTTTGAAAAGTGTCGTCAAACGTATAGATTATTCAACAAGAAATAATAATTTCTAAACTCTAGTCCACGTTTGACATGGGAATATGGTATCCGAATAGGGTATACAAGCATACCATAATACTTAAACCCTTTCAACTTTTGACATAAACCATATCCTAAAGTTTCACGCATCACCATGAAACCGAAGCTCTGATACAAATTATTGGCGTTTGATCTTTGGATAACATGAACCGTTAGGGTTCCATACGATTCTATATTCAGCGAAGGTAAGAAAACATAGAAAATGTATTACCTTTCACCAGGATATGTTGAAGAAGAAAGATTCTTGCTGGCAGCCTGCGCAGCCTCACCGTTTTTGGAATAACTCGCTCATCTGATCTCCGATTTGAGTGAACTATACGTCAAAACGATCCTTTCTTCATTGGATTTCCAATGGTGTATCACACGTACAGTTTGGAGTTTCACACGATATTAAAAAAATTATGAAAGTTGAGGAACAGCAGCAGCAAACAACCTCTTGATCTTCTGCTGTATTTCCAAGTCCAATCTTGACGTCGTGTGGGCGATGATCCTCAAGATCTTCTCAATCTGTTGTTCTTTCACCCTCCTCATAATGTTAGGCGTGATTTAGTTAGGGTTTCCGAATAGCTGAGATGACTTATATATGGGCTACAGCAGGGACCAGGAGGAGAAATTAGAGTTGGGCCTCCATTGGGCTTAAGTATCCAAGCTTAGCCTAAAGCTTATACTTAAGTCCAATAATAATACTCCCTCCGTCCCAAAGATATTGACACACTTTCCTTTTTGGGTTGTCCCACAGAAATTGACATATTTCCTTTTTAAGAACATGGGACCCACACAAAAACAATTTATTTATTTACATGGACCCACACACCCATCACACTCACCACTAATACAACTACCCACTACACATTAAATATTATTTCTCTCACTTCACTTTATATTAAATTATTATACTTCTTAATCTCCGTGCCCAAAAAAAATGTGTCAATACTTCCGGGACGGAGGGAGTAATATATACCACTAAAATATTACAACTGCACTACCGTTCTAATCCCATAATTAAGTTATGGGCTCCTTCTTATTATAAGCCAGTTATTCTCCACATGTTTAAGATATACAATGCCCATTAATTAATTAAGTTACTAACAACTTCATTAATTAATATCTCATCTAAGAGTAGTACCACTCAACCTCATTATCATGCCAGAATAAATCCACCTACAGGGTTTGCATGATAATCCTTATGAGCTCTTCAAGGGGACATCATCAACCTATAGCGGACACGGTTTCCTTCTACAATCAACAGTACACCATAGACACAACACTATTTCCCAACTCACCGTATTTATTGATTTAATTACATGTAAATCTCACCCATTGATGAATCAAAGAAATACATATTGTCTTACGTGTCGAGGTTATTGTATAGGAATTAAGAGCACGAACATCCATAACAACAGAGATAAGTTCTCCTATATAGTCAGTATAAATCAAACGATCTCAAGTGGTCCTGCTCAATACACAAGAAGTGCACTAATGTGATTCTATAGTTAAGACAAAATAATACCAAATCACACTACAACGATCCCGATAGAGAGTCCCGTCTATCTGGGTTGTAAGCATCTGTTTATATTGTATAGAGAAACTGATAATATGATCTTCCACGTGTTGTCGCACAACATATTATCTACAGTATAAAGTAAGTGGACTATTGCAACGTACACATAAATAAATTATAAGACACAATCATTTGATCATATGATTCTCATTTCAAATAAATTGTTAAAACATTATTCATACTAAAGCTAGATTTTTAGTATACAATCCAACACTTAAATCTAGTACTCCATGGAATCAAATACCCTAAGGTAGTGCTTAAATCAAGTACCCTATGGAGGATGCGAGAGGTAGTGTCGAAAACGGGTACCTCGAGAAAAAAGTAATAAAAAGAGAAGGAAAAAATGTGATGTTTGAAGGAGAAAAATGAAAGAGCTGAGGAGGATGTGTTCTTAATTGAAGTGAGTAAGAATAATGATGATCATGATGGATCGCATCTTGATTGATCCGAAGTTGAGCCACTTATCCATATATTTTCTACCTTAACCAAAGAATCAACATTACATCCAAAAGAAAAGTCCTTTTTTGATCTCATTGTCGAATCATACTTTTAGTAGTGGAGAGTTTGAGATATTTGGCAAGCTTATGGTTACATATGCACTTGAATTGAATTTGAGCGTAAATACCGTAACCTATAAGTGTACATCTTTTACACTTGAGTGAAAGTGATATATACTTCCCGTGAGAACATGTCAATGGAGCATTTGAAATGGTGGTGAATTTCTTATCTTGTACGCTATGAATTGAGTATTACATATAATTAGAGTTGCATGACTTAAGTTGAGGACAATTGTATTGTGAATGGGATATTAGTCGTAGTCCTTATTTTTCCACTAATTTTCTTACTCTTTCTTTTTATTTTTATTTTGTTGCCTCGGGACGAGCAACGAGTAGGTTTGGGGGATTGATGAGAATGAAAATAAGTGTGTTTTAGTGTCCAATTTAACACCTTTTGTATGGGAATTGTTATCATATATTAGCACAAGTATCTTATATTCGATATATATAAGAAAAATATGCATTTGAGGTATTTTATTATGTTTAAGGTGGAAAAAAGGATCAAAAGTGCAAAGTTGGAGAAAAGGTGCGACTTGTGCAAGAATGCTGAAAAACACACGTCCAACTTGTGTAATTTTTCTATGTTTGTGTGAAGCTCAAAACTGGAAGTATGATACATGGTTGGAAATCCATAGAAGATAGAATTGTTTTAGCGCAAGAAACACCTCGATCAAAATTCAAATGACAAAGTTATGATTAAAATGGCGACGTTGTGCAAGCTGTTCCTACTCAGCACAGCTATGTCACTTTCTATGGCTTGTTACACCTTTAAATATTAGATTTATGTAAGTTCCATATATGGATAGAAAGTCAAGGAAGAGAAGATCGCGTAGCGCAAAAATCACTCAAATCAGAGTTTTGGATGTGAAAGTTATGCACAAAACGATGACACTTCGCATACAGTTCAACCGTAGTTCGACCAAGCCATTTTGGTCGAGCTACAGTAGTCAAGTGACTCAAGTCTAACTAGACTAGAAGATGAAATTTTAGTTTACAGACATGAAGTTCGACCGTAGTTTGTCCAAGGCCTATCTAGTTCGACCAGAACCACTTTGGTCAAACTAGGTCGCAAATTTTCAGATTTGTGTGTTCTTTACACTCCCAATGCGTGTATCTGTGTGTTTTCATCTAAAAAGCCCATCCAAGGTTCATAAGGAGAGCTTACAAGTATAAAAAGGGATACAGATCACACCAAGGAGGAGACCGCAAAAAAATCATCCTACACCCCACAAGGGGGGATCACTCCCAAACCATCATCCACATCCTTTCCTCCATCCATCCATCACTTTGAAGATTCGTCTGCTAAATCAAGAGGAGAACCAAGAGGAGAATTCAAGACGGAGAAGGACGCGACGATGTCCACATCTAGGGTTTTATTCATTTTTTAATTTATCTTGTATTTTCCAGACATATGGGTAAGATCTATCCAATACCCGTGATTGTTCTTCTTAACATCATGGGCTAGAACTATTTTGGTAGATATAGGGTTTTAAAGGTTTTTATGAATTAATTGAACTTTCGTGTGTATACTCCGTACAACACTACTTGTGGAATTATTTTATATAAGACTATATGTTTTTAATTCATACTCAAAGTTATTTTGTGCATCTTCAACTGTTATGTAGAGTTTGGATACATATCTTGGTTATTGATTGAGTGCGTTCATTGCTGAGTAGGATTTCATGTTATGATTCTAAGTGAGGGGACTCCGAAGCTTCATTAGAACTGTCATATATGAATGTTTATTAATTGAATTGAATTCGGATTAGTAAGAAGGATAAAGAGGGTTATTTTATAGTACCTATAAAGGAAGATCATATCGGGTTAGAGTACCAATTGGCCAGGGAAATAATTGATACTGATAGTACCTAGAAAGGAGGGTGAAATTATATCTCTTGCTCTAAGGTTATTCACACGTGTTACACGCATATTTACTTGTGTCTATAGAGTATATTTGCATGGCTTAGTGATGCGTCCATATTCCACTAGGTAGAGTCAGACATTGATACACAAAAGGAAAATTAATGAGTGAAACTAGATTATCCTAGAGCTATCTATTCTCCTACTTGATTCGCTTTTATATTTTCCTAGTTCCTAATTTATTTGTTATTTTAATTAATTGTTTAATAGTTGTTAATTAAATCCATCAGACTTTATTGCCTTTCATTTTTTAATTAATTTTAGTAAATAATTAAATTGATAATATGCCGTCCTTTGGGTTCGATATTTAACTTGGTCGCTTGCTTAAGCTGCAATTGATATCCTTAATACTTGGGGATTAATTTTGCGTGCAAAAAAAATTCCCATTACTAATCCACTGACATATGATTGCTATAAATAAGACTATATGAGTAGATATCATGTAATGAAAGAAAGGGTGAAAAATAGAGAATTTTAGCCGTAAGTAACGGTTGTGAGTGCAGTAAGAGTGTATCTTGAGAAAGAGAGTGTATGTCTTTAAGAGTGTGTCTTGAATTTGAAAAAGTGTATTATTTATAAAATATTGTGTGAGTCATTCAATAAAATACTTACTTTTCCAACGTTCAATCCTACAATCACTCGATACAAATTTTATCAAGAATGAATTTCACTAAATTTTAAGTAAATGTCCTACACAACACAAGGCTAGCAATTTAAAAGGAAAAATAAAAAGTTAAACGCTTTTATCTCATTCATAAAAATCTTTAAAACATCAATATAATTTAGTAATGAAGGATTTATTTTTTCGTTTGATCAAATTAAGTTTTGGACCCCGAATGCATTAATATATTATTGGGACATTTTATCAAATGAGCATTTAAATACATCAAATAACATTTTATTAGATAAGACATCATCTCAAACTCCATCATAATGAAAACAAAGCAAACCAAACTATGCAAGTTTTTGATAAGAACGTAGATACTCATATAATATTTAATATATCAATAAATTCTCCACTCATTTTTGAATCATCGTCTCAACAAATTATCTACTCATTTTTTAATCATCATCTATGTTTAATAATACTCTTCTTCTGTTCATATTTTATTTTCAATACTTATTTAACTCAATCATTCATCAATTTTTTTCTCTCCATGTACAAGTATAAACTTTGGCAGTGAATTCTACGGGTAAGAACGCATTAATTTTTTTGAATTCTCTCCATCGTCTCACTTTTTCTTCATCAATCTTATTTTCATTAGAATTTTGGAGAGACACTCTTCAAATATCTACGGGTAAGAACGTGTTAATTCTACTTGAAGAAGAGAAATGGTGGTTAAAAATTCGTTATCATGTACTCTATAATTTTTTATATGTTATAATTATTAGCTAATTGATAGGCACATCACAGGTGATGTGGAGAGTAGTTGCCGTGTAAGAGTGAGAATGTCATTTCTTTTCAACACCGTTAGAAACAATTTGAATTTAGGGGTTGGATTGATATGTTAGAATCATTCAAGTCTTAAATTGATAAAATTTATATTTAAGGTCCCGACTTGATAGTAAGTGTATCTTTGAGGTCCTATAATGAAAAAAATCCCTATGTAATTTTATTAATTATTAAATCTTTATGTATTTGTATTTAAAAATCACAACTTTGGTAAAAAAAACATACTCCACTCAAAATTAAAATTCATACATTTAGGATATAAGAGAAATGAACCAACTTTGGAAACAAAGAATTATAGTAAATCCAAGACACTGAGAAATCAAATGCAGAAACATTAATAACACTGCAATCGAACTCAATAATTCCAATACAATCTAGAACGCATGTCAAATATATATATTTCTTAGCACAAATTAAAACTAATAAAAATAGTTTTACTTACAGAAGTGGCTAGAATAAATTCTTTCAAAATTCTGAAAGAATTAAACGGAAATAAAAATATGGAAGAACTACTGACCCATTTCATTAATCTACTAGATTTGTTTTCAAAATAGATCTACACAAGAACCTTATAGAAATTGTAAGAGACTGCCTCGGAAATTTGAGAGAACTCATTCCAAAGCCAAGAAAGTTAAGAGGACTCAAAAGAAATCAAAATAAAGAAAGCCCAGTTTAATTTACAAAGAACTAGAATCATACATCAAAAGTGTTATAAATATTAGCAATCCAAGTTTTCAAAGTATTGCAACCACATAACTAACAAAATAGCTAATGACTAGGTCGTTCAATGATCATCATGTTTATAACAAACATGCATAATATATATTATCAAAAAGAAGATGCAGTTGAGTTTACATCTCCATCTTCACACCGCAAGTCAAGGAAATTGGTTTTTCGATAATTTCTGAAGATATCGTGCTTGAGCATCTGGTGGCAATCCTCTGAACATTTGCAAACAATCCACATTCTTCGCAAGAAAGTGCGCCACGTCAAGCTTCTCATCCAGACTCATACCTAAACTACCATCCAACATACTAAAGATATTCTCGCTTACTTCAAAGAGGAAATACTATTTATGTTTCGTTTATCATGTTATCTAGTGATATGAAATTCTATATGAGAATGAACATTTTTTTTGTTGGAGTAGTAATGCAAAGCTTTATGGAGATATATATTCTTTGTAGAGTTGTTGGATATATATATTCCAAGGAATATTTTGTTTCTGTGTTCTCACTAACCCACTCTTTTGTAAAATTCTTGCCGATTCACAAAATTATCAAGCATGAGGATTTTGAAAGATGATGAGCGGTTTGTAGATTTTACTTAAATTATTTTTGTAATCCTTATAGAGACTAAATAGAATGTACATATAAACATGCGTCTTTGACACATCATTGATGTGCAACACAAATGTAATTGAATTGATCAGTTTAATTTATTGATAAATTTTATGTTCAATGAAATGTGTTGAACTATTATTGTAATTGTTTTAAATTTTTTTATATATAATTTGGAAACTAAATTTACAATCATGAACATAAAATGAGAGGCAAATGATATTTATAATGACAGGATTTATGATCATGGTTGATGATTTCTAATAAGAGGAAAATCTAGAAAATTTAGAAATAAATAACCATTAAGAACAAATGCAGCTCTAAGTAATTGCAAAACTACATGTGAAATTATTGCATGTTCGAAGTTGAGGAGGGATGCTACCTCAATGAATCATTCGAACTCAACTGCAATGACTCCACCTCAGTGACTTTGGCCGATGGAGAGGTATATGCAATCTCTCTCTCAAATCACAAAAGTAAAAATCTTTATTGCTCTAGCTCTGACATTTAACAAATCAGGAAAGAGTACTTTTTTATTTTTTATTTTTGAAAGCAGGAGAGAGTGAATATGGACACCATTTCTAAATGGATTTAGACCACCATTACTCTATTTCCCACACCAGAAATAAATTCGCGGCAGTGGAATGTGATTTTTATGTGGAGCTCATCGATAAAGAAACACTGATTTCCTTTATATAATCATAAAAGATTATACCTGCATTCCTGTCCTTACCTCATAGTCGTGAAGCATTTGGGGAAGAGCACTCTATTCCCGTGAGTCCACCACCGGGAGATTCACCAGCTCCGGATCAATCGAATGCAGTCGCGCCGGGGTCATGCCGTTGGTTACTCTGAACGGCCCGGGTGGGTTGGATTTATACGACGTCGACCTAGTGGACAACTACAATCTCCAATGTCTGTGGTCCTCCTCGGTGGGAATTGTTCGTACACTCTGACGAGTGAGGCTCTTGTTCCGTGCGCCTTTACAATTTTCATGCCCCTTTACAATTTAAACCCCTAGCAATACATAGGTTTAAATAGGATTGGAGGGAGGGTTGTGTTCACATGGGGACACGGAGCATCTTTCCGTGTCCCCGGGCGCACAGGAGCTTTTGCCATTCGACATTCCCAAGTACTGCTGTAGCGGCCTGCTAATTCTCTTGATGCATGAGCAGCCTTTCTCTAATCAAACAAATGTGTTATGTTGAGATATTCAACCCACACGCCTTTCGTTTCCACAATCTTTGCAACTCTTCAATACCCTCACTTAAAAATAAATTTGTCGTCCACCTTATTATTTCTCTTCGATCTCTATTCCGATTAATTTCTCTATAAAATATTAGCACATTCTTTAAGGGCACGCCTATTCAATTAGATCCAGCTATGCATCACCAAAGGCATATTTGATTGGCTAAGAGAGCAGCCCGCTGCATTTATTCAATTTCTTTTTTATTATATTGATTACAATTAAACTGACATTAAAAATATAATAATATTATAAATTACTTATTATAATAATAAATATGTACTTACTAAAAATAAAAAATAAAAAGGCGGGAAAACACAACATACTACAGATAGCAGACTTTATATTATATATAGGAAAAAGTAAAACTCCAATGAGCCCAGTGCCCTAGTCCCACATTGGCTCCGCCACTATCTTACATGTGTTTGTGCGATCAAATATGCGACTACTTATAGTCGCATATTTGGTCGCACAAATGGTTGCATGCGGGTTGTTTGTGTAACTTAAATGACAGGATAATTATGTATTAAAAATTTGGGCCATCAGCAAAAATGCACTTTTAATAGTAATTTTGAATAAAATTTCACCCACTAAATTTTTTTTGCTAGAATGCCATTTTTTTTAAAAATTTTAGACATAAATAACTCTAATTTCCGACCTCTTTTGCGACTATGCCTGCAATCCTACACGCGACTATATGTGCGATCATATACATATTTAATTTACTAACATATCTATGACCACTTCATGCGACTATATGTGCGACTCTACATGCGACTATGTATTAATTATATAATGAAGATGGGCAAAAAAAGAAAAATCAAAAAGTTACATTTTCCCAAAATAAAAATTATGTTGGATAGCATTTTTCATAATCAACTAATCCCTCCGGTTCTAAGATGTTCGTTTGTTTTTTACACGTGGATTAAAGAGTATTATTATTATATGTAAAGTAGTATTTGTATTAGAGGGAAGTGGTAGGCCATATTGTGTACTTTTTTACTAAATATGGAAAATGAATACATTTGAATCGGACACCAAAAATAGTACAATTGGCACCTTAGAAGCAGACGGGGGAGTATTATTTAAGGCATTTTTTCATAATTTCTCTAAAAATTTCAAATGTGACATTCTTGCAAAATTTATTGTGGGTGGCAATTTTAAAAAAGGTATTCTTAAAAGGCGTATTTTTCCAAATTTCTCTTAACTTGAAAGCCATGATACATAACATTCTTGCATTATTGAATGTTTTAAGTTCAACGTTAAAAAAGTTTTTTAATAATTAATACTAATATTAATTATGAAAAACATTCGTGGATGGTAAATAAGTAAACAATGAAATAAATAGGGATATAGTAAAAATATTTCTCATTATCTTATCTCTTTTAATTTAACTAATTTTCCGAACATGTGTTGCATGTTACATGTACGTTATAATTTATAGCATATTTTAAAATGAGCTACAATTGTTCATGAAAACATGACACCTCCACTAATTATTATATGAACGCACATCATTGTCACATGAAAGATTGCTAAGGGCGATCGAACCACAAAAATTATAATGAAAATATTATTATATCATGACCCTAAATTTACTCTAGACACTTGATATTGCTAACTTCACCTAAATAATTTAGTAACTCTATCCACACTCATCTAAACACACCATAGACAAAAAAAAATAAAAATAAAAACTACGCAGATAACCACAACAATGTCTCTCTTTCCAAAGATTGATGACAAATAATCAGATTCAGAAAACTACTGAAAATTAATTAAGGATTAATTACTATTTACATACGTCAATTATTTAATATCCATTTGGTAAATTAAATGTTTATTTATTTATTTTCAAAAATCACCATTTTTGTTGAGTGGAAGCTTTTCGTATATCAACTCATTAAAAAATAAGAAAACCCTTCCATGAGAGAGAATATTTATTTACTTCTTTTCCCTTTGATTTTCCAAAGATAATAATCATGCATTTCTTTTTTATTCTTCTTCTGTCCACCTTCTCGCTTCCCTTTCAATTCTGGTTGTCTGTGCATTTTTTTCTCCAGCTATTTTGCTTTATGTGTGTTGGTGGTGTTTTGTTTGTGTTGAGATGTGTTTAGGATGGGTTAGTAAATCGATTAGGTAGAGTTAGTAATAAGAGTTGAGAGGAGTAAATTTAGGAGTGGTGATATAATTGTATTTTCGTTTTTTTTTTTTAAGGATTTTGGTGCATTCGCCGCCCTTTTTATATTTATATGATACAAAATATTTTATAATATTATTTAAATTATGGTAATAAAAAAGATTAAAATCACAAAATAGTTTATGACATTTCAAATATCCTTGATAAAAAAATATTATTTAATTTTATTATTATTGTAGGAATCGTAATAGGGTGTACCCATTAACACCACTCACACCTCATTATACACTTCAAAAATGTAGCAGTGAAGAATATAGAGATTCTTCATTTGTTCTCTTATCGAAAAATCATTAAATATAGCATCTAAAGCAGTATTCATCACATTGCAATTGGCAAAGATAAATAAAATTACATAGATCGAGTTGTTGACGGCTTCAGATTTTGGCAATTTTTAAAAACAGGAAAGGACTAAATCTATTCAAGATATATTTATATATGTTTCAAATGAATATATTTAGAAGAGAAATAGATTTGGAACCGTATGGTATGAGTGGAAGTACCTCAGGTAACATGTATTGGGAATTTCACTTATCTAAGAGTAAAAAAAGGCAAAACAACCATGACAAAATTAGACAATTATAATATGATTTGTAATTAATCCATGCATTTATGCCGACATTTACTCTTACTGAGGAAGTAAGCTCATCCGAAGTCAGCAGTTTCAAGTCCAAAATCACCTAAAGTAGCCACAAATGTGAGCAACTGTTTCCAAATCCGAGAAAACATAAGATAACAAAATAAAATCTCTTACCAAGGTACATATCTTAATCTTTCATCAAAAATATGTTGGAGCACTGCAAAAATATTAAAATATTAGCAATGGAACTCGACAAAAGCTATGTAAGTATGTAACATAAGTTAAATCTAGCTATCAAGATGTAGGTCAGATGCAACTTACCTTAATATCACAATTAATAAAATTACGATTATCAATTCTAGAAACATTGTGATTTCATATGGTGAATAGGTTATAGTAACTTTTTATATTACCATCCTAACTTATCCGGCAGTCTCAACTTTTTCCATGTGAAATAGAGAGAATTGAAGCTGGAGGAACAAAAAGAATGACATTTGATAAGAGAATTTTTTTATTGGATTAGACAGGATGAGAATTATTGGGCACTGCCGATATAAGGAAACTAGCCCTTATACAGATCATGGAAGCCTTCCTCACAAAGCATAGCCGAAAGCATAAAACATTCCTTTATACTGATTAAGGGGATTTATCCATCTACATTGGAAGGAGAAACAAATGAATTACGCTTACATATGAAACTAAAAAATAATATAGTATCTTCTAAGAAAAAATCTCACTGGAAGAGAGAACCTTCCACTACAAGAAACATGGGCTATAATGACAGGAAATCCTGTCATTAAAGATCAAAATACTATCATTAAAACTCTTTAATGACAGAAATTTTCCTATCATGAGCCCGTCATTATTGGCTCTCTAGATAAAAGTCATTAATGACAGGAATGCTTCATGTCATTATTGACGTTTTACCATTAATGATGGGATTTTCCTCTCATTATATATATCTTTCCAATAATATTATTCCTGTCATTAAATCACAATTTCCCGTCATTAAATCACAATTTTCCTATCATTAATATTTACAATATCCCGTCATTAAATCACAATAACCCATCATTAAATCACAATTTCCTGTCATTAATAGTTACTATATTAATAGTATATATTTCTTAAAATGGGAAAATTATATTAAGAATTAAAATTTAATACATAGCAAGCACAAAAGTGCAAGATCAAAACTAGTTACCAAGTGTAACTAGATCAAAATATTGTTCATGCTTAGTAACTAAGCACTAATACTAGTAGGCTGCATGGTTACAATCTACAAACTGTTGCTTCAAAAGTTGAGGTAGAAATCCATAAGCTTCAGCTCCAAAATATTATCCCAACAATAAGAGTAATAAAGTAACTTCAAAAACCAGCAGGATCAAGCAACAAAAACAAGCAGTAGTATCATGGAGAAAGCAAGCTACCTGCCACATAAACCCAAAGCCAAAACAAAGTAGCGTGAATCAATTCTATCAGTAAGAAAAATATATCAGTCAGGCAACAGAAAAATGCACCATTCAAGCAACTTAGGAAACTAAGAAAAACAGAAACCTAACAGCTAGAGAATAGCTGCAAGATTGTGAATCAATTCTATCAGTAAGAAAAATATATCAGTCAGGCAACAGAAAAATGCACCATTCAAGCAACTTAGGAAACTGAGAAAAACAGAAACCTAACAGCTAGAGAATAGCTGCAAGATTGTATAACCAGCATAAATTAGGAACAGATATACTCAGGAAGAAACACAAGCCAGCAAAACTGAAACTACATTTCCTTTATATACAACTAGGCTACTATGATTATACCATAGACACCAAAAAATCTAGCAGGTTCAAACACCTATAAAACTGGAGAAAGTGTATGTAGGACATAATAACAACAGCAGAAATCCAGCAGCCTAAGGAGCATGCACAACAAAATTCTAGCAACAAGAAAACACTAGAAAAACAAACTGTAAAAACAACCAGTAGGAAGCAAGCTATTCAATAAAAACACCAACTCTACATTACGCAAAATTCCAACAACTTTGCATAATGAAAGAAAAGCAAAAAACAACATAAAAACACAGCTGAAAAACCAACAGAAATTCCAACAACCTGTAAGTTTAATTGCAGAAAATCCAGCAACTTTGCAGACCAAGATATAATAGACCAACTTTATTATTAATAGTTGATACTTAATCTAGCCACAACTGGAGCATCAAAATGTAAACAAAATTTTACCATGTATCACAAAGCCGAGAAAGTTAAAATCTTCGCAAAATTCTGCCTTATAGTCTTACAAGTGTAAACAATTTTACTGCATGATTCGTAATTTTATTGTACATAATGAGAGTATATATTATTAAACTTGTCATAAATTGGTCTAAAAGTGAAAAATGCATACAAAAATGCTATCCCAACATTCAAATCACATTAATAAGCTTTATGAATTTCATGTGTTAGCTGCTAATTTTTCTAAGTGTGTAAAAAGATAATGAACCTCTACTATCCATATGTGCCTCAAATTTCTAATATGTTCAGGATTGAATAGGACTAAGCTCCTTGCCAATTCTAAGTATATAATAAAACCAGAATTCAAATAATTTGAAATTTGAAGAAACTTACAGGAGATGTGCTGAAGGATTGAAGGGTAACAGGAAAATGAAGCGCTCATAGAAGACTTGGTCATGAAACATAAATAGGAAATCAATTATGTTAAATCTTAAGAACATAATATTCCAAGTAAGAGAAACATTAGTGGAGTTATGAATTGCATACATCAGAAAAGGAAAAACCAGTTAGAATAAGCCAAACCAAGGAGGATAGAGAATTGTATGTTCTCACACGTGTCGCTTCTTAAATCAGCAACTTGATGGATAATTGGTCATTTTCAACTGATTGCCCCTTTATATAGCATAGATATACACAAGCTTAAAATAGACTGCAAAACAATATTAAAAAAAAGTGAAGACTTTTGGAAAAAAATAGAAATAATTACAAGGTGTATAGAGAAATACCAGCAATATAAAGTTCTTACTTTCTAAACCATACCCTTTTCAAGCTACATTAAGCATATGTAGACATATATTTCTCTATGATATAAAAGTTATAAAAGCTGGTTTTTTTGGCTAAGATTGCATACAAAGAGAATTTGAATCCATTTAAACTAGCGTTAACAGGTGATTTAGCACGTATTATAAAAAAGAACCCCGTTATGTTTAACTCTCCAAATTTAATAGTGATTAGTGTAAAAGTGGTCAAGTTCTTTCAGATAGTTGTTTTAAATTAATTCATAAATGAGGATTGTGATTTGGCATACAAGTGTTTAAGCAACAGTAACATTTGTGCACTTATTTTATCTTGTTTCCATTGAGAATGTAACCACAATTAGAACATTAGTTATGCATTTCATGCAAACGACATCTAGTCAATCTAAATAGTTCAAAGCAAATTAAGCAAGTAAAATTGCATAGACCTCATAATGTAAAGAAGCAGATAAGTTCAAATAAATTACCATTAAGTTCACTCTTTGAAAGAGCTCCTTCATGCTCCCACTTAATAGCCCCATCAGAATAATTTAGAAGCTAAAGTTAACTACAATTTATACAATACATATATGCAATACAAGGCATGATGTATATAATGGAAATGAGGATACAAACAAGAACATGCAATAAGAAAACAAGCAGAACTTGTTAATACTAGAAATTAAATCCACCAAATGAATCATATAGACTAACTATAGCATCACACTATGAGAAAAGAAAGGAGAGAGACGACCTATGAGCTGTTGGATTTCAAGTAGATTAACATTTATGTTTCTAAAGGAATAAAACCCAAACAGAGATAAACATGTTACATATGCCAATGTAACAACTACTGACTCAATAAAACTTAACAAATGCAATTAACCATACAAGTGATAAACCTATAATTTTTTCATGCTCTAAGGTCTCAAATTCATTCTAAGAAACAAAATAGAACGTCATCTCAATCAGCATAAATGCTATAATGCTTGGAAGCATGAACTTACATCAAAATGAAGCAACTAGATTTTCTTTTCTCATCACATCATGGCCTCAACTCATCTTTGCTGACCAAATTCACCTTAAAATCGAATACAAGCAGAACTTAGATTGTAAATATGAATCTCAGAATCTTAAATCAGTAATCATTCGACAGGAATAAAAATCATAACAAATACAAGTAGAAAAACTAAACTCTCTCCAGAAAGAAGGATGTTGATGATGAAGACTAGCGCTGACTAAAAATTAAAAATAACGCAAACGTTAATTATAAATTCAAAAAAATTAATTAATTCACCCAAAAAAGAACTTAGCAATGACCTTTATGCTGTTGAAAAATATCTTAGATTAGGATTTTCACTGTGCCGGCTATTGATTGTTTATTTACATTCAATTTTTATAAGTTCTGAAAAGATACAAATACATGGGTTAATAAAACAATGAAAAATTTTATAAGTAGAATAGAGAACCAGGGAGGTTAAGAGTTAATCTCCATTAATAATGAAAAGTAAATGATACCTAAAACCCCTAATGAAATGGCCTGAATTGCTGAAGTACTCTTACCAGCGCTTGAAAGAGCTATCTATAACGTGTTCAAGTTTTCTTCTAGCTGCATTTTAGGTAAGAATGGTTTTAAAGAAAAAAATTTAGCAATATACCTACAACTTACAAACTCAAAAGAAAGATTAGTAGCATTCCTATAAGCATTACTTTTTTCATATTCAATGATGTTATAAATGTATGTCATTTCCATTACAATATTTTTATCATCATCTTCATGACTATATCCTAATATATTACACAGGAAAATTCTATATATTAGCAATTTTTACTTAGAAGCACCATTCAATTAATATCCCCTTTGGGGTAATTGACATAACAAATGTTGTTTCTAGTCTATCTCACTAAATAAGAAACTCACAACACAAATTTGATTCATCAAAATTGGCATCTATTTTCTAAGTTCATGATATAAGGAGAAAACGCCTTCCCTTATATAGTAAATACAATTTAAATACAGTAAATCGTCTAAATACAACTAGCAGAAGAGTCACAAACCTTCAATGTCTTCTAAAATAGCTTTTATGACTATAACTTCAAATAACAGTTCAGAAAGATAATGTGTCATATCACTACAACTAACTACTTCACCATAGTTGTAAACAATATTTTTTAGAATTCTCTTGCAAATGATTCCCAATCCCACAAATTAAATTACATTAAGACCTTATTCTTGATTTTATCAGATGCCAATTTGATTATTAATGTTTGTTTGCAAAAATTTCAACGTAGAACACAGGATACCTATATGAAACAAGACAATTAAGGCTAATCGAAACACAACCAGAGATTTCATTTAACTTATACTTACCTATATCAATTTAGAAATTACCAAAAAGAACATATTCAAAAATCAAAACCTAGAAACTGAAAAAGAACTTAACTTCCGAAAGTGAAAATGAAGGCGGCGATGAAGGGATGGCGACGGCTGGGTGCACAACAGCCAGGAGAAGATATGGCGGCAGACATTAATTGAAGAGAACCCACCAGGTTCTTCAGCGTATGGGCAAGAAGCCGCCACTAAAATGGTAGAGGAGTCAGCGCGGCTGACAGGAAAAGGAGGAGCCCTAGGCGGCGCTGAATTTTCCCTAGCTGATGGCTTCATCCAGCCATACCCGTGAGATTTCTGACCCATCGCTTCCATCGCACCTATTTCTTTCCACACGGAGTTGATTCCAAACGGCACCCGTTGCGAATTTCCGCCGCCCTCTCAGCGGGATGAGGTTCGTGGGGGCTTCTAGTGCTTCGACCTCCGCTCCGCCACTTCCTTCGCGGCCCACTTTGGATTCCTCCAAATAGGCGCCCCCACATCAAAACCCAACTTCGGCGCCGCCGTCCTTTAAGCACGCAGTTTGCTCTGCTGCCCGTTGCGGCTCTGCCCCTTTCCTCGGTGAATCCCCAAATCTGCCCAGAACTATCAAAGAAGTGATTCAGGATGCTTCTTACGCGACTGAGGTCTTCCCTTTCGTCTGCTCCGGGGAATCAATTTCTATCGATTTATTATCGACGGCGGCGATTTGGAATTTACAGGAATCTCTACGCGATTTTAATAAAGAAGAGGGTTCATTGAGTGTGTTTTTAATTTGAATTACAAAAATACTACTCCACAAATGAAAATATAAAAAAAAAAAATCACCCCAATGATAAGAGGCAGTGAAATTTGACTCCGACAATGAGAGGGTTTTAGATAAACTATGAGAAGAATAAAATTCTCTCATTATTATGGTCCCTTTTTTAATATTTTTCTTTTCTTTAACATAAATAATTACTTTTAATGACAGAACTTTGATCTTTCATTAAAATTTCGTCATTATTGCCTAGTTTTCTTGTAGTGTTCGTCACATATTGCAATAAAAGAAAGAACCCATATAAAGTAAGATGTAGATTAATATGTAGATAAATATGTAGATAATAAATACTCTCTCCGTCCGCTTCCAAGGTGTTCATTTTATTATTTTTGGCGTCCACTTTAAAAGTATCAATTTTCCTTATTTAGTAAAAAAGTACACAATATGTCACACCACTTCCCTCTAATACAAATACCCACTTTATATATAATAATATTGTTGAAATTTGGACGGAACTCAACTCGAGTTGCGTCACTCGGGCTTGTGAAAAAGCGAGCTCGGACCATTCCATATCAGAGACACGAACTCGACCTTCTGCAAGGTCGAGTTCGCAACTCGAGGCGAATTGCGGCTATTTTCTAAGAAAAAAATACTAAATTTTAATATTTAGCCCATAATTCCCTTTTTTGGCCCATAAACTCAATTATCCCACATGGAATATTTATCCCAAATTCCTAACACCCTACTACTACAAATACCCCTATGGAAAAGTCAATTATCATTATTCCTTCAAATTTCTTCATCATATTCATTTCATATTTTATAATAGATTTTAGGAGAGCTCTTGAAGAGAAAACTCTCATAAGTTGATTTTCCTCCCCCTTTGGTGGAGGAATTCATTTATTTCTTTTATGTAATTTTCGTTTCTCATATTAGGATATATTACTTTCCAAGAAAGTGAAGACACCAATGAGAGGGTGAACCTTATGGATGTAGCACTTCATTTTGGCAAAATATAATCATATTTATTATTTCTCTCTTCTTTTTCCCTTTTCTATTTTCTATGCTTTGGTTGTTGAATGATGCTATGATGATGGATTAATTTGTTAAGATGTCTTGATTGAATTTCCATCTTTGATTATGTTTTATTTATGTAATTTGTAGGTGTAGTGATAATATGGGATTTATGCCTTTGGTATTAGTGCAATTGTGATTAGGTTGTGTATTATATATTAGCATGTCTTGTCATTGCTTTCACCTTAGTTTTTTTGCATGATTATAATATATGAGTTTCTTCCATTCATTGCATGAGGATTAATAAAAAGTTGAGTCAGGCCAAGACCACCTTATGTTTAGAACCAGTATTTTCGGAACCGAACCGAATCGGCCGGTTCAACCAGGAACCGATGCCGAAACCGATCTGAAAACCCCAAAGAACCATTTATGTAGTCAAATCAGGACTAAACTGGATAAACCAGAAATGGCCAATTTTGGTGTTTTTAGTGGTTGCCGAACAGCGGAGAGACAACTTTAAACTGTTGGCGGCGACCGGTGTTGATATCCGATAGCTTTTAGCATTTGGAACCGTGAAAAATCTCATCCCTTTTCTCCTCAACCACCTCAATATTTCCGACTGCTGAACCTAGCAAGCGCTGCATTATGAACACTAAATGATAAATTACCCACAAATACTTTCAAGTTGGGCGAGAATTGAATGAAATTTCTTCACCAACCGCCTCCTCCCCAAAATCAGATGAAATCGCACATTCTTGATGAATTTGTATCTCAGGTATGACTATTGTTGGCAGAAGAAAAATTAAGGGTGAGTTTGGGTTGAGGTTTGAAATTTGAAGGAGTGAAGAGTGTAGAAAGAGATGCTCCGGCGGTGGATCAGTGGTGGTAGAGGAAGAGGGTTTTTGGTGTTAAGGATAAGAAGCAACGGATCTGTGATTCTGTGGTGTTAGAAGCGACCATTGTTATGAGTGAGGATTAACCCTTAATTTTTACTGGAATGTTTGAAAACAAGAATTAAACTAATTTTGATCATTTTCAAGATATTTCTCAAACAACACAACAAAACAAATCTACAGATGCTAGAAATACATCACCAATCATACAAAATACGGATAGAAATACACGAAAATACACCACCTATCATTCAAAACACGGATAGAAATGCACGAAAATAACAAGTAAAAAAACTTAAATCTAAGTGAAAAAGACAACAATCAGAACTTCAATAAAAATACTCTAGCCTGGTGGGATAAAAACGAGCTCAAAGCCTCGCTCAAAGTGAAAGAAGAAAAGGAGCATGAGCTCTTGAGAAAGCCTATCCTGATGTACTAAGAAGATCAGAAGGATATGTAGAAAATACTTTAAGGAATATCGAGACCTTAAGTTGATATCACCGGGAGTCTCTCCATACAACAGCCCGGGATTTATTCATCAGAATCATGGAGAGATCAAACGAGAAAAGTCAAGACTTGTGATCAACTATAAAGGGATTGCAAGTCTAGATTTTACAAGATCAAGATAGAGAAAGGAAGCAAGAAGTTTACAGTCTTCTCCACACCACAAGGCTGTTATATCTTAAATGTATTGGCTTGGAAAATGCACCTCAAATATATCAAAAGAAGATGAATAATTGTTTCAAAGATTATTTCGCATTCATTTTCGTACATGTGGATGATATCCTTATTGCTTCAAAGAACATGAAGAACACCTGGAGCATTTGGAGGTATTTTTAGAGGTATATCACAAAGAAGGATAGGTGCTTTCTAAAAGATGGCAATAATCGCTACAAGGCAGATCGAGTTTCTTGGAATCGCGATCGATGAGTCTATAATAATCCTACAATCACATATTGTAGAGAAAATTCAGAGATTTCCAGAAGATCCCAAACACAAGAAACAATTCAGAGTTATCCAGGGGTTGTAAACTTTGCTGAAATGTTCATTAACAATCTAGCATAATACCAGAAGGTGTTTAGTTCTTTATTGAGAAAGATGTTGAATTCAAATGGGAGGAATCATACAGGGAGATGTTTAAGCAACTGAAAGAGGTTCGTAAAAAACCTCCCAAAGTTAGTCATACCAAACGACGGAGATGATCTGATGCTCTACACAGATGCTAGTGATTATTGGTGGGCAGCAATTCTTACTAAGATCACACCAGAAGGAGAAGTGTCATGCAGATACTATAATGGGCTCTTTGCTGAAAATGAAGCGAAGAGATGAAATATCAATGAAAATGAGATCTTTGAAGTTCGAAAGGTATTTAAAAAATGTCTCTTATTCTTCTTGCAAAAAATTCACTCTTAAATTTGATAACACGCGCATTAAAACCTTTTTTAAAAATAAAATTGAATCTAGAACAAAAAAGGCTAGAATATTGAGATGGCAAGCTAAATGTCAATATTATGATTTTAATATTGTCATTATTAAATTTGTTGAAAATTTTTTGGAAGATTTCCTAACACGAGATGGATGGAACTGAAATAGACTCCGTCCTAGTCATATTGAGGCACTTGATGGAGCACCTTGAATGCTTTATTTGGAAAAATATCAATTTTGATCCTCTAGGATATGCCAAATCTATTTTTAGTCCTCAAGTTTGGTAATTTCTCAAAAGTGATCCTTTTTGGTCCGCTTTTGGTCCTTTTGGTCCTATTTTGATCATTTTTGTCCACTTTTGGTCCTCTAAGATATGTCGAATAAGGATTAAAAGTGGACAAAAAGAACCAAAAGTGGACCAAAAGGACCAAAAACAGACCAAAAAGGACCACTTTTGAGAAATTACCACACTTGAGGACTAAAAATAGATTTAGCATATCCTAGAGGACCAAAATTGATATTATCCCTACTTTATTTTGAGAATCTGGCAATGAATGAAGAAGTTGCCAAAAATTTTTAACAAGCCAATCGAGATAAAGTTTCTAAGCGAATACGAGGCTGTATCCATACCAATTTGGATCTTTTTCAGATCTTATGAGTGCCACTCCTCCGGGCAATCGATAGTAATCAACAAAAGGAGTGTATTAAGAAATGGGGCCTTAAACCTAAAGTAGGGGATTCAATACCCCTAGTACGAGTTCTGGATTGGAATTTCCTATGGAAGAATTGGTCCAAGAAAAAATTGAGGCTTTGGAGTCACATCTCGAGTCATCAAATCAACCCACCACCTCAAGGGAAAATGAGGGAGAGATTAGTCTTAGGCAAATGACATGCACTATTAAGGCTTAATTAAAAGTTGATCTTCTTCATTGTCATGCATATCAGGCCAGTTGAGAGAAAATAACACAAAGCAATGATTTTTCATAAAATTGTTAGATAGATATCTCTAGGGAATACCCCCAGATATAGATGAGGCAAGGATCGAATTCAGAGGATATAAAGCAATTGTTCAACTTTGGAACACTAACCTCAGTATATACAATTTCACCCAACTTCACAGAGATCTCAATGCTGCCAAAATAGATAAGGAAAACGGTTTATGATTCATGGGCAAATAATAAGTCTTTATCCAGAGGAGATATGTTGTAGTTCTATCTTATTAGTGCGACTCTAACCAGTGGAGAAAGGCAATCAAGTGTCCTTTCATTATAGCAGGTTAAAAAAATATATGTTTGGGAAACAAATAACATCAAGGAGTCTTTTAGAAAAGGGAAAATTTTTTGTTTCAACATATTCCGATGATCAAATCTCAACGCGAAGAGTAAAGGGGTTGTATGCCTATCTCCTGGAAATGGATAAGGTAAAGTTTTTGTTCAAGTATTTTCACAATATTATGAACGTATCCATCTTATTAAACACCTTAACAGGGAGAACGACTGATTATGTTGAGGAAATGTTCGAGAAAAACAAGCACTCCTTTGGGGGGGACAAGGTATGATACTCATCAAAATATTGCAACATGGCTCATTGTGGGCTCTGAAAAGATAAGATATGTTCAAGCTACTCCACACAAAAAAGAACATGAGTTCGGGAAAGGAGTGAAGCTGGGTCTAGAAAAAAGGAGAATAACTGTTGAAGAGTCATTGGAGGATGAATCTCCAGCTAAGAAGGGGCCACACGGAAAGAAAAGAGTAAAGGAATGAAACCCTCCAAAATGTCCGAGAGCCAAGTTACCCTTTAGAGACATGTGACTCTTGCAGACCAACAAGAGCCATGGGAGAAGGGCCCAGCCAACTGCTAAAGTTGGCATCCAATGCAAGTGATGTAAGCACTGACGTAAGCATAATGATGTAAACAGTGACGTCAGAGAGGATTAAGAGATGTTGGAATTCGGATTTCAGATCCAATGCCTCCATAAGTAGAAAATTAGAGGAAACAGAAGGTATTGACCATTCCCCTCTATTTTTTCATCCAATAAAACTAGTATTAGTTTACCTTTCCTTTTTATAAGTGTTTCTATTCAAGTTACCATAGGTAGCTAGAAGAGTTTTCTCTTCTTATTTAGTGAGCATGAGTGTGTAAGAAAGTATTTTCCATTCAATAAATAAATATTTTGGGCTACTGTCCTAGCATGTAACCTTCAATTTTCTTCCACAACTTTAATCTCCATATTTTCCAACCAAAAATAATAGCAGCATCCTGTACATCCGGTGTAGGAAACGAACTAGGATTGTGTTGTGATCCATTGAAGGAACATGATTAATCCATCGTATGGTGTGTAGTTTACTGTGGGGAGCAGTCATAAAACCTCTTAGATATCCGGTGGATTTTCAATAAAAAAAGGTACTGTTACTCTTTTAGGTTGATTAATGTCGAGCTTAATATTGTTTAAGTAATGTGCGTAAGCATGTTGAGCCTGATATGGTCGTAATAGACTATATCTATTTTAAGATGGAAGAAAATGTTGAAAATTGAAATTAAAAAAGAGTTTAAAAAGAGGCATATCATGTTTTAAAAAAATTTAAAGGATAAGAGTATTAATGTACAAAAAGTGTCAATTGGATATAATTGATAGGAAAGTTGTTTAATGTATATATTCATTGAAAATTTTAACTATATTTCAGTCCTCCCTCTCCCCTCCCTCCCCCCCCCCCCCCCCCCCTCTATCTATATATATAGGTAAAATATGAGATGTGTTAAAGTATGATTAATATATAGGTAAAATATATTTATTGGTTGTTAAAATATATTTTTCTAATGTATGATACATGATGCATCAAATACGATTTTAGAGTATTAAAATATAATTTATTACGAACATATTTTGCATATTTTGACTACCTTATAAGAATACTTATATAATAAACTTACTTTAGTAATGATCAACCCATTTTACAACTCGTCTCTCATATATTTATCTTACAAGAGAGTGTACATAAATAATTTTATCGTTGAAATAGTTAATAGTTTATCAAATATTTTGTAGGTGTAGAGTAAATATTTTGAAACAATACATTACTAATATAATAATAAGAGTAATAAAAGTTAATAAATAAAAGATATAGAAAGATTATATATGTCATTTAATATATATATATATATATATATATATATATATATATATTTATATATCATAGAAGTTATTTAACACAAATGCATCCGTAGTTAGTGTCTGTATACATAAAGATATATACTGTTATAAGGGTATTCTCTTTTCCTCTATACAAGTTTTTTCTACTGGATATAAAGGTTTTTACTAGGCCGTTCCGGGGGTCAGTGGCTGTTTGGCCAGTCCGCTTTTGCTTAAGTTTCATTGACAAGCCGTGTATATGGCTTACTGCCGCTTGTGGCGCATTGGTTTCATCTCTTACACCGAGTCTCGTTCTGTGCCATTGTCTCAGTGGCCGCCTCTGACCGGTGTCTCACATCTTTTTTGAACTTAATGTTCTCCTTTTCGTTTTATGTTATTACTTAATTAAATGTATACCGTCATAATTTAAAGTAGGATGCATAACATAACAACTCATAAAATTTCCTAATTAAAGGTTTCTGCAGAATGATATATTAGACAGTTATAGCAACTATCTGCTGAGTCATGGAACTAAACTCTCACAAAAGTTGGGCAGTCCTTTTTCTTCATTTTTACCCAATGATGCACTAAAAAAATCAATTTTGTTTGAAGAAAGCAAACAGTAATTCAATACTAAAGCCAACAATACATGTACATAAATATGAAATATAAATGTATTTACAACCATTAACCAATAAATTCAATATCTTGCACCAAATAATACAAAACACCAAACCAATATTATAACAAATGACTAAAGTGAAAAAAAAAAAAGAATAAGAAAAGATTACTTTCTTGTTTGTAGGATATTTAGAAACACACTAGTATACCTAACAATAAGAATAATTCATGCAGGCAATCCAACAGCAAACACGAAGACCACTTTGACAAGTGCAATGTATCACACAAAAAAAAAAAAAAAAATCATCTCACCAACTTCTTCATCTGTTCCATGCTTCTTCCTTTCTACTGTATATTTTTTAGATGCTCTAGTGAGCTATTTGTTGCAATCATCCTTTGGTTCCGATGCTGGCGTTTTCACGTTCTGAGATTTTCCGATGATTGCTTTCTTCGCCTTCACGAGAGATTGCTTCATGATCTTGACAAATGATTGCTTCTTCACTGGAACATCTTCTCTAGGAACATCTTGGAATGTTTTCGTTTCCTCAAAATCCTTGGTGCATTCTGGATTTTGGACATCGATTTTTTCGGGTTCATTGACTTGCTTCTCTTCTTCCTTGTCTTCTGTAGCAAGTGGAGCTTCGTCTATTTTCTCAACCACTTGTTTCACTTCCTCCAATTTATCTTCAGCAGCTTGTACAGTTTCCTCTATTTTCTCTGCTGCCTCAACTTTCTCCATTTCTTTCTTTGATTCATTTTCGTCGTTCGCAGTTCCAACTGAAGACACTGTCTCGTCTTTGTTAGTTCCCTTATCACTAACCAGTTCAATATCTCTGGAAGTAGCTTCATCTTTGGCTACTTCTTCGGCGAGCTGATCTGGTTGTGGAGCAGAGCTTATTGCAGCCTCTGTTGGCTTTTCTTCACACTGAACCAACTCTTCAGCTACAACATTTTTGACTTCAGGCACTGCAGTATCAGCTTCTGTTTTTTCAGGCTCCACTGCTTTCTCTTCTGATAGCCCAGTAACCTCAAGTGTTTCTTTCCCCTCAACAGATTCAACATTTTTTTCTGTTACTTGGATGACTGGAGTTTCTGATTTGATCTCGTCTGGGCTTTCGACAGGACAGGTTTCATCTTTTTCGGGCAACTTGGCACCCTCAACAACATCTGCAGGACTTTTAACTTCAACCTTATCCAGTGGCTCAGGTTCCAGATTTTCTTTTTTCTCCTCCACAACAGGAGGAGATTCAGACAACTCTGGTAGTTTCGTCTCGGCTTCAGGAGCAATCACATCTCTGTCCTCAGTAGATTCTTTTGGTGTATCCTCTTTTACATCAATAACCTCAGCAGGTAATGATACAGGATCACCATATACTTTTGCAGTTTCCTCTGACTTCTCTTCAATAGGCTCAACATTTGTATCCTCAGCTTCTGATTTGATTTCTGCTGTTCCAATACTAGGTTGTGCAACTTCCCGAGTGCTTTTATCAGAATCAGTCACAACCGAAGCATCCTGGGCATTCGATGGAGGTACCGCCTTCTTGTCAACTTCTGATTCTTTTGGTTCAGCTGGCGGCGGAGGAAGCTCCACTGGCTTATCTTCATCAACCTTGGCTTCTGCTGATTCAGCAACTTCAGCTGGCGGAGGAGGAAGCTCGACCGGCTTATCATCATCAACCTTAGCTTCTGTTGATTCATCAACTTCAGCTGGCGGAGGAGAAAGCTCGACTGGCTTATCATCATCAACTTTAAACTCTGTTGATTCAGCAACTTCAGCTGTTGGAGGGGCAGCAAGCTCAACCTTCTCATCATCAACCTTTGCATCATTCAATTCAGCCAACTCAGCCAGCTCAACCGGCTTATCAGCAACCTTTGTATTAGCCACTTCAGCCTGCGGAGGAGGCAACTCTAGAGTCTTATCATCATCAACCTTTGCATCTTCCAATTCAGCCACCTCCGCCAGCTCAACTGGCTTATCAGCAACCTCTGTATCTGCCAATCCAGCCACTTCAGCCGGCGGAGGAGGAGGCAACTCTACGGTCTTATCATCAACATTTACTTCTGCCGATTCAGCCACTTCAGCCGGTGGAGGAGGAAGCTCAACGCGCTTATCTTCGACTGGATCAGTAGAGACAACTTCAGGTTTTACATCAGCCTCACTACACTTCAAATCTTCTTCTTTTATTACAGGTGCCTCAACAACCTTTGCTTCAGATTCAGGAGCAGCACATGGTGATTCCTCACTCCCCTTCGCCGGCAGCGCAACGATTTCTGCTCCCATTTTCTTAGCCTCTTCCTTCTCAACTTCCTGCAGCTAATGCACATGATCAGTGGACCAATATTAAACCATATCTAGAACATCAACACAACTCATGGATTTCGATAATTCGAAAAATCGAAACAGTACAAAGCACCAAAAAGAAAAACATTGATGCTAGATATGCTCATTCCAACACCATATCCATAACACCACTGATCCATCCTGTGTTTTCAATAAAAAATACCCAAAACCTAACTTCTCATATTCCATTATTTTGAGCATATATCCTAACAGTATTCTTTTGAATCAATGTACACAAAAAACCCAGTTTACTATGTCGAAAATCTATTACTTAAAATTAACAAAAACTACTTTAATCATTCCGAATCATATCAGCAAAAGGGTTCATAAACTAATTCAAACCCCAACTAATAATTATCTTCTTTTTTTTAAAAAAAAAAAAAGCAACAACACACAAGATTTACAGACTAAAAAGAAAAGAAGCAAATCACCAGAGTAAAAATGAACAAAATCAGGTGAAAACATACCACAGAAGGTGCAGAATGATCTGGTGAAACAGTTTCAGTATCCATGAATTATGAAAACAGAGATTGATGGAGCAGAAGATATTCAACAATCAAAGAGAAAAATTAAAGTATAAAACTAATAAAGAAAGGAATTATATGGATGGAAACAGCCACAAAATGGGGCTCAAAGCAAACACACTCAAGAAAGTAGAACCACCCTCCTGATATTCTTCACATGCTTGATGATCTGTCATCAAGGTGAGTGGAAAATAAAATTTAAAAATAAAAAACAAAATCACAGATAGTAGTTAGTATAATAATACTAGTAGATTAAATGGAAACCCATAAATTCTTTTGAATATGAAATTAATAATAAAATTTAGGAGTTGAGGCTGTCAATCCAAAAGTGACAAGCTTTATTATGGGACCATTTTTGTTTAACGGGCTAATATTTTTTGGCTGAACAGTTGTCTCATTTTGTCGGTTATGAAAAACCCAGAAATGAAGCATAGATGCTTTGGTAATTAATCAGATTATTGTACTCATTTTTATTTTTATTTTTATTTTTAATTCATTCATATTATAGTTAGTGACACCTTTTTGCGCCTATCATACAATGAATTAAAAAATTCTTGCCACTAACAGAACTTTGATATACATTATATATTATTATTTATTTTTTAAACCAACAGAACTTTAAAGTGGAAGATGAATGTTATAATCAAATCAAATTTAGTAAGTAAATATGGTTAAATGCTATGAAGGAAACCGAAATAAAGGGAGATACATACTCCATCAATCTAACTTCATTGTTCACAATTTGTTAAATTTTTTTTACCTTTTTGACTTGTGTTGGGCAAGAAATCTTCTAACAAAATGAATTTTTTTGAATGAATGAGCAGTGATAATATACTTAACGAAATATTATATAATGAGCAGTGATAATATACTTAATGAAATATTATATTAATAAAAATTATTAGTTATTTAATTAAATTTTTTGACAGATTTATTTAATTAAATTATTTCAGGAATAATTTTTATAATAAATAAAAAGTGATAATATCTTTTATATAAAGTATTACTATTTTGAATATAAAGTGATAATTAATAATAATAAATTAAAAGAAAAAATACAATCTTATTATTAGATACTAATATTTACTCATTGTTTTAGGTGATAGTATAAAAATGTGAAAATGAATTTCACATACAATCAAATTAAAGGAAGACAATTGTGGATGAAAAAAACAATTATGATCTTTAAATTAATAAAACTTTTAATCATAAAGATTAAATTTGTAGAGGGATGTGTGGGGGGGGGGGGGGGGGGGTGTGGAGGATTAGGAATTATACATGAATCATATTGTAAAATAGCTAAGCAACGGAAAGATAAGTGAGTATAAAATTGAATCTTTTTTTTTTTTTTTTTTTGATACCGAGGTTCCGGGCTTACGCCCGACTAGTCCTCGAGGAAACAGTCCCGGCCCCTCAGAACTGCCTCCAAGTAAATCGCGGTAACCACACAATGGATCACAGGTTCCTAATATCTTTAACTACTGCGCACAAGGAGTCGATCCCCAAGTGATTGCTCCATGCTGGTGATTGCTCCATGCTGACCCTCCCCCTAGCTCAGCCGCAGGTTCCCACCGAGCCGCAGGTTCCCACTGAGTTTCAGCCTCCCACACTGCCGCTTGTAGCCCTCAATATTAATTGTTCCACCATTGCGCTCCGGGGGGCTTGAACCCCTGACCTTTCAATCAAGGGCACCTCAATGTTGATTATAAAATTGAATCTTAAAAGTAGATAGTGCATATGAACCACAAAATTCACAATAAATAAAATTGTAAAACTAAATTTTAATATAAAATAATAAGTGAATTACAAAATTATATGAAAATATTATTCCCTCCCACTTTCACATTCCAACAATGCATTGATACAATTATTTGCATTAAAAAAAAATTGAAGTTTCAGATAAGAAGAAAGACAAGCGTCGCTATCTGTCACACAACTAATTTCCATTTTCTTTTATTGTATTTTAATATGTTTGCTTTATGGCAACTATTTGTCCTATTTTTGGACGGATTATTCCACAATATAACTTGTCTCGTAATTCTTGGATATTTTATTTTCCTTACACTCCTTCAATTTTTTAGTAGCTATTTGGTTCAGATGTGAGAATAAAATGGTAATCAAAATCATTAAAGAGAGAAATGGTAATGAGATAAAAATCAATTAAAATGACTGAAAATTTTAGATTTTTATTCCATCCTACCAGAGAAATGAAAAATCAATACTCCTCTTACACTCATCCATTACCTCTTAGCAGGCGTTCTTTTAAATTTCATCATTGCTATTGCATAGATTAAAAGTTTGTCACTTAAAGAAATATTGTAATATTTATAAATAACAAAAAAAATAATAAAGTATATTATATAGATTATGTGAATAATTTCATAAATAAATTATATTAAGAGACACCCGCATAGAACTTAACTAATCAATAAGGGTGACAACTTATACAAAGATCAAAGATTAAATTTTATTGTCACAGTATGAAAGTAATATCTCAAAATAAGAGGATTTCTTTGTACAATTCGTAGCGGTCTAGCCTTAATTAATCAGTTGAATCACCAATATTTATTCCTCCACCACTCTGTCGAGCAGGGGCGTGGGGTGCCTAAGGTGGGTGTATCCACCTTTTACCCAAAGTGTATTGAGAGATATTTGTTTTTTACTAGTGTTTTCATAATCGGATCGAAGATCAAACTCATAGCTCTAACAGTTCACGATCGGACCAGTCGAATCAGCTTTTCAACTAGAAAAACCAAAATCACATATTTTTAATCATGTTCTTTATTTTACACATGATTTTATATTAACATGTTTAATATACACGTAAATTTATCTATTAAAAAAAATACAAGATCACCAAATATTTAACTAATTTCAATATTTAATTTAAAATAAAATAAATCCAAATAATTTAATTAATTAAGAAACAAAATTAATAAATTAAATAACATTAACTAAGCATAATTGATTTTGTAATAATTTCAAATTATACATTAGTGTTGCATTAATTAATTGCATTTTCCACGTGGCTTTCCAAAGCAGAAATGTTTTCCTTTCCACTGCCCCCAAATACTAAATGTTCACACTAAAAAATACTCCATCTGTCCCAAAATTGATTGCACTGTTACTGTAGATACGGAGTTTAAGAAATGTTGACTTTTTAGGGGTATTGTGGTATTTTTAGGTAATAAATAAATTATAAAATATGTTATGTGTGTTAGGTGAGTGTGGTAAAGTTGTAATTAAGATGAACTTTTAGGGGTGGGATTGATGTGATATTTTCTTTTTTGGAAGGTGTAATCTATTTTGGGACGGATAAATGTGGAAAGTGTGCAATCAATTTTATGACAGAGGGAGTATCCATTAGCAATCGTTTAAAATAAATTTCAAAATAGTTGATGTTCGATTTGGCTGATTTAACCGATTTTTTGGGTTTTGACCGGTTCAAATCGATTCTTCTCGATTTATAGCAAAAATAATTTTTGGGGTATTCGGATCAATTTCCAGACCTGTTTCCGATTGAATCGGCCGATCCGGTCCGATTCCAAAAATATTGATTTTAACTTTATTCCTATTAATGAAAAAAGTGAAAAGTTTCGAGGGATAGACCAAAATGAAAATTGTAAAAATATTTGTTGGATGAAATGAGTATCACGTAAAAATTGGCATGTAACTGATGGGCGTTTTCTCAACATACAATTAATCCCAAGTATGAAGAATATTAATCGTAGTTTAGATAAGTGATCAAGTTATATATCGAACCCAAGGGACGGATAATTATCAATTTAATTATATTCTAGTATGTTAAGACTATGTTGGAAATTATAATGGTTGTGATATTGGAATTAAGTAACAACTATAAACTAAAATATCAAGTAAAAATAACAAGAAGAAGAGATAAGTGAGTTGTGATAAAGTAAGATAGTAGGTAGTTCTTCAGGTAATCCAGTTCCACTTATTAATTCATCTTCCGTGTGACGGTGTTCGACTCTGCCTTGTAGTTTATGGACGCATCACTAAACCATGCAAGTTCACTCTATAGACACAAGTAAATATGTGTATGACACGTGATAATATCCTCGAAACAAGAGATATAATTGTTGGATTGTATACTAAAAGTCTAGCTTAAGTATGAACAATGTTATAACAATTTATTTGAAATGAGAATCATATGATCAAATGATTGCGTCTTATAATTTATTTATATGTAGATGCAATAGTCCACTTACTTTATACTGTAGATAATATGTTGTGCGACAATACGCGGAAGATCATATTATCGGTTTTCTTATAAAGTATAAACAGATGCTCACAACCGAGATAGACAGGAACTCTCTATCGGGATAGTTGTAGTGTGGTTTGGTATTAGCTTGTCTTGGCTATAGAATCACATTAATGCACTTTGTGTGTATTGAGTAGGACCGCTTGAGATCGTTCGACTTATACTGACTTATAGGAGAACTTGATCTCAATTATTATGGATGTTCGTGCTCTTAATCCCTATACAATAATCTCGTCACGTAGGGCAGTATGTATTTCTTTGATTCATCAATGGGTGAGATTCACATGTAATTAAATCGACAAACTCAGTGAGTTGGGAAATAGTGCTGTCTCTATGGTGTGTTGTTGATTGTAGAATGAATCCGTGTCCGTCATAGGTTGATGATGTCCCCTTGAGGAGCTCATAAGGATTATCATGTAAACCCTGCAGGTGGATTTATTCCAGCATGATAATGAGGTTGAGTGGTACTACTCTCGGATGAGATATTAATTAATGGAGTTGTCAGTAACTTAATTAATTAATGGACATTGTATATCTTAAACATGGGGAGACTAACGGGCTCATAATAAGAAGGAGCCCATAACCTAATTATGGGATTAGAACGGTAGTACAGTAATAATATTTTAATGGTATATATTATTATTATTGGACTTAAGTATAAGCTTTGGGCTGAGTTTGGATACTTAAGCCCAACTCTAATTTCTCATCCTGGTCCCTACTGTAGCCCATATATAAGTCATCTCAACTGTCCGGAAATCCGAATCATGAGATAATTCATGCCTAACACTGTGAAGGGGGGTTAGAAAATAGCAGATTGAGAAGATCTCAAGGATCGTCGCCCACACGACGTCGAGATTGGACTTGGGAATATTGCAGAAGATCAAGAGGTCGCTTGCTGCTGCTGTCCGCCGAATTCTACAATTTTTATAAAATCGTACAGAACTCCGAACTAGACGTATGATATACTGTTGGAAAGCCACGGAAGAGAGGATCATTTTTGCATATAGATCACTCAATTCCAATGTTAGATGAGAGAGTTATGCCCAAAACGGTGGGACTGCATAGGCTGCCGGTGAGAATCCATCTTCTCCAATATACCCTGGTGAAAGGTAATATGTTTCATGTTTTCATGCTTTCGCTGTATATTAGAAACGTATGAAACCCTAACGATTCACGTTAACTAAATGATCGAATGCCAACAATTGGTATTAGAGCTTTGGATTCGTGGTGAAGTGTGAAACGTTAGGATATGATTTATGTGCTTTATGATTAGGGTTATTAGAACTTATTTTCTTGGTAAACACCCTAACTGTACACGAAAGCACACGATCACTGCACAACTATTCGACGTGGGTGTTTAATGATCGATGATGAGCGGCGGATGATGGCGGATGATTGATATCCGATGGCGGATTGCTGCTGGTGAAAGCGAATGGAATATGGTGGCGTTTTGCTGGTTCACGGTAGCGATGATTAATCTCCAGTGGTGGCATGTGTGATGGAAGCTGAGGGCTCGTACATAATGTCGTTGGCTGGAGACCGACTGCGGGAAAACCTGCTGGTGGGCCGATGGCATGACGATGCTGGTTTGTAATCCGGTAGCGATGCGGTGCTAACGGCACACGGTTGGAGGCCTTAGGCGAGATGGGCTGGTGTCTCTCCTTGACTTAAAATCACCGTGATCTGTATGGGTTCTGTACTTGGCTTGGCTAGCATGTGTAGCAAGGCACGAATACATCAGTTCATAAGGTTGGACGGTGGCTTGGCTAATAAGGGCGACCGATGCGAACGGATGATCGCAGGCATGTTTGGTCCTCGGAGTGTAGGGTGTTTCAGGCGGTGTTTTCGGGAGGAACAAGCTGAGTTCCGACCGGGTCTGATGTATGTTTGGGTGAGTCCAGCATAGGATCCGATTGGGTCTTAGATGTTCCAACCGGGGCTGGCATGTGTTCTGAGCGAGTCCTCCAGTTGCTGGATTGATTGGCATTGCGAATATCGGCAGAAGAGAGTGGTGTGTGATGTCGTGGTGAACGATGACGCATACCAGACCAAAGATGATAATCGCCGATCGCGTCTGAATGGATAACATGCGGTAGAAAGCTTGGCTTGAATTTTTTCTGGGCGAGCCCTGCAGTTTTTGATCGGGTTTCTTGAACTTTCGATCGAGTCTGTACTGATTTCGATCGGGTCTTCAAGTGAAAGGTCGAGTGTGCACTGGGTGCACGGTGGATAGCGTGCAGCGCTAGGAGGATGGCACCCTGGCAGAAATATGCAGCTGACAGCAGAGTACGGCGCGATCGCTGAGGAGCTATCGGCACGACTGCCTGGCGTGGCCGGAGCGAGTTGTTCCGGCGGGAACATATCTTCGGAAGAAGGATAGTCAGTAGCTTTTTAGGGCTTGATCGAGTACCATGCAGGTCTGACTTGACTGGAAGCAATGCTGCACTATTGCGGTGATATTTTTCGGCATACCACGTGGTTTTGGCGATGGGCATTTTTCTGGTGAAAAACTTTCTGGCAGTCAGTTTTATAAGAAAGAAGCAGTTCCGATGCTTGCTGTAGGAACCGTGAATTCAATGGCCATGAGGGGCTGGGATGTTGGCGCACTCCAGTGAGGAGAAGTTTTTTCTTGGCGGTTTGCCTTGCTTTGAAACCGTGAGGATGTTGGGCTTCCGTGTGTGTTTGTTGGCTTAGGGCCCAAGTTATCTTGTTAGGCAAGTCACTTCCTTATTTGCTTGAGTGTGTTGACAAGTCAACCCCATATTTGGCAATTTTTTATTTCCTTATATATAATTGATAATAATTATTTTTATTTGTCAATTATTGTTATATATTAGGATTAGATGCATGTTCTACTTGATTTACTGCCTTATGTGCCGTAATAGGAGGATGCTAAGTTACGTATTTTATTTTTGAATATTATATGCATGTAAAAACCCTCGGTATTAAATTACTAAGTGGGAGAGGGGATTGGTAAATAATTCCCGCGGCATCCATTATTGGTTTGTAAGTGATGTGAGTAAACTTGCGTGCTGACATAAACCTTTCTCCCCATCGGATGAGTTTATTCACAGATCACTGGTACAGACTTCATTAAATAATTATTGTTTGTAATGTGATGCACATGAACTTGCGTGTTGGCATAGACCTTCCTCCCCATCGGATGAGTTTATTTGTGGATCACTATACAAACTTATAATTGATAACTGTAGGAAGTTATCCGAGCGCATGTGTACTTCTCCATTTGTAAGGCACATAAGCTTGGGCCGCGGACTTGGGGTCAAATAATGGTGTACACTTAGATACAAATAATAATTATCCTCCTCATCGGAGTCACTGCTTTTATTTGCATGGCCAAAAAGGAACCGACTATTAATTATTTTGTCATGAGGTTAGGTTGACAAATGAAATTAATGGGTAAAACCTTCTCTTGTAAATGTTCGAGTTTGTAAACGTCCACACTATCGTGGCTTGCAGACTCAAGGTGCTTGAGATGTCAGTAAATTTTATTTTTATATTATTTTGAGGGAATCAATATAAATGGATAAAATTCGAAGATTTGATCGATGTATTTATTTATGATTCTCTGAATTTCAAATGGTTTTATCTCGCTTATTGTTAACTAAAAGAAATTATATTTACTGGTCCAAAATTAGATGATTAGAAAAGAATCTTGGTTTCGAATTTTACTGCTTAGGAAAACATATTTGTTCTCACTAAGGATGTTCCATGATGCCTATTAAAGTCTCTAGTGAAGTGGTGAGAGGTTCATAGAAATATGATGGTTTCATGCGACTCTTCAGATACTTGAGTAAGTTATAAGGGCAAGAGATCATGGATAAGTTGATGAATGAATTGGAAAAGATTGGAATAGAAATTGAAAGAAAAACCTAGATCAATTTAATTCTCCGTAGTTTGCCTAGATGTTTTGAGTAAGTTCTACATGAAATACGAGAGGTTGTATATGGTGGGGAACTTTTGACAAAACACATGGCGAAGTAAATCTAATTTCATCAAGATGTGAACAAGGTTAGTATCTCATTCACTAGTCGTTGAAGCATGATTAGTGATGGCATCTGCTGACACATTGTGTGTAGATACCGGAATCATTAAAAGCGTGTAACTAAGTGGTGATGAGATTATTATTATGGACATGGGTAATACTACGAGAGTAGTGGTTGTTGCAATAGGAGTAGTTTATTTATCTTACGATATGAATAAAGGTTTGATTTTGAGAAATTATCTTTATGTACGTATTTCATAGAAAGAATTTAATTTCAGTTTATATGCATTTACGGATGGATACCCCATTTCATTTAAATGACATGGTCATAGCAATGAAGGATGGAGCTATAATCTGTTGTTGTATGTTGGCGATAATTTGTTCACTCTTAAATCATGTTTATCCAACAGATGCAACAAATAGTAATTAATAACACATCTTCTGATCTTAATAAGAGAAAGACTCTTATGGAAATGATTAGATAGATGATGAGTTATTTGGAATTACTAAATTCATTTTATGGGTATACCTTAGAAAAAGTAATTCGAATGAATATTTGTCTGTTTGTGGAATATTCTAGAAAAATGTAGGGTGATTTATTTAGTCCAAAAGATCAAAGGGTGATTGTTAACACAAACACTAGATTTTTGGAAAAGGACTATATAATAAATCACAAACCCATGTATAAATTGTTCTAAAGGAAGTGAGAGGGAAAACAAAAAGTATTAGTACCAAGTGTACAAGAGGATATACCACAAGGTAAACTGCAACGCATGTCACGTCTGATACACAATTGCATGTAGTGCCTTATCGTAGTGGGAGGGTTGTTTGACAACCTGTAAGATATATATTTTGGGAGAGTCGTAAGACTTTGTCCCTAGTAAACATGAAATGAACCCACGGATATGATGAAGCACTACAAGATAGAAATGCTGAATCTTAGCAAAATGAAATGATTTCTGAAATAGAATCGATGGATTCTAAATCAAGTCTGGGAGCTTTTATGACCACTAAATAGTGTAAAAGCCATTGGAAGTACTCATACAAAATAAAAGAGGATCATATGGTAAGGTGAAAACTTTGGAAGCAAAGCTTGTTGCGAAAAGGTATACTCAGAAAGAAAGGGTTCGATTATGAGGAAACCTGTTCGCCGATAGCTATGCTTATGTTGATCCGGACTCTTTTATTTGTTGCTACTCATATGAAATATGAGGGATAACAAATAGATGTCAAGACATCTTTCCTGATTGGAAGTCTTGAGGAAAACATCTATGTGAAGCGACCAGAGTGATTCATTGCAAAGGGCTAAGAGCATTTTGAGTGTAAGCTTAAAGGTGTCCATCAATGGACTAAAACAAGTTTCAAGATCATGAAACATCCGTTTTGATGAGGAAATCCAGGTATATGAATTTATTCAATGCGCGGATGTGTCTTGTGTATTGAAAAGAGTGATGGAAACATGGTGGTATTTTTTGTATTGTACGTAGATGATATATTACTCATTGGAGACAATGAAATAGTATTTTTGGACGTATGGGTATGGTTAATAAAGGGGTATGTAATGAAGGATTTAAGAAAAGCAAAATATATCCTTTTGATCACGGTAATACGGATCACAAGAAAGGATGTTATGCTTGTCTCAAGCTTCATGAAATGATACGATCCTTACTTGTTTTAGCATGTGACTTTATCTAAAAAAATGTGTCTTTAGACACAAAAGAAGATAAAAGTGATGAAAGCGGTTCCTTATGCTTCGGCGAATAAGGAAGCTTAATCTAAAGAATGCTATGCACAAGAATGGATAACTGTATTGCCAATGGCATGAACAGTGGGTATCAAGGTAACTCGAAATAAGAATGTTGAACTGTGGTAAGACATATATTTATGTACCTGAAAAGGACTATAAATTATATGTGAGCTTACCGGACAGATTCACTGCTTCTTATGAGTTACGTAGATTCAGATTTTTTTAATTAGATAGGGACGACAGTAAATCCACCTCAAGGTTATGTGTTTAATTTTAGGAAGTAGAGCCATAATGTGGAGGAGTGTTATATAGAAATATATTTCAGACTCCGGACTCCATTATGGAAAGATGATAAACAATTGTCTATGAGGCAGCCAAAGTATCTATATGACTCTAGAAACTTTATGATGAACTTTGAAGTGTTTCTAAGTTTACGCATGGATATCACAATTTATTTTGATGATAATGGTGCAGTTGTAAACTTAAAGGAATCACAAGTCCATAAATAATTAAACATATGGAGTGCGAGTACCACCTGTTACGAGAAATCGTATGATGAGGGGAAGGTTGTTGTCGCCTAGATTGCATCGAATGATAACCTAGTAAAATTCATTTACAAGGACTTTAAAGCGAGAGCTTTTGATGGTCGTGTAGTGGGAGTGAAAATCAGATGTATGGCAGAAGACATGATAGCATAGTCTTTTAGTATAAGTGGGAGATTGTTGGATTGTATATTAAAAGTCTAGCTTAAGTATGAACAATGTTATAATAATTTACTTGAAATGAGAATCATATGATCAAATGATTGCGTCTTATAATTTATTTATATGTAGATGCAATAGTCCACTTACTTTATATTGTAGATAATATGTTGTGCGATAACACGTGGAAGATCATATTATTGATTTTCTTATAAAGTATAAACAGATGCTCACAACCGAGATAGACAGGGACTCTCTATCGGGATGGTTGTATTGTGGTTTGGTATTAGCTTGTCTTAACTATAGAATCACATTAGTGCACTTTGTGTATATTGAGTAGGACCGCTTGAGATCGTTCAACTTATACTGACTTATAGGAGAACTTGATCTAAATTATTATGGATGTTCGTGCTCTTAATCCCTATACAATAATCTCGACACGTAGGGCAGTATGTATTTCTTTGATTCATCAATAGGTGAGATTTACATGTAATTAAATCAACAAACTCGGTGAGTTGGGAAATAGTGTTGTCTCTATGGTGTGCTGTTGATTGTAGAAGGAATCCGTGTCTGTCATAGGTTGATGATGTCCCCTTGAGGAGATCATAAGGATTATCATGTAAACCCTGCAGGTGGATTTATTCTGGCATGATAATGAGGTTAAGTGATACTACTCTCGAATGAGATATTAATTAATGGAGTTGTCAGTAACTTAATTAATTAATGGACATTATATATCTTAAACATGGGGAGACTAACGGGCTCATAATAAGAAGGATCCCATAACGTAATTATAGGATTGTAACGGTAGTGCAGTAATAATATTTTAGTGGTGTATATTATTATTATTGGACTTAAATATAAGCTTTGGGTTGAGCTTGGATACTTAAACCCAATGGAGGCCCAACTCTAATTTCTCCTCCTGGTCCCTGCTGTAGCCCATATATAAGTCATCTCAGCAGTCCGGAAACCCGAATCATGAGATAATTCATGTCTAACACTGTGAAGGGGGTTAGAAAACATCAGATTGAGAAGATCTTGAGGATCGCTGCCTACACGACGTCGAGATTGGACTTGGGAATACAGCAGAAGATCAAGAGGTCGTTTGCTGCTGCTGTCCGCCGAATTATAGAATTTTTATAAAATCGTACAAACCTCCGAACTGAACGTGTGATATATTAATAGAAAGCCACGGAAGTGAGGATCGATTTGGCATGCAGATCACTCAATTCCAACATCGGATGAGAGAGTTATGCCCAAAACAGTGGGACTGCGCAGGCTGCCGGCGAGAATCCATCTTCTCCAACATACCCTGGTGAAAGGTAATACGTTTCAAGTTTTCATGCTTCCGCTGTATGTTAGAAACGTTTGGAACCCTAACAGTTCACGTTAACCAAACGATCGATTGCCAACAATAATCCACCCCCCTTTCTAGGTATTATCAGTATCAATTATTTACCGTGCACTTAGTACTCTAACCCAATATGATCTCCCTTTATAGGTACTATGAAGTTATACTCTTTATCCTACTTATTAACCCGAATATGATTCAATTAACAAGTATTCATATAAGATAGTTCTAATAAGACTTCGAAATCCCTTCACTTAGAATTATAATATAAAACACTGCTCAGCAGTGAACGCATTCAACCAATAATCAAGTTATGTATTCAGACTCTACACAACAATTATTGATGCACAAAACAACCATGAGTATGGATTAAAAATGTGCAATCTTAAATAAAATAAACCACAAGTAGTGTTGTACGGAGTTTACACACGAAAGACAAATTAACTCATGAAACCTTCATAACCCTAGAACTACCGAAGCGGCTCTAGCCCATGATTGATCTAAGAACAATCATGGTTATTTGGACCGATCTTACTTGAATCTCCAGCGGAACCTCTCTTGCAGCTCCTCCGGATGATGGATGATCTCTCTTGATAGATCCTCCTCTCAACTCTATGTCTCCACGTCTTGATGTATGTTCGTTTTTCTATACTGCTGTATAAGCCTTCTTTTATACTTGTAATCGCTCCTCTCTGGCCTGGAATGGGCTTTTTAAGTGATCACACACATTGAAAGTGTAAGCATACGGATATGGTAAGTTTCTGAGGCTCAATTCGACCTCACCCATAGGTCGAATTCACCTTTCCAGGTCGAATTGGAGGTCAAATTAGCCTACTGTAAGTCCCAGGTGCTTGATTCGATCAGATGCTCTGGTCGAATTGAAGTGACGAGATCGAATTGGCATCTCCGCTAATCAATTTGACCTCGATTCGACCTGATGTCCAGGTCAAATCTCCTTGTCGTGGTCGAATCCTCCTTCTGGTCGAATTGCACTCCTTCTGGTCGAATTGCACTCCTGCTTTGCCCAAACGGATGGCTTCGACTTCCTTTCTTTAATTTTCAACACTTCCACTCCGATTTTCTTTGAAAAACCACTCAAATAGCTCCAACAACACCTGATCCGTGACTTTTCGCAATATATATCGGTTTACAACCAATTACAACCTTCAAACACTTCATAATAGCACAAATCCAGGTGCAAGATTCATGAATTTACACACTCATCATACCCCCAAATTTATATATTGATCGTCCTGAGGCAACGCAATCAAAACCAAGAGTCGTGTATAATTCACGAGAATCACCAAGTACAACACATACTCCACATGCAATTTCATCAATTAAAGACAAGTATTTCCTGCATTATATATATCATTAATTCAAAACACCACTCAATCATATCACCATTCGGAGTACTAAGTCATCTAGCTCACAAGATAAGAGTTTACTCTTTCACTCAAGTGCTCATTGCACTTAAAAATTTAATGTATACGCTCATACTCAATCCATACTCACGTGTAACCATAAGCTTGGCAAAGGTCTCAAAAATCAACTCACAATCAACTCATGACTAGGATCACAAAGGACTTATTTTTGGGTTGTAATGTTGGCTCTTTGGAAAGGTAGAAAAATTTAGATAAAGTGACTCAAACACTAGTAGAGAGTTACCTTGGAGGTTCTTGCTTTCTTCATTCGGCTACATATTCTCCTCCAATTTCTTCTCTTGCACTTGCAATTTTCGAACTTTCCTTCTCTTCCTTGCATCAACATCATTCTTCTTTTGACAACTCGGGTACCGATTGTAGGCACTACCCTTTTTTAAACAGCAATTGGGGTACCAGTTTCAGGCACTACCCCTAAACAAGATTTAACCATACACTTCTTCTTTCTATTTCACTTAACTATCATTCTATCTTCCTTCTTCTTCTTGCGACACTTATTCACCTCAACTCTCTACCAATGAATAGGGTATTTAAACAAAGCTCAAGTAAAGGTTAAATAAGGCTCTTTCATTCGGCTTGCCGAAGAAAAAGCTTTTTTAAGGCTCAAACGGGGCTACCAAAGATATACATAATCCATGGGAAGGTAAAATTTAGCTAAGTAACTCAAGTAATCAAGAATGGCCTAAGATCATATCCTAGTGATGGGCGTTTTCTCAACACACAACTTTAATCCCCAAGTATGAAGGATATCAATTGTAGTTTCGAAGGTGACCAAGTTAAATATCGAATCCACGGGACGGATAAATATTACTTCTATTATTTTCTAGCAATTATGACTATGTTGAGAATTATATTTGTGGGTTTGTAAACTAAGTAATAATTAAAATAGCAAATAAATAACAAGAACAAGAAAATAGCGGTTGTAATCAAATAAGATAATAGGTAGTTCGTCAAGCCATCCAGTTTCATTCGTTAATTCATACTTTCGTGTGTCAATATCCGACTCTACCTTGTGGTTTATGGACGCATCGCTAGACCATACAAATCTATTCTATAGACACAAATAGATAAGCTTTTGACACATGTGAGTATCCTCAGAGCAAGACGTATACTTTACCTCCCTTTCTAGGTACTATCATAATTAATTATTTCCCGTGCACTTAGTACTCTAACCCGATTTGATCTCCCTTTTTAGGTACTATAAAGTTATACTCTTAATCCTACTTATTAACCCGAATTCAATTCAATTAACAAACATTCATATAAGACGGTTCTAATAAAACCTCGGAATCCCTTCACTTAGAATTATAACAATAAACCATGCTCATTAGTGAACGCACTCAACCAATAACCATGTTATGCATTCAGACTCTACACAACGATTATTGATGCACAAAACAACTATGAGTATGGATTAAAAACGTGCAATCTCATATAAAATAAACCACAAATAGTGTTGTACGGAGTATACACACGAAATACAAATTAACTCATGAAACCTTCATAACCCTAGAACTAGAGAAGTGGCTCTAGCCCATGATTGATCTAAGAACAATCATGGTTAGTTGGACCAATCTTACTTGAATCTCCAGCTGAACCTCTGTCTCAGCTCTCCTACTCTCCTCTTGTAATGTGTTGTTGACGACGATCCCTTTCTTCTTTCTTTTTTGTTCTCTTAGTGACCGTGGGTTTTTTATCTTGGCTGCATGAGCCTCCTTTTATAATTGTAATCACGTCTCTAGGGCTTGGACTGGGCTTTTCAAGTGATCCCACGCGTTTTGGCCTCGAAAATCTGGATAAGGTAAGTTCCCGCACGTCGGTTCGACCTTGTCAAACAAGTCGAACCACTGGCCGCAGGTCGAACCACAGGTCGAACCTACCTACTGGAAGTATTCTGCACTTGGTTCGACCTCTTGTACAGGTTGAACCCCTCGGGTCTTGGTCGAACCACAGGTCGAACCTACCTACTGGATAATTTCCGCTCCTGGTTCGACCAACCTTCAGGTCGAACCCCAACGTCGTGGTCGAACCCATCTTCTCGCAAACTGGTTCGACCATGGTTCGACCTGATGAACAGGTCGAACCCCTTGAGTCGTGGTCGAACCTTCCTTCTGCAAACTTTGCAATGCTGGTTCGACCTGTAGGAGAGGTCGAATCCTCCTCCATCAGGCCGAACCACCTCTCTCCTTGGCGGTTCGCGTGGTCTCGACTTCGTCTCTTCAATTCTTGACACTTCCACTCTGATTTTGCTATGAAAACCACTCAAATAGCTCCTCTAACACCTGATTCATGCTAATTCACAATATATATAGGTTTTCCACCTATTTCCACCTCAAAACTCTCCAAAACTAGCACAAAACATGCTGCCAAACTTGTGAATTTACACACTCATCAAACCCCCAAACTTACATGTTGCTCGTCCCGAGGCAACCAAATCAAACCACAGGAGTCGTGTATAATTCACCAAGATCAAGTACAACACATATCACACATGCAACTTCATTCAATCAAACAAGTATTAATTGCTTCATATATATCACTCATGCAAAACCAATCCAATCACACACCATTCGGAGTACTAAGTAATTTCGCTCACAAGATAAGTATTTATTCTCTTTCACTCAAGTGCGTGAGGCACTATATAGGTTAATATAAACACTCATATCAATCCATATTCACGCGTGACCATAAGCTTGGCAAAGGTCTCTAAAATCAACTTATAATCAACTCTTCACTAGGATCACAAAGGACTTGTTTTCGGGTTGTAATGTTGGCTCTTTGGAAAAAAGTATGAAAATTTAGACTTAGTGACTTAAGACACTAGTAGAGAGTTACCTTGGAGGTTCTCGATTTCTTCTTCTTACAGCAAGTTCTCCTCCAATGTCGTCTCTTGAACTTGTAAAATTCCTGAATTTTCCTTCTTTTCATGGCATCAACATCATCTTTTTAAACAATTCGGGTACTGGTTTCAGGCACTACCCTTCTTCTCATGTATAGGCCGTCAGCTGCTAAGCTTCACACACCATGCATAAAAATAATCGGGGTACCAGTTTCGACACTACCCCTAAACAAGATTTAACCATATTCTTTTCATCCAACCATATTCTATCTTCATTTTTCTTCTTGCAACACTTACTCACCTCCACTCTCTCTACCAATGAATAGGTTAATCAAAGCTCAAGTAAAGGTTTATAAGGTTATTTACTTCGGCTACCAAAGAAAAAGCTTTAACGGCTCAACGGGGCATCCAAAGGTTAATAAAATCATTAGGAAGGATAAAATTTGGCTAAGTAACTTAAGCACAAAATAATGGCCTAAGATCATGTCCTAGCAATTTATCAATCATAAGTCTCACACATGACTCCAAGCCAAGTTCTAGAATTCGTTCATATGAATGATCCTCTCAAGAATAAAATAATCATGATCAAGCATGATTATCAAGGCTCAAATCCTCACATAGGTAATTAGAATCCTAAGTACTCCTCATAGCACATAATTAAGATCAATTTCACAAAAAATTCATTATACTTATCAAATTATACATGCTTTTCATCAATAGAAATTAACACATGAACATATGAATGCACAAAAATCAATAAGCTTATTCCAAATCAATCATACAAGATATCACTTATACATTCCACTCACGCATGAATCACAATCCAACCTATAAAGATAAGAAGAAGAATAATGGAATCAAGATGAATCGGAGGAAACCAAAGAAAACCTGAAAAACTACTCCTCCGGAGCATCATCATCCTCATCATCAAGCCTCCGCTCCACAATCCGGTGCAGATCACCGATGTGTCTATCCAAGTAATCAACTCGATCACCCAATCTACCAACTTTCTCATTCAAGGCCGTGTACCTCAAATTCAACGTAGCATAGTTGGCGTTGGCGAGTGCGAGCTGTCAGTTTGTCTCCTACTGGCTAGCAACGATCGCGAACAGCTGCTCATGAATAAGGCGGAGCTGCTCCCGTGTATCATTCGGGATAGCCCGCTGCTGCTGCGGTGCTGGCTCATGCTGATGTGCGTCGTGCTGCATCGGCATCTCCTCATCCTGCTGCTCCTCTAGATACTCCTCTTCTTCGGGCTGCTGTGGTGGACAGAACTCTCCTTGATCAACAATCTGCTGTAACTCCGCCATCCTACCATCCGTGCACATCTGCGATACAGTCCTCCAATCACCACCCGACCTCGCTGCCACGGATAAGGCGTTGTGTCCAATGGAATCCATCAACTTGTTCCTCGCCACTTGAATAGTCGTCAAGTTACTCACGTCGAAGGGAAACATGAAATCGAAGGGCTTGAGTTCCCTCGTGAAGAACCAATCTCCATTTCTGAAATGTGCAAATCCTCCCTTCACGCATGTAAACATCGCCAAATCGGGCTCTCCTCTAACTGGTGTGATGCCGGTGAAATCCAAATTATAATGCTCAGCCACGATCGTCAATAACCTTCCAATATTCACCTTTTGAAACCCAATGGTCCTGAATCGATGTAGCTCTGCAATGAAATACGCTCCAATATTAAACTGCACCCCATTAAGCATACACCACAAAGCATAAAGCTCTCCTCTAGACACAACACTTCCCTCTGAGCGGGCGAACAACGTGTTGCTCAAGACACGATCCATGTACCTCAAAACTGGATTCTTTATTGAGGAAGCACGAGCCTGCCTAATCTTATAATCTCCAATCTCCCCTGTAATCTCTCTCCAAAACTTATTAGCATTGAATGCACCATTCTCCAAACGAGAGATCCCCAAAGGCGTCTCAAACAGCTCATTAAAATCCTCAGACGTCCATCTCCTACTCACTCCACCAAGCTGAAACGTACACTGATATGGGTACCCAAGTGGGTCCTTCACCATCTCGAAGGAGCAGACTACTTCCGCTGTAACATGGAAATACGTCGGCCTCTTTAACTCCATAAACCTCCGGATACTCACTTGATCGAACATCCAAAAAATATCATTCCCAATTCTCATTATCCTCATCGACTCATCATCTTGGTATCGAGTACGAGCTATCTTGTCCGAGACTTCTTCCCACTTTTCTTTAATCTCATCCCAGTTTTGCATTTGAATTTTGAAGTTCTCGGGTAAACGATCTTGTAGCCTTAGCTTCCTGGTCACTGTGTCCACATTCGAAGGCCTGTCATTCCTCTTCTTTGATCTCGCTTCATCCGCCTTACCTTTCCCTTTACTTGATCCTTGTCCCTTTCCTGAAAACAATTACTTCAATACAACCAACAAGACAAGAACACAAGTATATGACTAGCATATCATATACTCTACTCAAGACTTCAAGCATCCATGCTTAATCAACCCAACTATCATCTCAACATCACTTGCTTATTTAACATGCTCAAAACATCTTCAATCACACTACCTTTAATCTTCAAATCATAAACAACAAGCATGCATCAACCAATTCAAGCTATTCAACAAGAATTTCAACAATTGAACTTCATGAACAACTCCAATTATCAACAATTCAAACCTAACTAACATGCTCATTCATCTAGATGCATCATTACCTTGATCAATCCACATAAAACTCAAGTTCTATCCATAATCAAGCAATCTCAAACCAATAAACATGAATTCATATGAATCAACTCAACAATATCCATTATCACCATGAATTTCAACCAAAATCAACATTAATCAACTTACCCACAACACATTTCTTGCAATAAACTTCAATCCTAAGGTAATTGAGTTGAAAAAAAAGCGTACCTTTAGTCTTGCCCATGGTTAACTATCGAAAAGTGGAACACAACACTCAAAATCGCACAACTGAACCCTAATTCGCGACGAAATTGCCCCAAATCCGCGCCCAATTCAAGAATCAAGAGTGTAGTGTTGTGTAATCGGTGCAAAATCAAGTGTAATTGACGAATTTGTGCAAGGGTGTTAAGGTTCGGGGAGGGTTCGAGGTTTGTGAACAAAAAGAATGATCGAACCCTTCTAAAAAAAACAACTTAAAACGCGTACCTGAATGGGTTTGACCTCGGGTTCGACCTGCGGAACAGGTCGAACCTCGAGCGACGAGGTCGAACCTACCTTCTGGATAGACTTACCTTTTGGTTCGACCTAGGTTCGACCTTCTGAACAGGTCGAACCACTCTTGTTTTGGTCGAACCTATCACCTGAAAAACAGAGTGCTCTGAACGGACTGGTTCGATCTCAGGTTTGACCTTCTGAACAAGTCGAACCATAACGGCTCAGGTCGAACCACCCTACTGTAAATTTTAAGTCACCGGGTTCGACCTTGGTTCGACCTGTTAGACAGGTCGAACCAACAATGATCAGGTCGAACCACCTCACTGGATGATTTTCTGCGTCTGTTCGACTTCCTCTGCTCGGTTCGACCTCCTGGCACTGGTCGAACCTACCCTGGCTTTGGTCGAACCACCCTTCTAAGCTTCCAAACTGAGTGTTCTTCAATTCCTACACACTTCAAACTTAAATACGAATCATTAGGTACCAACTAGAGCACAACTTGATCAAAAATTGTTCCACAAAATATCATTCATGAGTAACTCCATAAAAGAAAACACAACCAAAACCCACTAAACATTAAGCAATTTGTAAAAAATTGTCACATCAAAATCGATTAAAATTTTAAATATGGCGCAAAAACCAACTCCCCTAACAAACATCACAAAGAAAAAAATTATACTATCGGTGTTCATTGAGGTAAGTACATCACACCCCCCAAACTTAGTAGAAACCATAGGTGAAACTAAGTTTGCAAAGAGATGTAATTGCCGATAAGTAAGCACTTCAAATATAAAAATTTCTTACACACACGAATGAAATAAAATAATAAAATAGGAGGGAAAGCCCCCAACAGGCGCTCATGTTTAACGTCGAAGAGTCACGACGGTACCAAATCAGATTAAGGTATCCACAAAGATGACACAAACATCATCCGGCGACTTGTAATGCTTCAAGCGATGTCCATTTGCCGCAAAAATGTCTCCATCCTTGTCAATGAGTTCAAAACTCCCCCCTCCTAAGGCTCGATGAATCATGAATGGTCCCGTCCACTTAGACTTCAACTTGCCTGCAAAAAGCTTTAAACAAGAGTTAAAAAGTAATACCTCATCTCCTTGCTTGAACTCCTTGTACGAGATCTTCGAATCATGCCACCTCTTAATCCTTTCCTTATAGATCTCTAAATTCTTGTACGCACGACTCCGAAACTCATCCAAAAGATTGATGTCAGTAATCCTCAACTCCTTCACATCCTTGAGAGTCAAGTTCAAGCATCGCAAAGCCCAAAATGCTTTGTGTTGAATCTCTACAGGTAAGTGGCACGGCTTCCCATAGACAATCTGATACGGTGACATGTCTAACATCGTCTTGTACGTGGTCCGGAACCCCCACACGACATCATCGAGCTTCAAAGCCCAATCCTTTCTATTGGTTCCGACCAATTTCTCCAAAATCTATTTGACTTGACTGTTAGAGACCTCCGCTTGCCCATTCGCTTAAGGATGATAGGGTGTAGTAACCCTATGCTTAACACCATACCCTTTAAGCACCTTCTCAAGAAATTTATTTACGAAATGCGTACCTCCATCACTAACAAGTGCTCTAGGGACTCCAAAACGGGCAAAGATATGCTTCTTCAAGAAAGATATAACAGTTTTCGAATCATTCAAGCGAGTAAGAATCGCTTCCACCCACTTAGAAACATAATCCACCGCAAGTAGAATGTAGAGAAATCCATTAAATGGGAGAAAAGGCCCCATAAAATCGATACCCCACACATCAAAAATCTCGACCACTATGCTTGGCTGAAGCGGCATCTCGTCTCTCCTACCGATGTTCCCCATACGTTGACACCTATCACAAGACGCCACATAGGTCTCACAGTCCTTGAACAACGTAGGCCAATAAAGAGCGGACTGAAGTACTTTGGCTGCTGCGTTTTGAGCGCCGAAGTGCCCCCCATTAGGTTGTGCATGACAAAACTCGAGAATACTCTCCATCTCCATCTCCATCTCGGGCACACACCTACGGATGATAGAATCCGTGCAAATTTTGTACACAAACGGATCATACCATATGAATGTCTCAACATCCCTTTTGAATTTAGCAAGTTGATATCGGTTGAGATCCCTTGGAACTTCTCCCACAGCAATATAATTAACATAATCCGCATATCATGGATCAACTCCCTGCGCAGTAACCACACACGCTCGCTCAGCCCCTTCAACAAACACAGCCAAGAACTTTCATCCGGAAACATTTCCTCAATATACTCAAAAGAATTATCACAATGTTCCCTAGTCTCCAACCTCGAAAGATGATCCGCCAACACATTATCAGAACCTTTCTTATCCCGGATCTCCATGTCAAACTCTTGAAGTAAAAGAATCCACCTTATTATCCTAGGCTTTGTCTCCTTCTTTTCCATCAAGTACCGAATCGCTGAATGATCCGTGTACACAATAGTCTTCATGCCAACCAAATACTGACGAAACTTGTTGAATGCATACACAACTGCCAAAAACTCCTTTTTAGTCACTGTGTAATTCTTTTGTGCCGCATCGAAAGTCTTACTTGCGTAGTAAATGGCGCAAAACTTCTTCTCCTTCAGCTGTCCAAGCACCACTCCAAGTGCTACATCACTTGCATCATACATTAGTACAATCCGGTGTGATCAAGATAGGTGCAGAAATAAGCACCTCCTTCAAAACTTGAAAAGCTGTTAGACAATCTTCATCAAACACAAAAGGAACATCCTTTTCAAGTAAGCGAGATAAGGGCTTAGAGTATTTTGAAAAGTCTTTTATGAATCTCCTGTAAAAACTGGCGTATCCAAGGAAGGACCGCACTCCTCTTTCATTGGTCGGTGGTGGAAGCTTCTCAATTGCCACCACTTTAGCACGATCTACCTGCAACCCTTTGGCTGAAACATGATGCCCAAGAACAATCCCATCCTTCACCATGAAGTGGCACTTCTCCCAATTCAAGACAAGATTAGTCACTTAGCATCTCTTCAAAACAGTAACTAGGTTAGACAAACAAATATCAAAGGAGGAACCAAAAACAGAAAAATCATCCATGAACACCTCCATGATCTTCTCTATCAACACATCGAATATTGCCATCATGCATCTCTGAAAAGTAGCAAGCGCACTACATAACCCAAATGGCATTTTCCGAAAAGCGAAGGTCCCGTAGGGGCAAGTAAAAGTGGTTTTTTCTTGATCCTCGGGGGCAATCATAATTTGGTTGTACCCCGAGTATCCATCCAAGAAACAATAAAACTCATACCCTGAAAGACGATCTAACATTTGATCCATGAAAGGAAGAGAAAAATGATCCTTACACGTGTTCTCATTCAACTTCCTATAATCTACACATGTACGCCATCCCGTAGGAATCCTTGTGGCTATCGCTTCTCCATCCTCAGCTTTTACTACAGTCATACCCCCCTTTTTAGCAACTTCATGCAATGGACTCACATGGGGACTATCACTAATAGGATATATGATTCCAGCATCCAACCACGTAAGGATTTGCTTCCTAATTATCTCTTGAATCGCGGGATTAACCCTCCGCTGATTCTAAACACTTGCCTTTTCCTCGTCTAACAATCTTATCCTATGCATACAATACGAAGGACTAATTACTTTCAAATCCTCAAGAGACCAACCAATCGCAGATTTATACTTCCTAAGAATGTTCAATAACTCCTCAAGTTGATCATCATCAAGAGAAGAAGATACAATTACCGGATATTTTTCATTGTCGCCAAGAAAGGCGTACTTCAAGTGTTCCGGCAAAAGTTTCAACTCCTCTTTCCTCACTTCCATCGGAGAGCTCTCGTTATCCAAAGGCAAGTACTTCCTAGTCCACTTGACTTCTTCCACCTTAGTTCTTTCCGATTCAAACCTGTCATCACCCAAAGCAAGTAAATTTTCAAGAAATTTAATACATACCTCGTTGGAGAGTCCGTCAAGCTCCGTAGTGGGATAAGTAAGAGACTCCATCAAACATGTCTCAAGAGGATCCTTTGACAGGATCAGAGACATATCCTCCTTCACAATCTCCTCCACCACGTCAATACTATAACACTGCGACTCCATGGGCATCTTCATTGCTTTGTCCAAGTTGAAACGAACTTCTTCTTTGTCCATCCGCAATCTAAGCTCTCCTTTCTGAACATCAATCATAGCTCCAGCAGTAGCAAGGAAAGGTCTCCCCAAGATTAAAGGGATATTATCCTTGTCTTCTTCCATCTCTAGCACAAGAAAGTCCACAGGAAAGACTAGCTTCTCCACTTTGACGAGAACATCTTCAATTATACCTTTTGGAAACGTCATCGACCTATCCGCCAATTGGAGAACCACTATTGTAGGGGTCAACTACCCCAAACCAAGCCTCTAAAAGATGGACAAAGGCATCAAATTGATGCTTGCCCCTAGATCGCACAAAGCTCGCCGTGTCGGCCCCTTTCCGATCTCACATAGAATAGTGAAGCTCCCCGGATCCTTCATCTTTTGCGGCAGCTTCCTTTGGATGATTGAGCTGCAATTCTCAGATAAATTCACCGTTTCAATTCTGGTTAAGCTCCCCTTCTTCAACAATATGTCTTTTAGAAATCGGGCATAGTACGGCATCTCCATGATTGCCTCTGAGAAAGGAATGCTCAAGCTTATTTTGTTCATTATCTCTGAAAACTTCTTGAACTTCTCTTCCAATCCATTCTTTACAAGCTTGTAAGGAAATGGCGGAGGTATCTTTGTTTTGGGAATCCCCCATTCATCACAATCAACCTTCTCCGCTCTCTCCTTTTTGGCTCTCAATCGCTTGGCTCTCTCTCACTTTTTCTCAGCTATTATGTCTGTACTTTGCTCATTCCGAACCACTGGAGTAGCATCAACATCATCGAGAGTGTTCGGAGTAGCAACAGGTAATTTCTGATGGGGTTCGACCAGGGTTCGACCTGTGGAACAGGTCGAACTAGGTACGTACTGGTCGAACCTGCCTTCTGAACAATGGCTCTCTTTTTGAATTTGAGGTTCATCCTGGGTTTGACCTGTTCAGTAGGTCGAACCATGGGCACCTAGGTTGAACCGGCCTACTGTACTCCTTCCGCCATCCAGTTCGACTAAGGTTCGACCTATTTGAAAGGTCGAACCATGATCGTCGTGGTCGAACCATTGCTGCGACAAAACAGAGTGCTCCAAGTGGTGCGGTTTGACCTGGGTTCGACCTGTTGGATAGGTCAAACCAAGATTGATTTGGTCAAACCGGTGTTCTGGAAAAATAGAGTGCTCCTAGTTATCAGGTTTGACCATGGTTCGACCTGTGGAACATGTTGAACCATCTGCAGTTTGGTCGAACCGATGCTGCAATGCCTCCTGATCGTGTCCAGTGTGTTGGTTCGACCTTTCCTATATGGTTCGACCTTCATTGTTGGTGGAACCATGGTCGAACCTCGCCCTAGACATGTCCAAATTTGATTCCGGCCTCATAGGTCTCTCGTATTGCGTTCCCGACCTCAATGTGATGGCGTTGCAGGACCTTGGATTCTTAATACTTTGAGACGGGAACTTTCCCTTCTCAAGAGTTTGAGTAAGCTTGTTAACACTTCCTGCCATCTCCCCCATCAGCAACGTAAGGTCCTTCACCTACTTAGATATAACCTCATGGTTTGCATCGATTTTCTTTTCAAGTTTGGCGTCAAGGCGGTTAACTCTTTCATCATTCTTGGCCATATACCTGTTCACAGTATCCTCAAGACCCGATTTCCCTTCTTCCACCTTAGCACCCGGATCAACACCCATCGGAGGTTGAATCGCATTATTCGGATTGCTCCATGAGAACTCTGGCCTCCTAGGCTGTTGATAACTACCAGGGGGACCACGATTATTAAAGTTTCCTCGATAGTTCCCTTGGTAATTCCGGTTTCCTTGATCTGGATACCTAGTCCCTTGAATACTTTGACCCATGGCATAGTGTGCCTCTTCCAACTCCTCTTGGATTGGTCCCCCATTCTTTAACTCCTGCTGCATGATTGGTACGCGCTGAGATAATTCACTGATTTGCTTCTGTAGGGATTCAAGTAGCTTGTTGATATTGGACAAGCTAGAGACGATCTCATCCTCTCTACTTGTTTTCATAATTGCTTGTTCAACCTTAGCTACCTTACCAAGGACATAAGTACCTCTAACTCTATCAGTTGGCCAATCCCTCGAATTCATTGAAATACCTTCAAACAACTTTTCGGCCTCTACGAATGACTTTGTAAGCAATGCTCCATTAGAAGAAGCATCCAATAACACTCGTGAATCACAGTCCAATCCATTATAGAATATACTGATATATTGAGCTTTAGATAGCCCATGTTGAGGACACTTCCTAAGCATGTCCTTGAATCTATCCCATGCTTCATGAAATTTTTCACCTCCACCCATAGCAAATTGGTTAATGTCTTGCTTCATCTTAAACACCTTTGAAGGTGGCATGTACCTCTCCAAGAACCTTAACTTCAGTTGCTCCCAAGTGGTGCACTCAGCTGCGTTGATAGTGTCGTACCAATCTCTCGCCTTTTCAGTAAGCGAGAATTTGAACAAAAGGATCTTCCTAGCATCTTCATGTTCTCATGTGTCTTTTTGAGTACTTGCATAGCCCAAGAACTTGTTCAGATGATGCTGCAGATCCTTGAAAGACCCTCCTGAAAAGGAGTTCCTTTATATCATGCTAATAAGAGCAGGATGAAGATCGAAAGCTGAATTAGTTCCCATCGCTCCTAGAAGCCCTATATTTCCAGTCCCATTGTTTCTGAAAACCTCTCGGATGGCTAGATTATCCGAATTCGCTACCATGTTGACTGTCCTTACTCCCGAATTAACTTCAGTTGTAGCTTCAATCGTCTGCGAATTCTGCTCGTCAACTTCAACTCTAAAATTCAGAGCTTCGGTTGGATCAATATTCTTTGCCTTGCTCTTCTTTTTCTTCTTCTTTCTTGACGATGCTCTGATTTCAGGATTATAGGGTTCAAGTTCACCTTTCTTTGATCTCGTGAGCATGCACCTAAAAAGAACTAGAATTAAAACAACAAAATAAGAAAAATAGCCTTAATAAACTAGAAATAACAAAAAGATATTTTAAGCCATCCCCGGCAACGGCGCCAAAAACTTGATGGGCGTTTTCTCAACACAACTTTAATCCCCAAGTATGAAGGATATCAATTGTAGTTTCGAATGTGACCAAGTTAAATATCGAATCCACGGGATGGATAAATCTTACTTCTGTTATTTTCTAGCAATTATGACTATGTTGAGAATTATATTTGTAGGTTTGTAAACTAAGTAATAATTAAAATAGCAAATAAATAACAAGAACAAGAAAATAGCGGTTGTAATCAAATAAGATAATAGGTAGTTCGTCAAGCCATCCAGTTTCATTCGTTAATTCATACTTTCGTGTGTCAATATCCGACTCTACCTTGTGGTTTATGGACGCATCGCTAGACCATACAAATCTATTCTATAGACACAAATAGATAAGCTTTTGACACATGTGAGTATCCTCAGAGCAAGACGTATACTTTACCTCCCTTTCTAGGTACTATCATAATTAATTATTTCCCGTGCACTTAGTACTCTAACCCGATTTGATCTCCCTTTTTAGGTACTATAAAGTTATACTCTTAATCCTACTTATTAACCCGAATTCAATTCAATTAACAAACATTCATATAAGACGGTTCTAATAAAACCTCGGAATCCCTTCACTTAGAATTATAACAATAAACCATGCTCATTAGTGAACGCACTCAACCAATAACCATGTTATGCATTCAGACTCTACACAACGATTATTGATGCACAAAACAACTATGAGTATGGATTAAAAACGTGCAATCTCATATAAAATAAACCACAAGTAGTGTTGTACGGAGTATACACACAAATACAAATTAACTCATGAAACCTTCATAACCCTAGAACTAGCGAAGTGGCTCTAGCCCATGATTGATCTAAGAACAATCATGGTTAGTTGGACCAATCTTACTTGAATCTCCAGCTGAACCTCTGTCTCAGCTCTCCTACTCTCCTCTTGTAATGTGTTGTTGACGACGATCCCTTTCTTCTTTCTTTTTTGTTCTCTTAGTGACCGTGGGTTTTTTATCTTGGCTGCATGAGCCTCCTTTTATAATTGTAATCACGTCTCTAGGGCTTGGACTGGGCTTTTCAAGTGATCCCACGCGTTTTGGCCTCGAAAATCTGGATAAGGTAAGTTCCCGCACGTCGGTTCGACCTTGTCAAACAAGTCGAACCACTGGCCGCAGGTCGAACCACAGGTCGAACCTACCTACTGGAAGTATTCTGCACTTGGTTCGACCTCTTGTACAGGTCGAACCCCTCGGGTCTTGGTCGAACCACAGGTCGAACCTACCTACTGGATAATTTCCGCTCCTGGTTCGACCAACCTTCAGGTCGAACCCCAACGTCGTGGTCGAACCCATCTTCTCGCAAACTGGTTCGACCATGGTTCGACCTGATGAATAGGTCGAACCCCTTGAGTCGTGGTCGAACCTTCCTTCTACAAACTTTGCAATGCTGGTTCGACCTGTAGGAGAGGTCGAACCCTCCTCCATCAGGTCGAACCACCTCTCTCCTTGGCGGTTCACGTGGTCTCGACTTCGTCTCTTCAATTCTTGGCACTTCCACTCCGATTTTGCTATGAAAACCACTCAAATAGCTCCGCTAACACCTGATTCATGCTAATTCACAATATATATAGGTTTTCCACCTATTTCCACCTCAAAACTCTCCAAAACTAGCACAAAACATGCTGCCAAACTTGTGAATTTATACACTCATCACCTAGCAATTCACCAATTGTAAGTCTCACACAAGACTCCAAGCCAAGTTCTATAATACGTTCATATGAACGATTCTCTCAAAAATAAACTATCATGATCAAGTATGATTAAAAGGCTCAAATCCTCACATGGGTAAAGAGAATCCTAAGTACTCCTCATAGCACATAATCAAGATCAATTTCACAAGAACTCTACATACTTATCAAATTATACATGCTTCTCATCAATGAAAATTAACACATGAACATATGAATGCACAAAATCCAAAAACCCATATCAAATTCAATCATACAAGCATCTCTACAAATCCCAACTCATGCATTAGAGTCATTCCTCACAATCCACATCCATGATGATCAAATATGACAATATATAATGCATGCCACTCACACAAGACACACTCATCCTGTAAAGATAAAAAGAAGAATGGAGATGAGATGGATCGGAGAACACAAAAAACCTGCAGCTCTACTCCTCCGAAGCATCATCATCCTCACCATCATCTCATCTCGTCAAACCTTCGCTCCACAATCCGGTGCAGATCACTGATATGTCTATCCAAATAGTCAACCCGATCATTCATCTTACCAACTCGCTCATCCATGGCCTTGTACCGATCATTAAGCGTGGCATAGTTGGCATTCGCGAGCACAAGCTGATTTGTCTCCTGCTGATTCGCGCTGATCATGGCCAAATGCTCATTCAACAAACAGAACTACTCTCGTGTATACTCATTTGGACCAGCCCACTGCTGCTGCTGAGGTACTGTCGGAATGGGATGATGAACCCTCTCGTGCTGCTCCGGGATATCCATCTCCTGATACTCATCCTCGTCTCCACGACACTGCTGTGGCGGCGGCTGCTGTGGCCGGAACTCACCCTGATCAACAATCTACTGTAGCTTCTCAACCATACTGGCTGCACACATCCGGGCCACTGTCCTCCAACCTCCTCTCGTTCGAACAGTAATGGACAAGGCAGTGTGTCCCAACGAGCTCATCAACATGTTCCTCTCCTCACGAACAGTAGTCATGTCACTCACATCGAAGGGGAACATGAAAGTGAAGGGCTTAAGATCCCTCGTAAAGAACCAATTCCCATCTCGGAAATGCGCAAATCCTCCCTTCATATAAGTAAACATGACCAAATCAGGCTCTCCAAGAACAGTGTGATGCCGGTGAAGTCCATGCCATTGTACTCAGCCATGATTGTAAGCAATCCTCCTATATTCACCTTCTAAAACCCAAGGATCCTAAACCAATTCAGCTGATAAATCAAATACAAACCAACATTGAACTTCACTCCATTCAGCATGCACCATAAAGCGTAAAGCTCCCCTCTCGATACACAACTACCCTCAGAGCGGGCAAATAGCGTGTTGCTCAACACCCTATCAATATATCAGAGTACGGGATTCCTAATCATAGAAGCACGAGCCTCTTGAGTCTTATAGTTTGCATCCTCCCCAGAAATCTCTCGCCAAAACCTGTTAGCATGAAAAATCCATTCTCAACCCAAGCAATCTCTGTAGGAGTCTGAAATAGCACATTAAACTCCTCCGCAGACCACATCCTCATAACTCCCCCTAGCTGGAAAGTGCACTCATAAGGAAATCCCATAGGATCCTTCTCCATCGTGATAGAACACAGAACCTCAGCCGTCACATGGAAGTACGTCGGCTTCTTCAGCTCCATAAAATGACGGATCCCCACTTGATCAAACATCCACAAAATATCATCTCGGATCCTCATCGTGAGCATGGCATCATCATCCTGGCACCCCGTTCTCGCTATCTACTCAGAAACTTCAGCCCACTTCTCCTTTATCTCATCCTAATCATTCATTTGGATCTTAAAGTTTGCAGACAATCTCTCCTTAAGCCTCAACTTCTTTGTCACTGCATCCTCACGAGTAGGCCTATCCTACCTCTTCTTGGATCGAACTTCCTCCTCCTTATCCTTTCCTTTTCCTGAAAACACTACTTCAATAACAACCAACAAGGAAAGCAAACCAAGTAATTGACTAGCATCCAACTCTACTCAAGACTTCAAGTTTCAATGCATAATCAACCAAACCAAACTTGTTCCATTCATATCCAATACTCAATCCTCTTGCTTATTCACCATGATTCCAACACCAATCAAGCATAAAAATCAAACAATCATAATCAACAACAAGCATGCTTCATTAATTCAAGTAATTCAACATGAACAATCACAAGGAACTACTCAAATTCAACAATTCTAGTCCATAATCAACATGCTCATCAATCACACTCCTTAATCACCCAACAATTCACATAAAACTCAAGGTTCTAACATCAATTAAGCAATCAAATTGAACCAAACAACTATTCATATGAAATTGTTCACAACATTCAATTATCACCATGAATTCTCAATAAACCAAGTTTAATCAACTTACCCATACCAAAATCAACACATAGAACATCAATCCTAGGGTAATAGAGTTGAGAAAACGTACCTTTTGTTCTACCCATGGCTAAAATCGAACAAGTGAATGAACCAACGATATTCATAATAAAACCCTAGTGTACAACTGATTTTGCCCAAAAACGCAACAAATCGAAGGAATGAGGGGTGGAATGTGGTTTAATCGGTGCGAAAATAAGTAGGATTGAAGATTAAAGACAAAGTTCTTTGATTCTCAGAGTGAATTCGAGTGGAGGTGGTGCAAAGTGATCAAAGGATTTGAAAATCGGGGTTAAGAACACACTTACCTGGCCCAATTCGACCTTAATTCGACCTGTCTAAGAGGTCAAATTGCCTTCACCGTGGTCGAATTAATATTCTGGACAACTTTCTCCTTCAATTCGACCTCGATTCGACTTGCTCCCTTGGTCGAATTGAAATGCCTCAGGTCGAATCCACACACTGTAAGATTCAGGTCTTCAATTCGACCTAAGCTGCTAGTCAAATTGAAGCAGTCGTGGTCGAATTGGCTTACTGGAAGTCTGCTCACTCCGATTCGACCTCAATTCGACCTGGGCCTCTGGTTGAATTGCCATGTTACAGGTCGAATTGAGCTACTAGATAATTTTTGCCCCCCCGATTCAACCTGGAAGCTTGGATTTGACCATACTCCTTGGTCGAATTGGCTCCCTGATGCTCCAAAATTGAGTGTTCTTCATCCCCTACACACTTCAAGCTTAAAAAATGAACATTAGGTACCAAAATAGAGCATAACTTCATCAAGAATCAATCCTAAAACTTCACATTCATGAGTAACTCTGTAAACGACACAAAACACGGAACAAAACACCACTAAACATTAGGCAAGTTGCAAAAAAATCGATACATAAAAACCGATTAAAGTTTAAAATATGCCGCAAAAAGTCAACTCCCCCAACAAATGTTACAAAGAAAAGATTATACTATCGATGCTTATTGAGGTAAGTACATCACACACCCCCCAAACATAGTAGAAACTATAGTCGAAACTAAATTTGCAAAGAAATGTAATTGCCGATAAGTAAGCACTTCAAATATAAAAATTTCTTACACACACGAATGAAATAAAGTAATAAAATAGGAGGAAAAAGCCCCCAACAGGCGCTCTTATTTAACGTCAGAGAGTCACGACGGTACCAATTTAGTACAAGGTATCTTCAAAGACGATGCAAGCATCATCCGATGACTTATAATGCTTCAATCGATGCCCATTCGCCGCGATAATGTCTCCATCTTTGTCCATAAGCTCAAAACTCCTCCCTCCACAGGCTCTATGAATCATGAACAGACCCGTCCATTTCGATTTTAATTTCTCTGTGAAAAACTTCAAATGAAAGTTAAAGAGTAATACCTCATCACTTTGCTTGAACACTTTGTATGAGATCTTAGAATCATGCCACTTCTTCATCATTTCCTTGTAAATCTCTGAATTCTTGTAAGCACGATTTCTAAACTCATCAAGTTGATTTATGTGAGTCATCCTCAACTCTCTCACATCCTTTAGAGACAAGTTCAAGCTTCTTAAAGCCCAAAAAGCTTTATGCTGGATCTCCACAGGTAAGTAGCACGGCTTCCCATAGACAATTTGGTACGGTGACATATCCAACACCATCTTATAAGCGGTACGGAACCCCCATAAAACATTATCGAGCTTCATAACCCAATCCTTCCTGTTAGTACCTACCACTTTCTCCAAAATCTGCTTCACTTGATGGTTAGAGACCTTTGTTTGCCCATTCGCTTGAGGATGATAGGGTATAGTAACCCTATGCTTAACACCATAATCCTTAAGCACCTTCTTCAGAAGTTTATTGATAAAGTGAGACCCTCCATCACTCACTAGTGCTCTAGGAACTCCATAGCGGGCAAAGATATGCTTCTTCAAGAAAGATATAACAGTCCTTGAAACATTCAAGCGAGTAGGAATGGCTTCCACCCACTTAGAAACATAATCCACAGCTAAGAGGATGTAGAGAAATCCATTAGATAGGAGAAAAGGCCCCATAAAATCGATCCCCACACATCAAAGATCTCTACAACAATGCTCGGCTGAAGTGGCATCTTATCTCTCTTACTTATATTCCCCATTCGTTGACATCTATCGCATGTTGCCACATAGGTTTCATAATCTTTAAACAAAGTAGGCTAATAGAGAGCGGATTGAAGCACCTTGGCTGCTTTCTTTTGAGCTCCGAAGTGCCCCCGTTAGGTTTTGCATGGCAAAACTCGAGAACACTCTCCATCTCCATCTCGGGCACACACCTACGGATGATAGAATCCGTGCATATTTTGTAAACAAACGGATCATACCATATAAATATCTCAACATCCCTCTTGAATTTAGCAAGTTGATACCGGTTGAGATCTCTCGGAGTTTCACCCACAGCAATGTAATTGACATAATCCGCATACCATGGATCCATCCCTTGTGTAGCAACCACACATGCTCGTTCAGCCCCTTCAACGAACACAGCCATAATCTTCTCATCTGGGAATATCTCCTCAATATAATCAAAAGAATCATCACAATGCTCCCTTGTCTCCAACCTTGATAAGTGATCCGCCAATACTTTCTCCATACCTTTTTTATCTCGGATCTCCATGTCAAACTCTTGAAGAAAAAGAATCCATCGTATGATTCTTGGCTTTGTTTCTTTCTTCTCCATCAAGTACCGAATTGCAGAGTGATCCGTGTATACTATAGTCTTCATGCCAACCAAATACTGTCGAAACTTGTTGAATGCATACACCACAGCTAAAAACTCCTTTTCAGTCACAGTGTAGTTCTTTTGTACTGCATCAAAAGTCTTACTCGCATAGTAGATGGCGCAGAACTTCTTATCCCTCAGCTGCCCAAGCACCACTCCAAGTGCTACATTACTTGCATCACATATAAGTACAAACGACTGAGTCCAATCCGGTGTGATCAAGATAGGTGCAGTAATAAGCGCCTCTTTCAAAACCTGAAAAGCTGTTAGACATTCTTCATCAAAAATAAAAGGAACATCCTTTTTAAGTAAATGAGACAAGGGCTTGGAGTATTTTGAGAAGTCTTTGATAAATCTTCTATAAAATCCAGCGTGTCCAAGGAAGGACCGCACTCCTCTTTCATTGGTCGGTGGTGGAAGCTTCTCAATTGCCACCACTTTAGCTCTATCCACCTGCAATCCCTTGGCAGAAACATGATGCCCAAGAACAATCTCATCTCTTACCATGAAGTGACACTTCTCCCAATTCAAGACAAGATTAGTTTCTTGACATCTCTTCAACACAGTAGCAAGGTTAGATAAACAAATATCAAAGAAGAAACCAAATACAGAAAAATCATCCATAAACACCTCCATGATCTTCTCTATCAACCCATCAAAAATTGCCATCATGCAGCGCTGAAAAGTAGCAGACGCATTACACAATCTAAATGGAATCTTTCTAAAAGCAAAGGTCCCGTATGGGCAAGTAAAAGTAGTATTTTTCTGATCCTCGAGAGCAATCATGATTTGATTATATCCTGAGTACCCATCCAAGAAACAATAAAACTCATACCCTGCGAGACGATCAGTATTTGATCCATGAAAGGAAGAGGGAAGTGGTCTTTGCATGTATTTTCATTCAGTTTCCTGTAATCAGTACACACACGCCATCCCGTTGGAATCCTTGTGGTAATTGTCTCTCCATCTTCGGCTTTCATATAGTCATGCCCCCCTTCTTAGCTATAACATGCAATGGACTCACATGGGGACTATCACTAATAGGATAAATAATTCCAGCATCTAACCACGCTAGGATTTGCTTCCTAATCACTTCTTGAATCGCGGGATTCACCCTCCGCTGATTTTGGACACTACTCTTAGCCTCATCTAGCAATCTTATTCTATGCATGAAATATGAAGGATTAATACCTTTTAAATCATCAAGAGACCACCCAATCGCAGACTTGTACTTCCTAAAAACATCTAACAACTCCTCAAGTTGATCATCATCAAGGGAAGAAGATACTATTACTGGATATTTTCCATTGTCACCAAGAAAGGCATACTTCAAGTGTTCCGGTAACTGTTTCAGCTCTTCTTTCTTTTCTTCCATCGGAGTGCTCTCTCTATCCAACGGCAAGTACTTTCTAGTTCACTTCACTTCTTCAACCTTATATTTCTCCAATTTATACCTGTCATCACCCAAAGCAAGTAAGTTTTCAAGAAATTCAATACATACCTCATTGGAGAGATCATCAAGCTCAGTAGTGGGATAAGTAAGAGACTCCATCAAGCATGTCTCAAGAAGGTCCTTCGACAGGATCAAAGACATGTCTTTCTTTACAATCTCCTCCACCACATCAATACTATGACATTGCGACTCCATAGGCATCTTCATCGCTTTGTCAAGGTTGAATAAGACCTCTTCTTTATCCATCCGCAACCTGAGCTCCCCCTTTTTAACATCAATCATGGCCCCAGCAGTAGCAAGGAAAGGTCTCCCCAAGATAAGAGGGATATTATCCTTGTCATCTTCCATCTCAAGTACAAGAAATCCACAGGAAAGACTAGTTTTTCCACTTTGACAAGAACGTCTTCAATGATATCCTTCAGAAAAGTCATCGACCTATCCGCCAATTGTAGAGCAACCATTGTAGGAGATAACTTCCCCAAACTAAGCCTTTGAAAGATAGACAATGGCATCAAATTGATGTTTGCCCCAAGATCGCACAAGGCTCGTCGTGCCAGCCCTTTTCCAATCTCATACAAGATAGTGAAGCTTCCCGATCCTTCATCTTCTGTGGCAGCTTCCTTTGGATAATCGAGCTGCAACTTTCAAACAAGTTCATCGTCTCAACTCCATTCAAGATTCTCTTTTTCAATAGTATATCCTTAAGGAATCGGGCATAGTACGGCATCTCCAATATTGCCTCAGAGAAAGGAATACTCAAGCTTATTTTATTTATGATATCTGAAAACTTCTTGAACTTCTCTTCCAATCCCTTCTTAACCAGCTTATAAGGAAACGGCGGAGGTATCTTTATTTTGGGAATACCCCATTCATCATGCTCGACCTTCTCCGCTTTATCCCTTTCGGCTCTCAACCTCTTAGCTCTTTCCCACTTCTTCTCTGCTATGATCTCAGTATTCTGCTCATTTGGAATCAATGGAGTAATGTTCACATTATGAGAAGTATTCGGTGATGAAAACGGTGCAGTACTAGATGATTCGACATGGATTCGACCAGGAGCCCTGGTCGAATTGAGTACATAGTGGTAGAATTGCACAACTGGAAGTCCATGCTCATCCTGTATGCTCGATTCGACCAGGATTTGACCTGAAGGTTTGGTCGAATTGAAATCCCCCCTGGTCGAATTGACTCTCTGTAAGATTTCTGCCCTCTAATTCGACCTTAATTTGACCTGAAGATCTGGTCGAATTGAATGGCTACTGGTCAAATTGGCCTTCTAATGAAACAGAGTGCTCCGGAAGGTTGGATTTGACCTCAATTCGACCTGGTCCCCTGGTCGAATTGAGTTGATTTTGATCGAATCGAGGCTATTTTGCTTCCAAATCATGTCCAGGCATCTAATTCGATCTTCCCGGCTGAATTCGACCTAAAGTGTTAGTCGAATTGGGGTCGAATTGAGCCCTAGATGTGTCTAATTTCGATTCTGGCCTCATATGTCCCTCATACTGTGTTCCAGAACTCAATGTGATGGCGTTGCAGGACTTTGGATTCGCAATACTTTGCGACGGGAGCTTCCCTTTCTCAATAGAGTGAGCTTGTTAACACTTCCTGCCATCTCCCCTATCAACAATGTAAGGTCCTTCACTTGCTTGGATAAATCCTCATGGTTTGCATCAATCTTCTTTTCTAACTTGGCCTCAAGACGATCCACTCTATCATCATTCCTAGCCATGTACATGTTCATCGTATCCTCGAAATTTAACTTTTCTTCTTCCACTTTCGCACCCAGATCAACACCCATCGGAGGTTGAATTGCATTGTTATGATTACTCCATGAAAACTCCGGCCTCCTAGGCTGTTGATAATTACCTGAAGGACCACGATTATTGTAGTTCCCTTGGTAATTCCGGTTGCCGTGATTTTGATACCTCATTCCTTGAATACTTTGGCCCATAGCGTAGTTTGCTTCTTCCATCTCCTCTTGGATCATTCCATCATTCATTACTTCCTGCTGCATGATTGGTACGCGCTGAGATATATCACTGATTTGATTTTGTTGGGACTCAAGTAGCTTATTGATATTTGACAAGCTAGAGACGATCTCATCTTCTCTACTTAATTTTACCATAGCATGTTCAACCTTAGTTACTTTTCCAAGGACGTAAGTACCTCTCACTCTATCAGTTAGCCAATCTCTTGAGTTCATCAAAATATCTTCAAAAAGTTTCTTGGCCTCTACGGATGACTTAGTAAGCAATGCTCCATTAGAAGAAGCATCCAATAACACACGAGAATCACAGTCCAATCCATTGTAGAATATGCTAATATATTGAGCTTTAGACAGCCCATGTTGTGGACACTTACGAAGCATGTCCTTGAATCTGTCCCAAGCTTCATGAAACTTCTCTCCACTACCGATAGCGAATTGGTTAATGTCTTGTTTCATCTTGAACACCTTCGAAGTTGACATGTATCTTTCCAAGAACTTTAACTTCAATTGCTCCCAAGTAGTGCATTCAGCTGCATTAATAGTGTCGTACCAATTTCTTGCCTTTTCAGAAAGCGAGAATTTAAACAAGAGGATCTTTCTAGCATCTTCATGTTCTCCTGCGTCTTTTTGAGTACTTGCATAGCCCAAGAACTTGTTTAGATGCTGCTGCAGATCCTCGAAAGTCCCTTCTGAAAAGGAGTTCCTTTCTATCATGCTAATAAGAGCGGGGTGAAGATCGAAATCCGCATTAGCCCCCATTGCTCCTAGAAGCCCAAAGTGTCCAGCCCCATTATTCTTGAAGACTTCACGGATGGCCAGATTACCTTTCGTTGGCCATGTCGACTTTCCCTACTACTGCATTTAGATCAACTACAGTTTCAGTCACTTCCGAGTTCGGTTCGTCCACTTCAACTCCAAAATTCAGAGTTGTAATTGGTTTTTCTTTCTTGCTTTGAATCTTACTCTTCTTCTTCTTTGTTGATGCCCCGATCTCCAGATTATAAGCTGCTAACTTTCCAACCTTTGATCTAGTAAGCATACACCTGAAAAGATTAAGAGTTAGAACACAAAATACGAATTAAAATTGCCCTAATAAAACTAAAAATAATAAAAAGATATTTTATGCCATCCCCGACAACAGCGCCAGAAACTTGATGGGCGTTTTCTCAACATACAATTGATCCCCATTATGAAGGATATCAATCGTACCTTAGATAAGCGACCAAGTTATATATCGAACTCAAGAGACGGATAATTATCAATTTAATTATATTCTAGTATGTTAAGACTATGTTAGAAATTATAATGGTTGTGATATTGGAATTAAGTAACAACTATAAACTAAAATATCAAGTAAAAATAACAAGAAGAAGAGATAAGTGAGTTGTGATCAAGTAAGATAGTAGGTAGTTCTTCAGGTAATCCAGTTCTACTTATTAATTCATTTTCCATGTGACGATATCCGACTCTGCCTTGTGGTTTATGGACGCATCACTAAACCATGCAAATTCATTTTATAGACACAAGTAAATATGCGTATGACACGTGTGAATATCCTCGGAGCAAGAGATATAATTCACCCCCTTTTTAGGTACTATCAGTATCAATTATTTCCCGTGCACTTAATACTCTAACCCGATATGATCTCCCTTTATAGGTACTATGAAGTTATACTCTTTATCCTATTTATTAACCCGAATATGATTCAATTAACAACTATTCATATAAGAATAAGACTTCGGAATCCCTTCACTTAGAATTATAACATAAAATCCTGCTCAGCAGTGAACGCACTCAACCAATAACCAAGTTATGTATTCAGACTCTACACAACAATTATTGATGCACAAAACAGCCGTGAGTATGGATTAAAAACGCGCAATCTTATATAAAATAAACCACAAGTAGTGTTGTACGGAGTTTACACATGAAAGACAAATTAACTCATGAAACCTTCATAACCCTAGAACTACTGAAGCGGCTCTAGCCCATGATTGATCTAAGAACAATCATGGTTAGTTGGACCGATCTTACTTGAATCTCCAGCGGAACCTCTCTTGCAGCTCCTCCGGATGATGGATGATCTCTCTTGATCGATCCTCCTCTCAACTGTACGTCTCTACGTCTTGAAGTATGTTCATTTTTCTATACTGCTGCATAAGCCTTCTTTTATACTTGTAATCGCGCTTCCCGGGCCTGCAATGGGCTTTTTAAGTAATCACACTCATTGAGAGTGTAAAAATACGGATATAGTAAGTTTTCGAGGCTCAATTCGACCTCACCCACAGGTCGAATTCACCCCTCCAGGTTGAATTGGAGGTTGAATTGGCCTACTGTAAGTCCCAGGTGCTTGATTCGACCAGATGTCCTGATTGAATTGAAGTGACGAGGTCGAATTGGCATCTCTGTCAATCAATTTGACCTCGATTAGACTTGATGCCCAGGTCAAATCCCCCTGTCGTGGTCGAATCCACCTTCTGTTCGTGTCCTGCCTCCAATTCGACCAGCAGGCCTGGTCGAATTGACCTCCTTCTTGTCGAATTGCACTCCTACTTCGTCCAAATGGATGGCTTCGACTTCTTTTCTTCAATTTTCAACACTTCCACTCTGATTTTCTTCGAAAAACCACTCAAATGGCTCCACCAACACCTGATCTATGACTTTTCGCAATATATATTGGTTTACAACCAATTACAACCTTCAAACACTTCATAATAGCACAAATCTAGGCGCAAGATTCGTGAATTTACACACTCATCAGTAACATTCTAGAAGTAATAACATTTTTAATGAAAAGTAAAATTTGATTAATGAAAAATGATACTCCTTTTGTATGTCTCAACTTCAATTTCACACTTTCCATTTTCGTCTGTCTCCATTTCAACTTCACGTTTCTATAAAAGAAAAAAGCAACTAACTAATATCTCTCCATCACACTTTAATCTCAAAATGTTCATCGTTTTTTTAACACATAACATACTTTATCGTTTATTTATTATCCAAAATACCAAACTACTCCAAAAGTAAGTGAAAATGTGACTTTTATCAATATCAGTACAAACAATAAACGTAAAGATAAATTTGGAATTGAGAAAGTAGTACTTGAGCTAAAATATTTAGAAATGCTAGCATGAAATTAGGTGTAGATACCCTCTTTTAAGTAGTGTTGCTACTTTTTTTTAAAAAAAAAAGTTATACACAAGAATTCAGCATTATATTAAAGAGTAATCTTACATTATACTGAAGAGTAACTAGTGAAGAGTAAAAAATTAGTAAAATGAAAAGTTGTATTTGCGCTTTAAATTATGACAAAATAGTGTGTTGTTGCCTACTATCACAAAAAAAAAAACAAATTATTAAAAAAATATAATAATAATAATAAATAAATAAATAAGATAAGATAAGATAAATTTCCAAATATATCTAAATAATGTATTAGGATTAAGTAAGGCTGAACCTAATACAATAATTAAATTAAAATTGAATTAAGAGGTGCTTGGGTGGAAGGATTTGAGGAGGGATATGTAAATCTCTCCCTCAAATTCATCCTTCATGTTTGGCTACAACTTAAAATCAATCGATATATGAATTCAAAATTTTAAATCAATGGATTTAAAATTATGAATTTGATTTTGAATTTTTTTAGTTGTTTTGGATGGTTTTCCAAATCATTACTTAACCGTGTTATTTGAAATCCTTCTCACTACAAGAAACATGGCCTATAATGATAGGAAATTCTGTCATTAAAGATCAAAATACTGTCATTAAAACTCTATAATGACAGGAAATATCCTGTCATGAACCCGTCATTATTGGCTCTCTAGATAAAAGTCATTAATGACAGGAAAGATTCCTGTCATTATTGATGTTTTACAATTAATGATGGAATTTTTCTCTCATTAGAAATATCTTTCAAACAATATTACCTCCCGTCATTAAATCACATTGTCCCGTCATTAAATTATAATTTCCCTCATTAAATTATAATTTCCCTGTCATTAATAATTACAATAATAATACGATATATTCTCTGAAAATGGATAAATTATATTAAGAAAGGTAATTGTACAAAGTAGGAAATACATCTCAAGCATAAAAGTGCAAGATCAAAACTAGTTATCAAGTGTAACTAGATCAAAATATTGTCTAAGCCTAGCAACTAACAACTAATTGCTAACAACTAATGCTAGCAGGCTGCTCAGTTACAATATTAACAAGAAAATAACTGTTGCTTCAAATGTTGAGGTAGAAAACCATAGGCTTCAGCTCCAAGACAATATCCCAGTACTAAAACTAATAAAGCATCAGCAAAAACCAGCAAGAATAAGCAACAAAAACAAGCAACAGTATCCAGCAGAAAGGAAGCTACCTGTTACATAAACCCAAAACTAAAAGCACAACAGCAAGAATCATTTCTATTAGCAAGAAAAATATATCAGTTGGGCAATAGAAAAAATACATCATTCAAGCAACCTAGGAAACTAGGAAAAATAGAAAACCCAAAAGTTATAACGCTGCAAGATTGTATAACCAGCCTAAATTAGCAGCAGATATACTCAGGAAGAATCACAAACCAACAAACAGAAACTACATTTCATTTAAATACAAATAGGCTACTATGATTGAGTAAGTTAGCGAAGAAAAACTCATCAAAATAAAAATCCTAGAAGCTAATAAAAACCTATCCGCATCTTAAAAATACTAACATTAACTCCTATCATAAATTTTAACCAACTAGCTGCAATAGTAACTCAAAATAGCAAACAACAACAATACTTCAAATAAGCATATTATAGCATGGATAGCTGAATTTTCAGCAGGTTGTAACACCCAGAAAACTAGAGAAATAGTGCATGTAGGCCAAAATAACAGCAGCACTTCAAATCAACAGATTATTGCAAGGATACCAGAAATCTAGTTGGTTGTAACACCTAGAAAATTAGAGAAATAGTGCATGTAAGCCAAAGTAATAGCAGCAGAAATCCAACAGCCATAGATCATGCACATAGAAATCTAGCAATAAAAAAACATAACAAAAACAACAAGTAGGAAGCTAGCTATTTGCTGCAAACACTAACTCTAAATTATGCAAAATTCCAGAAACTTTGCACAATTAAAGAACAACAAAAACTACATAAAAAGTTAAAAACCCAACTGAAAAACAAACAGAAATTCTAACAATATGTAAGTTGAATTGCAGAAAATCCAGCAACTTTGTAGACCAAGATATAATAGACCAACATTAATAATAATAGATGATATTTAGTCTGTCCACAACTAGAGCATCAAAATGTGAACAAAATTTTACATGTATCACATAGTTGAGAAAGTAAAATCTTCGCAAAATTCTGCCTTATAGTCTTACATGCGTAAATAATTTTATTGCATGATTTGTAACTTTATTGCACATAGTGGGAGCATATATAGTATTATACATGTCATAAATTGGCCAAAGTATTATGCAATCCAGAAGGACTGAAGGGTAACAGGAAAATGAAGCTCTCATGGAAGACTTGGTCAAGAAACATAAATAGAAAACCAAATGTGTTAAATCTTAACAACATAATAGTCCAAGTGAGAGAAATAAAAGTGGAGTTATGAATTGCATACATCAGAAAAGGGAAAGCCAGTTTGATAAGCCAAACCAAGAAGGAGGATAGAGAATTGTGTGTTCTCACATGTGTCACTTCTTAAATCAGCAACTGATGGGCAATTGGTCATTTTCAACTTATTGCCCCTTTATATAGCATAGATATACTGCAAAACAACATAAAATAAAATAAGGATTTTTAGAAAAAAAAAAAGAAATCATTATAAGGTGTATAGAGAAATACCAGCAATATCAAAGTTCTTACTTTCTAAAACATACTCTTTTCAAGCTACATTGAGCATATGCAGGCAACTGATATTTTTGGCCAAGATTGCATACAAAATACGAAGAGAATTTAAAGATATTTAAACTAGTGTTAACATGTGATATAGCACGTATTATAAACAAGAACCCAGTTATTTTTTATCTTTCCTATTTAATAGTGATTAGTGTAAAAGTAGTACAATTCTTTCAGATAGTTGTTCTAAATTAATTCATAAATGAGGTTTGTGATTTGTCTTATAAGTGTTCTAGCAATAAGAACATTAGTGCACCATATTTTATCTTGTTTTCATTGAGAATGTAGCTACCATTTGAATGATTAGTTTTACATGTCATGCATACGACATCTGATCCATCTAAATAGTTCAAAGCCAATTAAGCAAGAAAAATTGCATAGATCTCATAATGTAAAAAAGCGAATAAGTTCAAATATTTTATATATACTGTAAGCAATTAAAATTTACGGTCCAATTAAATGGCGACACGCGGATTTTATTTATTAAATGTTAATTTATTTTGGAATTTAAATAAATTAATTCCTAAAGTAAATTAATAAATAATTTAAGCCCAACAAATTAAATGGAGCTTAAATTAAATGAGGCCTGACTTAAGTCAAACAAGCCCAACAAATTAAATGGAGCTTAAATTAAATGAGGTCTGACCTAAGTCAAATAAGACCAGACAAATTAAATCAGGCCCAAATAAAATAGGCCTGATTGCAGCCCAAACAAGTGGAGGTCCAAGCCCGTAGAATCAGGTTAAATCAGCCTGGACCAATCAAAATGCAGGGCATTAATGAGGGAGTCTTCACCTTTCACCTATATAAAGGGGTCTTTTCTCTCATTTGAACGGACACACACACAAATATCTGAAGACAAAAACTCTGAAGAGATCAAGAATACGAGCAGTGCTCTCTTGAATACTTCAAGCATCTTCAAGCGAAGAACAGCCGCCAAATCGAAGATCAAGGTGCCGAACTCCTTCGATCCGGTGTTCTTCAAAAGTAATAACTACCAATTGGAGATCAAGGTTCTGCACCCCTCCGATCCGGCGTTATTTAACTCAAGTTCTTCAAGCGTTCTTCGCGGAAAGTTTCAAGAATAATGTTTTAATCCGAACAAAGGCTCGACCCCTCCGGATTAACGTTATAGGTTCAAGAATAGACGTTTTAATCCGAACAAAGGTTCAATCCCTCCGGATTAACGTTATACACTTTAAATCCGAGTCCGGATACGCTTCATTTGAAGATCCGACTCAACACACAAGTCAAGTCCACACAAGCTGTCAACACAGTCAGCATACACTTCGCCAAAGAAGTCAAAGTCAAGTTCAAAGAAGTCAAAGTTAAGTCAAAGCCACGTTGGTTCGAGAGAAGAATCAGAGGATTGATAGAGATCGTTTCCTTAATTATCAAGTTCAATCCTTCTGGATTATTACTGTAATTAACTTGTATTTATTTTATTATAAATACTAAAATTTGTTGTTACAAATTTTGGCACGCCCAGTGGGACCATCTCTACCTCTCATCTCTTCTCCCTACAAAGATACAACATGACTCCTGTCAAGATCACAGTAGGAAGGACTTCTGCCTTCAAGCTCTCCGCCTCGTTGAGTGAACAAGTTGTTGTTGTTACAAGGAGTATGTCGATGAAAGCTCAGTCAGAGGCCTCCTCCGGCTCTAACTTTTCGGTTGAAATGGCTTCAAGAAAACAACTACCCATGAAAGAGGATAGTGATGAAGATTCTGCATGCTCACACCCTCGTTCATCCTCAAGCTCTTCATCGGACTCAATTGCAGCCCCGGTAATGATGGCCGACACTACAACTATTGAGGAGCAATTAGCAAATATGATGAAAGCTATCGAAGGGCTCACGAAACATATAGAAGCTCAAGATACCAAGATCTCCTAATTGATGGAAAAAAGAGACATTGCGGAGACTAGCCGTGCAAACGGAAAAGGAGTTGTGGACGAGAGTGAGGTGGAAGAGTTCACAAAATGCCAAACTACTGAAAAAGAGCAAACTGAAAGAGGAGTGCAAGTTTCGGCTGATGGAATGCTCCAAGTGGAGCAACTCAAAGATATTATACTTGGAACAATAAAAGAAAGGTTTGAGGAGAATGCCAAGCCTACCGTCACTTATGTTAAGCCTTACACAAAAAGAGTGAATAACTTAAGGTTGCCACCTGGTTATCAGCCTCCTAAATTCCAGCAATTTGATGGCAAAGGAAACCCCAGACAGCATGTGGCACATTTCATTGAGACGTGCAATGATGCTGGTACTTATGAAGACTATATGGTGAGGCAATTCATTCGTTCTCTCAAAGGAAATGCCTTTGATTGGTATATCGACTTGCAGCCTGAGTCCATCGACAGTTGGGCACAAATGGAATATGAATTCCTCAATCGTTTCTACAGCACGAGGAGAACCGTTAGCATGACTGAGCTAACTAATACTCGTCAATTGAAGGACGAGCCTGTGATTGATTATATCAATCGATGGAGAAACTTGAGTTTAAATTACAAAGATCGATTATCCGGAGAGTCTGTTATCGAAATGTGCATCCAAGGGATGGAGTGGAATTTACTCTACATACTCAAAGGGATTCAGCCAAAGACTTTCGAGGAGTTGGCTACGAGAGCTCATGATATGGAATTGAGCATGGCAGCCAGTGGAATCAAACACTCACCAGTGTCGGATTCTTACAAGTCCAGAGACAGACAAGAAGCCAAGAAAGGGGGCAAGCCTTATGCAAGAAACTCCAATAAAGAATCAATGGCCATAAACACTGCTACAGTTAAGATTCGAAAGAATGGAGATGACAAGAAAGATAAAGGAAAACAAGTTACCCAAGAGTGGGGGCAAAGAAGGTTGACCCTGAAGGAGATGCAAGAAAAATAGTATCCATTTCTGAACTCTGATGTTTCTGGCATATTTGATGATCTGATGAAAGACAAACTCATCGAACTCCCCAAAATGAAACGTCCAGAGGAAGCAAGTCGAACCAATGACCTAAAATATTGCAAGTACCATAGATTGGTAGGTCATCCCATTTATGATTGCTTCATCTTCAAGGAAAAGATCATGCAGTTGGCTAAGGAGGGAAAGATTGTGTTGGAGGATGAAGCGGCTGCAAACTTCGCTTCCATAAAAGAAGTTCACAATGAAGGCTCTTGTCATGCGGTGAGTGAGGAGGGTAATGAAGATGACCGAGTTGAGAACAAGGAAAAAGCTTATTCTATGAAGGTGACCTTCACAGAGGAAGACATGTTGTTGGGTTCACAGCCTCACAACCGACCTCTATTTGTAACTGGTTATATGCAAGGGCTGCAAGTAAAGCGTATACTTGTTGACGGAGGCTCAGCAGTAAACATTCTGTCTTTAAGAATGTTGAAAAAGTTAGAGATACCGGTGGATGAGCTCAATCATAGCCGATTGATGATCCAAGGGTTTAATCATGAAGGGCAAAGGACTCTCGGCATGATTGTTCTCGATTTGATGATTGATGAGATGAGATCAACTGTGCTCTTCCATGTCATAGATGCAAAAACTTCATACAATATGCTTTTGGGGCGCCCATGGCTGCACGAGAATGGTGTGGTCCCTTCTACATTACACCAGTGTTTCAAGTATAGTGAAGGCAACAGTGTGAAAAGGGTATTCGGTGATGATAAGCGTTTACTGAAGCTGAATCTTACTTTGCTGATGCTAAATACTTCTTCAAGAATACAAAGGAAGTGAACCGAGAAGAAGCCCCAGCACAAGATAATGGGAGCAGTAAACAAATAAAGGAGGAAGGTAGCACATCATCCACCACTCTCAAGAAGAACAAAGGCAAAGAGCTTGAGGCCTTGGAAGAATTGACATTGCCTTTAACAAAAATTGATGAAGGAAAGACTTCTTCTCCACCGCTCAAAGGATTTGTACGTCCTATTGAAGGAGCAAAAACCGAGCATGGGGAAGTATTTGAAGCAGAAATATCTAAGTCATATGGCCCGCAAGCTTTCAAGCTCCTCAAGAAAGCTGGGTATGAACCAAAGGAGAAACCGGTGATGAGCAAGTTGCCTCAAGAGACTGTCGTCTCATCTGAACATGGGCTCAATGCCACTCAGAAAACGCTGAAAAATAGTGGCCACACTGTCAAGAATGCTAAGCCAAGTTTGGGATATGTCCCTCAAAAGCCAGTCCGCATAGCAATCAGAAGAGCAAACACAAATTATATCACAGAAGGAGAAGTTTCGTCCACAGAAGACATTTTTAATGAAAGTGGAAGGAAAATCAAGAGGAGTTCTGTCTTCGAAAGGCTTGGAAGTGTTTTCGAAAGGCTCGGACCATGTGAAAGGAACAAGATTGGGAAGAAAAATAATTTCAAGTCTTCTAGCTTCCCAAAACTCCGAAGTCGAATCCCTTCTCGTATGAAGAGGCGAAATATTTTGACAGTCTCATGTGGAAGAGAGTTGAAGGCTAAGATGCAGACGATTGTCTTTACTAAAGAAGACAATGATGATGATAAAGAAAGTGTAGCTTCCACCAACCATATCACTGCTCTTGAGGATTCTCAAGTGGAGGAAGTGGATGCCGAGGATGCCCCTCCGCAATTTGAGGAGGGTGTGAAAGCCACTGTTGATGAGTTGAAAGAAATCAACTTAGGTGACGAAAGCGACTCACGTCCTACTTACATAAGTGCCATGCTAAGTAATGAGGAAGAAGAACAATATATCAGCCTTCTACGAGAATTTCGGGATGTCTTTGCATGGTCGCATAAAGAAATGCCAGGCTTGGATCCAAAGATCGCACTGCATCATTTGTCCATCAAAAAGGGAACTCGGCCAATTAAGCAAATGCAGCGTCGATTTCGACCAGAGTTAATTCCATTAATTGAAGATGAAATTAATAAGCTTCTTGAAGCAGGCAAGATCAGAGAAGTCAAGTATCCTACGTGGATTTCTAACATCGTGCCAGTGAGAAAGAAAAATGGGCAAATCAGAGTATGTGTTGATTTTCGAGATTTGAACATGGCGTGTCCGAAAGATGACTTCCCACTGCCAATTGCTGAGCTCATGATAGATGCAACAACGGGGCATGAGGTCCTTTCATTTATGGATGGGTCATCTGGCTATAATCAGATTGGTCTGGCTCCCGAAGACCAAGAGAAAATAGCCTTTCATACTCCGAAAGGAATATATTGCTATAATGTGATGCCATTTGGCTTAAAGAATGCTGGTGCCACTTATCAACGAGCCATGCAGAAGATATTTGATGACATGCTTCATAAGATCGTCGAATTCTACGTTGATGATATTGTGGTGAAATCAAAGAAAAAGAAAAATCATCTCCATGATTTAAGGCGAGTGTTTGAGCGTTTAAGGGAGCATCAACTCAAGATGAATCCACTCAAGTGTGCATTTGGGGTTACATCTGGAAAATTTCTTGGATTTATTGTTCGCCGTCGAGGAATCGAGATTGAGAAGGCGAAGATTGATGCAATCATGAAGATGCATGTGCCTCGGAACATCCATGAACTCAAAAGTCTGCAAGGAAAATTGGCATACTTGAGAAGATTCATATCAAACTTGGCTGGTCGATGTCAACCGTTTAGTCATCTCATGAAGAAAGGCAGTATATTTGAATGGGATGAAGCTTGCAATAATGCTTTCAATAGCATTAAAGAGTACTTGATGAAGGCACCAGTGTTGTGTGCACCAATACCTGGCCGTCCGTTAATTCTCTACCTAGCTGCTCAAGAACGTTCCGTTGGAGCTTTACTCGCACAAGAGAATGATGATGGCAAAGAAACTGCCCTTTACTATTTGAGTAGAACCATGACTCCAAATGAGTTGAAATATTCACCAATTGAGAAGATCTGCTTGGCCCTTATCTTTGTGATTCAGAAGTTGAAGCATTACTTCCAAGCTCATACAGTTCGGCTAGTTTCAAAAGCTAACCCACTAAAGTTCGTCATGTCAAAGCCAGTACTCTCAGATCGGCTTGCCAGGTGGTATCTCCAACTTTAACAGTTTGAGATTATATATGTCCCTCAGAAGGCCGTAAAAGGACAAGTGTTGGCAGATTTTCTAGCTGATCATCCAATGCCTGCGGAATGGGAATTGTCTGATGAACTCCCTGATGAAGATGCTTTCGCTGTGGAGATAGCTTCTCCTTGGAAAATGTATTTTGATGGAGCATCTCATAGGGAAGGGGCCGGTGCTGGAGTCGTATTCGTAACATCCAGTGGCAAAGTTTTGCCATTCTCATTTTCCTTAACAGAAAACTGCTCTAACAATGTAGCCGAGTATCAAGCACTCATACTTGGTTTAGAGATGGCCGTCGATATAAAGCAATTACACCTTAAAGTGTATGGTGATTCGTTACTTGTGATAAACCAACTACTTGGGGTGTATGAAGTAAGGAAGCTTGAGTTGTTCCCATACCACAAGTATGCTCAAAAGCTGATGAGCTGGCTTGGTGATGTAGATATCGAGCATTTACCCAGAAGAGAGAATAAGCAAGCTGACGCCCTTGCCAAGCTAGCATCAAATATAGCTATTCCAGAGGCGCAAGTGCAAATTTGAGTGTGCAAAAGTTGGGTCATACCACCAATCTTCGAGGATGATGATTATGAAGAAGTCGAAAATCATTTGGTGGAGGTCTTCGAAATTGAAGAAGAGGATTGGCGTCAACCACTCATTGATTATCTCAAGTATGATAAATTGCCAAATGAGCCACGCCAAAGGGTCGATATTCGACGACGGGCACCTCGATTTATTTACTTCAAAGGCACAATGTATAGAAGATCATTTGATGAAATTTTCTTGAGATGCCTAAGTAAAGAAGAGTCTGTTCAAGCAATGGAGGAAGCTCATTCCGGAATTTGCGGTGCTCATCAGTCTGGGTCGAAGCTACACTTCAGAGTCAAAAGAATGGGCTATTATTGGCCAACAATGGTGAAAGATTGCATGGAGTATGCACAAAAATGTCAGGCTTGCCAATTTCATGGGAACTTGATCCATCAACCTCCGGAGCCTTTGCACCCGACAGTTGCTTCATGGCCTTTTGATGCTTGGGGATTAGATGTAGTGGGGCCTCTCACAAAATCTTCTGGTGGTCATCTCTACATCCTTGCTGCCACCGATTACTTTTCCAAATGGGCTGAAGCTGTGCCTTTGAGGGAAGTAAAGAAGTAAACTGTTGCTGATTTCATTCGGATCAACATCATTTACAGATATGGTGTTCCCCGCTATATCATCACCGATAATGGAAAGCCATTCAGTAACAGCTGGATCGATAAGTTGTGTGAGAAGTTCGACTTCAAACAAAGGAAGTCGTCAATGTATAATGCAGCTGCCAATGGTCTAGCTGAAGCATTCAACAAAATCCTATGCAGTCTGTTGAAGAAGGTAGCCTCCAAGTCTAAAAGAGATTGGCATGAAAGAATAAATGAAGCTTTATGGGCGTATCGCACCACCTATAGAACTCCTACTCAGGCTACTCCGTACTCTTTGGTTTATGGTGTTGAAGCTGTGGTACCTCTCGAGAAACAAATTCCTTCTTTAAGGATGGCCATACAAGAAGGCTTAACCGAAGAAGAAAATGCAAAGTTGCGCCTTCAAGAGTTGGAAGCTCTAGATGAGAAGAGGTTAGAGGCACAACAAAGACTTGAGTGTTATCAATCTCGCTTATCCAGAACATTCAACAAAAAGGTGAAGATACGTTCTTTTCAAGTTGGCGACTTGGTGCTTGCCGTGAGAAGACCTATTGTGGTCACACATTGTGTTGGAAATAAGTTTCTCCAAAAATGGGATGGCCCTCATGTTGTAAAGGAAGTATACACAAATGGCGCCTACAAGTTGATATCAGAAGATGGCGTAAACATTGGCCCCATAAATGGGAAATTCTTGAAACGCTATTACGCGTAAAACAACTACAAGATATTACGCTCCTTGATATGAGCTAAAACTATCCACATGATACTCCTTGATATGAGTTTAAACTATCTGACACAAATAATGCAAGGCTCCTTGACACGAGTATAAACTGTCTACAAGTTCAAATTCAAGACTCATTGACATGAGTATAAGTTGTCAGCAAATTCAAACACCATGCTCCGTGACGCATGAGCCTAAACTGCATGTTACTCCTGGTCTGCACGAGTATAAACTGTGTACGACAAACTCCTGGTCCGCACGAGTATAAACTGTGTACGACAAACTCCTGGTCCGCACGAGTATAAACTGTGTACGACAAACTCCTGGTCCGCACGAGTATAAACTGTGTACGACAAACTCCTGGTCCGCACGAGTATAAACTGTGTACGACAAACTCCTGGTCCGCACGAGTATAAACTGTGTACGACAAACTCCTGGTCCGCACGAGTATAAACTGTGTACGACAAACTCCTGGTCCGCACGAGTATAAACTGTGTACGACAAACTCCTGGTCCGCACGAGTATAAACTATGTATGACAAACTCCTGGTCCGCACGAGTATAAAATGTGTACGACACACTCCTGGCCCGCATGAGTATAAACTGTGCACGGCACCCCCCCAATCAAAACCATGTCCCTTTGAACTACATTATGACTTGATTCTCTTTAAGGGGATACGTAGGCAACTTAATACTTTGTTAAGTTCAGTCATGTTTTCATATGTTTTCATCAAGTTTGTGAGGCAAGAAGAAAATTAAGGTACATAGGCAGCTTAGCAGCCTACTAAGTTCAGTCATTACGTAAGTTATCTTTAGTAAGTTACCATATCAATAAAAGAAGAGATAATTTTCAAGTGATGAGACAAATATTGAGATACAAGCCTACTGATGAAAAGAATATAGTAAAGCAATAGAAATGAACGAGAAATATTTATTTCTATTCGCAAATTACCGACATTCGGTATATGGAAAGCATACAAGGAAAAACAAGTAAATGAAAAAAAAAAAGAAGAAAACAAAGCAGTCCTACACTAGACAAAAAAATCTCGAGAAGCTGTCTTGTACAGCAGACTGCAAAGATGTCTTCGCTTTCTTCAAATCTTTAGACTCTTTTAAAACAGCTGCTTTGTCAAGTGCAAGGATCTCCTCCTCTACATTCTCGATTTCCTTATTAGCACGACAAAGTGTTTGTAGAAGATGATCAGCTATCTTGGGTAAAGTCTTTCCACCTTTTCCCAGATTAGCCATCTCTTTACTTATCTTCTCCAATTCTTCACCAGTTGTTCTTAGTTGCTTTGCTTCCGCTGCATAGACGTCTTTACAACTCTGCAGATGACCCTTGAGGTTAGTGAAATGTTTGACATAACCTCCCGTGGATGACTCTTCATCAGATTTTACTTTTGCATCAGTATAAGCATCAGCCTTATCAAATAGGGGGCCCAAGGCTTCCTCCAAGGGAGAACAGTCAACATTAATAGCCTTCACATCTTCCACTAAGGCAAATACTTCTTTCTTCAGAGAAGATAAAAACTCGAGAGGAGTTCGTTCAAGTTTCTTTCTTATAACCGTCCATACTTCTCGAGCAAGTTTTCCTTTGATACCATGAGTAATCTTCTTCGATGTAAATTCTGATATTGCGGGGCATGCTTTTGAAGAAGAATCCCCCTCAGTGTTAGGGTCGCGACTTTCAACACATTCGCCATCATTATCAGAGCTAGAAGTGATGCCCAAAATCTGATAAAGAAAAGTAATATACTAAGGTAAAAGAGAGGTTAGATAAAAGTGAAATTTGTGTGAGAAAGAGGGGCAACCTCATTTGCCAAAGCTCTTGAAGTACCAACAACAGCTAATTCTTTGCCTTCGGCAGCTTTAGAGCTAGAAACCTTCTGTTCAGCCTAAAAATATATATATATATATATATATATTTTAGAGAAAGGATTTCGTAAGAGGAAAATAAAAGGAGAAAGAAAAAGAATAAAGGAAACCTCATCAGCTTGTTTCTCAATAGATCTCTTCCTCTTCCAATGAGGTTCAGTAGCAGCGCTACAACTTTCTGTGGATTGAGGAAGGTTTTCCTTCCTTTTATGTGACGCAGGATGTGAAGCTTCAGCATGCACTGGAGAAATATCTTGAACCTCTCGGTTATTTTCATCAAGATCATTTATGATATTCACTTCTTCATTCAAGGGTTCTGAAGTTGGAATGATTGTATCTTCAATATGATCATAGACTTTCTTCCACCATTCCTTATATTCAGACGTGGAGTAATTTTTAGGAGCTGAGACAGCACATGGAAAATAAGTTTCAGAGTTGGAATTACACGTAGTACTGTGTCTCCAATGGGAAAATCCGTCTCCCAAGGATGCCTCGCGAAGGTCCGTCCTGAGCATCATAGGAATGCCTTGCATGAACCCAAATTGACGAGAAAATCTATGTGGTGAGTAAGGCTCCATCGCAAAATGATCACCTCGTCGCAAGGTAAGATAACTAGTACGAATAGCCACGAAATGGGCCCAGCTATCCCAATTGCTTTGTCCATCATCCACAAAATGAATAGCTTTATCTTTTGAAAATATATTGCAAGTCCACGAAGCATTGTCGGCTATATGAATTCGTTTGCGAGCATCCTCGGGACTAAAACATCTTGCACCCTGCTCACCAGCATAAGCTACCATTCGAGGATGATTTAATTTACTGCCAATCGGAAAATGAGTCTTAAAGTAGTGGGCTAACCAAGCATTAACAAAATGAACAGGAAATGTTGATCTAACTTATGAAGGATTTGGTGAGTTATAGATTGCGTTCAAACCACGGTAAATGCTTGTCAAAATTGGAATTGCCAGACTTACTTTTTTTCCAGCAGCCATTAGGCTTGCCACCTTAAAAGTACTTGGCCGTATTAAGCCTGGCTCAGTACCTGGGAATGCAAAAGTACAAAGCCAACAAGCTAAATAAGCAGCTAAGTAGGTCTCTTCGTGATGTGTAGGATGAATGCCCAACTTCTTAAATTGGTCTATCTCAGCAGACGTCCACGACCTATGATTGGGAATAATACCACTCGGATTATAAGTTTTCTTTGGACGAGAAGTTGATTTTTTTTTCGACACGCTTAGGAGGTGGTAGATAAGTTATAGTCTTTCTAGACCAAAAATCTACCCAATGTTCAATTGATACACTTTGCCTAGCGGTGTTTTGGCAAAGCAAATGATAAGCACCAAGTAAAGATCAACAGCTGTATGGGATTCGTAAATCATCTTTCTTGGAAAGAAGTTCAGCTGAACTTGGAATTACTTCGTCATATATATTACCAGCTATCGGTACTCCCATCAAATTATACAAATCCCATAGAGAAATTGACATTTCTCCAAAGGAAGTGAGCAAAGTATTGGTAACAGGGCACCACGCCTCACAGAATGCTTTGATAATCTCTTGGTTGCAGTCATAAGTAAAGAGGGATGCAAAGACAGCATCATAAAGCTTTATGTCATGAAGTCTCGGTTGGCATCGACTGAGAATATCTTCAGTCCACTCCCAATATCCTTTGGTATAGTGGAAGTCACCACGAAATTTGAGGGGTTCTCCCCAAGCTGCTTCATTTTTTTCTTTCCCTTTCGCAAATCGTCTTCTCAAAGATGGTAGGGGCTCCGAATTAGGGTTGGGCTCAATATCAGCTCCTTTCAAAGTCCAAATTATGTTATTTTTGCCGGAAGAAAGTTCGTGAGACCAACATTCTAAAAAAAAATTATTCTTGAATTTTGGAGGGATTATGGCATGGTTCCCAAGTAAAGAATCCTCAACTAGAAGGCGAGTTCCTTGTTGTAAAGGTTGGCGATCATCATTAAGAATCACCAGGTAGTTGGAGCCAGATTTTCCCGTAGCAGGTTTAAAATAAACCATGTTGAAGAGTGCAATTAACTGCAAAACAAATGAAGGGGTGTTAAAAATAGGCGTTGAAATATTAAAGGTGAGCAATTAAAATTGATTCATGTTTAAATTTGATAGGTTAAACACATGAATTAATTTTGGGCTAGCCTTTTAAGAGTTAAAGCCCAAAGTCTAAATTAAATTTTAATTGTCTCATGGAAGAAAGAATGGTCCAAAATATTAAAGTGAGCCATTAAAATAATTCATGTGAATTTAATTAAATTAAGCCCAAGAACATGAATTAAGATTAAATGGCCCAAGAATTTAAAACTCAAATTAATTCATGTTTAAATCAAAAGAAACATGAATTAAAAGGATAAAGGACTCAAGGGTTGAATTGAACATAATTAAGTGGCAGGATGGCCCAAAAAAAAAAAATTAAAAGTAAAAAATAAAAAATAAAAAAGGAAGAGGAGGCACAAATTGTATGAGCCCAGTAAAAATGATGATGAAACAATAAGCCCAAGATATAAATATGCAGCTTGCAGAAAGAACAAATTGGAAAGTCAAAATTAGGAAAGTTTAGTCAAAATTGGAGAAGCAATTTTTTCTCTCTTCAGAATTCTTCACTGCACGCCTACTTCCCGCTCGCCGCCACCGCCAAAAAAAAAAATGCCTCCAGCATTTCGTTCAGCATTTGGCCACCAACAGAACGCACTCGCGAGGCCGTCAAGAACCGCCTCGACGGGATCGAAATTTTGCAGATTTACTCTAAGGAAATTAGTAAGAGGATGCTGCGCACGATCTTCCACCCTCGGGGATTCGACGCTTACTCCGGCGATGCCTCCGACGAATGGCGAGCCGCATAAGGCGGAGGAGGGGGATGCATGCTGCGCACGATCTTCCGCCCTCAGCCTCCGGCGACGCCTCCGATGAATGGCGAGCCGCATAAGGCGGAGGAGGGGGATGCCGCGCACGATCTTCCGCCCTCGGGGATTCGACGCTTACTCCGGCGATGCCTCCGATGAATGGCGAGCCGCATAAGGCGGAGGAGGGGGATGCTGCGCGCGATCTTCCGCCCTCAGCCACCGCCATGGCCGGAACCGAGCAAGCATCGACTGAATCTCAAACTTCAGCCACCGCGGTCGCAACACCATGCATAGCCGCCAAAGCCATCTCGGTTGCTAAGTCCTCCAGCGCATGGTCGTTCGGCAATCTCCTATTAGCGCCGTTCGGCAACCACTTCGCCACCAAAATCGTTCTTCGCGGGTTTGTAACACCGCCGTCAAATCACTCTTCGCGGGTTTGTAACACCGCCGTCAAATCACTCTTCGCGGGTTTGTAACACCGCCTTCAAATCACTCTTCGCGGGTTTGTAACACCGCGTTATTATGGGTTTAAACTACCACTATTGACGCAGGTTGACATCCACCACTCATCCGTATGGTGGTGATGTAATAAAGAGGCAAGGAATATTCAGAAGTAAAAAAAAAATTAAGATACACTGTTGACACACAATGAGATTAAAGGGCAGAAGTAAATTGAGGATTTACCTTTGGAGTATGGATGGGATTCCTTGTAGGGTGTCTGTCTTGTGCGGAGAATCCTGCCTTGTATGGTATATTATGTTGTGGTAATGTCTGGAGAAAACCTGCAAGGGAAAGGTAAATTATGTTAGGTTTATTACTGAAGAAATCTACAAGGAGAATTCGTTGCTGTAGTGATTTCCTGCAGAAGAATTCATGAATATATTTCAAAAAAAAAAATTGAAAGAAAAGAGATGAAGTTAAAAGATCGAAGTTTCTTACGTTATGTTGATAAAAAAAAGGGTCATGATACCATATTATATAGTGATCAACCATTTAGTATATATGGAAATTATTTGTATCTTGGTGAACAAGAAATAAATTTGTTTCATATTCTCTTATCTTGGTGGACAAGAAACAATTCTGTCCCATATTCTCTTATCTTGGTGGACAAGAAACAAATCTGTCCCATATTCTCTTATCTTGGTGGACAAGAAACAAATATGTTCCATATTCTCTTATCTTGGTGGACAAGAAACAAATTTGTTCCATATTCTCTTATCTTGGTGGACAAGAAACAAATTTGTTCCATATTCTCTTATCTTGGTGGACAAGAAACAGATGGATTTGGGCTTGAGAAAATAAAATTGGGCCACTTAAAATTGGGCCAAGAAAAAAAGTTTATTTGAAAAAAAAATTAATTTTTTTTTTCAATTGCAAAAGCTCAAATTATAAATGCTGAAAATAAAAGGGACTTTTGCGATTCCTTCACAACAAGACACGGCGTCCGTGAAACAAATCGCAAAGGGGCATTTGTAAGCAATTAAAATTTACGGTCCAATTAAATGGCGACGCGTGGATTTTATTTATTAAATGTTAATTTATTTTGGAATTTAAATAAATTAATTCCTAAAGTAAATTAATAAATAATTTAAGCCCAACAAATTAAATGGAGCTTAAATTAAATGAGGCCTGACTTAAGTCAAACAAGCCCAACAAATTAAATGGAGCTTAAATTAAATGAGGCCTGATCTAAGTCAAATAAGACCAGACAAATTAAATCAGGCCCAAATAAAATAGGCCTGATTGCAGCCCAAACAAGTGGAGGTCCAAGCCCGTAGAATCAGGTCAAATCAGCCTGGACCAATCAAAATGCAGGGCATTAATGAGGGAGTCTTCACCTCTCACCTATATAAAGGGGTCTTTTCTCTCATTTGAACGGACACACACACAAATATCTGAAGACAAAAGCTCTGAAGAGATCAAGAATACGAGCAGTGCTCTCTTGAATACTTCAAGCATCTTCAAGCGAAGAACAGCCGCCAAATGGAAGATCAAGGTGCCAAACCCCTTCGATCCGTTGTTCTTCAATAGTAATAACTACCAATTGGAGATCAAGGTTCTGCACCCCTCCGATCCAGCGTTATTTAACTCAAGTTCTTCAAGCGTTCTTCGCGGAAAGTTTCAAGAATAACGTTTTAATCCGAACAAAGGCTCGACCCCTCCGGATTAACGTTATAGGTTCAAGAATAGCGTTTTAATCCGAACAAAGGTTCAATCCCTCTGGATTAACGTTATACACTTTAAATCTGAGTCCGGATAAGCTTCATTTGAAGATCCGACTCAACACACAAGTCAAGTCCACACAAGCTGTCAACACAGTCAGCATACACTTCGCCAAAGAAGTCAAAGTCAAGTTCAAAGAAGTCAAAGTCAAGTCAAAGCCACGTTGGTTCGAGAGAAGAATCAGAGGATTGATAGAGATCGTTTCCTTAATTATCAAGTTCAATCCTTCTGGATTATTACTGTAATTAACTTGTATTTATTTTATTATAAATACTAAAATTTATTGTTACATATACATCCACATCCCGTGAATAATTCTATTACAGTATACAGTGCTCCACTAACTCCACAACCTGCAATTGCAAATCATATTATATGTATAGTTATATACAACTAATTCATTCATTCATAATACTAGATAATGAATTGAAATGTGAATTTTGTTTTCTTACTGGTGGATCCTTTGTCAATAATCTCAGCAATATGTCCAATGCAAGGGCTCCAACATGTGACGCAGCCTGCACCAAAACATTCAATTTACATCTCTGGAGAAGAAGAAATTAATATTGTTAATTAAAAACATTAATTACAGTTGGCAACATCGGAGGAGCAGTCACACAGGCCAGAGGACCATTCTTGAACGCCATGGTCTTCCTGCGGCGGTGGAGCTGTGGGTGGTGGGGATGTCAGATACTCCATATTGGACTTCAATTATTGGGAAATCAGTGAACTTTTTATAATTGAGTGCAAATTGGAAAAGAATTAATACAGGAGTTGGAGTAAGTGTGTTATGTTTCAACCAATGGGCATGAGGCACACCAATACTTCTCAATCAACAACCCCACAAATAAATTACCATTAGGTTCACTCATTGAAAGAACTCCTTTATGCTCCACACTTAATAGCCCCATCAGAATAATGTTAGAAGCTAAAGTTAACTACAATTTATACAATACGTATATGCAATAAAAGGCATGATGTACATGATCTCATAACTAGTTGTTATGGTCCATTTAATAAGTAATGTTTTAATATGACCCTCAAGACAAATGTTACTAAACAAGAGTTCCAAAAAGATGTAGGTAAAACCTTTGGCAAATAAATTTTTTTTCTGAGCAAGTGTTCCATTCCGTACCTTCAAATAAAAAAATTTACAAGCTTAAGAGGTATATAATCAGTCAACAAGTAAATCATACTTAATGTAATTACCAATTGATTAATGCATAGGTTAGAATGAGCATCAAACAAAAGACCAACTGACAAGAAGCCCTGCTAATTTCATCCATAGATAGAGATACTTAAAATACACATGTATAATGAAGTAGAATTATACACTAATTCAAAACTTTCAAACTCCAATCGGTGGTCAACCCTAAACTCTGACTAGAATGCTAACCACTAGCTCCAAAGAAAGGTTAGAACTTCAAAATCAATAGGTGAACCCCAAGCTCGAATGGGTAATCAAGAACTAATTATCTGTTGGGTGTTGTAACCACCAAGAAAGTCCCAAGCAACAACCAACATATTACTGAAAAATCGAATAGAAAATATCCAAATAAAAGAAATGAGAACAATGCTGGTGAAAAGAAAAGAGTATCTAGGGCATCCTTTAACAGACTTAAACATTAATATTTAGCAAAGCTTAATCTTTGAATTTGAAAAGTACTCTAAAATTCTTACCACGATCTGAGAGATGGAGAAGGGGGAAGCGAATTCTAGTCCTCTCCATTACTGGAGTTGTTGACCCCTGAGAAGAGAAAGGAGAGTGACAACCCTTCTTCTTACTGCAATCATACTGAGAAGAGAAATGAGAGTGACAACCCTTCTTCTTACTGCAATCTTAGAGATAAATAAGAGGAATTTAATTAAAATCCAGTAATCTTCTTCACCGCTACAACCACCGAGATTGCCGACCAGTCGATAGAGAGACCAAACTCCGTCGGCCGAGCTGCTTGAGGGGAAAAGACATATTTATGATAAAAAGACCATTGCCCCCGACACCAACTCCACCTACAAGTTCCAAGTCAAGGACCAGATCGGCAGCTACACCGCCCTCAATCGCGCCGCCGGTAGATTCGGCCCCCTCACCGTCCACTCCCGCGACCTCATCCCCATCCCCTTCGACTGGCCCGAGGAGTACATCGTCCTCGTAGGCGAGAGCCTCGGCATGCCCGCTGGGGTCCAAATCAATGGCAAGCGCAACAAGAACGACGGCAGCGACGAGCCCATGTTTAGATGTGGCAAGAGATGAGCTTAGAATCGTGAGTTTCTCTGCTCATTTTGTTTTCTGATATTAGGGTTTTATTTGGGTGTTAAAATCCCAATAAAGTTGGAAAAATTTTACGGGAAGTATTTTAGACTTAATAATGAGAGGAACCTATTTTTTTATATATCTAATGAGAGGATAAGAACTTTTAATGAGAGAAATGAGAGTTCCTCCTTAATAACATCTACTTTTTTTTTCATTCCTCTCGTTAAAACTAACTTTTAATGGGAGTAATAGCTCCTCTCATTAAATTTTCATCGTTAATACCCCTTTTTCTTGTAGTGTCTATTGTGTAATTGATATATTAATATATAAAAATAGTATATAAAATTAATAAATTATATATATATATATTTACATCTTTTAAAATTTTTAAACTCCTACCACCCAACCTACCCCACCCATCCCCATCCCCATCCCCATCCCCCTATCCAGCCAAACCACCCACCCCCTCGATAAAAAAATTATTTTTAATAAAAATTTAGATTTTAATATTTAATGTTGGGTTTATCCGCCCAGGGAGCTGGGCCCACTCAATCCACTAGCATGATATTGTCCGCTTTGGGCTTGTCCACTGGCCCGCACGGTTTTACCACTCTGAGCATCACGCTCAAAAGGCCTCATGCTAGGGAGAGTCCATCCCTCATTTATAAACCCCTCGCCAACCCCACTTCTAACCGATGTGGGACTTTGGTTGACACCCAACCAACATTTCCCCCTCAAACAAAGTGGTATCAAAGCGGGTTTCTGCTCTGTGCCTTGTGGTGAATATGGAAACCAATACTAATAGAATGGTGAATCTCAATGGTTCTAATTATCATGTGTGGAAAGGCAAGATGGAGGATCTTCTTTATGTGAAAGATTATTATTTGCCTGTATTTGAAACTAAAAAGCCTGATGATAAAACAGATGATCAATGGAATATATTGCATCGTCAAGTATGTGGTTACATTAGGCAGTGGGTGGATGATAATGTATTGAACCATGTTAGTGGAGAAACACATGCACGAACATTGTGGAAAAAGTTGGAGGAACTGTATGCTAGAAAAACTGGGAACAACAAGTTATTTCTAATCAAGCAGTTGATGAATCTGAAATTCAAAGATAGCACTCCTATGACGGATCACTTGAATTCATTTCAGGGCATTATTAATCAATTGTTGGAAATGAATATCAAGTTTGAGGATGAAGTACAGGGCTTATGGCTTCTTGGTACATTGCCGGATTCATGGGAGACATTCAGGACATCTTTGTCTAATTCAGCCCCCAATGGTACCATTACAATGGATTTGGTTAAGGGCAGCGTTTTGAATGAGGAAACAAGGAGAAAATCGCAGGGCCCTTTACAACAATCAGAGGTTTTAGTTACAGATAAGAGGGGGAGAAGTAATAGTAGAGGTCCAACAGGGAAGCAAAAAGACAGGAGGAGTAAATCCAACAGACACAGTAAGGTTGAGTGTTGGAATTGTAAAACTCCAGGACACATAGCAAGGTATTGCAGAAAACCCAAGCAAGATGACAAGAAAGAAAATGGAAAAGAAAGAAAGAATGAAGAAACGAAAGATAATGATCGAGTGTCTGCTGCAACAGGTGATTTTCTTATCTTTCGTGATTGTGAAGTTCTCAATCTTGCATATGGTGAGAGCAGTTGGGTGATTGATAGTGGTGCATCCATACATGCCACATCTCGTAGAGAGATGTTCACATCTTACACGTTAGGTGACTATGGAAATGTTAGGATGGGTGATGATGGCTTAGCTAAAGCCATTGACGTTGGAGATGTATGTTTTCGGACTAGTAATGGTGCTACACTAGTTTTGAGAAATGTGAAGCACGTACCTGATCTTCGATTGAACTTGATATCTGTTGGGAGACTTGATGATGAAGGTTTCTTCAGTGTGTTCTTCGATGGTCAGTGGAAGCTTACAAGAGATTCTTTAGTTGTTGCTAGAGGTCAAAAACACTCCTCATTGTATTTGATGCAAGCAAAGCTACTTGATGGCTCTATTAATGCAGTTAAGAATGAGGGGATAGTTGAGTTATGGCACAGCAGACTCAGTCATATCAGTGAAAAGGGATTGAAGATTTTAGAGAAGAGAAATCTCATTCCAGACTTGAAAAATGCATCTTTAAGGAAGTGCTCTCACTGTTTTGCAGGAAAGCAAACTCGAGTTGCTTTCAAGACCTCAACTCCTACCAGAGCATCAGGTATACTCGATTTAATTTATTCTGATGTTTGTGGTCCTATGAAAACAAGAACTCTTGGTGGTGCTTTATATTTTGTTACTTTTATAGATGATCACTCAAGAAATACCTGGATCTACACGTTGAAGACGAAAGATCAGGTGCTCGATGCATCAAGCAGTTTCATGCCTTAGTTGAGAGACAGACTGGGAAGAAGTTGAAATGTATCAGATCGGATAATGGAGGGGAATATATTGGTCCTTTTGATGAGTATTGCAAAGAGCAAGGTATCCGACATCAAAAGACTCCTCCAAAGAATCCTCAGTTGAATGGTCTTGCAGAAAGGATGAACAGAACATTAGTCGAGAGAGTAAGATGTCTGCTATCAGAAGCAGAATTGTCTTCATCATTTTAGGGTGAGGCTCTGAGTACTGTTGTACATGTTTTAAATCTTACTCCGTGTGTTCCTTTAGACTTTGATGTTCCAGATAGAGTCTGGTCAGGAAAAGATGTTTCCTATAATCATTTGCGGGTCTTTGGATGTAAGGCATTTGTGCATATTCCCAAAGATGAGAGGTCTAAGTTGGATATGAAGACTCGACAGTGTGTGTTTCTTGGTTATGGCCAAGATGAGTTTGGTTACAAACTTTATAATCCCGTGGAGAAGAAGCTTGTCAGAAGTCGGGATGTTGTGTTTGTTGAGGATCAAACCATAAGAGACATTGAGAAGACGGATAGCTCAGTTTCTACACCTGGTGATGACTTGATTGACTTGGAAATTGTTCCTCACAGTCAAGGTCAAGTAGAAGCGGAAGAGGAGAATCAGGATCAGCCTGATTTCGGTAATGATGAGCATGTCGATCATCATTTGCATGATGAAGAGGATATCGATCAGCCACAACCACCTGATATTCCAGAACATGAGGTTCAAGAACCACCTAGAAGAAGTAGTAGAGCTCGTGTACCTTCTAGGATGTATCCTCCTGATCAGTATGTGCTCTTGACCGATGGGGGAGAGCCTGAATGCTATGGAGAAGCAGTTCGTGGAGAACACAGGAATGAATGGTTGGAAGGAATGCAAGATGAGATGAAGTCCTTGCATGAAAATGACACATTTAATCTGGTGAAACTACCAAAGGGGAAGCATGCTTTGAAGAACAAGTAGGTGTACAGGATAAAACAAGATGAGCACACCTCAAAGCCTCGGTTCAAAGCTAGATTGGTTGTTAAAGGTTTCAGTCAGAAAGAGAGAGTTGATTTTGAAGAAATTTTCTCTCTGGTTGTCAAAATGTCTTCTATCCATTTTGTGCTTGGTTTGGCAGCTAGTCTTGACTTGGAGATTGAGCAGATGGATGTCAAAACTGCTTTTCTTCATGGTGAGCTAGATAAAGAGATTTACATGGTGCAACCTGAAGGTTTCAAGGTGAAGGAAAAAGAAGACCATGTATGCAAACTGAAGAAAAGTCTCTACGGTTTGAAGCAAGCACCAAGATTGTGGTATCAGAAATTTGAGTCAGTTATGGGGGAGCAAGGCTACCAGAAGACTATTTCTGATCATTGTGTGTTTGTTCAGAAGTTCTCGGATGATGATTTCATTATATTATTGCTGTATGTTGATGATATATTGATTGTTGGCAGGAATGTTTCAAGAGTTGACAGGTTGAAGAAACAGTTGAGCAAATCCTTTGCCATTAAGGATTTGGGGCCAGCAAAGAAAATCCTTGGTATCAACATCACCCGAGATAGAGCAAACAAGAAGCTGCACTTGTCACAGGAGAAGTACATTGAGAAAGTGCTTGAGATATTCAATATGAGCAAAGCTAAAGTGGTTAGTTCTCCTATTGCCACTCATTTTAAGCTTGGTGCTCATCATAGTCCTTCAACCGATGAAGAGAAGGAAGCAATGAGAAGAGTCCCATATGCTTCAGCTGTGGGAAGCTTGATGTATGCAATGGTGTGTATGAGGCCTTTTGGGCGTGATGCCCAGAGTGGTAAAACCGTGCGGGCCAGTGGGCAAGCCCAAAGCGGACAATATCATGCTAGTGGATTGAGTGGGCCCGGCTCCCTGGGCGGATAAATCCAACAAGTGGTATCAGAGCCAGGCCCCAAACTTAACCGGCCCAGCCCGGGGTTGGTGGGATGTTCGGACCTCAAACTAGATGGTCTAGCTGCGGGACTTTGTTTGAGGGGGAAATGTTGGTTGGGTGTCAACCAAAGTCCCACATCGGTTAGAAGTGGGGATGGCGATGGGTTTATAAGTATGAGAGAGTCTCTCCCTAGCATGAGGCCTTTTGGGTGTGATACCCAGAGTGGTAAAACCGTACGGGCCAGTGGGCGGCCCAAAGCGGACAATATCATGCTAGTGGATTGAGTGGACCCGGCTCCGCATGGCCAGGATAAACCCAACATTTAATGTAGTAAAATTTTATTATTTTTATTTATCATATATAAAATTCTATTTTAAAAATTAAAAAATTATTGTTGAATTATGGATTTAAAAATCCTTTCATAAATTCATAATTCATCCAAATAGTTGAATTCAAATGAATTGATTTAAAATTCAAGGAATTTAAAATCCACTCATTTTCAAATTCATTGGATTTAAAATAACTCAATTCAAATACAACCTAAAAGTGTTTTATAAGCATGATAAAAAGAGAGGGCTTGAATGAAATTTAACAATTACTCCCTCCAATCCAAATTCATCTTCACGTTTACTGTAGATACGAAGTTTAAGAAAATTCATTTTTTACTTACTTTTGGGGTAGTATATTATTTTTGGGTAATAAATAATAAATGATAAAGTATGTTATATGTGTTAAAAAGGTGATGATAAATTTGAAATTAAAGTATATTAAAGGGATATTAGTTAGTTATTTTTTTCCTTTTCTGAAAGTGTGAAGTTGAATTTGGGACGAACCAAAACAGAAAGTGTGTAGTTGAAGTTGGGACGGAGTACTAATCAGTGAAAGAGAAAAAATAACAAAAATGAGATAACAAATCTAGTTTGTTGTTGGTGAATATTGAGACCAGTGTTGTCATATTTGGAATCACACTAATTCCCAACCGTTTTTCTAATCGCTAACAGTTTTAGTATTCAAATTATGTTGTCTTTGATGTTCCTATAGGTGTGTAGTGTTACTAAAAGCTTCAAGAAGTCTTCAGGATGAAGTAGAAACTGGTTGAGAGTTGAATAATTCGTCATACAAAGGAATAATCTAAAAGGCAATTATTGTCATATTAATGGGTAGTTATTCATCATGACATGAACTACCACATTCTAGACCGCTACTTCTCACTGGCGTGAACTCCTGAAGGCCTTTTATTTCTATAAATAGGGATGTTAGACATTCAAGAAAGAAAAGAAAACTTAAAGGAGATATCCCCACTATATAGAAGCACAGTGCTTAAATAGGTTCTACATTATATTTCTATTGTATTGTTGTCATTGTTGGAGTTCGATCGTTTGGTTAACGTAAACCGTTAGGGTTCCATGCAAACTATATTAGCAAAAGCATATATCAAAGTTCGTATTACCTTTCACCAGGGTATGTTGAAGAAGAACAGCTGCAGAAAACAACATCTTAATCTTCTGTTGTATTCTTAAGTCCAATCTTGACATCGTGTGGGCGACGATCTTCAAGATTCTCTCAATCTGTTGTACTCCCTCTCCACCACAGTATTAGGCGTGTGATTCTAGGGTTCCAGACAGTTGAGATGACTTATATATGGGCTACAGCAGGGACCAGGAGGAGAAATTAGAGTCGGGCCTCCATTGGGCTTAAGTATCCAAGTTTAGCCCAAAACTTATACTTAAGTCTAATAATAATAATATATTCCACTAAAATATTATTACTGCACTGCTGCTGTAATCCCAAATTATGTTATGGACTCCTTCTTATTATGAGCCTGACAGTCTTCCCATGTTTAAGATATACAATGCCCATTAATTAATTAAATTACTAACAACTCCATTAATTAATATCTCATCCGAAAGTAGTACCACTCAACCTTATTATCATGCCGGAATAAATCCACTTGCAAAATTTACATGATAATCCTTATAAGCTCCTCAAGGGGATATCATCAACCTATTTAATAGGACATAGATTCCTTCTACAATCAACAGTACACCATAGAGACAGCAATATTCCCAACTCATCGAACTTGTTGATTCAAGTATATGTAAATCTCACCCATTGATGAGTCAAAGAAATACATACTGACTTACGTGTCAAGGTTATTGTATAGGGACTAAGACACAAACATCCATAATAATAAAGATCAAGTTCTTCTATATAGTCAGTATAAGTCGAACGATCTCAAGTGGTCCTACTCAATACACGCAAAGCATACTAATATAATTTTATAGTCAAGACAATATAATACCAAATAACACTACAACCATCCCGACAGATTATCCCTATCTATCTCGATTATGAGCATCTGTTTATACTTTACAAGAAAATCGATAATATGATCTTATGTGAGACTCCGCACACCATATTATCTACAGTATAAAGTAAGTGGACTTTTCACTAACATATAAATAAATTATAATATGCAAAATGTTTGATTATATGATTCTCATTTCAAATAAATTGTTAAAACATTGTTCATACAAAAGCTAGATTTTTAATATACAACCTAACAGTCACACCTCGTGCTACACTTAGTATATAATGTTATCTCGTACGCTTTATATGTATTGTTCATAGGCATTGAAAGTGTGTGCTTGAAGACAGGCTTACATCTAATAATCTAGGTTTGTCATTTGGGAATTAGTTTGGATCGATAGATCTGATTTTATTTTGAGAGTAAAAAGAATTGTTTCTATCTCTTGAATATGTTTTTGTAATCACTTCTTTCAAATTATTGATATTTATAACATTTAGCCTCCACAACAAAAGTTTGTGAAAAGATTGAGTAATCTGTGTATTCAAGTCTTCCACTATTTCAGTCTTGTTTATTCTGTTCAAGTTTATATTATGATATAAGTTAGTGTTGTATGTAGTTCGATAATAATTCGGATAACACCACTTTCACGAACACATTGCACCCACAACGCGTCTAGACAATTGGTACCAGAGCCAATACTTGACGGTACTAAGTGTTGTTCTTGGTATTGAGAGTTATATGTCATTACAGATTACTCCACTGGGTCAGTCATTTGTCCTCCCATACTTGATGGAACCAACTATACTGCACGAAAAAGTTGGATGAGGAGTTACATCAAAGCTCTTAATGAACGAGCATGAAAAAGTATTCTTTCTAGCTGGACACTACCCATGATTGAAGGCAATTAAAGATGGAGATCTTATTCTAAAGAGTGAGCTTGAATGGATCACTGAGGAGAACAACCTTTCATTACAAAATTCATAAGAGATCAACGCAATTAACTCTTTGGTTGATACAATGATGTTCAATTTGATCCGAAACTTTGACTCTGCAAAGGATGCTTAGGATAGACTTTAAGAACACTGTGAAGGATCTAGAAGTGTTTGTAGGGCAAAGGTGGGGATGTTGAACACGAAGTTCGAATGATTGATGATAAAGGATGATGAGATGATCTCTTCTTACAATGAAATGGTAAACAAAGTGTCATCACTTGATGATCCCATCTCTAATGTCATGTTAGTAAACAAAACTCTTCGTATGTTTCCTAGAGTTTTTAATGGTTAAGTTTATCCTATAGAAGACACTAGGAACACTAATTTGTTGAGTCATAACGAGCTTGTGAGTATTCTAAAAACTTGTGAAATGGATATATGTCAATAAGATTCAGCGTATGATAAAAAAAGGTGTTGATGTTTTTAAAAGTGAAACCCCATCGTGTTCTGAAAAAACATGTAGTATAACTTATATTGAACAAATTGAAGATGATGATGTTGATTGCATTCTGAACAACACTAATAGTATTGCTCTTCATTCTAAGAAATTTAATACTTTTTTTAAACAAAAGAGGACCAAGTCTAATGAACGTCAAACTTATGTTTGTAAACCCATTAAAAGGAGAAAATTCAAGCATGATCTTAAATATAGGAAAAAGATCATTTATGATGAATATCCTAGTTTTGATTTTATGCAAATGAATGTGTTAACACTCTTTTGAAGAAAAGGATAAGCTTGAATACTTTCTTGATTTATGATGATTCTGAAGGAGAAACAGTGAACAACAAAGAAGAACTCGCATTTTTGGTAAGAGGTGTGAATGAAGGACATTCTGAAAGTGATTCAGATGTTGAATCCCATGTCACAACATTGTGGACGACATTAAGTAAGTATCAATCTACTCTGTGAACTTAATACCATGTGTTTTAATGTAGGTACCTCACAAGATCCACTAGAAAGCAAAATTACAGAACTCTTGGAATAACTTAAAGGTGTTAACAATGAAAATGATGGAGTGATTGAAACCATCACAGGGCTTGAGGTTAATCTTAGAGAAAGGATGCTAAAATATTTAAGTTCTAAAAATAGTTAGCTGCTTCAACATTCAGTTTCAAAAAGTACTCGAATGGTACATTGTTCTAAATGAAGCCTTAGATGTTGGATTTTGACATATTAGGTCTTGGATATTGTGAAAATTCAACTACTTTTCATTTTTAAAAACCTTTTCTTTTGTGAAAGCTTGTTCAAATGTGTTTACTAAAAAAATTCTGAAACAAAGAGGTAGCTAGGACTTTTATTTGTCATTACAGTTCCTGGACACATTCGCAGCTATTGTTTTAAACTAAAAGATGATATGTTTTATTGAAAAACGTTGTTAGGAGTGTTACCACATAAGTATTCACACACAGTAAAATCTGCTATGGTCAGAAAATCAAAAGTGTTTTTTAATATTGTGTATACTTCTTTGTAAGCATGTGATCGGTGTTTTCTTTTAGTGCTTAGAGCAAGTGTACTCTATCGTATATAGAACAAATGACCAAGTAATAAAAGATCGAATCCACAAGAGAAGATGCCTAGTGTATCCGTGCAACCATGCGCCAATCAACTTTATATATATATATATATATATATACATATAAATATATATATATACATATATATATATATATATACATATATATATATATATATACATATATATATATATACATATATATATATATATATATATATATATATATATATATATATATAATTAAAAAAATTTATGTACCCACAACTCTGCTCATTCTCGAATGCGCAATACATCACTTAGTTGGCCTAACTAATTAAGCTCATTTGTAGCTTTAAAAAAAAGAGTGAGGCTTGCGTGCGCCCGGGTGCACGGGAACACATTTCGTGCGCCGTTAGAAATTTAGTATTATGGGTAAGGGTACATTACTTTGTTCTAAAGGGTATACACTTTAATTAATAAAAGGTACACCATTTTGTTCTAAAAGGTATACACTTTTTATTAATATTTTTCTTTAGAAAATAAAGGGTACACATTTTTATACTAAAGGGTATATAATTTAACACAATATTCTAAAGGCGCACGGAGTGTTGTCCATGCGCCCAGATACACATAATAATTTTCTTTAAAAAATAAAGGGTACACATCTGTATACTAAAGGGTATACAATTTAACACAAAATTCTAAAGGCGCACGGAATGTGGTCCTTGCGCCCGGGTGCACAGGAGTTTTTACCAAAGAAAAAAGTTAAACCCATTATTTAAAAATAGATCAGCCCATTATATTACCCATTTATTTAATATACTATCCCCAATTCTCAATTCCATGTACTTGGTCGATAGCTAACAACAACGAATCAAGGGCGCTGCAGTGCCCTAGTGAGGCAATTTTCTCTTTCTCAAATAGGTAAAATATAATTTTAATTATTAAATTGCTAATTCATATTATATGAAGCATTATTTAATGTTCTTATTATTGAGTTTATATATTAGTGAATTTCATTTTATATAGTATTAAATGAATTAGGTTTATTCTATATTTTATTTTTATTAAATTTATAATATGTAATTTAATTTTAATAATGATCATTTCTTTTAGATGGTTTTGTTTGAATATGAATTATCTTTTAATTTTGAATTTTGATGAATCTAAATTAATATTACATGTTGAATTAAAATGAGAATTGTTGAATTAAAATGAGAATGGTTGTTGATTAAATTAAAATTTTGAAATTAAGACTCTTATTATTTCTAAACTATTAATTCATTATAGGAAAATGATAAGGATAAATCCAAATCAAAGGCACAAAGACGATTGCTAAGCAACCCGATATTTGTCAATTCATACTTAAAAAATTGAATCAAACGGTCCTTTGCACCCCTTCAAAAAATGTCAATGTTCCTCTTAATTGTGATCTTCTTCAATCACATCATCTAATTTCCCAAAAACTCAAGAAAGCAAAACAGAGTAAGTGGTTAAGTTGATAGTAATAGTATCTCTTTGGAGGATTAAAAATTTTTATATGATGTTGAACTTCTTCCCAAATTATACGGTTAAAAGAATAGATATACTGGATTATACACCGAATCAACAAAATGGAGTGAGAAGAGCATATATTCTTAAAAGACCTTATCAACCTAAAACTGATTACTTTCCTCAAAGAGATCTCGGAGGTATGCAACGGTTTAGTTTGATTTGGTTCAAAAAATATGATTGGTTTGAATATAGTATTGAGACATATGCAGCATATGGTTTTAGTTGTTACTTATTTAAGCATATGATTGACATTAGAGTGGGAGAAGATGCATTTGTTAGTAATGGATTTAAATCTTGGAGTAAACCAAATAGATTTGAGACACATATTGGTGGGGTTAAAAGTTTTCACAATCTTGCTTATGAGAAATATGTGAATTTAAGGTATTCAAAAAGAAAATCTATATGACATATTTTTAGTCGTGCAAGTGATGTGATACGAAGTGAGTATGAAACTCGTTTGAAGGATTCACTTTCTTGTTTGAGTTTTCTTTTGCGACAAGGATTGGCATGTTGAGGACACGATGAAAGTGGTGAATTAATAAATAGGAAAAATTTTCTTGAACTTTTGAAATGACTAAGAGAGTATAATGAGAATGTTAAAAAAGTTACTTTTGGAAATGCTCTGGGCAATAGTCAAATGACATCTTCCATAATTCTAAAAGATATCATTAATTTTTGTGTAAAAGAGACATCTAAATGCATTATAGAAGAGCTCGGAGATGACTATTTTGATATATTGGCTGATGAGTTTAGTGATATATCTCAAAAAGAACAATTAGCTCTTTGTTTGCGTTATGTCAATGGTAAAAATTGAACGGTGGTGGAGAGGTTTCTTGAATTAGTGCACGTCGGTGATACCACATTTTTACCACAAAAAATACAATTATTTCTTTGCTTATGGAACATTCATTGAGTCCATCTAAAATTCGAGGGCAGGGATACGATGGAGCTAGCAACATGAAGGGTGAGATAAATGGGCTTAAAACTTTCATACTCCATGTGCTTTCTATGTTCATTACTTTGCTCATCAACTTCAATTAACTCTTGTTGCTATTGCTAAGAATAATAATGATTGTGATTGTCTTTTTGAAGTAATTGCAAACTTATTAAACGTGGTTAGGGTTTCTTGTAAGTGGAGATAATTAATCTGAAAAAGTCAAGCAGAAAAAGTTGTTGAAGCTTTGAAAGTGAGAGAAATTGAAAGTGGATCAGGTTTGAACCAAAACTTGGTTTGAGGAGGCCCAGTGATACTCATTGGGGATCTCACTATAAAACTCTTTTACATATCATTTACTTGTTTTCTACAATTCTTAAGGTGCTTGAGATGATTGGGAAGAGAGCTACAAGTTCAGAGGATACAATCTGTTTTATACTTATTGGAGTTGATTTTTTTTTTTTTGTGGTGCACTTGATGTTTGACTCTTTTTATATACTAATGACTTGTGTCTTGCTTTGCGAAGAAGGGATCAAGATATTGTGAATGAAATGTTTCTTGTTATCTTAACTAAGGAAATGCTGTAGAAAACAAGAAAATAGATGGGAAACTCTCGTGGATAAGGTCACTTCTTTTTGCATTAAACATGACATAGTTATTCCCAACATGGATGCCTCTTATATTCTACAAGGAAGATCAAAGCGCTTTGTTACACGGGGTGACAAATCTCCAACATTTTCGAGTTGAAACTATGATGATTGTGATTGACTTACAACTTAGATAACTCAATAATCAATTTGATATGGTAATACGGAATTGCTCATATGCATGTCTTGCTTAAGTCTAAAGATAGCTTCTCTTATGTTGACAAGAAAAAGTTACTTAGACACCTCATTTTATCCTTTTAAGTTTACGAGTATTGATTTGATGGCTTTAAAATATCAACTTGATATATTTGTTGAAAATATGTGAAGAGATGTTAAATTTTAAGATTTGCATGATTTGGTTGCCCTATCAATGACGCTTGTGAAGACAAAGAAACATGTGACTTATCCAACGATTTATTTGCTTATCAAGTTGATGTTGGATCTTCGGTTGCTACTGCAAGTGTGGAAAGAATACTTCTGGAATAACATATGTAAAAAATAAGATATGTAATAGCATGGGTGATCAATTGCTAAATTATAGTTTGGTTACTTTTATTGAGAATGATGCATTTTTACTAAGTTTTGATGATGTTGTTTTAGACCGTTTTCAAAACTCAACGGTGTCGACTGTAATGGTAATATATATATATATATATATATATATATATATATATATATATATATATATATATATATATATATATATATATATATATATATTATTAATTATACATATTTTAATATTTTATAAATTTTATGTTGTACCCCCAAATTTAAATTCATGTATCCGCCCCTATGTCTATCATGTTGTTGAACTCTTGTTTCTCTGTGTTATCTAGAAAAAATTTATGTTTCCATCATGAACTATCTTTCATTTATATATTATCAAGATTATGAATTATAACTTAGTTGTTTAGTGTTTTAACATTTCTATTTTAAATTGATTAACTTTCAAGAATTTAGTTTATAAAAATTGGGATGTTACAATTATTCACCAAGATTCGTCAAGCCTACTTTTACAAGTTCTATTGTGTCGGTACCACGTATATTTCCTTACATGAAGAGGGAGATTCACCAAGACAATACTTTAGACAAATTATCAATGGTGAATTTCAAATTGAAAACAAAATCACATGGCTTTCTATGTTCCTCTCTTTTTTCGTATCCAACCCTCATCACCAGTTACTTAGGTGTATTTTGTTGAAGGGTTTTGACTTCTATTTCACTCTCTTTTTCATATACAAGCCTCATCACATGTGATTTTAAGGCGCTTTGTAATTGTTAAAGGGGTTTTAATTATTAAAAGAGATATATGAAAAAAAGAAATGATTATTGGTTGCTTTGTAAGAAAGTTGTTATCACTTTTCATAATATTATCACTTCTCATTTATGTTATAAATAATTTAATTAAGAGATTATTATAAATCTAGTATAATTTTTTATCGAAAGTGTTGTCACTTTTTGTTTCATAAAAATCCATTCTGTAATACCGTCTCACTCTTCAAATAAACTTAGCATCGATACCTTCAACTTCCATATAATGAAATAACATAATCCGCAAATACACCAGTTGAAATGAATAACTTATAAAATTAAGTGAAGTGGCACATCATTACATCATTATGTAAAATTTAGGGATTAAAAGATAGATACACGTATATATAGCCTAATTACTAATAAATACATTGATCTAATATAATTACTGATGAATACATAACGTCCTTTTCTTTTTTCAGTTTTGCCCTTATTTACATCGTGTTTTCACTTAACACTAGTTTCATTAGATCAATATAATTACTGATGAATACATAACGTCCTTTTCTTTTTTCAGTTTTATCCTTATTTACAACGTGTTTTTACTTAACACTAGTTTCATTAAAAACTAAGAGATTTAAAGATAATTATAACAACACTTTCTTCAATTTAATTAATTGTGTATTTTATGTTTCTCACTCAAGGATGCACACTAATGTACATCTTTCTTCAATTTAATTAATCATGTATTTTATGTTTCTCACTCAAGGATGCACACTAATGTACATGTGTATTTTCTGTTTCTCTCTCAATAATGCACACTAATGTACATTTGTAGGGTTCTTCAATTTAATTGCGTATTTTCAGTTTCTCTCTAAGAATGCACACTAATGTACTTAACAATAGTTTCAATCGTGTATTTTCCGTTTCTCTCTCAAAAATGCACATTGATGTACTTTCGTAGGATTTTTTAATTTAATCACGTATTTTCTATTTCTCTCTCAAGAATGCACACTAATGTACATTAGTAGAGTTTTTCAATTTAATAGCGTATTTTCAGTTTCTCTCTCAATAGAATGCACACTAATGTACATTCGTATAACTAAAGTATTTTTGTTTCCATTTTTATTTCCATCTTAATAATGCACACTAATGTACGGATAGGAATAGGTATTATGGGAAAACCAAAATATAATTTTGTATTTATCAATAATTTTCTGAAGCGAATGTATCGCTTAGTAATTACTCCCTCCGTACCACACTTATGTTTATACTTTCCGTTTTCGTCCGTCACACACTTATCTTCACCACCCAAAAGAGGAAACTTCACATTAACCAACAACCTCAAAAGTTATCTTTATTTCAAAAATACTACTCCCACCTAAACACACATAACATACTTTATAATTTATTTATTACCTAAAAATACCACAATACCCCTCAAAAGTCAATAAAGTTGATCAAAAAGAAACTTTTTTTAAACTACGTATCTACAATGTCGGCGAACATAAGTTCGGGACGAAGGGAAGGGAGTAATAAATACGACCTACTACATAAAAATTTACAACGTTGTGAATCTCCTTAGAAATGCCACAATTTACAATTTCGCAGTTTAGTCCTCTCAACATCGAAATTAAAGTAGGACAGTCAACATTAAGAATTTTAGCTCATTTAGCAAACAATACAAATCCGATATCTCATAGACATGTGAAAGTTATACCACTGTCAATGACATCCAACTACCTGCTCTGCTAATCCACATCTTCCATTTAGTACTAGAGTTAGAAATTCAGGCTTGGGTCAATCCATTCAGATCAAAGAGCTAAACCGGCATCCTAGTCGGAACACCTTCGGACTAGAATTCTGTCGTCTCAATCTCTAACGTTGCGTAAGCGAGAAAAACCAGGGCACATTGATGGCCAGGCCGCACTGGCCCTATTCTTATGCTAAGCCCGAATTGCCATCTCTGGTTGAGTATGCATGCAGTCCATGTGGAGACTTATTATTCTCACCTGGTTCTTTACTAATGTCGCATGTAGTTGTCGATGTACGAGCTCCGAGGCCCATCACATCCGTACCCATTTTATTTTCTTGCACTGAAGCAGATTTATCTAAAACTTCGCTTTTAGCCTGCAGCTGCATTGGAAATGTATTGAAATGGACATCAGACGTGATGAAGAAATCAATATTTTGAGAAGATAACTCAAACAATGAGATATATAAGTTGAATCACAATTCACAAGTTGCATTAGATGACTTTCATGTATGACAACAGTTGTCATTTCAAGGGCAGGACTAGTTTAGTATATGAGCAGAGTTCACTAGAATTATTAACAAGAAAAAAGGCGGATAAACTGGTCAAAACAGAATGATTTGGGGGTGACAAATTAGGCGAAGAAGGAATCCAACACATTTCTAATTCAGTAAAACTGGGATCTTCAAGAAATAAATCTTGTTAAGTGAAAGTTTGAAAGTGGAACACATACGAATGGTATCTAGGTAAATCATCCTTTCGCCTCTGTAGAAGCTCCATTTATCAAATACACGTGTATCTTCAACAAACTTTGAAAAGGTAATGCTTTTATTATAAGAAGGAATGAGGATGTAAGTAAACATGAAACAAGCACTTCAGTATTGGAAAGTGGAAACTGGCACCACGAAGTAAGTGTCACTTAAATTATATTTTTACAACACAATTAGAAACTGGACAGATAATAATCATCAGTACATATATGTGTACATGTATTTTCTAAGAAACCCAAAATTTCATAAGTTCAAAGAACTCATTAAGACTAAATTTACTCAATTACACATCAGAATACGTAAAACAAACTTTCTATTAATCAAGATGTTGGGAGGTCTTTAACTAAACAAAGACGTAAGAAGCTAAATCTCCTCTATTGGACATTTCATAAGAACAGATAATCTCATTCATGAACTTAACAAATTTTTTAACTAAAACCTGTTAATCCTTCTTGAGACTTATCTCTGAATCAATCTTTCACCAACTCAGTATCTCCTTTTGCCTTATTCTCTTTTGTTCTTTCTTTTCTCTTCTGAAAATCATTTGTGCCTTTAAAATTACGATGCTAAAAATTAATCCTCATTTTGAATCAGCATATTAATAGCAGAGTTGAGCTACCGCATAAATGGTTGTAAAGTCAGGTACTAAGTTTATTCTAGAGGCTATTAGTACATGTAATTGTTGAACTAAACCGAACTTCATTATCTTCAAAACAAGGAAGCTGTCGAATTTTACAAAATCTCACAGAACACAATTCTTGAATCTAGAGTATGTTGGGGACAAGTGAAGAAGATAAAACCCGTCATGAGAAACACAGAGTGCAGATGACAGGCCTCAAATATTACAAAATCCAAAATTTTTATCGATTTATCTATGCATCGACCAGAAGCCCAACAGATCTCAAGGACAGTATATGCAACAAAACTTCAAACCAAAAATTGGGTTAAATATAACAGAGCAAGAGAAGTGCAGCTGAGATTTCAGCGTATAGAGCCATTTTTAAAAAAGAATGCAATAATAAACAGTATTCTACATTGCCTTTTCAAAGTCCAGTAATATCTAATTTCATTGCAGATAATATTACTGAATAACAAACCTGATTAGATTTGTCGTCCGCAGAGCAGCTAGTTTCCGCATTGCACAATATTGACTGCGAACTCATGGCTGTCACTAGATCCCTAGGATTTATAATTGGTGATGTGGAAGGCACTTCACTGTTACATTGATTCCTCGAAGTCGTAGCACTCAATCCCAGGGCTGATGTTGCAGGAGGTGCCGTTGATAAAGAAACAAAAGGTGCACTAGGGACTAGATTCGGAAGTCCTTGGCCAGGGTGCCCGAAAAATGGAAGGTTTTGACCAGGAATTTTCTGAAAATTAGCCATCACCGAACCTGGAGGAGCAATGCGTGGTGCTTGCACAGTTGGTACAGGAAACACAGCACGTCCAGAAGATCCACCATACATATCCAGCATACCCATTCCAAAGCCCATACCCATACCCATACCCATACCCACACCCACACCCACACCCACACCCACACCCACATTCACACCCATACCCACACCCATAGGAGGGAAATGTGGAACATGAGCAGGATGAACGTGTGGCATTCCTGTAGGGATCATCGGAGGCATACATAATCCTGCACCCATGGACATAATCTGCACAAAAAAATTTTAGCAGATTGATAATCGTGTAAAAACTAAATAATCTTGAAAAGAAGATACATTTTGGTAATCCATCTACATTTTCAATCAAAAATGGCAATACTAATCAAGAATCAGTCAGGTTTGGAACAAAAAAAAGCAAGACCATTCAAATGAGCTATAAGTTTAGCTAAAGAGAATTGAGGTAGCTGGAAAAACTCCACCTTACCTGCACTTGTAGTTGGAGGGTCTTTAGATATTCGATGGCTTCATCAAGCATTGAAGCTTTATCTGCCTGATAGTAATAAAGAAAAAGAAGTAACGACAACTTGAAACAACAAAGATATAAGCAAAGGAGCAATTTTTAGCCAATTATAGTTCAGAGTTGATTTTTTTTTTTTCCGCTTTTCGCAAAACCAAAATTTTCCAACAAGTCTTCAAAGTATGAATCAACTCATTAATGTCTCAAAACTCATTCTATTCTGAGAAAAGCAATCTTTGGGAACTCTGAAAACTCATTCTATTATGGTAAGATTTATCAAGAAATGAGACACAGGATCTTAGATTTCTTACCTTATTACAATTTGGTATGAGCTCTTGTAAAGCACGCATTTTCTCATTGATCCTATCCCTTCGTCTCTGTTTACACAGTATAAGTGGATATCAGTATTTATACATGGAAATGGAGCAAGTGAGAAAAACACAAAAACAAAGTTAGTGATATTAATATTTAAATTAACTACGCTCACCCTTTCAGAGAGATTATGTACTTCTGCTGCTCGGCTTCTCTTAGATCCTCGAAGAGAGTTTGGTTTTTTGACATCAAGAGATTCAGTATCAACATCCTGTCCATGAAAAAACAAGAAAAATCAATAATCAAGAGAAAAGGAATCAGTCAGTGCAGTGCTTTGTTTCATCACAACTTACATCACTATGGCACTCCGACTCCTCATTATCACGAAATTTTCTTTTTGAGTTGTGTGTTTGCTCATAAGAAACTCTGTCGGCACTGTTCCCAGATCCAACAGAAGAAGAAGCAGCCAAAGGCTCAACAATTCTCTCTCCATCAGGTACTCCCTTTGTTGAATTGTCAGTATTACTTACACTCAGTGGCTTGTCATTCTTGCCAGAAGTTCCTTGGCACAAATACTCAGCTCTTTCAAGAAGACTTGCCCCCTTAGGTATGCTAGCCGGTGGTTCTCCAGGATTAACCACAGGAATCGTAGTAGATGAGCCATGAACATTCGGTATGCTCTTAAGTTTCTCAATGACCGTCAAATCAACCGGACCTTTTTCCCTACCTTCCATCCTCCCCACTCCTGATGATCCTGAAGCAGGATTTCCATCACTGTTTGGGAGGTTCACTTTGAAAATATTTGCTGGTCTTGAGAAATGGGAGAAATTCAGAACATTCGAACGAATATTCTGGCTCCCAATCTTTACACTTCCAGTACCATTCACCACATCTCTACCTTGAGCTGGATTCCCAAATGTAGCATCCTGATGATTACTTGTATTACGGCTAACAATATCCGAACCTCCGGATCCAAAAGCATCCGATCCCTGGCGATTCTGAGGCAGCCATGAACCCAATGGACCATCTTTCGAAGAAGAAATCTTCAGAGCGGTACCAACACTCTGGTCACAACTACTTCTCTTACCAACTGATACAAAACTATTCCGGGTGGACATTCCATTACCTGTAACACCAGATATCTCAGGTAGAATTTCAGAAACATTATCTTGTCCAAGTGCATCCTGGATGGGATAACTTAACCAAGGACCCATTTCATCATCTTGACTTAAATCCAGTTCATCTGAGGGCACTACTGGACCCCTATCATTCAAGATGGATTCAACCCCTCCAAATTTCACGAATCTTGCATTTGTAGAATGCACTGCCCCAGAATCACGAGCTCTAGAGTCTGTTTTCAGATTTAAATTGTTACCAGTAGAGCTCCTGGAAACCCTACTCCCCTGACCTTGAATCATGATCTGCCCATTCTCCCAAACTAACTCACCTAAACCATTCTCAGACCTGCAGTACAGTACTCAAATTCTTTATCAAAATCCTGTGAAATTTTAACAAAAAGCAACAAAATCCATGAACTTACAATGAACATACCTAGAAGGGAAATCAGTTCTCTGTTCGCTAGATTCAAGTTTCTCTCTGGCCATCCTCAAAAACTCTGATAGAGGCATGATTTTAACAACTTGCACCCAAGATTGCTGAATCCAAGGAGCAGGGTACTATTAGATGCTACAACACCTTCTCAGATCCATTTTAGAAAGAAATCCCCAAATTACAATAATAACAAACAACACAAATGAAATCTTGCAAGTTTTGTGAAATCGAATGAGAATTATCTCAGAATACAAGGCAATTTCATGATTCGGAAGAGTACTGAGAGTATTATATATGCGAAGAATGTAAACTTCATTCTACTCATGTCTTATTAGGTCAATTATATAAAAACCCAAAACTGGACTAAAACGGTTAGATTCATAGTCAAAACCCATTAATTTAGTACTCAAGAGCAAAACGACCAAATCTAGCTTGATTAATCCATAAATTAAACTTTTTTTATTCATAATCAATCATTACCCACATGATTTTCCTTACATTCCCTTACATTCTTCAGTGTGAGTAATGATAATAATCTCGAACTCAACAAAGAATTCGCAAATCCACATGTACACACTTGATTCTAAACTACAGTGTTTCAACAGCCTGCTAATTAGTTCGAGCTCCAATGTTTGAAAATTACACAAATATATAGAAACAGTATACGCAAAAGGCGGCGAAAAGCTTGCCCATTAAGTGGTGGCCAGCGAAAAATAGTAAGATTAATGGGAGTCAGTCAGATATATACTCCCTCCATCCCTCATTAATATGGTCATTTGTTTTCTGATACGTAGATTAAGAAATATTATTTAATGTGTAGTGGGTAGTTGTATTAGTAGAAGTGTGGGTCCCAACTTTTAATTGTATTAGAGGGGGTGTGTGGGTCCATGTATGTAAAAAAGGAAAGAGAACTCCTTGGGTAGGACGACCAAAATGAAAAAATGACCCTCTTAAACTGAGACGGAGGGAGTATAAGCTTTTCCTAACAATTTTTACAGTGCAACAGAAATTTTATACTTCTCGATCACACACGCTATTCACTTCAACAAAGATTAAAGAATGTTTACTTATTCTATTTATTGATGGCGATTTGGCCTGGGCCAGTGCTCGCCCCGCACAGAGAATGGGGCGAGTCTGCCCCGCTCCGTACATGAGCTAGGTTGGGTTTGAGTCCTAGCCTCGATCCGGCCCGTCCCGTACTTAAATATTAAAAAATTTTATTCAAAATATTTATTATATAATATATAATTTATTGATATATATTAGATATTATACATATATTTTTATTTAATTTAAATAAAAAAATCATATAAAGTAATTATATATAACTATTACAAAATACTTTAATACAATACTTATATATATCATTAAATATGTAATGTAATAAAAAAATTTAAAAATAAAAATAAAGTTTAATTATTTAATTTAAAATTTAAATTTAATTCAGTTTATTTTAATTTAACATTTTCTATTTGAATATATTATAATTTATAGAAAAAAAACAGGACGGGGCGGGGAGGACCCGCCCCACATAGGGTCGGGGCATGGGCCTTCATTAGCCGACCCGTAGCAGGGCACGGGGCGGGGCGGGGGGCTAGGAGTGCGGGGCGGGGCACCTAAATACCCGACCCGGCCCATTGTCATCCCTAATTTTATCTACTACTAATATCATTATGCATTTTATATAAAATAATATTATCAATCTAAATGTGAAAAGTAAATGATTATTATCTTATTAATTAATGGCAGGAGGAAGTATTATTTGATAGGTTTTTCATAATAAATAGAGTAAATATCAAAATTAGTCCGCTAAGTATGGTATTTTTTAACTTTAGTTCTTTTTTTTTGTAATTCTCAATTTGATACTTTTTATCCACTTTTAGTCCTTTAGGTCCAATTATGGTCCTTTTTTCAAAATTTGTTCATTTTTTGTCCACTTTTGGTCCTAAATGTATACACTTTCGGACCATTTTTGGACTTTTTTAACATAAAGGACTAAATTTGGACAAAAATGACTAAGTTTGGACTAAAAGTGGACCAAAAATGATCAAAATTGAGAATTGCAATAGAAAAATGACTAAAGTTGGATAACACCATACTTACAGGACCAATTTTGATATTTACTCTAATAAATACTCATCTATTCACTCAAAAAATGATCATTTGTTTTTCTTCACGTGAACTAAGGAGTATATTATTACTATTATAAAACCCGTACGATGCACGGGATAATTTTTTTTAATAAGATAATTTATTTATATAATTATTAAAATATAAAATTGATTATAGTTATTTATAAAACTCATGTGAATATTTTAAAAATAATAACACAAGTTTATAATGATTTTTTATTTAATTATAATTAAAAATATGTATATACCAATTACATATGTACTAAACTTCTCATTATAAATCTTGTACATAACATTGATCTTTAAATTATATTCCTGAGAAATGTTATCGAAACACCAATATTTAACTTGCACTAATAATTCAAAAGTTTAAAGCCTCTAATTATATTATAAAAAATCTAACATATTTGAGTTGTTAACTCCTGACGGATTTTCTCCTAAACATACAAATACTATAAAATCTCAATTAGTCGACCCTCTATTTAGACAGGACTAATTAATAACAAAATATAGTTATAATTTGCCTCTACTATTTTGTATGTAGTCAAATAATGTGTTAGAATGATTTTCTCTTCAAAATATTCAATTTCTCTATAATTAAATTCGATACTCAAATAAATTATTTTAATAATAATTCAAATTTTATCACCAATCTCTAAAATTATAATATACTAGCATTACAGGTAAAGATATTAATATTAAATTAAATTAGTTCAATTTAATTTATATAAATAAAGAAAAATATAAATATATGTACGTTGTTTAATAAAATATAATAATAATGACTTTGTCAACTGTATAATAAATTTTTAAAAGTAATTAAATAATTTTAATAACACAAATTATTTTGTGAATTACTTGTACGGTGCATTAAAGTTGTTATCCTTTTATTGATAATTTATTACTCATCAAATTAATAATCTATTACTCTTTTAAATAACAAATTATTATTCGTCTCCAAATTTGTTATGTCGTGAATGAATTAGTAATATGTTTCATTTTTTGTGTTTAATATACTAAATATAATTTTATTTTATTTTAGAAATTTTTAACTATTTATTATTATATTAAATGATAATGTGAATAAACATGAAACCATAAAAAATATTTATAGTGAATTGTTGTGTAATTATTTATTAAAACTTAACTTATTATATTTAATGTAACAAAAAATAAAATTAATAATATTCTTAGAATTTATATTAATGATAATTGCACAATTAATTAAATTGGTAATATTTAATACACATAATTATTCTCATAATATTTAAATATAATATAAATGTTACACATTATTTAATTTAATTCTATTTAATTTTGACACATATACAACTTATTTTTAAAGACGCCACATAAGCATCCAAACTTCATATTAATTTGAAATATAGGATAAATAATTTTGGAGATGACACGTGTACAAAACAACTCAAAATTAATATATTTAGTGCTCGTTTGCTTGCATGTATTATGGGGGGGGATTGATATACAATACCTCATAATATCACGTTTGTCTCGATGTATTAATTATACTTGGTCAAAGTTATTAAAATCCTCTCATATTAATGATATCATTCATTTGGTATTATATATCCCACCTCAATAGGTAGGATGCACAATACCACCGTTTAATACCTAAGTATTAAATGTAATTTTACCATTCTATTCTTATCCAATAATGATAATTATTATTATATTAATAATAATAATTAATATAATAATTATTATTATTAATTAAAAGTATTAATAATAATAATTATAAATAATAATAATTATTAATAATAAATAATAATAATATTAAAAATAATAATTAATAATATTATTATTAATAATACATAATAATAATAATAGTAGTATTATAAATAATAATAAATAATAATATTAATTATTAAATAATAATATTAAAAATAATAATTAATAATATTATTATTAATAATAAATAATAATAATAGTAATAATAATTATTATAAATAATAATAATTATTATTATTATTATTATTAAAAATAGTAATAATAATTAATAATTATAATAAATAATATTAATAATAATAATTAATAATATATATTGATAATTAAAATTAATAATTAATAATAAAAATAATACTTTATAATAAAAATAATAATAATAATAATAATAATAATAATAATAATAATAATAATAATAATAATAATAATAATAATAATAATAATAATAACAACAACAACAATAACAACAACAACAAAAACAATAAAGGTAAATATGTCATTTTACTTATTATCCCATTTGCTAATATTTAATAACAAACATAAAATAACTAATATATAGTTATCAACACTCATATTTTTCCATCATACCAAACAATAATATAATTAATCACAAGTCAAACAAATCTCATTATACATAATACATTTATATCCTATACCCACAAGCAAACGAACTCTTAAGATTTTATATGTAATGATTAGTTGGATTAATAGTAAGTAGTGACACATATGTAAGCCTTTTTACTTTAAAAAAAGAATTTGATACGTTTGGAGTAGACGCCCAAAATGATAAAATAAGGAGGGAGTATGATTTGTGAAATTAATATTTTTGAAAATATATATATTCAAAGTTATTTATTTTGAAAATTTTATTATTTTTTGTATGTGAAGAGAGTAATGAAACAAATAAATGAGAAAATTGTAAAAAGTGTAATAAGATATGAGAAGTATTTTTGGAATAAATAAATAAAGAATATATTATGTGTAGGTGATTATGACATTTTTAAAATAAAATCTATTAAGAAGTTAATTGTATTGAGTGTATATCTAACTTTAAAAATGTGCAAACGTTTAGACTATCAAAGGAGAAAATATAATCACTTTTATAAAACAAATGAAGTATATTATTATCAAGTTTAGTATCATACCTGTTGGAAACTTTATAGCATTTTGGATGCCATGCCTAAAATATTTGATTTTTGGCTCGTGAGATAAAAGCTCACTCGAACACTATAGCACAACTATTTTCTCATGAACCAATTATAAGAATGAACCAGTTAAATAATATTCGATTTTTCAAGATTAATAAACTTTATCTGATCAAAGTAAGTGCGAACATACAATATTTTCTGATTATTTTCTAGAAAAATTAACAACTACAATGGCAAACATAGTGTCGAGCCATGTGTACACCATGGACTGCATTAGTGGATCATCGTGCATTTAATGTCATTTTATGCCGTACTGAATTAATATAAGTCAATAAGTTGTAAAAAAATATATTTTTTTTAAACTCCATATAATACCATCTTTGTATGAGTTAATAACTTGTAAAAAAACAAATTATCTCAAACTCTTTATCTATAATAACGACGTAATTTCGGAGTATAAATTACACATTTTTCACTCCACCACAAACTTGTAACCGCATTTACTTTCAAAAAATCTCTTTTTGCTTTTTAATTTTATTTATAAAAGTCGAATTACCTCGATAATTATTCTTAATCGAGAAATGAATTATAGAGTATCACTAATGTATCCAAGGCTCTTCTCAAATTACCAAAATTGTAGATCATCACCAAGACTTCAAAATGCACATAGGGTTGATGCTCACCATTAGCCACCTCTCCCCATTATCAACTCTAATATATAAATTATAAGATTTTTATCTAATATTCCCTTTTCGTATAATTTAAAAAATGTGGATTGAGTTCTCTCATCAAATTCAAATATTCTTTGATCAAACCACATTAATGTCTACTCATGAAACTCTAATGATATGGAGGTCGTCTGCGTCACACTCCACATTAATCCATATGAAATATATGATTTTTTTCACATATAATTAATACATGTAACCAATTAACGAATAATCAATTAGATTAACAAGCTACTCACAATTAATAAATTAAAAGTAAAGCATGTCATTCATACATGCTCCCAACAAGTCTAGTCAATTTAATCTGCATAATAACAAAATCCAAAGCACTCTTCACATTCCTAATTGTCGTAAATTCAGAGTGTTTTAAAGTCATATTTGGATATGTTTATTTATTTATTTTATTTATCCAACATTCGGTGCTATAATGTGGTGTCAGACATGAAGTGTAAGGGTTAGTAGTTTTTTTACTGTTTTACCTTTTCAGAATGTGAAAACTTTTATAGAACAGAGAAAATAAATAAATAAATATATATATATATATATATATAGTATTAGGTGGTAACAAATGATTTTCAATGTATTTTATCTCCTAGTATGTTAATTAAAGGAGGACTTTTTTTTTTTCCTTTTCTGCCTTTATCATCATTTGAGGTGATTTGGTGACCTTAGTAGCAATTAGATAAATCTTTTCAAACAAATTAAACACAAAACTCTAATTCATTACCATGGATTTCTCTTCACAGCGTTCAAATCCAAAGATATTCTTTTCTTCACCGAGGACGCTACTTATAATAGACATCACTAAATTTTACAACTTTCGTCTTGGTGATTTAATCGTCTTTTCTGAACACACTAACTCTCAACAGATCCTTTTAATTAAAATAAAAAAAAATCTTATTAATCAAAATAAATACTCTTTAAAATAAAATATACTTTAAACATGAAGTACATCCAAATGCATAAGAATAAATTCATTATATATATATATATATATATATATATATATATATATATATATATATATATATATATATATATATATATATATTCTTTGAAAGAATGAATTTTCCAGTGACATTATTTGATGTAATAATTGAACATTAAAATAATAATAAAAATATTATAAATATTAGCAAATCATATGTGAGTCTATTTTTTATTGTTTCAATTATTTTTAGTTATATATCACTTTTAAAAAATGTTAATACTTTTTCATCGATCTTATGAACTATTCAAAATAATTTAATTTGACAATTATTACTTTTATCGATATTAATTTTTATACGTTATTAATTTTTATAAGTTTTAAGAGACTGATCATTCTAATATATTTATTTATAGCCACATAAATTTTTACCTCAAAAGTCAAAATATATTTATTTGAAATTTTAATTTTACAAATCTCTTTATAATATTCCATCAAAAAATTTACATGGCATTTGTAGTTTGAACTCATAAATATTCAAACCCCTTAATCCAAATGGAGCTTAAGATCTTAACATATAATAACAATTTTTTTATAAAGTTAAAAATCTTTCGATTGATCGTGAGAGAAAAGGAGAGGAGTGAAGAGAGATTCTCACGCAACTTATTAGCCCAACATAGAGAGGCAAAGATACCTACACAAATGTCCAGATCAATTAATAGTATATCATTATTTACTGCAGTATGTCGAATCATAAAGTATAAAACCCCACTATCATCTTGCTTTATGGAGACAAAAAAAAAATTCATGCACTACGTGTAAATTTTTTAGTGCAAGAGTAGGCATATTTTATTCATTTATAATTCACAGAAAATCAAATATAAGTAATTATTAAGCTCTATTACTAATATATAGTTAAGTCCGGTTTTTTTACGGAATTAAAAAATAATAATTTAATATATAGTAGATGAGAAAAATAATATTTTAATGTAAAATGGATAAGTGTAATAGTGTGAGCTTATATAGAAATAAATAATTAATTTGTGTGGGTCTCATCTATCATAAAGGGATATATAAACATTGAAATGTGACATCATCCAATACGACTACTCACTTTACATATATAATAATAGTATTTTTTAATTTATATACAAAAATAAAATGAATACTTTAAAACCGTACTAAAAGAGCATAAAGATTGAAGTGAAACTAACGGAGTACGTTGTAAAATGCATAGGTACATTCAATTACTCAGCCTGAGTCTAGAAACTGTACCGCACAAACGCGCTCTTTCAAAAAAATCCCTTATCTCTCATTCCAACCTGAAAAACTTAAATACAACTACGAAATATCATTTCTAAAAATATTAAGTATACAGTGCACCTTAATAAGGAAAAATAATTTTTTTACTCTGTTAAGTTTACTCATTTTTTACATTAGTCCACATGTTTTCGTATTTTTAAATTGCTTCATTAATTTTCTAAAATTCAAAATTTAATCGGTAATACCACATGACACTTTTGACGTAGCAAGAAGAATAAATTTTGTAATCATTTAAATTCACCTCATTTTGAATTTAGTCCAAATTGTTGCAAAATTTTGAGATTGCTCCATTTACATTCAAATTTTCAAAAATTTGATCTATTTATCAACAAGAATAGGTCACCCTACTAGTTACCTATATGACATTTCATTTCTCATTTTTCTAAATTTTACTATATTCAACTTGATTTATGGAAATACATTTGATTCGCATTGAACTTTAAAATCTTGTCACTCTCCTTCTGATTAATTAAAATTTTAAAGACTATTGAAATTTATATATCATGATTTACAATTGTAGAAATGCTAATTTGGATTGACATCAGTACAAGAGATTAACAAACGAGCAATAACTTAATGTGAATCTAATTCATGCAATAAAAAATGAATAATAATGACCTATCTTAATGGGTTCACAAATTAGTGAAAAATGAATTAACTATGGCTCCTTATACGAGATTTTATTTGATATTTTGAGGATTGTAGTTGATCTATTTAGAATTTCAGAATTTGGAAAGTTTTTTACCCAATTGATCACATGATTTTGCCTTTTTATTTAACTTATAATTATGTATCTTTAACAAAAAAAAATCGTTATATATCATTAAAATTATAATAGAAAGTTGAAAAAGAAACCAATTAGAGATATAAAAGTGGATTGAGCTGACCAATATTAACCCAATACAATATATCATTATCGAGTTAGAGTTTCTTAGATTATGGTAAGGTGAGACATTTATCGGGGGCCTATTTGCTAGCAGGCATTGGATGAATTTTGATGGCATACACGTCAAACTCATTTTTGATATTTTTATATGATTTTTATTAAATATGAACAATAATTAATAATAATATTAATAATAATATTAATAATAATAATAATAATTATTATTATTAATATTAAGGATAATCCACAATTAAAATCATTTTTTATTATTATTTATATGAGATGAATTATTGGTAGATCAAACCATTTAAGTTACAAATATATCTCACAAGATAGGTTATATGCTAGTCATAATGAGAACTAATTAATTCTAAACCAGAACATTTGCAAGACAAGTCATACGTGGGGAGGTTTGTGGGGAATTTTTTTGGGTTAAGTCCACGTACTAGGCACATTTTAATACATTTAAGACTATTTTATTGAATTTTAGAAGTCAATGGATAAATTCAAAACTTTAGAATATCATATACTAATTTCAAAAAAAAATGCAAAAGACTAATATTTTTTTTTGTTACATTAAAAGTTCCACGTGGTATTATTAATTGATGACCTGCTACAGCTGATAAATAAATTAAATTGTCGAGTTTTAGAAAATTAATAGACTAATTTCAAAATTTAAAAACGTATGAATTAATTTAAAAAATGAGTAAATTTAATGAAAAAATATTTATTTCCCTTAAAATAAAATCCAAACATTTATTAATTAAAAATTATACTATTAAATGGACCATAATTCTATTCATTTTTCAAATTCATCAACCGCACTGAACGAAACACTACTAAAAAAAATCACTTTTTATTCTATTAATATATGAAAGTTATCAAGAGTTTATAACTATACTTTTATATATCTACTAGTATTATGTCCGTGTGATGCACGTGATTAATTAAATTATACATTCATCATTACGAATATATTGACATATTCATTAGTATATGATAAAAATGCCAATACTAATAAGACAGATGGAGTATTATATTTAAACGCAAAATTTATATATTAATTTATACTGTAAAAATATTCAAGTTTTAATTTGTTTACTTGATTTATATACAATCGAATTTATTATATATTATAAGATTGATTTTCATAATTTTATATTAGATATTTTTACATGTAATTTTCTCCATCCATCTTATTACACATTTAACATTTCTTCATTGTTTGTTTCAGTACACATTATACACTCCAAAAATAGAATTGCAATAAATACAATATAATTTTAATGCAATTTATTTATTTTAAAAACATCACATATACTTTATTTAATATTTTAAAAAACTACATTACTCCTACACAGTTAAATAATAAGTCAACAAAATAATTTTTTTAAACAACATGGTATAGTAAATCAATGTAGAGACAAAAAGAGTATTATATTTTCATAAGTTCTATACTGTCTTTTAAGATTCTTACAATACTAACTTATGAATAATTCATATTATATATATATTTGAAAAGATATTCGATTAATTATTGAATTTTTTCATCTAATGTTAAAAAAGTTAATTAAAATTAAGTATATCATTAATAAAATAAAAAATTGATGACATTTAGAAGAAGTGAAGTATTAATTTACGAATAAATAAGAAATGATTTTTTTTTTCATTATGAATGAGTTTATTGAAAATATTTTTTTTTAAATCTCAACGAAATGCACTCAATAAAAATATAGTAAATTTTTTTTTATTTTTGTAGATTAATAATTGAGTGAGATAATCAATCAAATATGGAGTAATATATAATAGTTAATAATTAATTAAGAAAGTTAGGAATTAATTTATCAGATTCCTAAAATTACAAACTTTTATAGAACCAACAATAAATTTTTGTATAAATTTAAATTATTGTTATTGAGATAAGTTTTAATATGGATCCATTTATCAAAATCTTAAGTAATATAAATTTAAAATAATTTAATCAGTACTTTTTTATACTCCCTCCGTCCCGAGTATTTTTACCCATTTGTACGGGTACGGAAATTAAGACGTTTTATTTTTTTAATATATAATGTAAGAGAAAGTAGAGATAAATTAGTAATTTAAAAAGAAAAAGTGAATAAAGTTATTGAGAATGATGAATAAAGTGTAAAAAAGTAATTAAAGTTGTTGGGATTATAAAAAGTAGGTAATAAAATATAATATATTTTTGTCAAAAATGGAATGGATAAAAATACGTGGGACACCCCAAAATGGAAAGTGGGTAAAAATACGTGGGACGGATGGAATATAATTTTTTAATTATTTTATTTAAAAAAAATTATCTCGTATATTTCTCATATAAGTTATAAATTATGGGTCAACATCTAATCATATCAAGGTTAGAATATTGATAAAATTATATCAATATTGAAATTTGTGTTAGTTGACATTTAGCCCATAATTAAACTTTACATAAATGATTCCAAATTTAAAAGTCATAATTTATCAATATGAGTGATAATAATTATTGAACCAATTACATTATTATTAATCTATTTAAATAATATCCAATTAAATTATACTCTTAAAAAATATTTTTCACATTACAAATTGATATATATATAATTTATTATAAAAATATACATGCACAAATAATATACACAACTAAAAACTTAATTTAAATAATAATAATAATAATAATAAAATAATAATAATAATAATAATAATTATTATTATTATTATTATTATTATTATTACATTTAGTATCTTATCACATCGAAAGCAAACCTTTTTACATACAATAATTGCATTAAATGAAATGACAATTACATTAAATGAAATGATTGTATAATATTGATGTTTCATGTTTGGAACTGATTTAGTAAACTTTTGATGCTATAATTTCTTATATAAGAATAATTTAAAAGAATAATTGGAAAGACATACAATCGAAGGTATAGAAATATCTAATATGGATTATGCATAAAAGTATTTTTAAAAAAGAACAAAAAAATAACCTAATACTAATCATGTAAATATGATATAAGTATTATACATTTCATAACCTTTTCACAAATAATTACTTCACTTTAAATTAAATTCTACATATACAATAACCCTAAATTCAGGGGAATTCGACTTCATTAGTTTGAAATGTGTACTTGATATCATCTTCAATTTCAAATTAAAGGTATTAGTGATAAACATCATTTTATAATCAACCTTTATCTTGCAAGATTGGAATGACTTGGATGCAAATCTGTAATTCATTTCGAATAACCTATTAAGAAAAAAAGGTCATAATTATTCAATGAGTTATGAAGATGGAGGATACACGATAAATATAAAAAGTAAAATAATAAAAAAAGTAATAGTGTGTGCAAAACGAATCTCAAATCCAAAGAGGAATTAAAAACACATATAATTAGATGAGATCATTCGTAATTACGAAAAATTACAATGACATAACAATATATATAATAGATAAACATACCTCAATTTTAAAATATTTAAAAAAATATAAATATGTATGGAAACGTAAATAAATAAACCCTAAATATACATTACATATAAATCTTCAAATAAATAGAAAAAAAAAGAATGAATAAGAATATAATATAAAGAGAAACATATAAAAATATATGAACAAAATAAAATAAACTAAAAAAAGTATTAAAAGTAATTAGGATAAATACGAATGTAAATTTGACTATGTGCAATATAAAATAGTTGATTGATTTGATATTTTTTAAAAAAAAATTAAATCACAGTTACCCTATCAAGATTAGCTTCTAATTAATTGAAATTAGTATATAATGATTGATTAGTATTTAAATTCATCTTTAAATAAATAAAAACTAAAATTACACAGAAAATGAAAGTTTAATAAAAAAAATCAAATATTAAAATTAATATAAAAATTACACGCCAAATCCATACATTAAATAAACTTTAGATTTATACCCTATTAATATTAAAAACTCAAATAAACGTCTTTTGATTTTTACCCTATTAATCTCATGTGCACCCAAGATCACTTACAAATTAGATTTATATTAAAAAATAAATAAATAAATTATAAATTTTAAATCATATATATACATATATATTCTAATTCTTATTCTTAAAAGAACACATTAGATATCTCAATCACACCTCATACTGTCAATGAAAATTAAGATGATTTTTTAAAAATGTCAAACATATTAATAAGATTAAATAAAATGAAATTGAAATAACATGTCATCAATAAAAAGAATATATATTAATTGGTTAATTATACTGTGCACTGATAGGGGTTTTCTCAACACACAAATTAATCCTCAAGTATAAGGATATCAATTGTAGTCGCGAAGATGACCAAGTTACATTATCGAACCCACGGGACGATTAAACATCAATTTCATTATATTCTAGTACACTTTAGACTATGTTTGGTAATTGTAAAGGTTTAAAGAGTAATAACTACTAATCGAAATAGCAAAAAGAAATAACAAGAGTTAGAGAAAAGTGAGTTGTGATCAAGAAGAATAGTAGGTAGTTCGTCGGGTCATCCAGTTTCACTAGCAATTCGTATTTTTATATGATGGTGTCCGACTCTGCCCTGTGGTTTGTGGACGCATCACTAGACCATGCAAGTTTACTCTATAGACACAAGTAAATATGCGCTTACACGTGTGAATAACCTCGGAGCAAGAGATATACTTCACCCCCCTTTCTAGGTACTATCATAATCAATTATCTTCCACGTCTAGAATCTAACCCGATTTGATCTCCCTTTTAGGTACTATAAAGTTATACTCTTCATCCTATTTAATTCAATTAATAAATATTCATATAAGACGGTTCTAATAAGACTTCGGAATCCCTTCACTTAGAATTATAACAATAAACTCTGCTCAGTAGTGAACGCACTCAACCAATAATCATGTTATGTATTCAGACTCTACACAACGATCATTGATGCACAAAACGACTATGAGTATGGATTAAATATGCAATCTTATATGAAATAAACCACAGGTAGTGTTGTACGGAGTTTTACACACGAAATACGAATTACATCATGAAACTTTCATAACCCTAGAACTACCAAGGCGGTTCTAGCCCATGATTGATCTAGGAACAATCATGGTTAGATTGATCATTCTTACTTGAACCTTCAGCGAACTTCTGTCACAGCCCTCCGGATGGATCACCACCTCTACTCTTGTCTCTCTTATGATTGATGATCAAAAGCTCCTCTATTTGGACGCGATTGGTCTCCTTTTATACTTGTAATCACGTCTCTAGGGCTTGGAATGGGCTTTCTAAGTGATCTCACGCGTTTCGGCCTCGAAAATCCGGATAAGGTAAGTTCCCGCACGTAGGTTCGACCTCGTCAAACAGGTCGAACCACTGGCCACAGGTCGAACCCCAAGTCGAACCCCGCTACTGGAAGAATTCTGCACCGGTTCGACCTCTTAAACAGGTCGAACCTCTCAGGACTTGGTCGAACCCCAGGTCGAACCTCATCACTGGACAATTTCTGCTCTTGGTTCGGCCAACCGTCAGGTCGAACTCCCAACGTCGTGGTCGAACCCAGCTTCTCACGAACTGGTTCTACCATGGTTCGACCTGATGAACAGGTCAAACCCCTCGAATCGTGGTCGAACCTACTTCCTGCACTTCTCCAACACTGGTTCGACCTGCTGGAGAGGTCGAACCCTCCTCCAACAGGTCGAACCCACCTCTTTTTTTGGGCGGTTCGCATAGCTTCGACTTCGTCTCTTCGATTCTTGGCACTTTCACTTCGATTTCGCTGTTCAAACCACTCAAAGAGCTCCAATAACACCTGATTCATGCTAATTCACAATATGTATAGGTTTTCCACCTATTTCCACCTTTAAACTCTCTAAAACTAGCACAAAACATGATGCTAAACTTATGAATTTACACACTCATCAAATCCCCAAACTTACATGTTGCTCGTCCCGAGGCAACCAATTTAAACCACATGAGTCGTGTATAATTCAACAAGATCAAGTACAACACATATTACACATGCCACTTCATTAAATCAAACAAGAATTACTTGCATTATATATTTCACTCATGTAAAATCAATCAAATCACACACCATTCGGAATACTAAGTAATCTAGCTCACAAGATAAGTATTTACTCTCTTTCGCTCACGTGCGTGAGGCACTATAGGCTAGTATAAACACTCATATCAATTCATATTCACGCGTAACCATAAGCTTGGCAAAGGTCTCAAAAATTAACTCACATCAACTTAATACTAGGATCACAAAGGACTTATTTCTAGGTTGTAATGTTGGCTCTTTGGAAATGGTAGGAAAATTTGGACATAGTGACTTAAGACACTAGTAGAGAGTTACCTTGGAGGTTCTTGATTTCTCATTCGGCTTCATATTCTCCTCCAATTCTTCTCTTGCACTTGCAATTTTCGATTTTCCTTCTCTTCCTTGCATCAACATCATTCTTCTTTTGATCGCTCGGGTACCAGTTGTAGGCACTACCCTTCTCGAACATCATTCTGCTGCTTTTTAAAACTTCAAGCCCCATGTATAAGCAATTCGGGGTACCAGTTTCAGGCACTACCCCTAACAAGATTTAACCATGTACTTTTCTTACTAAACCTCATTCCATCTTCCTTTTCTTCTTGCACACTTATTCACCTCACTCTCTCTACCAATGAATAGGGTATTTACAAAGCTCAAATAAGGTAAATAAGGCTCTTTTATTTGGCTTGCCAAAGAAAAAGCTTTTAAAAGCTCAAACAGGGCTACCAAAGGTTTATAGGATCATTAGGAAAGGTAAAATTTGGCTAAGTGACTCAATTAATCAAAAATGGCCTAAGATCATGTCCTAATATTTCATCAATTGTAAGTTTCACACAAGACGCCAAGCCAAGTTCTAGAATACGTTCATACGAATGATTCTCTCAAAAATAAACTATCATGATCAAACATGATAGAGGCTCAAATCCTCTCATAGGTAAATCAATTCCTAATACTCCTCATAGCACGTAATCAAGATCAATTCCTCATGAATTCCACATACTTATCAAATTATACATGCTCTTTTCAATGAAAATAAACACGTGAACACATGAATGCATAGAATCAACAGCCCGTATACAAATCAATCATACAAGATCAACTATATCAAGTACATGCCACTCACACATGAATCACACCCCAATCTGTAAAAATAAAAAGAAGAATGGGAGATAAGATGAATTGGAGAAACCAAAAGAAAACCTGAAACTACTCCCTAGGAGCATCATCATCCTCATCATCATCTTTGTCATCCTCATCCATCCTATTCTCCACAGCTCGGCACAGGCTGGTAATGAGCATTTCCATCATATCCACTCGACTACTCACTCTACCAACACGCTCATCCAAGGTAGAGTACCTCTCGTTCAGCGTGGCATAGTTGGCGTTAGCGAGCGCGAGCTGCTTGTTCGTCTCCTGCTGTGCAGCTACTACCGCGACCAGCTGCTCATGAATCAAGCGAAGCTGCTCCCGTGTACCTGGGACTGCCCGCTGCTGCTGCGGTACCGGAGCATGCTGAGGCGCGTCGTGCTGCTCTTTCTCCGGAATCTCCATCTCCGGCTGCTTATCTACTTGATCCTCCTCTTCAGGCTGCTGTGGCTGAGGTTGACGGAACTCTCCTTCATCAATGATCTGCTGTAACTCAGCCATCCTGCCCTCAGCACACATCTGCGCTACCGCTCTCCAATCACCACCCGACTTCACTGCCACGGATAAGGCGGTATGTCCGAGAGAATTCATCAACTTATTCCTTGCTACCCGAATAGTTGTCAAGTTGCTCACGTTGAAGGGGAACATAAATTCGAAAGGCTTGAGACCCCTCGTGAAGAACCAATTGTTGGCAATTGGATCTTATGGTGAACATGATTCAATAAGAAAAACAGATAATCACGTACAGCGGAAGCATAAAACAATTACCTGTCTTCTGGATTGGTGTAGAGGATGATGATCTGAGAAGAACACCTCTGATCTTCTGCAGTATTACTCAAAGTTAACTCTCTGGTGTTGTGTGGTCAACAATCCCCAGAGAGTTCTCAATCTGTTCCTGATCTCTTCTACGTAAGAGGCGCAGAGTTAGGTTATTAGGAACTGAGACAACTTATAAATACTTGGGCTACTGCAGGGACCAGGAGGAGAAATTGGGCTGGGCCTCAATCAGATTTAATTAACCAAGCTTAGCCCAAAGCTTTTAATTAAATCCAATAATAATAATATAGTCCACTAAAATATTATTATTGCACTACCCATCCAATCCCAAAATTATGTTCTGGGCTCCTTCTTATTATGAGCCCGATAGTCTCCCCATGTTTAAGATATACAATGTCCATTAATTAATTAAGTTACTGACAACTCAAATTAATTAATATCTCATCCGAGAGTAGTACCACTCAACCTTATTATCATGCCGGAAATTAATCTACTTGCAAGATTTACATGATAAACCTTATGAGCTCCTCAAGGGGACATCATCAACCTATGATGGACATGGTTTCCTTCTACAATCAACAGCACACCATAGAGACAGCACTACTTCCCAACTCACCGAGTTTGTTGATTTAATACATTTAAATCTCACCCATTGATGAATCAAAGAAATATATACTTCCTTACGTGTCGAGGTTATTGTATAGGGATTAAGAGCACGAACATCCATAATAACAGAGATCAAGTTCTTCTATATAGACAGTACAAGTCGAACGATCTCAGACGGTCCTACTCAATACACAAAGCACTGTACTAATGTGGTTCTATAGTCAAGACAAACTAATACCAAACCACACTACAACCATACCGATAGATAGTCCCCGTTATCTCGGTTGTGAGCATCTGTTTATACTTTATAAGGAAACTGATAATATGATCTTCCACGTGTTGTTGCACAACATATTATCTACAGTATAAAGTAAATGGACTTTTGCACAAACATATAAATAAATAATTTATAATATGCAAAACAGTTTGATCATATGATTCTCATTTCAAATAAAATCGTTATTACATTGTTCAATACAAAAGCAAGGCTTTTAGTATACAAATCTAACAATCTCCCACTTATACTAAAAGACTACGCTGCTTTATCTGCTGACACACATCTAATCCCCATTCCTTCTACATGCCCATCGAACGCTTTCGCTGGAAGGCTCTTAGTAAAATGATCAGCTAGGTTATCCTCAGATGCTATCTTAGCAATAACGACTTCTCCTCTTTTAACGATGTCTCGAATCAGGTGGTACTTGCGCTCAATGTGTTTACTCGCCTTATGGGCTCGTGGTTCCTTCGAGTTTGCTACTGCACCACTGTTATCACAATAAATTGTGATTGCTTTGGGCAAACCAGGAATCACATCCAAGTCCATTAAGAAGTTCCTGAGCCATACTGCTTCTTTAGCTGCCTCAGAGGCTGCTACATATTCAGCTTCCATGGTAGAGTCTGCAACGCATTTCTGCTTTACACTCCTCCATATTACGGCTCCTCCTCCAAGAGTATGCACATAACCCGAGGTGGATTTACTAGCATCCCTATCTGACTGGAAATCCGAATCAGTATAACCCAAAGGTAACAAAGTATCTGCCCGGTAAACCAGCACATAATCCCTAGTCCTTCGCAGGTACTTCAAAATATGCTTTACCACAGTCCAATGCCCTTGTCCTGGATTACTTTGATACCTACTGACCATGCCCACGGCATAACAGATATCTGGTCTCGTACATAGCATAGCATACATGAGACTACCCACTGCCGAAGCATAAGGGACCAGCTTCATTGCCTCTATTTCATGTTGTGTCTTTGGACACATTTCCTTAGATAGAGGTATTCCATGTCTGAAAGGTAGAAAACCTTTCTTGGAATCTTGCATGCTAAAACGAGTCAGTATTGTATCAATATATGAAGCTTGGGATAAGCACAACATTCTTTTCTTGCGATCCCTTATTAATTTGATCCCAAGAATGTGTCCGGCCTCTCCCAAGTCCTTCATCTCAAATTGCTTGGACATCCATACCCTTACGCCCGACAATACCTTTACATTGTTTCCAATGAGTAGAATATCATCCACGTAGAGTACAAGAAATACCACTACATTTCCGTCACACTTCTTGTATACACATGATTCATCCGGACATTGAATAAATCCATATGACTGGATTACTTCATCAAAACGGATGTTCCAAGATCTTGAAGCTTGTTTCAATCCATAAATGGACTTTTTAAGCTTACACACAAGATGTTCTTCGCCCTTTGCAATGAAACCCTCCGGTTGCTTCATATAGATGTTTTCCTCAAGACTTCCATTCAGGAAAGCTGTCTTGACATCCATCTGCCATACCTCATAATCCATATGAGCAGCAATAGACAAAAGATTCTGGATTGACTTAAGCATGGCCACGGGCGAGAAGGTTTCCTCATAATCGATTCCTTCTTTCTGAGTATATCCTTTAGCCACAAGCCTTGCTTTAAAGGTTTCCACCTTACCGTCAGATCCTCTTTTTCTCTTATAGATCCATTTGCATCCAATAGCTTTTACACCATTAGGTGGTTCTACAAGCTTCCAGACATGATTAGAATACATGGATTCTATCTCATATTTCATTGCGTTTTGCCATAATTGAGCATCTTTATCCTGCAGTGCCTCGTTGTAATTCCATGGGTCAATTTCATGTTCACCTGGGACCAAGTCGGATGACTCTCCCAATCCCATGAATCTATCCGGTTGTCTGGCAACCCTCCCACTACGACGAGGCTCCGCAGGTATTTGTGTATCATGTGTGACACGCGGTGCAGTGTCCTGTGGTATATCCTCTTGCACAATTGGTATTATGTTTGGTGTTTCCCCTCTAACTTCTTCTAGAACAGTTTTACTCATGGGTTTATGATCCATTATATAATCCTCTTCCAAAAATCTGGCATTCGCGCTCAAGATCACCTTTTGGTCCTTGGGACTATAAAATAAACCACCCTTCGTTCCTCTAGGATACCCTATGAACAGACAAACATCAGTACGTGATTCTAACTTATCAGCATCTGCCTTTAACACGTGTGTCGGAGCACCCCAAATCCGAACATGTTTCAGACTAGGCTTGCGCCCGGTCCACAGTTCTGTGGGTGTGGAGGCTACCGATTTAGAAGGTACTAAGTTTAGAATGTAAGCCGCTGTTTCTAAGGCGTGTCCCCAAAACGAATTTGGTAATTCCGAAAAACTCATCATTGATCTTACCATTTCCATAAGAGTCCTATTCCTTCTTTCCGCTACACCATTCTGCTGAGGTGTGCCCGGTGCAGACAATTGGGATTCAATCCCATTTTCCGATAAATAATTCCTAAACTCTCCCAAGAGATATTCACCACCACGATCAGATCGTAGTGTTTTGATATATTTTCCAAGTTGCTTTTCCACATCAGCCTTGTATTCTTTGAATTTATCAAAGCATTCAGACTTGTGGCGCATCAAATAAATATATCCGTATCTTGAATAATCATCAATGAAAGTGACGAAATATTCAAAACCACCTCTTGCCTGGACAGACATAGGACCACATAAATCAGAATGAACCAATTCCAACAAATCCTTGGCTCTATGCCCCTTTGCCTTGAAAGGCCTTTTTGTCATTTTTCCTTCCAAGCAGGATTCGCAAGTTGGATAATTTTCCACTACTAATGAACTCAGAGGTCCATCAGCTATCAACCTTTGAATCCTACTCAAGTTAATATGACCTAGTCTTAGATGCCAAAGATATGTTTGATTCATTTTAGAAGGTTCTTTTCTCTTATTAGTAGATGTATCATTCATTTCAATTTGTTGCACTGTGGGAGTAATTGGATTAAGAGTATACAAATTATCTATCAATGCACCATCACAGATAAAAATTCCATTTTTCCTTAAAACAACTTTGTCATTAAAAGAAACAGAATATCCATCCATAAACAATTTAGAAACTGAAATTAAATTCTTTCTAAAATGAGGTACATAAAGACAATTCCTCAAAATAAGAGTTTTATTCTTATTAAAAGATAAATAGACGTCTCCCACTGCAACAGCTGCTACTTTTGTAGCATTTCCCATGAGAATAGTAATCTCTCCATCACTGAGCTGTCGGGTTTGGTGGAACCCCTGCAAAGAATTGCAGACATGGTCAGTGGCTCCCGTATCTACACACCAAGTGTCAGCAGATACAGCCGCTAAACACGATTCAACAACTAGTATATAAGACTTACCATTCCTGTTCCCCTTCAGAAGAGGGCAGTCTGCCTTGTAGTGTCCCGGCTGCTTGCATTTGAAGCACTTGCCTTTAGGCTTCTTGACTGCTCCAGTCTTTGCTTTCACTTGGTTCACTGGTGCTGAATTCCCTTGCTTCTTTTTCTTCCTACCGCCTTTCGGCCTAGGATGAGCAACATATTCAGCAACATGAACCTGAGGAGGTCTACGAAATAGTTCTTCCGCCGCCACAAGTTCTGTCAGAAGTTCCGCCAATGTGTACAAATGTTTGTTCATACCATAGTTCAGGCGAAACTGCTCAAAACTCTTAGGCAAGCTTTGGAGTATGATATCGACCTGGGTTTCCCCATCGATTTCAGCTCCAAGAACTTCCAACTCATTGAGTTGGCCCATCATCCTGAGGACATGTTCCCTTACGGGAGTGCCCTCAGCCATTTTGGTATTCATCAAGACCGACATGCCCTTCGACCTAGCAGGACGACTCTGATGTCCGAAGAGTTCCTTAAGATTATGCATCATATCATAGGCGGTCTCCATGGCTTGATGCTGAGTCTGAAGCACATTTGACATAGAAGCTAAAATGTAGCATTTAGCCATCCTATCAGCCTTGGTCCACCTATTATAAGCATTTCTTTGCTCTTCAGTAGAGTCATCATTAGGTTCCGGAGGACATTCCTCAGAGAGAACAAAGATATAATCTTCAGCAGTTAAAACAATGTCCATGTTTCGCTTCCAGTCGACATAATTTGTACCAGTAAGTTTATGCTCTTTAAGTATTACAGAAAGTGAGTTGAGTGCCATTTGAAAGTCCTGAGAATCATAATTAAATAAACAGATCAAACACTTCGAATTTATCAATTTATATTGAATCCCTCAAAACAATATAAAATAAAATTCACCAACATCTCAAGCACCGTGAATTTGTATGCCACGATAGTGTGGACGTATACAAACCCGAATATTTACAAGAGAAAGTTTTACCCAATAATTTCATTTGTCAACCTAACTTTATGACAAAATAATTAATAGTCGGTTTCTATTTAGCCATGCAAATAATAGCAGTGACTCCGATGGGGAGGATACATATTATTTGCACCTAAGTGTATACCATTATTTAATCCCAAGTCCGCGGCCCAAGCTTGTGTGCCTTACAGATGGAGAAGTACACACGCGCTCAGATAACTTCCTACGATTATCTTAAAGAAGTTTGTACCAGTGATCCGTGAACAAACTCATCCGATAGGGAGGAAGGCTCAAATGCCAACGTGCAAGTTTACTCACATCACTTACAAACCAATAATGGAGGCCATGGGAATTTATATACCAATCCCCTCTCCCACTTAGTTATTTAGCACAGAGGGTTTTTAACATGCATATAATATTTCATAATAAAATATACAACTTAGCATGCTTCTATTAAAGTAATTTAAATTAAATAAATCACATAGAACATGATATTCACATATATAATAATTAATTGTCAAGCAAAACAATTAAATCAATTATATATAATAATTAATTGCATAAGAATGTTGGATCAAAAAATGGGCCCAACAGACCCAAACATTATTGGCATAAAATGAGCAGCCCAATAATAATTTAATTATGCCCATTTAACCCAGCCAATATAAGTATCAACAAGCCCAATTAAATTATGGCCCAACACTACAAACAATTAATGAAGAGCCCAGCTGACTATAAAAAAAAATCAACAAGCAGCCCATGAACAGCAATAATAAATCAGGCCTAAAGCATTTAATAAAAAGATTTGGGCCCATCAGACCCTAACCCAAACACCAATTAATAAAATAAGAAAAAAAAAATATGGGCCCTGTCTGGACGGCCCAAAACACACAAGGGAGCCCTAACACCACGCTAGCCGCACACAGGGATCACCACGGAGTGAAGCACCGGCGCCGCTGCCCTCGGCGATAACGCCGTCAGCCCGCCGGAGTTGTGAGGTCAGCCCGTCGCTGTGCACTTCTCAGCTGCATCCGCCTACCGCGACAACATATCGCTCGACACAGTGACTGAAACCTCGCCGGATGAGTATTATCCACCGCCGCTGCCAACGCCGGCGCCTGCCTCATCCCACCGGAAAGACACCAACAGTCCGCATCGCACGCAACGCCCGACAGCCAGGCGCCACTGCCACCGCGACCATGCACACAGACGTGCAGCTCCAAGACTCCACTAGATCCACTCCGATCTACTCCCCGCCGTGCAGCTCCCAACCTGTAAGAATCCCAATCTCTGCAAAATTGTTGCGGATCGAGTCCACGGAGTCATCTCCGGTGCTCATCTCCGACAATCTGCCCGGAACAAAGTTGTCACAGTCCGCTGCCACCCATCTCCCCGCCTGCTCAGAATCGGCCAAGATTCGGTGCCGCTGATCTCGGCTTAAGCGCCGTCAGCCCACCGATACTTGAACCGCCCTCGTTCATCGCCGTCGCCATCCATCTGAGCGACGGTAGTCTAGAACCGTGCTCCGCCGCTGCCCAAAACAGCGCTACTCCGATGCGTCGCCCAGACTCTCAATGCAGCGAAGTCGTCGCCACGTCGATTTCAAAACACCACTCGCCACCATCAGTCGAAGCCACACGCCTTTTCGGTACCGCCGTGACAAATCTGGTCCGGCCGAAGCCACCAGCCGTCATGGTCTGCGCCTGTCTCACGCGTTTTCACCTCCCGTCTTCACGCGCCGCTGACTTTTGTCTTCGTCGAGTAGTGGGGTGTGTGTGATGTGATGATGACCGACAGACTGACTGACTTTTGTGTTTGTGTGACCAACAGAATGTGTACCATGTATTCAATAATAAAGAAAATACACAACAGCACATAGCAATAGAAGTTCACAAAGTGATTACAAAGTCAATACAACAATCACATAACCACAAACACACGGACTGTCAGACTACTTGATTAAAACAGATTATATCAATTAATCAAATAATTACAAACCCATCCTTAAAACCACGATTCACCAAGTAACAAGGCTCTGATACCAATTGTTGGCAATTGGATCTTATGGTGAACATGATTCAATAAGAAAAACAGATAATCACGTACAGCGGAAGCATAAAACAATTACCTGTTTTCTGGATTGGTGTAGAGGATGATGATCTGAGAAGAACACCTCTGATCTTCTGCAGTATTACCCAAAGTTAACTCTCTGGTGTTGTGTGGTCAACAATCCCCAGAGAGTTCTCAATCTGTTCTTGATCTCTTCTACGTAAGAGACGCAGAATTAGGTTATTAGGAACTGAGACAACTTATAAATACTTGGGCTACTGCAGGGACCAGGAGGAGAAATTGGGCTGGGCCTCAATCAGATTTAATTAACCAAGCTTAGCCCAAAGCTTTTAATTAAATCCAATAATAATAATATAGTCCACTAAAATATTATTATTGCACTACCCATCCAATCCCAAAATTATGTTCTGGGCTCCTTCTTATTATGAGCCCGATAGTCTCCCCATGTTTAAGATATACAATGTCCATTAATTAATTAAGTTAATGACAACTCAAATTAATTAATATCTCATCCGAGAGTAGTACCACTCAACCTTATTATCATGCCGGAAATTAATCCACTTGCAAGATTTACATGATAAACCTTATGAGCTCCTCAAGGGGACATCATCAACCTATGATGGACATGGTTTCCTTCTACAATCAACAGCACACCATAGAGACAGCACTACTTCCCAACTCACCGAGTTTGTTGATTTAATACATTTAAATCTCACCCATTGATGAATCAAAGAAATATATACTGCCTTACGTGTCGAGGTTATTGTATAGGGATTAAGAGCACGAACATCCATAATAACAGAGATCAAGTTCTTCTATATAGACAGTACAAGTCGAACGATCTCAGACGGTCCTACTCAATACACAAAGCAGTGTACTAATGTGGTTCTATAGTCAAGACAAACTAATACCAAACCACACTACAACCATACCGATAGATAGTCCCCGTCTATCTCGGTTGTAAGCATCTGTTTATACTTTATAAGAAAACTGATAATATGATCTTCCGCGTGTTGTCGCACAACATATTATCTACAGTATAAAGTAAATGGACTTTTGCACAAACATATAAATAAATAATTTATAATATGCAAAACAGTTTGATCATATAATTCTCATTTCAAATAAAATCGTTATTACATTGTTCAATACAAAAGCAAGGCTTTTAGTATACAAATCTAACACCAATCTCCATCTCTGAAATGGGCGAATCCTCCCTTCACGCACGTGATCATCTTCAAATCGGGTTCTCCTTCTACTGGTGTAATGCCGGTGAAATCCAAGTTGTAATGCTCAGCCACGATCGTCAGTAACCCTCCAATATTCACCTTTTTAAATCCAATGGTCTTGAATCAATGCAGCTGCGCAATGAAATAAGCTCCAACATTGAACTGCACCCTGTTTAGCATATACCACAGGGCGTAAAGCTCTCCTCTAGACACAACACTCCCCTCCGAGCGGGCGAATAACGTGTTGCTCAGGACTCGGTCCATGTACCTCAAGACTGGATTCTTTATTGCGGAAGCACGAGACTGTCTAATCTTATAGTCTCGAATCTCCCCTGTGATCTCCCTCCAAAACTAATTTGCATTGAATGCAGCATTTTCCAATCGAGGGATCTCTAAAGGCGTCTCAAACAACTCATTGAAATTCTCAGACGTCCATCTCCTACTCACTCAGCCAAGCTGAAACGTACACTGGTACGGGTACCCAAGCGGGTCCTTCTCCATCTCAAATGAGCAAACTACTTCCGCTGTAACATGGAAGTATGTCGGCCTCTTCAAATCCATGAATCTCCGGATCCCTACTTGATCGAACATCCAAAAGATGTCATCCCCTATTCTCATTATCCTCATCGCCTCATTATCTTGGTATCGAGTGCGAGCTATCTTGTCTGAAACTTCTTTCCACTTCTCTTTGATCTCATCCCAATCTTGCATCTGGATCTTGAAATTTTTGGGTAAACGATCTTGTAGCCTCAGTTTCCTTGTCACTTTGTCCAAATTCGAAGGCCTATCATGCCTCTTCTTCGATCTTTCCTCCTCTGCCTTTCCTTTACCTTTACTTAATCCTTGTCCCTTTCCTGAAAACAAATACTTCAATCCAACCAACAAGACAAGAAAATAAGTATTTGACTAGCACATCACATACTCTACTCAAGACTTCAAGCATCAATGCATAATCACTCCAACTATCGTCTCAACACCACTTGCTTATTCAACATGCTCAAAACATCTTCAATCAACCTTCTTTAAATAACCAACAAGCATGCATCAACAATTTAAGCAATTCATAACACTTTCAACAATTCAGAACATGAACTACTCCAATTCGAATACCAATTCAACCAAACTAGCATGCTTGTCCTAATAGATGCACAATATTTTTGATCAATTCATATAAACCATCTATAATCAAACATTCTCAACCAACAAACATGAATTCATATGAAACAAGTTACAATATCAACATTCACCATGAAATTCAACCATACTCAACATCAATCCTCTTATTCACATCGAATTGCATACCTAAACCTTCAATCCTAGAGTAATTGAGTGGGAAAAACATACCTTTTGACTAGCCCATGGTGAACAACCGATCAAAACCACACACACACAAGAATATCGCGACTGAAGCCCTAATTTGCGACGAAAATTGCCCAAATCCGCACCCAATTCGTAAATTCAAAGTGTAATGTTGTGTAATCGGTGTGCAATTAAGTGTAATCGAAGAATTTGTGTAATGGTGTAGAGGTTCGAAGAGGGTTCGAGGTTTGGTGTTTCGAAAAAAATGATCGAACCCTCTGAAAATCGAACTTAAATTGCGTACCTGGCTTGGTTCGACCTCAAGTTCGACCTCTTAAACAGGTCGAACCATGGATGACGAGGTCGAACCTACCTTCTGGACAAATGCTCTTCTCGGTTCGACCTGGGTTCGACTTGCTGAACAGGTCGAACCATCCTTGAATTGGTCGAACCCATTTTTTGGAAAACAGAGTGCTTTGAACTGACTGGTTTGACCACAGGTTCGACCTTCTGAACAAGTCGAACAAATATGGCTTAGGTCGAACCACCCTACTGTAAGTTTCGGTCCCCTGGTTCGACCTAGGTTTGACCTGGGTGACAGATCGAACCATCATGCTTGAGGTCGAACCACTTCACTGGACAACTTTCGACTCCGATTCGACTTCCTCTGCTTTGGTTCTACCTCCGGCACTGGTCGAACCACACCTGGCGTTGGTCGAACCATCCTTCTGATTTTCAAAACTGAGTGTTCTTCATTCTCTACACACTTCAAGCTTCAACTCAACTCATTAGGTACAATCTAGAGCACAACTTCAGAAATTGTTCCACAAGACATCATTTATGAGTAACTCCGTAAAAGAAAACACAACCAAAAACCACTGAACATTAGGCAAGTTGTAAAAAATCATCACATCAAAATCGATTAAAATTTTAATATGGCCGCAAAAACCAACTTCCCTAACAAACAATACAAAGAAAAGATTATACTGTCGGTGCTTATCGAGGTAAGTACATTACCCCCCCAAACTTAGGAGAAACTAAAGTCGAAACTAAGTTTGCAAAGAGATGTAATTGCCAAAAAGTAAGCACGTCAAATATAAAAATCTCTTACTCACACAAAAGAAATAAAGCAATAAAACGGAAGAGTAAGCCCTCAACAAGCGCTCATATTTAACGTCGGAGAGTCACGACGGTACCAAATCAGATCAAGGTATCATTAAAAATGACACAAGCATCATCCGGCGACTTATAATGCTTCAATCGATGCCCATTCGCCGTGATAACGTCTCCATCTTTGTCAATAAGCTCAAAACTCCCCCCTCCTAAGGCCCGATGAATCATGAACGGTCCCGTCCACTTCGACTTCAACTTGCCTGTAAAAAGCTTTAAACGAGAGTTAAAAAGTAGTACCTCATCTCCTTGCTTGAACTCCTTGTATGAGATCTTAGAATCATGCCACCTCTTCATTCTTTCCTTATAGATCTCCGAATTCTTATAAGCACGACTCCTAAACTCATCCAATTGATTTATGTGAGTTATCCTCAACTCCTTCACATCCTTGAGGGTCAAGTTCAAGCTTCGCAAAGCCCAAAACGCTTTGTGTTGAATCTCTACAGGTAAGTGGCACGGATTCCCATAGACAATTTGATACGGTGACATATCTAACACCGTCTTGTAAGCGGTTTTGAACCCCCACAACACATCATCGAGCTTTATAGCCCAATCCTTTCTATTAGTTCCTACCACTTTCTCCAGAATCTGTTTGACTTGACGGTTGGAGACCTCTGCTTGCCCATTCGCTTGCGGATGATAGGGTGTAGTAACCCTATGCTTAACACCATAATCCTTAAGCACCTTCTCAAGAAATTTATTGACGAAGTGGGAACCTCCATCACTAACTAGTGCTCTAGGAACTCCATAATGGGCAAAGATATGTTTCTTCAAGAAAGATACAACAATTTTCGAATCATTTAAGCGAGTAGGAATCGCTTCCACTCACTTTGAAACATAATCCACAGCAAGAAGAATGTAGAGAAATCCATTCGACGGGAGAAAAGGCCCCATAAAATCGATCCCCCGTACATCAAATATCTCCACAACAATGCTAGGCTGCAGTGGCATCTTATCTCTCCTACCTATATTTCCCATGCGCTGACATCTATCGCAAGACGCCACATAGTTCTCACAATCTCTAAACAATGTAGGCCAATAGAGAGCGGATTGAAGTACCTTAGCTGCAGTCTTTTGCGCTCCGAAATGCCCCCCATTTGGTTGTGCATGGCAAAACTCAAGCACACTCTCCATTTCCATCTCGGGTACACATCTTCGGACAATAGAATCCGTACATATCTTGTAAATAAACGGATCATACCATATAAATGTCTCAACTTCCCTCTTGAATTTCGCAAGTTGATATCGATTGAGATCCCTTGGAATTCTCCAACGACAATGTAATTAACATAATCCACGTACCATGGATCCATACCTTGCGCTACGACCACACACGCTCGCTCAGTCCTTTCAACAACCACAGCCATGATCTTCTCATCAGGGAACATCTCTTCAATATACTCAAAAGAATTATCACAATGCTCCCTAGTCTCCAACCTTGACAAGTGATCTGCCAACACATTTTCTGTTCCTTTCTTATCCCGAATCTCCATATCAAACTCTTGAAGTAGTAGAATCCACCTTATAATTCTAGGCTTCATCTCCTTTTTCTCCATCAAGTACCGAATCGCTGAATGATCCGTGTACACAATAGTCTTCATGCCAACCAAATACTGACGGAACTTATCGAATGCATACACAACAGCCAAAAACTCCTTTTCAGTCACCGTGTAATTCTTCTGTGCCGCATCGAAAGTCTTACTCGCATAGTAAATGGCGTAGAACTTCTTCTCCCTTAGCTGCCCGAGCACCACACCCAGTGCTACATCACTTGCATCACACATAAGTACAAACAGTTGAGTCCAGTCCGGTGTGATCAAGATAGGGGCAGTAATTAGCGCCTCCTTCAAAACTTGAAAAGCTGTTAGACACTCATCATTAAACACAAAAGGAATATCCTTTTCAAGTAAATGAGATAAGGGCTTAGAGTATTTTGAGAAATCTTTTATGAATCTCCTGTAAAAACCGGCGTGTCCAAGGAAGGACCGCACTCCTCTTTCATTGGTCGGTGGTTGATTAGTCATAATATAGTGGAGAATGACCAATTAAAGAAATTATCGAACCACAGGGAGGAAGGTAATAGGGTCTAAGCGATCTCGTGTTTGTCATAGTATTATAGAGATGAACGAGAAGGGGAGATAATCAAGAAATGACAATAAAATAAATGGATAGATGAATGGGAGATGGATGAATGAGCCAAGTAGATAGAGATGAGATTAACAATACTTAAAGCATGAAAAATGTAGGTATCATGCAATGAATTCATATGTGTCATGGGAAAAAGGCTAAGGGTCAAGACTAAGATCACCTAAACTCCCTCTCGGAATGAATAGGATATGGAATGACATTCATTGGATTGGTTCTCACTCAAACAATTCCAACTAGGTACTAAGCTTGAAATGAGAGTCCCTTCACATAATCTATTGACTTCTCAATCTAATAAATGATATGTTCTATCAAAGGGTTCTAAACTATGAAGGACTTCTCAATCTCTTCACAATCTATAATGCACATGAAGTGTTTGATGAAATGATTCACTTAATTATCCTAAATATGCAATTGACTTCTCAATCTAATCACATGCTTAAACAATTAAACACACAAATCATCATAAACCTCAAGATCTAAAGCATCAATGATAGAAAATCAATTAACCCAATCAACATAATCATTCAATTGCAAAATACCAAAAATTATCCAACACAATTCATATTGCTAATCTCACAAGGGAGATTAGCCTCTCATATCCATAAGAAAATTAACATAGACATTAAATTCCTTACAAAACATGATAAAAAATAGGTTTCAATACAAAGTGTAGATGAAAACTCCCTTGGATGTCTCCAATGGTGATCTTCTTCTTCCCCTTGCAATTCACCTCTCTTCCTTGCTTCTCTAGCTACTTGGATGAAGGATTTGATGGTTGGATGAAGGTAGATCCAAAGGATGAAGAATGGATGAAGGTGAAGGTGAAGAATTGAGGAAATGGTGTGTGAGGTGTGTGTGGAAGGGGTGGAAATCGGATCTTTCTTAAAATGTTGAATAGATTGGTATTTATACCCCATGGAGACCTTCTAGAAGAATTGTAAAAAATATCCTGTTCTGGTGCTGACACGAGTCGTGCTACGTAGCACGGGTCGTGTCGTGTCAGGGCATGCGGCACACGAGTCGTTCTGCGTCGCACGGCCAAAGGGTGGCCGTGTTGAATGCCTAGACGTCGCCGCACGGCCTCCGCTTACAGGCCCGTGTCTTGTACACGGGTCGTGCTCCGCAACACGGGTCGTGCGCCACAACACGACCAAGTGGTGGTCGTGTTGGATAAATAAATGCCGCCGCACGACCATTCTGGACAGGCCCGTGTCTGGCACACGGGCCGTTTTGCTGCAACACGAGCCGTGTTGACAGCACGGCCAGCCGTGTTCTTACACCTTTGTTTCTTCTTCTTTGTTTGATCTTCCTTCTTCATTTTTACTCCATTTTCACCTGTTATATGTATGTTTAAGATCATTCTCACACATTCCTATGAAAATACATAACACCACCAAAATACACGAAAATACGGATAAAACAATACGCAAAATACACTCAAAAAGGCACTAAAATCTAGGTGAAAATAACGACAATCACACCCCCAAACTTGAAGTATTGTTCGTCCCCGAACAATGAAAATGATAGACTGAGGGAGAAGCTTTCACCTAGTAAAAAGACTAAACGAATACAAGTAAGAACACATCATTAGCAACAAGAATTTCAAATCATGCTAAGCTAACCTACAACATTAGATTCATGATAAGAGAAAATAACAAGTTCAATCAAAAGAGAATAAAGAGCAATATAGTCCTTTTAGTCTAAGCCTCACATAAGTTTATCAATTTCCCTCGACACTCTTTAAATAAGGTAAATCAACACTCATCAATCAATTGGCTCGACTCACCATACACTTGCTCGTAGACTCTATTCACAAACCACCAAAAATTTAATCAATGATCAAAAAGATCTTTAATTAAGGATGTAATGATAGGCTCTTTGGTAGGGTAGGAAGAATATAGGTAAAAGTGACTAAATGAGTGTAAGTAATCGAAGAGGTAGCTACTTTCTTCTATCCCTTCACATTCTTTTTCTTCCTTTCTTTTCTTTATTGATCATAAGCACTAATCATCACTTTCTTGGATTTTTGAGCTTCTTATAGATTCATGCCTCTTTTCTTTGACTCTTAAGTACTTGAGCATATTATTGTTGCTTGCTCATTTTCTTGTTTTGAAATTGCATGTCCATTCTTTCTTATGCTCTTTTCATCCTTTTTCTTACTTATTTACCATTTCCTCTTTCTCTTTTGTTATCTCATCACACCTTTCTAGCCACCATCTTCTTTATTACTCACACTAAAGGTATATATCTTAGGCTCATGTGGGTAATTAAAGCTTGTAATGTGCTATCTTCACAATAAATAGGCTTATAGGCTCAAAGTGGTTTACTAGGGATGATTTTTAAAGGTAAGGAAATATTTGGCAATGGCTATACATGACAAGGATGGCCTTAAATCATTTCATCGATCTCCATTAATCGGATTCATTCCTAAAGTCTTTGAGCAAGTATTTAGTTTATCAAAACTCAACCGATCCACTCATGAAAAGGTACCATGTATACATGGTCGAGGCTCAAATTCTCACAAGTTTATGCTCGACTTAAAAGGACTTATTACAACTTATTCATTCTTTTAATTGAATTAGTTAAATAAAACATATCACAATTCGAAAGCGTAGAGTTCCTTAATCATAATTCGACCTCACTTATCACCATAATGCATCATCACTCATATTCAAAACGACTCACAACCTCCCAAACAAACCACCAAATCAAACCTAAACACGAAAAAAACTAAGAAACAACAAAACGACAAAAGCAAAAACACAAAGACAACAATAAAAGAAAAGATACAAAGAAAATTCACCCCATCCATAGTCAATACACAACAAAAATCATCTCAATCCTTAATTGAAAAGGAAACCTCCCAAAAACATAACAAATGAAGTAGCATGCAAATCCATCAATCCAAATCAAAATATGTCAAGCAACTAGAAGTGATAATGTGTAGAGTACTCCCTCAATAGGCATTTGGTAAAGAAAACGTTAGCTCCAAGCTCCATTCGTGCTTCCAATACCTTTCATTCATGCTCAAACACTCAACAAACACCATTAGTTCAACAACTTCATTATAAATATGGACTATCATGCACTTCAACACAACCAATCATACCAAAATCCAACCAAACTCATGAGAAAATTTTTAAAATTAGCCCAAAAATATGAAAAGTATATGCTTTCAAAACAAAGTACGTTACACCAAATCATATCCCCCCAAACTTAGATTGAAACAAGAGTTTCGAATTAAGTTTGCAAAAAGTGGTGTGACGAACTTACACACTTCAAATCAAGCACTTATCGTTTGTCCAATACGCATTCTCCTCACAAGCACAATCAACATACATACCAAAAATGCAAAACGAGCAAATCCACCATCCTTATTGAAAGCAATAAATAAAGCAATAAAAATAATGATGGGTTGCCTCCCATATAGCGCTAAGTTTAACGTCTTCAAGCCGGACGGGATATGGAGAACTCATCGGAATGGCCACGGATATCTTTCGTCCTTGCCATTGAATTTTAACTGTTGTGCTTCTTCCTCTATTAGGTATTTGTGGCAAGTGACGACCTCAGTTGCATCCTTCGAGCATGGCTTCAAAAATTCGACTCTCTTGAGCTTACACTCCATTGCCCTCTCCATTCTTGAACACCACTTATTCCTCCTTACCAAATAGATCTCCAACATCTCTTCGAGTTCTCTTTTGTTTCTAAGGATATGAGAAAAATCAATGGGTAAAACAAAATCAATATAAACAATATTATCAAGTTCAAAGCAACTTAAAGAGTTTAAAGGTTTAGAAATGCTCATTTCACTCTTCAAGTCATCATCATTTGCTTCTTGACTTTGTTCCTTCTCTTCAACATCATTTGCCTCAATCGGCTCTTCAAACACCTCATTTGATTCTTCATCCCCCAGATTCTCTTCTTTCTCCAACGCTTCTTCGACTTTGCTCACCTCTTCCAATTCTTCAACTTGTTGAAAATTGTTCAAAGCACTTACAATTTGGCTTACTTGATGCTCCAAGGCCTTGAATTGTCTTTCATTATTTTCCTCAATAGCCTTGAATTTTCTTTCAATAACTTCATCTTGAGTTTTGTTAGATTCAATCAACTTCTCAATCAATACTTCTAAAGATGATTTTTCTTCTTCGACTTGTTGAAAGTCTCCTCCCTCTTGGTTGTCACAATTCCATCCTTGAATTGGTGGATAATTCCCATGAAAATTTCCTTCATAGTTATGTTGAAAATTTCCTTGGAAATCATCCTCTCCCATAAAAGAAACATCTCCTACTTGATGCGTAGGCATCCTCCATTCTTCTTACTCCATAGGACTAGGAATCGACACACCTTGCACATTTTGAGCACCCCCCAAGCTTGAATTAGACAAGACTTGACCATAAGCACCTTGATTCATCATCCTTATTTGTCTTGTCACTTCCAAAGTAACTTGGGTAATTATCTCGGAGGATTCATTTTGAAGAAAACTTGATTGAGGATCTTGACCTTCATCACTTCCTTGAGCACTTCTTCTATATAATTCAAGTAAGCCGTAGTTTTGAAACGGAGGAGAAGTGTTGGTGTTGGGATTTTGTGGAGAATAAGTGTATGCTTGATAAGGGTGGAATGTATTTCCATTGTAAGCTTGTTGCCATTCTCCATTTCTTCTTTGATTGTAGTATTAAGAGCTATCTTGATTCATTTGGACGTTGTACCCATAGTTGCTCTCATTCATGTAGCCTCTTGATTGTGGAGGTGGAACCCTTGCAAATTGATCCCCAAAGACATTTGTGAATTGGTTCCAACCATCCATTTCAATTCTCTTCTCAAACTTGCTATTTTTGGCTTTGATCCCCCTTCCTCTTCTCTCAAGGTAGTGTCAAGTACCTATCAAAACGAATAAGTGAGATCAAAAATTTTCCAAAGCAAATAATAAAAAGCAATAAAAATATCTCTATTAATACCAATCGAAACACTCCTTCGTTAAACCACTAGCAACCGTTGCCTCCCCGGCAACGGCGCCATTTGATTAGTCATAATATAGTGGAGAATGACCAATTAAAGAAATTATCGAACCACAGGGAGGAAGGTACTAGGGTCTAAGCGATCTCGTGTTTGTCATAGTATTATAGAGATGAACGAGAAGGGGAGATAATCAAGAAATGACAATAAAATAAATGGATAGATGAATGGGAGATGGATGAATGAGCCAAGTAGATAGAGATGAGATTAACAATACTTAAAGCATGAAAAATCTAGGTATCATGCAATGAATTCATATGTGTCATGGGAAAAAGGCTAAGGGCCAACACTAAGATCACCTAAACTCCCTCTCGGAATGAATAGGATATGGAATGACATTCATTGGATTGGTTCTCACTCAAACAATTCCAACTAGGTACTAAGCTTGAAATGAGAGTCCCTTCACATAATCTATTGACTTCTCAATCTAATAAATGATATGTTCTATCAAAGGGTTCTAAACTATGAAGGACTTCTCAATCTCTTCACAATCTATAATGCACATGAAGTGTTTGATGAAATGATTCACTTAATTATCCTAAATATGCAATTGACTTCTCAATCTAATCACATGCTTAAACAATTAAATACACAAATCATCATAAACCTCAAGATCTAAAGCATCAATGATAGAAAATCAATTAACCCAATCAACATAATCATTCAATTGCAAAATACCAAAAATAATCCAACACAATTCATATTGCTAATCTCACAAGGGAGATTAGCCTCTCATATCCATAAGAAAATTAACATAGACATTAAATTCCTTACAAAACATGATAAAAAATAGGTTTCAATACAAAGTGTAGATGAAAACTCCCTTGGATGTCTCCAATGGTGATCTTCTTCTTCCCCTTGCAATTCACCTCTCTTCCTTGCTTCTCTAGCTACTTGGATGAAGGATTTGATGGTTGGATGAAGGTAGATCCAAAGGATGAAGAATGGATGAAGGTGAAGGTGAAGAATGGAGGAAATGGTGTGTGAGGTGTGTGTGGAAGGGGTGGAAATCGGATCTTTCTTAAAATATTGAATAGATTGGTATTTATACCCCATGGAGACCTTCTAGAAGAATTGTAAAAAATATCCTGTTCTGGTGCCGACACGAGTCGTGCTACGTAGCACGGGTCGTGTCGTGTCAGGGCATGCGGCACACGAGTCGTTCTGCGTCGCACGGCCAAAGGGTGGCTGTGTTGAATGCCTAGACGTCGCCGCACGGCCTCCGCTTACAGGCCCGTGTCTTGTACACGGGTCGTGCTCCGCAACACGGGTCGTGCGCCACAACACGACCAAGTGGTGGTCGTGTTGGATAAATAGATGCCGCCGCACGACCATTCTGGACAGGCCCGTGTCTGGCACACGGGCCGTTTTGCTGCAACACGAGCCGTGTTGACAGCACGGCCAGCCGTGTTCTTGCACCTTTGTTTCTTCTTCTTTGTTTGATCTTCCTTCTTCATTTTTACTCCATTTTCACCTGTTATATGTATGTTTAAGATTATTCTCACACATTCTTATGAAAATACATAACACCACCAAAATACACGAAAATACGGATAAAATAATACGCAAAATACACTCAAAAAGGCACTAAAATCTAGGTGAAAATAACGACAATCACACCCCCAAACTTGAAGTATTGTTCGTCCCCGAACAATGAAAATGATAGACTGAGGGAGAAGCTTTCACCTAGTAAAAAGACTAAACGAATACAAGTAAGAACACATCATTAGCAACAAGAATTTCAAATCATGCTAAGCTAACCTACAACATTAGATTCATGATAAGAGAAAATAACAAGTTCAATCAAAAGAGAATAAAGAGCAATATAGTCCTTTTAGTCTAAGCCTCACATAAGTTTATCAATTTCCCTCGACACTCTTTAAATAAGGTAAATCAACACTCATCAATCAATTGGCTCGACTCACCATACACTTGCTCGTAGACTCTATTCACAAACCACCAAAAATTTAATCAATGATCAAAAAGGTCTTTAATTAAGGATGTAATGATAGGCTCTTTGGTAGGGTAGGAAGAATATAGGTAAAAGTGACTAAATGAGTGTAAGTAATCGAAGAGGTAGCTACTTTCTTCCATCCCTTCACATTCTTTTTCTTCCTTTCTTTTCTTTATTGATCATAAGCACTTCTAATAAATGATATGTTCTATCAAAGGGTTCTAAACTATGAAGGACTTCTCAATCTCTTCACAATCTATAATGCACATGAAGTGTTTGATGAAATGATTCACTTAATTATCCTAAATATGCAATTGACTTCTCAATCTAATCACATGCTTAAAACAATTAAACACACAAATCATCATAAACCTCAAGATCTAAAGCATCAATGATAGAAAATCAATTAACCCAATCAACATAATCATTCAATTGCAAAATACCAAAAATTATCCAACACAATTCATATTGCTAATCTCACAAGGGAGATTAGCCTCTCATATCCATAAGAAAATTAATATAGACATTAAATTCCTTATAAAACATGATAAACAATAGGTTTCAATACAAAGTTTAGATGAAAACTCCCTTGGATGTCTCCAATGGTGATCTTCTTCTTCCCCTTGCAATTCACCTCTCTTCCTTGCTTCTCTAGCTACTTGGATGAAGGATTTGATGGTTGGATGAAGGTAGATCCAAAGGATGAAGAATAGATGAAGGTGAAGGTGAAGAATGGAGGAAATGGTGTGTGAGGCGTGTGTAGAAGGGTTGGAATTCGGATCTTTCTTAAAATGTTGAATAGATTGGTATTTATACCCCATGGAGACCTTCTAGAAGAATTGTAAAAAATATCCTGTTCTGGTGCCGACACGAGTCGTGCTACGTAGCACGGGTCGTGTCGTGTCAGGGCATGCGGCACACGAGTCGTTCTACGTCGCACGGCCAAAGGGTGGCCGTGTTGAATGCCTAGACGTCGCCGCACGGCCTCCGCTTACAGGCCCGTGTCTTGTACACGGGTCGTGCTCCGCAACACGGGTCGTGCGCCACAACACGACCAAGTGGTGGTCGTGTTGGATAAATAGATGCCGCCGCACGACCATTCTGGACAGGCCCGTGTCTGGCACACGGGCCGTTTTGCTGCAACACAAGTCGTGTTGACAGCACGGCCAGCCGTGTTCTTGCACCTTTGTTTCTTCTTCTTTGTTTGATCTTCCTTCTTCATTTTTACTCCATTTTCACCTGTTATATGTATGTTTAAGATCATTCTCACACATTCCTATGAAAATACATAACACCACCAAAATACACGAAAATATGGATAAAACAATACGCAAAATACACTCAAAAAGGCACTAAAATCTATGTGAAAATAACGACAATCAGTGGTGGAAGCTTCTCAATTGCCACCATTTTAGCACGATCTACTTGCAATCCCTTGGCGGAAACATGATGCCCAAGAACAATCCCATCATTCACCATGAAGTGGCACTTCTCCCAATTCAAGACAAGATTAATTTCTTGACACCTCTTCAAAACAATAGCAAGGTTAGACAAACAAATATCAAAAGAGGAACCAAAAACTGAAAAATCGTCCATGAGCACCTCCATGATCTTCTCTATCAAACCATCAAAAATCGCCATCATGCACATCTGAAAAGTAGCAGGCGCATTACACAATCCAAACGGCATCTTTCTAAAAGCAAAGGTCCCGTAGGGGCAAGTAAAAGTGGTCTTTTCTTAATCCTCGGGAGCAATCATGATTTGGTTGTACCCCGAGTATCCATCCAAGAAACAATAAAACTCATACCCTGCAAGACGATCTAACATTTGATCCATAAAAGGAAGAGGAAAATGGTCCTTACACGTGTTCTCATTTAATTTCCTGTAATCCACACATGTACACCATCCCGTAGGAATCCTCGTGGCTATATCTTCTCCATCCTCAGCTTTCACTACAGTCATGCCCCCCTTTTTAGCAACTACATGCAATGGACTCACATGGGGACTATCACTAATAGGATATATAATTCCAGCATCCAACCACGTAAGGATTTGCTTTCTTATCACCTCTTGAATTGCGGGATTCACCCTCCGCTGATTTTGAACACTCGCCTTGG